>CM038672.1:613173607-614373607 GCA_021605145.1 Aegilops bicornis | reverse complement strand
CTTGATCAATATAGCTCTTTGTATTGCAAAAAAAAAAAAACTTAGCTGGCCCCGCGTAAGAGCTCTGCTCTTCTTTTCTTTATGTTTTCAGGAATCCATAAGAGCTCTGCTCGGTTTGTTTTCTCCTGCCGTTGTAGTTACATACCGTAATCATATCATGTGCCTCGCCCGTAAACATGTGTGTACCGGCGGGGCGGTACACGGGCACATGCGCCTCGGTCGCACTATCTCAGCCGGGCCACTTTCTTTATTACTATTATATAGTCCGCGGCTCTCGAGGCGGGACAATGCCGCTCCCTCCCCACACTCCCGCGCACGGACCCCGCTTTGCCTTCCGAAAGATAAGGCCAACTTCAGAGCGCACAAGCCTAAAACGGACGTCCGGTTTGACCGAATTTCATCCGTTTAGAGCGGTAATGGAACGGTACATGTCTGGTTAGGTCGTTTGGGTCGTCGGTGCGTCTAACGCGCGGCCGCATCCCAAATCATGTCCGGAGTGGACGTGATTAAAAAAAGCAAAAAACTAAAATAAAATGTGAAAAAATATAAAATAAACATAAAAACATAAACGTAATTAGGGGGTTTACGGCTACAAAACGGCCTAGTTTCACGGTTCACATAGCCATAATTAACATCAAAAACAAAAAAAAACACCGCCCGCGCGCTCCTGCCGTGGCTGTCGCCGTCTTCGATTAATTGCCGTGGTAGTAAATAAATGCGGCAGGTCATTAAGCGTGGTCGGCGGCGTCCAGAGGTGGGACGACGGCCCGTGGTACTGTAACATCCCAAATTTTCAATTTGTAATTTTATACATAGAGCATCATTGCATATCATATTTTTTTCGTTGCATTTTTGCTCAATCCTAGAAATTCTACACAACTCAAGGACCCTCGGAGAGAGTTGAGGATTTTCGTTATTTTCATATTTGAGTTTTCTCAAATTTTGAAAATAGGATCATTTGATTTTAATTATTTTATCTTCAATTATTTCTATTACAAAAATATGAGAGAGGGAATAAAATGAAGATTTAATAATAAAATCAAATAAGATTTTATTTTGGAGTTTTTCGCCTTTTTATTTGAACTTAGGAAACATGTGCGTTTTTCAAAATTGCACTTAGGCCCCAAATAAATGTTCATTAAATCCGTCTTGATTTTAGAAGCCGGGGAAAATTTATTTTGAGATTTTTTGAGTCCGTTTAGTACTTCTTTTGTTTTTTTCCGAGCGTAATTATTTAAAAAAAAAGTGAACCGCCTTACGGGCCGTACCCGAGCGGGACACCGCTCGGGGGCGCTATATAAATAGCCACCCCCGGCCGCCCCTGGCCCGTCACCCGCGCCCGCCGCCACCGCCCAGCCGCGCCGCCTCCCCGCCCAAATCGCCCGTCGCCCGGCCCGCTCGCCCGCCCGAACCCTAACCCTAGACCGCCCGGCCAGCGCCGCCGCCGCCGCCGCCGCCGCCCGCCGCGCCGGACTCGCGGATCTTCGCGGAGTTCGCCGTCGCCAAGGTTCGCCGCCGCCTCATTTTCCGTCTTTGGTTTTATTACAAAAACCGAGCGGTTTTTATTACAGTTTTTTCGGTTTTTTTGTTTTTTTCCCGGTTTAGGTTAATTAGCGGACGTTCGTCCGTTAGTTCGTTTTAACGAACGAGTTCGTCAGATTAGTTTAGTTAACGAACGTCCGTTCGTTAACCGTTCGTCGTTTTTCTTTTTCTCGGATTTAATCCGTGATTTTTCTGATCGCGATTCCAGATCCGATTTTCGTTTTAGTATAACTTTTCGCTCGTTTATCGGAATCAGGCGATTCAAGCGCCTGGAGTTTCGTCTGGAAACCCTCTTTCCGAATAATCAACTTAAACAAGTTTTTGCTTCTGTAAAATTTTGACTTAGGTCCAGATTAGTAAAACGAAGCTGTTTTCTTCCACCGTTTGACTTGCGTTGCTTCGTTCGATTTGATTCTTTTTGCAAACCGGAGTTCTTAAGTTGAACTATCTGGTTAGATCTATTTGAGTTTTACCTGTGCATTAGATGAGCATTTATTGTATGCTTGTTTGTTTGTCTGCGATAGATTACCCGGAGTGCGCCGCCTGTTACTTCGAGTCTCTAGGTTTCGCGGATCATCAGCAAGGCAAGTAACACTTTGATCATATCTCTTCTCATACGCAGTTCTTTTTGCATTAGATCTATCCTCAAACACTTGCATGAATAGGATCTAATTAAATTGAGGGTTATGGGAAGTAGATGAGGTAGTACCTATTACCTGTTTTATTATCAAACCTTTGGGAGTTACTTCTACGTTTGCTTATTATGCTATGCTATGCTAGTAGACGTGGATTGGGTGAGTGTATCCATAACAGATGTGAGATTGTTATTTAATGGTTTATTTAAGATGGCAACTTAAACACACATCTGGGTGGATTGAGGCACCTGGTTTTTATTAGGATTTGCCTGTATTTCTTCGGACCGCCACCCAGGCTCAAAGGGATCATGAGATTATTCAAACTAGAAACTTCCGTGTGCAGCCACAAGCCATTATGGGCTCTGGCATAGTTGACTAAGTTGTGCGAACTCTTACGGGTAGACTAGCAGATGTAGGGGAAAGTAGGTGTACCGGTTTACCCACAAGTAAGGTGCTAGTGCTTCTGAAAGACTATGTCTCGGTCATCCGTTTCTCAAACATCATGTAGTGCGAGAAATCAAACGGAGGCGATCGAGTCTTGTGGGGAAAAGTGTGCAAACCTCTGCAGAGTGTATAAACTAATCATGGTTAGCCGTGTCCCCGGTTATGGACGTTTTTGAGTATCTAGTACTTGGATATCATGTGAATCTCATCATGTTACTTCTAAATAATATTGTTGGGTTTTAATGAGTACTTTTTAATTGGGATTGAGAATGCTGTCAACCATTCTCAATGTTTCACAACCACCATGATAGTTAAATAAATTTATTCCTTTGCAGTAGGGAAAAATTGGCTTTACGCAAAAACTGTAACCATAGAGCCTTCACCAGCCATATATGCATGTAGTATAGGCTTATTCTTCCATTATTCTCTATGTGTTACATTGCCAGCATATTCCATGTGCTGACCCGTTTTCGGGCTGCAACGTTTCATGTTGCAGACTTTTCGCATTTACAGTAAGGTGCATAGGTCGTGGTTCTATACTCAGTGATGCTGTTGGAGTTGATGGACTCACTTATTCTTCCAAGCCTTCCGCTGTTATCGTTATTAGATGGCCTTAAGCCATGTTTATTTTATTAAGTTCTCTCTTGAGACATTCAATTGTAATAAGTGTGTGATTGCTACTCTGTTATAAATCCTTCGAGTACTGTGTGCTGTCAGCATTACTGATCCAGGGATGACACTGAGCACAGAGATCAGACTGTTTGAGGTCTGGTCGCTACAGGTACACGGGGCGGGTTGGAAGGCCAGAGGTGCCTGCACCACCTCCTCCCGTGGCGAGGCCTCCCGCTCCGGTGACCGCGGCAACGTGGGGCACCAGTTCACGCCTCCCACGGCCTCGGCCATCTCCGGAGCCGTGCACGACCAGCTCCACTGCTGCCCACCAAGCACGAAGACGGAGACGGTAAGGGCGACGGCGTGGACGTCAGGCCGCGCACCTGGGGAGCACGCGCTGCGCGCTCTGGACGTGGCCGCCGCGGCCCCGACGAAGTGCCGGCGAAGAATGACGCGCGCTGCACGCCGTGCTGGTCCTGGAGCCACGTGTCCGAGAGTGTGGACGACGGCCGGTCCACGGCTTCCCCATTTAAGGAGGAAAGCGACCGTTCGCTGGGCGGATGACAGGTGGGTCGACCACCCGTGTTCATTTATGTCGCGCGGTGGGAGGTAGGTGGCGCCTGCCACGCGGCCCCGATGCGGACGAGCGAGGCGTCCCTTTGCCGTCCGCCGCGACCCAAACCACGCGCATGTTTGTGCTCGAAATGGGTCGGCCCGTACATAAAATGGACAAGATGAGGGTCCAGACCGCCGCGCGTTGGGCCGTCTGATTTGTCCGTTTTACCTTAAACGAACGGGGCCGGACGGGATGGGATCGCGCGCTGAAGTTGGCCTAATGTACACCTGCCACGGTAAAGAGGGCCCACATCCGTGCCTGAGGGCTGAGGCTTTGTTGGCGCCGAGTTACCAGAAGACAAACTCAAACAAGAGTTTAACGGACTACCAGGAGTACCATTTCGTGTTTCTATATCCCACGCCATGTCCAAGTCTAGTCTTTCTTAATGACTCGCTCTAATTAATCCACAGAATCCATCCTGGAATCCTTGGACATCCCTCTAGCTTCTCAATCTATTGTTAGAGCAACTCCAAACGCCCTAAATGTTTGAATCGCACCGTCCGATGTACCATTCTCTTGACCGTCCTTCCTAGGCTATAATGTTTGGTCGTAATCACCGATGCAAGAGTTATCAATCTTCACAGGCGATAAGTTCACTTACCAAGCATATTCCTCTCCGTCGACAAGCCGCCGACCATGAAGTTAGATCAATGGAGCTTAAAAACAACGAAGGGGAGCTATTGCCATGCCAGGTCTTCCAGCTGCTAACTCTCTAGTGGAGAAATGCCGTGTTGTAGTTTCCATGGTGCATCGGCATGCTATTTATGCTACCTCTGTAGATTTCCCCCCTTTAACGGAGTTCAAATTTTGAATTCATAATGTGAACTTCACTACGAAGCAAAAGTATCTTACTGTTTTTGTTCACCTTTCTGTAGTTTTCTCAATAAATTGTGTCGCACATACAAGACCAGTTTACAAGAACTTTCAGTCTCATTCAGCAAGATCAACCGGATAGATATGTTCACACAACTGCATTAGGCTTACTAGTGCAAGCTAAGGGCGTCTCCCACACGGATCATCAAACAAACGACATCGAATGTCCGTGGACACGTCCACCAAGATTCAATCTGGGGTGGGCCATCCAACGATACCCTAAAAAAATTCTCCCATTCAAACATTCCAAACACACAAATTTGACAAAATTAGACTAGTTCGATATCTTACATACAAAATTTAAGTACTTTGATATGTATTACATCTAAACTAAATTAAACATAAACTAAACAACGAACAGTGATGTTATAGGCATGGCATCTGAGGCCACTCGGACTGCCGTAGTCATCGTGGCGCTAGGGTTAGGGCTTGAGCTGGCGACCATGGGCGATCTCGCCCCGCCGCCAGAACACCCGCGCGTGAGTCGATCGGAGAGCGTCAAGAAGTCCGTCCCCGCTACGCCCCCGAAGTCAAGGCCGTCTACGAGTCTGGGTCGTCCGCCGCAGATCGCTAACCAAGGCTATCACGGTGGCCGAGACCCTGGTAGTCAATCTATAAACATCGGAGAGATCGAAGCGCAAGGCCTGAGTCCTTCGCTGCGGCATCCCACCAAAAACCCTAACCTACAACACAAGGCTCCGACGATGCAGCGCTCGCTAGCTGCCGCTGATGGTGGGGGTGATCATGGGGGAACCGTTGAGGCTCCTGCCCACCCGAAGCCGTCCGGCGGCGGTGCGCTTGTGGCTGCAAAGGAGGTGCCTGATAAGGGTAGGGCAGAAGAGGAAGAGAACTCAGCGGGAAACTGGGACGCACCAAGATCGGAGGGAGGCCTGCCGGAGATGGTGGACTCGCATCTGGAAGGGGAGGTGGACATGGATGACATAGCCTTTGTGTCAGTAGATTTTGGCGATGAGGAGGACGAGGAAGAGGAAACTGCGCCATCATGGAGGCTTATGGGATTGTATAGAGCGCAGAAAAGGCCATCAGCCAAAACCCTATCTGATCACTTCGAGAAGGTTTGGCGCTGAGAACAGGGTAGAATTCAAGCCCTGTGGAAGAACTACTTTGTGATCACCTTTGCCTCGGAAGGTGACTACAGATTTGTCGCCCGTGGAGGGCCATGGATCTCTGACGGACACGCCTTGTTGGTGAAGCCATTTGATGTTGAGGCAAGGCCGTCGGAGTATAAACTCGACACGGTTCCTGTGTGGGTTCGTGTCTTTGATGTTCCATACAAGAAACAAACTAGACTCTGCGGTCAAGCGCTGGGAAGCACTCTCGGAGAAGTCATGGATGTGGATGCGCCGGCTGTCGGACACGGCACAAGCGAGTTCCTAAGGGTTCGAGTGGAGTTGCCATACAACAGACGCTTACAGAAGGAAGTGACGCTGGAGTATCCGGTAAAGGGAGTAATTAAAAGGGCTACTTTCAAGCTCAAATATGAACGTGTTCCGCACTTTTGCTTCCACTGTGGGTTTATGGGACATGACGAGGATGCTTGCGAGAAGAAAATCAGGGGTTTTGCCTCGAAGGTTATGATACAACGCTCCGATGCTCTCCGTTCAAGAAATCTGAATTGAGCCGCACACCCGTCTCCGGGACAGCCTCGAGCCCGCCGAGACCTGAACTTCAACCAGGAGAGGCCGAGGGAGGCGTCACTGTGGCGAGAAGCTCGTCCAGCCATGCTAGCTCGCACCGGATGCACCAGCAGCAACAACATGAGATTCCACCACGCGTGGACGCATTGGATGGCTTTGAGGAAGGGGAGTCCAAGGGAGTGCAGGCGGAAGAAACCGTACTGGCGGCAGATATCAGAACCTTGAACTGAAAGGGACATGAAGAACCGGAGTGCGATAAGGTGAGGGAGATGACGAACAAGTTTGAGGCTAGGACACAAGGTCAGGCCAAGCATACAGCTCGAAACAGCAGAGGAAGAAAGGTCTAATTCCAACAAAGAAAGTTCCTGCTAGCAGGAAGAGTGCCTCATGACTAAAAATATAGAAGGCCTGGGGCCGGATGACATGATCCCAGCGTTGCATGACCTCGATGCATCGGGCTACTCTATCAGCTCGGCCTCTGAATCCATGGATATAAATGACTCGGTGCTAGGAAAAAGGCAGGGTGACAAGGTGTACGAGCAAGGCCAGGTTGAAAATGCAGAGAAGGCCCTTGTGCCTTTTATGGTTATACCTACGGGTGGTACCCTAAAAAGAGGGAAAGTGGTCCATGATCTGGAGAGATCTGCTAAAGAAGCTTCAAAGGAGGGGACTGGCTGGAACATGGAGCGTAAGGAGGTTATGGAGGCAACCGGCCAAGGGGCCGCCGGTAAACTGACGGGGCCGTCTGTGGCGCCCCGTCAGGAGCAATGAACTGCCTAAGTTGGAACTGTCGGGGGGCGGGGAACCTCCGGACAGTTCGCGACCTTGTAGCACTTGTGGGTGCTCATTCCCCGAAGCTTGTGTTTTTGTGTGAGACTAGACAACCAAAAAA
The DNA here is from genome assembly GCA_021605145.1 of Aegilops bicornis. Classification (NCBI taxonomy): domain Eukaryota; kingdom Viridiplantae; phylum Streptophyta; class Magnoliopsida; order Poales; family Poaceae; genus Aegilops; species Aegilops bicornis. The sequence goes on along the minus strand of CM038672.1, from coordinate 614,366,335 downwards.
TAAAATGTTTCGTCTTCGCCCTCGGTTAGGCCTAGCTGGTTTCGAGGGGGTCAGCAGTGAGGGTCAAAGTGGAGGTCTTGCTTTATTTTGTCATGAGTCTGTATTAGTCGAAGTCAAGGAAGCTAATAAAAATTGGATTGATGTGTATGTCCGTTTGGCTTCAACAGAACCACCTTGGCATATCACTTTTGTGTATGGTGAACCAAGGGTGGAAAATAGAGGCTTGGTGCAGGATGGCCTCCGCCCGGCTGCATAGCATGAGTAATCTGCCGTGGATGTTGGTCGGTGATTTTAATGAAGCAATGTGGGACTACGAGCACATGTCCGAGACGCCGCGTGCCCAGGGCAAATGCTTATATTCAGAGATGCTTTGGAAACTTGTGGACTTATTGATCTGGGTTTTGCAGGCTACCCGTTCACATATGATAATAGAAGAGCTGGGCGAGCAAATGTCCGTGTAAGGCTGGATCGGGCAATGGCAACAAACTCATGGCGTGATATGTTTGCGGACGCTTCGGTGAAGCACTTGGTGTCCCGTGCTCGGACCACTGCCCTGTTTTGGTCTGCTGTATTCCTGATCTGGCGCCAAGGCCAGGCGATGCCGCCCTTCTGAGCTCATGTGGGAACGCGAACCAGCTCTGGATGAAGTGGTGGCTGGAGCCTGAGAGAAGCAGGAAGCAAGAGGAATTTATGGATGTCCATTTAGCATTGGGTCAGATAATGGGCAAGCTACACTCATGGAGCAATAAAAAGTTTGGGAACGTTACTAGAGAACTTGAAAAATCACGGACACGATTAGAAGAGCTCTTAAACATGAATGCAGACAGAGCGGAAATCCGGAAGGAAATGGATGCTATGAATGAGTTGCTGTACCGGGAAGAGATGCTATGGCTGCAACGTTCACGCATTGCATGGTTGAAAGAAGGAGACCGAAATACAAAGTTTTTTCATCGCAAAGCTGTGTGGCGAGCTAGGAAAAACAGAATTAAAGGTCTGAAAGACTCCAATGGCGTATGGCAGCAGGATCAGAACATTATGTTGAAAATGGCACAAGAATACTTTGAAGGCATGTTTGCAGCCGACCCACACATTGACCCGGAGGAAGTTATCCAGCTCTTTGAACCTAAGATTACTGCAGACATGAATACTAAATTGTGTGCCCTTTCTCGGACAAGGAAATCAGTGATGCCCTCTTCCAAATAGGGCCCTTAAAAGCACCCGGACCCGATGGCTTCCCTGCTAGATTTTTCCAGCGGCACCAGGGCATTTTGAAGGAAGAGATCATCCCAGCAAGTACGACAGTTCTTTGAGTCAGGATCATGCCTGATGGTGTTAATGCCACGTCCATTGTCCTGATTCCCAAGGTTAATGACCCAACTAATCTCACAGAGTTCCGACCCATCAGCTTATGTAATGTAATTTATAAAGTGATCTCTAAGTGCCTTGTGAACCGGTTGCGGCCACTCTTGGATGAGATCATTGCCCCAGAACAGAGTGCCTTTGTGCCAGGCAGGCTTATCACTGATAATGCTTTCATAGCTTTTGAGTGTATTCATGCCATCAAACAAGAGAAGGACCCGAACAGAAGCGCGTGTGCGTACAAGCTTGACCTCTCCAAGGCTTATGACAGAGTGGACTGGGATTTCCTACGGCGAATGATGCAAAGGCTAGGCTTTGATCACCGGTGGGTGCACTGGATCATGACGTGCGTGACCTCGGTGACATATAGCATCAGAGTTAATGGAGCTAGCTCGGATTCGTTCGCACCGTCCCGCGGGCTACGGCAAGGAGATCCCTTATCACCATCTCTCTTCCTGTTTGTTGCTGATGGCTTGGGCGCTCTGTTGAGACAGAAGGTACAGCAAGGCTTAATCAATCCGGTGCGAGTGTGCCCTAGGGCGCCTGGTATATCACACCTCCTGTTCGCGGACGACACACTGCTGTTCTTCCGGGCAAATGTAGCGGAGGCCACGGAGATCAAGGATGCGTTGAGCAAGTATGCAAGGTGTACGGGGCAGGTGATCAATCCCTCAAAATGCTCCATGTTGTTCGGGACCAAGTGTCGGCTGGACGACCAAACTGCTGTCACCTTAGAGCTCCAAGTGCAGAACCTGCATTTCGAGGAGAGATACTTGGGACTGCCCACGCCAACGGGTCGCATGTCAAAAGGACGCTTCCAAAGTCTACAAGAGCAGCTAACCAAGAGGATACTAGCATGGGGAGAAGATGCATCCCAAGGTGGAAAAGAGATTCTGATCAAGGCTGTGGCACAATCCCTACCAACGTACATCATGGGGGTCTTCCGGTTACCGCGAAGTGTTTGTGATGATCTCACGCATGGTTAGAAACTTCTGGTGGGGAGCGAGGGAAGGAAGAGGAAGACACATTGGCGCCGCATGGGACACCTTGATAAAACCGAAGGAAATGGGGGCTTGGCTTCCGGATTTTCGCCTATTCAACTAAGCCACCTTTCGCCCGGCAAGCGTGGCGACTTTTATCTAACCCTCATAGTCTATGCTAGCAGGGTCTAAAAGCTCGCTACTACCCCGACGTCCTCTAGGAGGAAACGGTCTATTGATGAAACGCCTCACCTACTTGGCAGGCCGTCGTCCATGGCCTCGAACTACTCAAGAAGGGCATAATTTGGCGCATTGGTGATGGAGCCTCGGTGCGCATATGGCGGGATCAGTGGATCCCCCACCCGCTGGCGAGAGGGCCTATCTCCCCCCAAGGCCGCTGCCGGCTACGGCGTGTAAGCCAGCTGCTCGACGAGCATGGGTACTGGAAGGTGAACTTGCTGCAGCAACATTTTCTTCCCGTGGATGTCATGGAGATTATGAAGATTAAAGCTTCATCTCGCCGCACGGACGACTTCATTGCTTGGGCGGCTGAGCGCTCGGGAGTCTTTTCGGTGCGGAGTGCGTGCGGCTCGCTCTTGATGAGCGCATGCTGCCATCTTGATCGCTGCGAGCAGGGCACGGACGGGCGACGTGCCGTCTGGCACTTATATGGAGGTGCCCTGCTCCACCAAAGGTGCGCATATTCGCCTGGAAACTTGCATCCAATTGTCTAGCCACTTGGGCAAACAAAAAAGCGAGAACCTTGGAGGTTACTGATACATGTCCGCTATGTGCTATGGAACGAGAGGATACGTTCCATGTTTTCTGCAGTGCCCCGTGCCGTGGAGCTGTGGCGAGCCATGGCGAAACATTGGAGCCTACCGGACATCAATTATGTTGGGCCGACGGGCATCGAGTGGCTATTCGACGTGCTGTACCCCGCAAGTTGATGATCGCATGAGGGTCCTTATGGTGCTGTGGCGGCGCTTGGCATGTTCGGAATGAAATTGTCCATGAGAAGAGGCCACCCCGGTGGAGGCTTCATGCGGTTTCTGCTCAGCTATGAAGCATCCTTGGCTGCTATCCAGCGAGACCCGGACGGTGATCACATGAAGGGCAAGATGGTGCCGGCGTCCATGGCGAGGAAGATGCCGGCAAGGAACCAGAGAACACGCTAACGCCGGATAGCATGTGGCAGGCCCGGCCCTGGGCGTGTTAAACTGAGCGTCGACGGTTCGTCTTGCCACGCCTCTGGTGCTGCGGTGCAGGCATGATCTTGAGGGACAGCAATGGAGCGATTATTTTCTCGGCGTCTGAAACCTTCTTTTACGTGCAGATCCCTTGCAGCGGAGCTGGCGGCCTGTCTCGAAGGCCTAAATTTTGCCATGCAATGGTCTCCTTTGCTCGTGGACGTGGAGATGGACAACCTGATTGCTGTGCAGGCTATCCGGTCAATGAAGGAAGATAAATCGCAACACGCGATGATGATTTCGAAGCTAAGAGACTTCTTGGTGAAAGGGAAAGTTCAATTGCTCATATTAGTAGGACACAAAACTGTGTTGGGCATAGACTAGCTGAGTTTGGCCGAGTAGAAGCTAGGACTGCCATATGGTTAAAATCTGGACCTGCAAATGTACCGGAACTATGTATGGAGGATTTACCTCCAAGCTGAGCAATGAAACTCCCTTTAACCCCGCAAAAAAAAAAGATCAATGGAGCTTAACAACAACGAAGGGGGAGCTATTGCCATGCCAGGTCTTCCAGCTGCTAACTCTCTAGTGGAGAAATGCCGTGTTGTAGTTTCCATGGTGCATCGGCATGCTATTTATGCTACCTCTGTAGATTTCCCCCCTTTAACGGAGTTCAAATTTTGAATTCATAATGTGAACTTCACTCTGAAGCAAAAGTATCTTACTGTTTTTGTTCACCTTTTACGTAGTTTTCTCAATAAATTATGTCGCATATACAAGACCAGTTTACAAGAACTTTCAGTCTCATTCAGCAAGATCAACCGGATAGATATGTTCACACAACTGCATTAGGCTTACTAGTGCAAGCTAAGGCGTCTCCACACGGATCATCAAACAAACGACATCGAATGTCCGTGGACACGTCCACCAAGATTCAATCTGCGGTGGGCCATCCAACGATACCCTAAAAAAATTCTCCCATTCAAACATTCCAAACACACAAATTTGACAAAATTAGACTAGTTCGATATCTTACATACAAAATTTAAGTACTTTGATATGTATTACATCTAAACTAAATTAAACATAAACTAAACAACGAACAGTGATGTCATAGGCATGGCATCTGAGGCCACTCGGACTGCCGTAGTCATCGTGGCGCTTGGGGAAGTCAGGCCAACCGTCCCGACACCTAGCTTGGGTCACAGCGGCGCGCTCGCATTGGATCGCGCCCCGCCCGCCTTTGCCTTGAGCCGCGCTCCCCTCTTCTCGCGGAGCTCACACTCCGACTAGGGCACCCTGAGTTGGAGGAGCTCCTGGCTTATTCGGCGCCACCTGCTTCTTGCCGAAGGACGCCGAACAACGTGCTCGATGCCGCTCTGCCAAGGTGAGGTCCTTCGATCCCCTGAACAGGGTGTGCGACGTACGTGGGAATGGAGGTTGATCCTGCTTGGCAGGGGTTAGACGCCATTGGGTTCCAGGGAGGCGATCGGACGGGAGGGCTGGCTTATGATTCAAATGTGGTGGCGGGGACAATGACAGGTGGGCCGACACTTTGAGGAGGGATGTGCAGAACCCAGCTATGAGCTTCTCCTGCTCCCTGCTGCGGTCTAAGGCGGCCGGGGCGACAAGGACTCCTTCTCCGACAACTGCGCCGCCTTGGCCCATTCGACGTTGTTGTTGTTGGACGTGGGCTCCTCCTTCACAAGGGAGGGCGTGGTGGAGGAGGAAGGTTCTGGTGACATGCAATGCCAAGGCGCATTGTTCGGGGTGCCGCATGAATGCAACATTTTCCCATGCCGCCAAACCACGACGATATGTCCGAACAGTAATGGGTGAGCAGCCACAACAATCGTCACCGCTCCCGCTCCTCCTCTTTCATTTTCTTGCCCATCGGGTGGTAATTTACGGTAGCCAGTGTGCTGGGCGGCGGTGGAAGGGGAGAGGATAGGATTTGGGGGGCGCCGACCGGCTTTTAATAGCCGAAGTACTTTGGCGGCACCCCGGCCGGTGGGGGCATCAATGGGTGTAGGGGGTTCGCAAATAAGCTTCCATGAGTACAAAGTGGAGTGAAAGCATGGGTGCTAGTCAGGATTTTTTGGTGGGTCCGACTCCCCAAGACTTCCCCGTGGATTTATGGTCCTACCGGAGGATTTCAGACGTCCGAACTGATCTTCTCGTCGTCCTCCGACTATAATGCCCAATGGCGAGGCATACCCATCACCGAAACCTTAGTTGTTTCCTTCCCCTCCCCATCCTCTCCTCCTCTAGCCAGCTCCTCCCCTCGCCTTGACAATGCCACTGCGTCAAAAGGCATCCCATTGGTTTAACGGGCTGGCGATGGAGAACCTTTCGTCCCAGATGTCGCGCAACCGTGAGGCAAACTCTCCCCGTGGCACACTAGCCACGGGAGGCAGCGCATCCTCCTACCCGCGGCGACGGGCGCGAGGGTGGGGTGGGTCTGGCGCCTTGGACATCATCATCCCCGTCAACGATGACGTCCCATCAATGTCGTCTCACTCGACATCGAGGACCTAAAGCCCGAGGACCCACTAGGGCTCATGTTGCGGCTCCCTGAGCTTGAGGAGAAGACGCGTCACCGCAAATACGGACACTTCGGACCCGCAGACAACGACAAGAAGAGCACTAGCAGCATGTTGTCGTTGCTTGTCGCTCCGACCCTTATGCCTACCTCAACGACCTAGATTCAGAAGAAGAGGAGGAGGCAGACGGTGACTAGACGACACTGACAATGGACTAATGTTGATAGTAACAGATAGCTATGTAGAATAGTCGCTTGATGATATTGAAAGTCGTAAAATATATGTAATACAACTATTCAAGGCATTTTGACCAGAAGCTCTGTACTTCGTTTGAATGAGACAAGTTTTGTACTTCAAGGAGTAGTACTACCTCCATGTGAGTTTATTTGTTCTCATCATATTTTGATCAAAGTTTGACCACATATATTTGACTAACAAAATATTAATACCTATCACCCAAAGATGTATCGTTAGATTCATATTTGAACGTAATTTTTGATTATATTATCTTTACTGTGTACTTATATTTTACTAGTTAAAATCATGATCAAACTATGACCTAAAATACTAAGAGGCACTGATAAACGGATGTACTAGCACGACACAATGCGCACTGAACCGGGAAACACGTTAAACGGTCCACTTCAGTTCTTACCTTGGCCTTTTTTGGGAGATCTCCCCGTTCCACGGCAAATGCTACGAAAATCTCGTTTTCTTGCCATTCCTGTACGCGATCTGCCTCGGCGGTCTCGGCCGCACCACCCTCGCTGCCACGTGCCTTGAGAACGCCGACGCCCCCGCCCACTGCGAGGCCCGCGCCGTCTTCTCGATTGCCGTCGCGTCCTTCCGGTACATTTCTCACACCTGCCTCCCCTGCTTCGATCGGGCGAGCTGCGGGCAGGGCCGTCTCCAGGAATTCGGACCCCGGTGCGAAATGGCAAAAATTAGGCCTAAATTTTTAAGTCATATACTAAATAACCAATATGACTAAAGCATTCTCCTACTAAATTATATACTGTATATAATTGAAGTATGCACTATTTCATACAATATTCACAAGTAGACCAAATATTAATACCAGAAGAATAAACAGTAGTACTAAACAATAAAGTGGCCAGTTACACAAACAATCAAACAATTACTAAACTGCATCAAGTAATGACTCGCTTACCAGATTGTTTAGGGTCTGCGGGTCGTTGGCCTGCCCCAGAGCGCGTCGTGGTGTGCCCCAGACCGGACGTGTACCCCGAGCGGCGTGAGCTCCAGCCGCAGCGCGTCCGTGGAGGCCTGCACCGCCGACGGCGCTTCCAAGTTGACAGAGCGTCCGGACCGAAGAAAATCCATATGTAAGGCGTGACGCGCGGACGAGCCGCAGCTAGCCGAGGAAGTTGACTTCCATGGCCCGGCGCATGGCCTCGACGCAGCCTCGTGCAGTCGATCCCGGCGTTGTTGACGACCACGTCGACGCGGCCGTGGTCGCGTAGCACGCGGCAATGCTGGCCCACGCGACGGAGATACTCATGCTCGCCGTGGACGTGCCGCGTGGCTCGTGCGCCTCCAGACGGCCATGCCGTCGCCTGCGGTGCTGACGATCTAGCTCCTGTGCGTGGGTGTTGATGTCAAGTCCCGTGCTGCCAGTATTTTCAGTTTCCTTCAGTTAAACTAGCTCTGAATAATACATTTGTACACTTGGTTCAAAAAGTAGTAGTTTCAGGCCAAGTCGTTTTTTTGTTGTAGTGCCAGAAACGTGCCGTGTTTACGTTGTGGCAAGATTAGTGGGTCAGCATGTTTAGTAGTTGGCCACGATTTGATTGCGTGGGATTGCGCGTGATAGAAGGATCATGGACAATCTTATCGGAGAGTCTGTTGGGGATAGCTCTGTCTTCTGAATAAATGAAAGAAGTCCAGAAAAGACGCAGTTAAGGCGTCGCAAAAATTTCTCGCGTTAAATCTGTGTGTTCATCTCCTCCACCGTGGCCTAGTTGAGTGATTAGTCCAGCTATTGTGTGTATGATTCTGGTCTAAAAATTCAACAATTGGCATCAGAGCCTTAGGTTCTTTAGGGTTCTTGTGGTGTTTGGCGGCGGCGGCTGTAGTAGGAGGTGATTGGCGGCGGCGATGGGAGACACCTCTCCGTCGAAAGGCGATGGGAACAAGAGCGGGAGCGGTGGAAAGTACACGCCGCCAATGCCAGAAGGCCGGGCGCCCGGTAACGCAGACGGCGGCGCTGTGGTGCTCGCTACCCGTCGAGAGCCACGAATGTGCCCATTCAAGATCCAATGCCGACGGACACGAACTACTCCTTGTGGGCTGTGAAGATGAAGGTGTTGATGAAGGCGCTGCTGCGTCTGGTCGCTAATCGTGGGCTGCAGCCGAGTTTGATCGAGCCACCGACGAGGCGTTCGCTGCTCTGTCTCAATCAATTCCAGATCATGTTATGATGCAGGTTGCAGACTGCGACACCACACACGAGGCGTGGAGCTGATTCGGTCTTGTGGCGTCGGCGAGGACCGCGTGAAGAAGGCACGTCTTGGCGCCAGCTCAAGAGGCAATTTGATCGCCTCGACATGGGCGATGGGGAGACGATCCCGGAGTTTGCCAGAAGCTCACCACGTTGGTGGCGAAATCCGCTCCTCGGTGTCACCCTCGGCGAGAAGCCGTGGTGGAGAGGTTGTTCAACGCTGTCCCGGATCGGTTTGCCGACATCGTCAACACCACCGGCGAGGGCGACCTCACGACCATGACGGTGCAGGAGGCCGTCAGCGGCTCCACGGCATTCGAGGAGAACCAACGCGGGCGGCGGCAGAGCCGTGGTGACAAGGACGAGCAACTGATGCTCGTTACCCGTGCGCTGGAGACGCTGATGAAAGGCAAGAAGATGACCGACAGTGGCGGCGGGTCTAGCTCAGGCGGCAAGAAGGGTGCTGGGCATGAAAAGGCACGTGGTGAGCGTGTCCATCCAGCCGCAAAGGAAAAGGCAAAGATAAGGTCAAGAAGCACGTAAAGTTTGACATAAGCAAAGTAAGGTGCTTCAACCGTAATGATATGGGACACTTCGGTCAGATTGCCCGAGCCGAAGAGGGAAAAAGGCAAACCTTGCCGAGAAAGAAGGTGATGATGAACCGGGTCTTCTATTATCATTGCGTGTGAGCTCATCAATCTGAATCTGTGCGGACCCCGGTAGTACGTCATGCTACATGAGGATAGGATTGTGCGAAGTTGACAGGCACACGTAACATGTCATGGTACCTCGACACGGTGCTAGTAACCACATGACAAGCGATGTGGGGAGATTTCTTTGAGCTTAGCGGTGCCGTGAAGGGAACAGTAAAATTTGGTGATGGGTCAACGGTGGACATCTGCGGCCGTGGGTCAGTCCTATTTCATGGTCAGACTGGAGAGCACAAGTTGTTGACAGAGGTATACTTCATTCCAAGGCTAAAGAGCAATATAATCAGTGTAGGGCAGCTAGATGAGATTGTTGCAAGAATGAAATTGAGTTTGAAGTGACGACAGTACTTGATAGACAGCGTAAGCTACTGGCCATAGTGAAGAGGTCGCACAGTCGACTGTATATTCTGAATATCAATCGTGCACATCCTGAATGCCTCTTGGCAAAGACCAAGGATGAGTCATGGTTATGGCATGCCCGCTATGGCCATATTAATTTCCATGCATTGAGGTCCCTCTCGTCGAAAGGAATGGTGCGAGGAATGCCTTACGTGGATCAGGTTGACAGAGTTTGTGATGGTTGCATGCTAGGAAAGCAACGGCGTGCACCCTTCCCTGCAGCAGCTAGCTACCAAGCAGAGTAGCCGTTAGAGCTGATGCATGGTGATCTCTGTGGTCGATCTCGCCACCAACATTTCTTGGAAAACAATACTGTCTCTTGTTGGTCGACGACAACTCACGTTTTATGTGGGTGGAGCTGATCCGAAGCAAAGATGAGGCATTTGCTGCTCTGAAGAAAGTAAAGGCTGTAGTAGAGCTCAAGAAAGATGTGAAGCTCAGAGCACTCAGAACAGATAGAGGTGGTGAGTTTACTTCAAAAGAATTTGAGTTTTACTGTGAAGAGCTTGGCATCACTCACTACCTCACTGCGCCGTATTCGCCACAACAAAATGGTGTGGTCGAGCGGAGGAACCAGACAGTGATCAACATGGCGAGAAGCATGTGATGAAAAGTAAGGGGTTGCCTGGAGCATTTTGGGGAGAAACAGTTGTGGCTGCTATTTACCTTTTGAATCGAGCGCCGACCAAAAGTCTAATTGGGATGACTCCGTACGAATCAATGTATGGGAAGAAACCAAGTGTTGAACACCTAAGAACCTTTGGGTGTGTCGGTTGTGTGAAAAAGGTGGCTGGTCACCTCCCCAAGCTGGCTGATCGGAGCTCTGCCATGGTTTTCATAGGATATGAACCAAAGTCCAAGGCCTACCGGATGTATGATCCGGAGACGAAGAAGTTGTGTGTATCTCGAGATGTTGTGTTTGCAGAAGATGAGCAGTGGAAGTGGGATTCAAAAACCATGAAAAATTTACCATCTATGGGCACATTTTCAGTACAGTACACTGTCCCTGTTTCTGAACCTGAAGCAATTGGGACAGCCGGAACAGGAGGTGCGAAGCCTGAATCCACCATTGACACACCTGCTACTCCGGGCACATCAACATCAAGTGAGAGCACTGACTCCACCATTGGCACACCTGCTACTCCGGGCACACCAACATCAAGTGAGAGCACTCCTTCACCTTGGTCACCCAACTTTGTGTCGCCACCGGTGATGCATCGCTTCCGACTCAAGCGAGGCGGAGAAGATACAAGCTGCTTGATGATCTGTTCGAGGAAACAATAGAAGTAGAAGCAAGTTCAGAACTTTGTCTCATGGGGTCAGAGGAAACTTCCGATCATAGACAGGCCAGCAAAGAGCACAAGTGGCGGTGTGCTATGGAAGAGGAGCTTGAGTCGATCAGGAGTAACAAGACTTGGCAGCTCACCACACTTCCACCTGGACAAAAACCTATAGGCCTCAAGTAGGTTTATAAAGCGAAGAAGGATTCAAATTTGGAAGGGTTGTCAAGTACAAAGCACGCCTAGTAGCGAAGGGATATGTGCAACGTCCAGGGATTGATTTTGAAGAAGTTTTTGCGCCAGTTGCAAGACTCGAGACAGTGCGTTTGCTGATAGCACTAGCGGCGCAAGAGAAGTGGGAGCTTCACCACAGGGATCTGTCCGAGGAGGTGTATGTCACCCAGCCACCTGGGTATGAGAAGAAAGGAGCTGAGGATAAGGTGCTAAAGTTGAGCAAGGCTCTCTATGGGCTGCCACAAGCACCGTGTGCCTGGAACTCAAAACTTGATCAGACACTAGTCTCAATGGGGTTTGAAAAATGCCCATTAGAACATGCTGTCTACACGAAATTCAGTGGGAACTCAACTCTTATGGCTGGGGTGTATGTGGATGACCTCATAATTACAGGAGGCAACAGCAAGGAGATTGCTGAGTTCAAAGAGCAGATGAAAAGGAAATTCTGCATGAGTGATTTGGGCCTGCTAAGCTATTATCTTGGGATTGAGGTAAAACAAACTCAATCTGCTATCACCATTAGCCAGTCCTCTTATGCAACTCGGATTCTGGAGAAGTGTGGTATGGCAGATTGTTATTCAACCAAAGTTCCGATGGAGCCAAGGCAGAAATTGAGCAAGCATAGTAACAATCCTCGTGTTGATGCAACGATGTATCGTAGCATTGTTGGTAGCTTGCGCTACCTAGTCCACTCTCGCCCTGACATAGCATACACAGTTGGCATTGTGAGTCGATTTCATGGAGTCACCCACAACAGAGCATATAGCTGCTGTCAAACAGATCTTGAGGTATGTTAAAGGTACTCTGGATTATGGGGTTGTTTATAAGTTCAGTGAAATGGGACTGCAGCTGCGTGGCTACTCTGACAGTGACCATGCTGGGGATGTGGATGATAGAAAAAGCACCACTGGAGCTGTCTTCTATCTTGGTTCAAACTTGATTACCTGGTTGTCTCAGAAGCAGAAGGTTGTGCCTATTTCCTCATGCGAGGCAGAGTATAATGCTGGTGCAACGGCCGCATGTCAAGGAGTGTGGCTTGGCAGATTACTTGCTGATTTGATGAAGAAGGAGGTGGATTCAGTGTCACTGAAAATTGACAACCAGTCAGCAATACAGTTGTGCAAAAACTCAGTTCACCATGAGAGGAGTAAACACATAGATGTGCATTTTCATTTCATCCGTGACTGTGTGAAAAAAGGGCTTGTTTCAGTTGAGCCTGTGAGGACAAACAACCAGCTCGCCGACATTCTTACAAAGCCTCTCGCCAAACAGAAATTTGTGGAGATGCGTGAGCGAGTTGGGGTGCAACCGTGCTAGTGATAAAGCAGCAACAAGACTTGAGGAGGTGAATGTTGATTTCAAGTCCCGTGCTGCAAGTATTTTCAGTTTCCTTCAGTTAAGCTAGCTCTGAATAATACATTTGTACACTTGGTTCAGAAAGTAGTAGTTTCAGGCCAAGTCGTTTTTCTATTGTAGTGCCAGGAACGTACCGTGTTTACGTTGCGGCAAGATTAGCGGTTCAACGCGTTTAGTAGTTGGCCACGATCTGATTGCGTGGGATGGCGCGTAATAGAAGGATCGTGGGCAATCTTATCGGAGAGTCTGTTGGGGATAGCTCTGTCTTCTGAATAAAAGAAAGAAGTCCAGAAAAGACGCAGTTAAGGCGTCGCAAAAATCTCTCGCGTTCGTCTCTATGTGTTCATCTCCTCCAGCGTGGCCTAGTTGAGTGATTAATCCAGCTATTGTGTGTATGATTCTGGCCTAAAAATCCAACAGTGGGCTGCCTCGCTGGGCTCCTCCGCAGGCTCTACCAGTCCATGGGAGAGTGCCCCATGGCCGCCGTGGGGTGCTGGAGCTTCTGGGGCTCGAGGCCCTGCTGCTCGGCAAGCTCTTCGCGTCGTGCACCCCGAACTCCAGCCGGCGAGCTTGCTCGCCGGCGCAGCTGTCGAGTTCAAGATCGCCGACTTTGGCGCCGGCAAGATCTTGCGGCTGCGGCTCGACACCTGCGCGTCCTCTAGTAAATGGGCCCACTTAGGACTCGAGTCTCAGTCTTACAATATGATACGGGTAGTCATGTACGGAAAAACCTATTTGACGCATTCTACGTCAAATGGCAAACCCTATTCGGCGCCCGTTTCTTCAGTTGTGTCTGTAAACTTTGTTCCATTCCTTTATTCCTTCAGGTCGCGATAGCCCTTGGTAATGGGAAGCTTCCCAAATCAGTTTTTTTTCCACTAGTTCGCTGATTTCTTGGTTTTTTTCATTTTTTTCTTAAACACGTGAACTATTTTCAAATTCGATGAAATGTCTTCAAAATCGGTTAACTTTTTTACAAAGTCGATGAACTTCTTTGGAAAAACGATTAACTTTTTTCAAAGTCGATGAACTTGTTTTGAAAATCGGCGAACTTTTTCCAAAGTCGGTGAACTTTTTTTGAAAATCGATGACCTTTTTTCGAAGTCGATGAGCTTTGTTTCAATGTCGATGAACTTTTTTTGAAAATCGGTGAACTTTTTTCAAAGTCGATGAACTTTTTTTGAAAATTGATGGAAATTTTCAGTTTATGAATTTTTCAATCGGTGAACTTTTTTTCTAATACGTGATTTTTTCAAATATGTGGAGATTCAAAATTTGTTCATATTTCTTTTCAAGAGAAATCCCGGTTTTCGAAAAAGCGCGTCTAAAGTTAGTTCTTAAAGGTTTCGTGTTGCAATTTATCAGCAAGAGCTTAATAGGTCTATTGGTTGGCCACCAAGCTTTCGAGCTAACTGGCGCAGGATCGAATCCTGCCAGTTGCGTCAACGGGCGCATAAGGTGCGGCCATTTAGTAGCGAGACGGGCATTCCCAATATCGCGATTTTGGGAACGTTCTGGTAAGTACCCAGCCGGTTGTTCCGGTTTTAGGGAAGGTTCCTTAACCTTTTTTCCTTTTCAATTTTATCTGTTTCTTTTTTTCTTCTTTTTCCTTTTTCTTTTTTCCTCTCCTTCTTTTATTTTATTTTATTTTCTCTCTTTCATCAATTGTTCAGGAATTTTAACCTCGCAAAAAAAATGTTTGTTTTTATTTTTTATTTTTGCAGAAATGTTCCTGATTTGAAAGTTAGTTCAGAAATAAATAAAAAGTTTAGCATTTCAAATATTGTTAGGTTCTTTTACAAAAAAGGTTCGAAAATTAAAAGAAATATAATTTCAAATCTAATAAATGTTTGCATTTTTTGTTCAAACGTTCAGAAAATGTTTGGAATTTCCAAAAATGTTCCTACTTCCAAGGTTTCATTAGTTGTTCATGTTTTTATAAATTTGTTCGCAAATTTAAAAAATGGTCATAATTTTTAGTTGTATTCATAAATTCAAAAAATATTCTGGAATTTACAAAAATGTTCCAGCATTTCCAAATTTGTTCACATATTATGAAAATGTTTGGGTTCATTTTGTTCGCAGATTGAAAGAATGTTCTTGAATTTTAGAAGAAAATCATGTTTGCAAAGATGGTTTGTAATTTCCAAAAATGTTTGCATTTTGAAAAAGTTGTACATAATTCCAAAAAAAGTTCGTGTTTTGAAAAAAAGTCACAAATGAAAAAAATGGTCGAGAGTTTCAAAACATGTTCCATCTTTTCCAAGTTTGTTCACATATTCGAAAAAGGCTCATTTTTTTAAACTTTGATCCTAAATTCAGAAAATGTATATGGAATTTTCTGAAAATGTTTCCGTTTTGAAACAGCTATTCATAATTTTGATAAATGTTTGCATTTTCAAATGGTGTTCCTATTTTTCAGAAAATGTTTCTATTTTTTGAAATATTGTTCGTAATTTCAATAATTCTTCTTGTTTTCAACTTTTTCCTTTTTCAAGAAATTGTTGAGAAACTCCAAAAAATTTCACGTTTTTTCATGAAATGATTGTGTTTTGAAAAAATTGTTCATAAATTTGAAAAGGTTCGTGTTTCAAAAAATATTTACATTTGCTAAAAGAAAATAACTTTTGAAATTTCTTAAAAATGTTAACTCTGTTGTGACTTATAGTTCATAAGCACTGGGCTGCTATTTTTAGTTACAATGGCTAGCGATTTTGGTTCACTGGCAGCAGGCCTCGATTCTGAATGTTTAGATTTCGCCACTATGGTTTGCTTCATTAAGAGTTGCGTTGCATCTAATGCACATAAGCTTGTTGGACGGGGCGGCTAGCGTAGCTCGCTGTTATCTGCCAATTCTAGGGTACCAATCACAGGAGTAGCCCTGCATTTATTTGGCATTTTATCCACCACACGAAGTGCCACCGCGTGCCACTCTAATATGGGCGAGCCCAGGTGAGCCGCGCCCTGTGCGAAACCTCGACTCTCTGACGCAGATAGCATCACATAGGAGGTCCCGTCATGTACGGAACCACGCGAAGTGCCACCACGTGCCACTCTAATATGGGCCGGCCCAGGTGAGCCGTGCCCTGTGCGAAACCTCGAATCTCTGACGCGGAGAACGTCATATAGGGGGTCTGGTCATGTACTTCAAATCCTTCATACACGTTTTTTGAGAAGGTTGCTACGAACTTTTTCTGGGCTTTAGGTAGGACTAGTTTTTTTTTGCGGTTTTTCCAGAATGTTGATGTGAACTTTTCCTGGGCTTTAGTTAGGTCTAGTTTTTTTTGGGGGCAAACTTGGAGAGCTTTATTCAAGAAAAACAGCTCTAGGACATTCAGCCATAAGGCTACTAATCAGGAAACTGGGAGGAGCATGTAGCCAGCTCTCGGACACATCCAAAGTGCAAGCAAACTTCGCACGAAGGTTAGCATTACGAATTACATGTTGAAAGGAAAAAGAAATAAACTGAGGTATAAGCTCTCTTATTTCATCTAGAAAGAGGCGCTACCACCGAGCGTGACAACCGTCTAGTGTGCCAGAGATTAACGAGGGCAATCGGACTCCATGATCACATGAGTGAAACCGCGGATGCCTGCTAGACGAACACCATCACGAAAGGATAAGGTGTCCATGATTAGCGGGTCAGTAACATCCTAGTAAGGCTTGCTCCATGCAACAAACATCCTAGTAAGGCTTGCTCCATGCAACAATAAACGAGGAAGCAGAACGAGCAACGCCGCCCACTCCTCCCTTCCACAGATCAGAACAGATGGCACCGTCTGTATTAATTTTGATAATTCCGTCATCCGGTGGACGCCACCCAAAACCAGGCAGAATTTTTGCATAATCACGAGGTAGTTCAAGCAAGGCAAGGGATTCCTTAGTCCGCTTAGCAGAAAGAACTTGATTGATTTTCCAACCACATCACCGTGATGATCTTCGGCCCATCTGTATCCAGGATGACAGGGTTGCATAAAATATCACTAGCCCAAGTGGCAGGATGAAGCCTCGGCAACCGAAAATCCAAAAGTGATTGCGCCTCATCCCAAAATTTCCTTGCATGAGAGCGGTGAACTAGATCATGCATGAGATCCTCCTCCACAGCATGGCAAATTTTACACATACTTTTCTCTTGAATATGTCGATATTTGAGGGTCGCCTCATCGGGTAAAATACCCCTAAGAACATGCCACCAAAAAACACGCACCTTTGGCACCACTTTGAGTTTCCACAGGGTTGTCCATATCTTTTTATCTGTCAATGAAGTACCTGCAGCCGTCCATTCCTCTGGAGCAGAAAGCTCTTTCTGAGTCATAAGAGCACGGTACGAAGATTTCACAGAATACATCCCTGACTTCTCAAAAGCCCAGGCCAAAAAATCATCTCCACCTCCATTATGTAATGGGATATTAAGGATAGCATCCTCAACAGGTGGTATGAAAACATCTCGAATGAGATCAGCATGCCAAATCCAGTTATATGTATCAATTAGCTCACTCACCAACTGCAGCTGCGTGCCATCCGGTTTCAGTAGGGGCCGCATCAACAAAGTGCCCGGAATCCACTTGTCATCCCATATGGAGATGGTGGATCCATCTCCCACTCTCTTAATCAAGCCAGTGTTAAGAGCATCATGACCAGCCACTATTGCACGCCATGTGGTTGAGAAAGATTTAGGTACAGTTGCGTGCAAAAATATCAGTGTTCGGGAAATACCTTGCTTTTAACACTCTTGCACAAAGGGAATTTGGATTGTTCATGAGTCTCCGGCCATGCTTTCCCAGCAGTGCCAAATTAAATAGGTGCAAATCATGGAAGCCCATTCCGCCCTTGATCTTTGGTGTAGCCATTTTGTCCCAAGAGAGCCAATGCATTGTTCTTCTATCCAAGGAACTACTCCACCAATATTTTGCCATACAAGAAGTAAATCCCTTGCAGACCTTCTTAGTAAGAAGAAAGCAACTCATGCTAAAAGTGGGTATAGCTTGTACCACTGATTTCAACAGAGTGTCTCTTCTTGCATGGCGAAACTTTTCAGACCATTGTATCTTGCTTCTGATTCTTTCCCCTAGACAATCGAAAGTGCCGCTTGTAATTTTTCCCACCGCTGTGGGAAGACCCAAATACCTCTCAGTGAAAGCTTCAACATGAATACCAAGAGTCTGTTTTACCTGCAGCCAAGTATTATGAGAAGTGTTTGGGGTAAAATAAATGACACTCTTTTCCTTATTAACTCGCTGTCCAGATGCTTCCGCATAGATGAGAATAATCTCATTTAGTCGCTCAACACTTTGTGTATTCGCCTTGATAAAAATCAAACTATCATCAGCAAACAGTAAATGACTGATCCAAGGTGCTTTGTAATTTACCCTGATTCCACGATCAATACCTTGGCCAACATAGTTTTTGAGCAAACATGATAATCCTTCGGCACAAAGTAAAAAAAGATATGATGACACTGGTTCACCTTGCCGGAATCCTCGAGAAGGAGAGAAAAATGGCAATAATTCTCCATTCATCCTCACAGAATATCTCACCGAAGATACGCATTTCATGACCAATCTGACAAACTAATGGTGGAACCCTAGTTTCAGAAGAATTGCCTTAAAAAATGCAACTCAACGCGATCATACGCCTTCATCATATCTAGTTTGACAACACTTGCGAGATTTTTGCCTTTTTTTCCTACGCTTCATCGCGTGTACACATTCATACGCCACAAGGACGTTGTCGGTGATCAAACGTCCGGGCACAAAGGCACTTTGCTCTTCACTGATGATCGCCTCCATATCATCTCTCATGCGATTTGAAATCGCTTTGGAAGCTATTTTATAAAGTACAACACCGAGATATAGGCGATATTGTGAGATTCTCTCGGGATTATGCACCTTGGGAATAAGGGTAATAGAAGTGTCATTAAGCCCGGGTGGAAGCTCTCTCCCATTGAGAAAATCTAACACAGCTGGCACCACATCGTCCTGATGATCGACCAATGCCTTTGAAAGAAACCTGTCGTGAAGCCGTCTACCCCCAGGGCCTTTTACGGGGCCATTTGGAACAAAGCATGCTTGACCTCCTCCTCTACAAATGATTTAGTCATCCAATAAACATACCTTTGCTTGCTTAAAATGGTTTGCATATTTCCAAATTACTGCTTTATAGGGTCTAGAGGTTCCAAAATTCCACATGACTAATTAATTGCTTAACTGTGTCAACTAGATTTTACAACTAACCCAACTTATTTAGCCGGCGCTAGCCTTTTTCTATGCTATAATAATTCAAAGGTAAGACTTATTATTTTAAATGTCAAATTGATAGACTATTGCCGTGAATCACTTTTGTCTTAAATTCATATCACAATTAATTATTTACCTACTCAAGGACGAGCATGAAGTCTCCAACTTATCAATAATTTTTGATTGTTTCGTGCTATTATCATACCACTTTTAAATATTTTTTACAACAATTTATATCATTCTTATTTGAAATAACCTATTAACCCAGTGCCAAAGGCTAGTTCCTGTTTTATATTGTTTTGGAGGGTTTTAGGTGAACAATTCACGGAGTCGGAATGCCATGATTTTTTGTGTGAACTTTATCAGAATTATCGGAATATTGGTGCAAGAATCAACGCAAGATGATGCCCATGGGCCCCACAAGGGGAGGGACGCGGGTACCCCCCCATGGTCGTGCCATAAGGGCTTGTGGCCCAACCATAAGTCGGCTGGAGCTCTCCTTCAGCCGCAAGGAAGCTAATTTTCAAGATTTAAATGGTATTCGCCAAAGCTGTAACGAAGCATGCAAATTCCCACGGTAGGCCTTTGACTCTTTGTTCAAATTGCTTGCTTTCTTGCACCACTGGTACCCGCTATCTAGGCAGCGGGACCGCGATCATCTGGGGCTCATGCGGATGCATATCGGCTATCTAGGCAGCGGGACCGCGATTGTCTTGGGCTCATGTTGGATGCGTTTGTGGCTACTGCACGTCGTCTCTCCTCTTCATAGTGTTGTTGTGCCTACTGCCACTAGGTGTCTTTTTTCTTATTTCTTTTATGCTTTCTTTGCGCATGGTTGTGATGTTGCCTCAGCCGTATTGGCTGCTTTGCCACTATGGATCTGGTTGTATGGATGTTTGCTTTATGTATAAAGCAAGGCGAAAGCCTATTTCGAGAGAGATACAAGCTAGAAATGTGACCTTCTTATGGAATTGTATGTGTGATCTATGTTGCCTACTACATATGCTGTTAACCCTGTGAAGACCTGCTATGCATGTACAAGTTATTCTTGTTTTTTTGTGAAAAAGTTATTCTTGTTTTTTTGTGAAAAAGTTATTCTTGTTAAAATCTCTATCATGGCTTGATTTCCCTTTGCCATGTCAATCAACCGACCTTGCCGTTCGTGTTGCTTGCCGCTTGCTCACTTCAAGATGGTGATTCGCGACCCTTACTGCACGGCGGGGTGAAGGTTGGGGGTGCCGACCCCAGAGGCATCAGAGAGGCGGACGGTGATGTCCCCGGACCTAGTGGCACTGACAACCATGGTTGACCATGAGTGCTAGTGTAAACCATTGGCACTGGGTAGCCCAACTGGTTGGCGTTCATTGGATGAAGACAACCATCAGGGAAAGTAACATTGTCATTGCCTCGGTGTGTGCCATGTGACAATTTGGACTGCCCCGGCGGTGGATGTTGGTAGTTTATATAGATGTAGTCTGGGTATGTGCTATCGACATGTCCCAGTGTATGAAGATAATTCTGAGGCCCATCATCTGGTGCACTGGTAGCTTTCTCGACACTGTATAATATCAAGAAAGCAAAGATGCTAGGTGTCATCACATAAAATAATTGGAGGAGAATATGGAGGAGTCGTGTTCAAGAAATCAAAATTACATAAAAGAAGAAATAAGTAGACTTGCCTTGGAGTGGTATTTAGATATTCAGAGAATGCGCATGGGAAAAATGCCGGTTTGAAATGATAGGCTCTGTCCGCAGAGTATGGTTTCAATATTTCCAGTCTTCTTTCCAAGGTCAACATCAACTACCAAGCTATCCTTATCATTGTAGTCCACCTTAGACATGAGGTAGATAATATCATCACCATGAATAGTGAGCGTCGGGTAAACTGTTGTCAGGTATCTCAATGTTAACTTTCTAGCGCTACCATCCCATAACTGAGGCCATATCGTATAATGCCTTGTGTCATTGACCAAGATGTCATCGACATGAACAGTTTGCCCCTTGCACTCGACGTCCGAAGAAATATGCATGTAACATGTCCGGATCTTCCAGCCATCAGGAATATAAATGATTTCGTCAGTCGACATTTCTAGGAAGTCCTCTTGAACCTCTTAGTGGTGTATCATATCGACCCTATCAAGATCGCTTGTCACCTTGAACCTCTTACTGTGGTCAACCGTAACAAGCTCCCGTCTGAAAAAAATGGTCCACCTCCACAAGCTTGATCATGACACCGTTGAAGCAGGTGACATCCCGGACCGGCACCATCCTATGTGCATCCATCCACATGCGTCCAACGCCGAGACTCCATTACGCCAATGCCGCCGAGACCCCCCATCGTCGATGCGGAAGATGCAACACCGCTCCACCTTTGGGCCCCACCAGCTTACACCTGCTCCAAAATGATGCCCCCAGGAGGGAGAGCGACACCGAAGGCATCGTCATCGTACGATCCGGGAGACCCGGATCTAGGGTTTCCCCCGGAGTAGCCCAAGCGAGGTGACACAGACTGCAACAATGATGCCTCCACAAGGAAAGAACGTCAAAGACGCGGCCATCGTCCGCCATGACCGAAGTCGGTGCGGTTTTCACTGACTGTCGCGCCATCCCGACCTCATGGCCCGAATCCGTGTGTATCCGCACCATGAATAGGAATGCAGCCGAAACACCGACAAATGGACTCCGGCCGCCCCTTACCGGCGCCTCCACGCGCAGGCCGACCAAGAGCTAGGCTGCGGCGGGTCTGAACGGGGATGAGATTCATGACCGTCACCACCAACCATCGCCCGAGAGCTCACCGTAGAACAGGTCCCCACTCTCCCACCGGCCTTGGAAGCGGCGGTTACGCCGCTTGACCAGGAACCCCACCACAGCCACCGCACCCGGCCGCCCGCAAGACACGGCCCAGCCGCTCGAGGGGAGACGCCGCAACCACCCGCCCTGGCCCGTTTTACGCCAGGACAGCCGCCACCGCGGCTGAGGCCGGCGGCAGCGGTGGTTAGGGAGATGCCAGATCGAAAGTCTTCAACGACATGAGGGCTGGGCCCCTGACGCCGCCCCGGGAGCAACGCCAGGGTCGGTCGGTAGAGAAAGGTGCCCACAGAAGCAGGCGGAGCAATGAAGGAGTCCCGCAGAGAAGCTTGGTGCTCGCGGCCGTGGGGAAATCACCGATCTAGGAAAACCTAACAGGCGATCTGTACTCTTAGTGCTTGATGATGTGGATATGTTGCACGTAAAGATAGGAATGAATCTCATTGATATACAGGATTTGTACGGGTGGGGAAGATCTATGTTGCCTACTACATACATTGTTAACTCTGTGAAGCTAATTTGCAACTTTGGCATGTATGTACATGATATTCTTGCTAACTATCTCTATCAAGTGCTTGATTTCTCTTTGCCATGGCAATGAAACGGCCTTGCCCTTTGTGTTGCTCGCTGCTTGTGTCGCTTCAAGACGGGGATTCACAACCCTTACTGCACGGCGGGGCGAAGGGTGAGGTGCCGACCCCAAAGGCGCGAAGCGCGACATCCCCGACTCTAGTGGCACTGACAACCATGACCGATCATGGTTGTCAGTGTAAACCATTGGCGCTGGGTACCCCGACTGGCTGTCGTTCATCGGATGAAGACAACCATCATGGAAACTAAAATTGTCGTTGCCTGGGTGTGTGCCATGTGACAAATTGGACTGCCCCGGCGGTGGATGCTGGTAGTTTATATTGATGTAGTCTGGGCATGCGCTATCAACATGTCTCCGGCGTATGAAGATAATTTTGAGGCCCATTATTTGGTGCACTGATAGCTTTCTCGGCGCTGCATAATAGTTCCTCCGTTTTTAAATATAAGTATTTGAAGACATTACACTATGAACCACATACGGAGTAAAATAAATAAACTACACTTTAAAATGCATCTATATACATCCGTATGTGATTTATAGTGAAATTTCTACAAAGACTTATATTTAAAAACGGAGGGAGTATATCAAGAAAAAAGTAAAGATGCCAGATGTCATCATATAAAGTAACTGGAGGAGAATTTGGAGAAGTCGTGTTGGAAGAAATCAAAATTAGCAAAAAGAAGCAATAAATAGGCTTGCATGGAAAAAATGCCGGTTTGAAATGATAGGCTCTCTACGCGGAGTATGGTTTCAGTATTTCCACGGTCTTCTTTCCAAGGTTAACACCAACTATCAAGCTATTCTTATCAAAGTAGTCCACCTTAGACGTGAGGTAGATAACATTATCACCATGAATAGTGAGGGCCGGACAACGTGCTCGATGCCGCTCTGCCAAGGTGAGGTCCTTCGATCCCCTGAACAGGGTGTGCGACGTACGTGGGAATGGAGGTTGATCCTGCTTGGCAAGGGTCAGACGCCATTGGGTTCCAGGGAGGCGATCAGACGGGAGGGCTGGCTTATGATTCAAATGTGGTGGCGGGGACAATGACAGGTGGGCTGACACTTTGAGGAGGGATGTGCAAAACCCAGCTGTGAGCTTCTCCTGCTCCCTGCTGCGGTCTAAGGCGGCCGGGGCGACAAGGACTCCTTCTCCGACAACTGCGCCACCTTGGCCCATTCGACGTTGTTGTTGTCGGACGTGGGCTCCTCCTTCACAAGGGAGGGCGTGGTGGAGGAGGAAGGTTCTGGTGACATGCAACGCCAAGGCGCATTGTTTTGGGTGCCGCATGAATGCAACATTTTCCCATGCCGCCAAACCACGACGATATGTCCGAACAGTAATGGGTGAGCAGCCACAACAATCGTCACCGCTCCCACTCCTCCTCTTTCATTTTCTTGCCCATCGGGTGGTAATTCTGATAGCTTGATGTCTTTGGGCGGCGGTGGAAGGGGAGAGGATAGGATTTGGGGGGCGCCGACCGGCTTTTAATAGCCGAAGTACTTTGGCGGCACCCCGGCCGGTGGGGGCATCAATGGGTGTAGGGGGTTCGCAAATAAGCTTCCAGGAGTGCAAAGTGGAGTGAAAGCATGGGTGCTAGTCAGGATTTTTTGGTGGGTCTGACTCCCCAAGACTGCCCCGTGGATTTATGGTCCTCTGGGAGGATTTCAGACGTCCGAACTGATCTTCTCGTCGTCCTCCGGCTATAATGCCCAATGGCGAGGCATACCCATCACCGAAACCTTAGTTGTTTCCTTCCCCTCCCCATCCTCTCCTCCTCTAGCCAGCTCCTCCCCTCGCCTTGACAATGCCACTACGTCAAAAGGCATCCCATTGGTTTAACGGGCTGGCGATGGAGAACCTTTCGTCCCAGATGTCGCGCAACCGTGAGGCAAACTCTCCCCGTGGCACACTAGCCACGGGAGGCAGCGCATCCTCCTACCCGCGGCGACGGGCGCGAGGGTGGGGTGGGTCTGGCGCCTTGGACATCATCATCCCCATCAATGATGACGTCCCATCAACGTCGTCTCACTCGACATCGAGGACCTAAAGCCCGAGGACCCACTAGGGCTCATGTTGCGGCTCCCTGGGCTTGAGGAGAAGACGCGTCACCGCAAATACGGACACTTCGGACCCGCAGACAACGACAAGAAGAGCACTAGCAGCATGTTGTCGTCGCTTGTCGCTCCGACCCTTATGCCTACCTCAACGACCTAGATTCAGAAGAAGAGGAGGAGGCGGACGGTGACTAGACGACACTGACAATGGACTAATGTTGATAGTAACAGATAGCTATGTAGAATAGTCGCTTGATGATATTGAAAGTCGTAAAATATATGTAATACAACTATTCAAGACATTTTGACCAGAAGCTCTGTACTTCGTTTGAATGAGACAAGTTTTGTACTTCAAGGAGTAGTACTACCTCCATGTGAGTTTATTTGTTCTCATCATATTTTTGATCAAAGTTTGACCACATATATTTGACTAACAAAATATTAATACCTATCACCCAAAGATGTATCGTTAGATTCATATTTGAACGTAATTTTTGATTATATTATTTTTACTGTGTACTTATATTTGACTAGTTAAAATCATGATCAAACTATGACCTAAAATACTAAGAGGCACTGATAAACGGAGGTACTAGCACGACACAATGCGCACTGAACCGGGAAACGCGTTAAACGCTCCACTTCAGTTCTTACCTTGGCCTTTTTTGGGAGATCTCCCTGTTCCACGGCAAATGCCACGAAAATCTCGTTTTCTTGCCATTCCCGTACGCGATCTGCCTCGGCGGTCTCGGCTGCACCACCCGCGCTGCCACGTGCCTTGAGAACGCCGACGCCCCGCCCATCGCGAGGCCAGCGCCGTCTTCTCGATTGCCGCCGCGTCCTTCCGGTACATTTCTCACACCTGCCTCCCCTGCTTCGATCGGGCGAGCTGCGGGCAGGGCCGTCTCCAGGAATTCGGGCCCCGGTGTGAAATGGCAAAAATTAGGCCTATTTTTTTTAAGTCATATACTAAATAACCAATATGACTAAAGCATTCTCCTACTAAATTATATACTGTATATAATTGAAGTATGCACTATTTCATACAATATTCACAAGTAGACCAAATATTAATACCAGAAGAATAAACAGTAGTACTAAACAATAAAGTGGCCAGTTACACAAACAATCAAACAATTACTAAACTGCATCAAGTAATGACTCGCTTACCAGATTGTTTAGGGGTCTGCGGGTCGTTGGCCTGCCCCAGAGCGCGTCGTGGTGTGCCCCAGACCGGACGTGTACCCCGAGCGGCGTGAGCTCCAGCCGCAGCGCGTCCGTGGAGGCCTGCACCGTCGACGGCGCTTCCAAGTTGACAGAGCGCCCGGACCGAAGAAAATCCATATGTAAGGCGTGACGCGCGGACGAGCCGCAGCTGGCCGAGGAAGTTGACTTTCATGGCCCGGCGCATGGCCTCGACGCAGCCTCGTGCAGTCGATCCCGGCGTTGTTGACGACCACGTCGACGCGGCGGAGATACTCATGCTCGCCGTGGACGTGCCGCGTGGCTCGTGCGCCTCCAGACGGCCATGCCGTCGCCTGCGGTGCTGACGATCTAGCTCCTGTGCGTGGGTGTTGATGTCAAGTCCCGTGCTGCAAGTATTTTTAGTTTCCTTCAGTTAAACTAGCTCTGAATAATACATTTGTACACTTGGTTCAGAAAGTAGTAGTTTCAGGCCAAGTCATTTTTCTGTTGTAGTGCCAGAAACGTACCGTGTTTACGTTGCGGCAAGATTAGTGGGTCAGCATGTTTAGTAGTTGGCCACGATTTGATTGCGTGGGATTGCGCGTGATAGAAGGATCATGGGCAATCTTATCGGAGAGTCTGTTGGGGATAGCTCTGTCTTCTGAATAAATGAAAGAAGTCCAGAAAAGACACAGTTAAGGCGTCGCAAAAATCTCTCGCGTTCGTCTCTGTGTGTTCATCTCCTCCACCGTGGCCTAGTTGAGTGATTAGTCCAGCTATTGTGTGTATGATTCTGGTCTAAAAATCCAACAATTGGCATCAGAGCCTTAGGTTCTTTAGGGTTCTTGTGGTGTTTGGCGGCGGCTGCTGCAGTAGGAGGTGATTGGCGGCGGCGATGGGAGACACCTCTCCGTCGAAAGGCGATGGGAACAAGAGCGGGAGCGGTGGAAAGTACACGCCGCCAGCGGCCAGGAAGGCCGGCGCCAGCGACGCGGACGGCGGCGCTGTGGTGCTCGCTACCCCGTCGAGAGCCACGAATGTGCCCATTCAGTATCCAATGCTGACGGACACGAACTACTCCTTGTGGGCTGTGAAGATGAAGGTGTTGATGAAGGCGCTGCGCGTCTGGTCAGCAATCGTGGGCTCCGGCGAGTTTGATCAGGCCACCGACGAGGGGGCGTTCGCTGCTCTGTCTCAATCAATTCCAGATCATGTTATGATGCAGGTTGCAGACTGCGACACCACACAGGAGGCGTGGGAGCTGATTCGGTCTTGTGGCGTCGGCGAGGACCGCGTGAAGAAGAACGCGTCGCGCGCCAGCTCAAGAGGCAATTTGATCGCCTCGACATGGGCGATGGGGAGACGATCCCGGAGTTTGCCAGGAAGCTCCACACGTTGGTGAGCGACATCCGCTCCCTCGGGTGTCACCCTCGGCGAGGAAGCCGTGGTGGAGAGGTTGTTTAGCGCTGTCCCAGATCGGTTTGCCGACATCGTCAACCCCACCGAGCAGTGGGGCGACCTCACGACCATGACGGTGCAGGAGGCCGTCGGGCGGCTCACGGCATTCGAGGAGAACCAACGGGCGGCGGCAGAGCCGTGGTGACAAGGACGAGCAAGCGATGCTCGTTACCCGTCTGTTGGAAGCGATGAAAAGGCAAGAAGATGACCGGCGATGGCGGCGGGTCTAGCTTCGGCGGCAAGAAGGGTGCTGGGCATGAAAAGGCACGTGGTGGCGTGTCGATCCAGCGTCAAAGGAAAAGGCAAAGATAAGGTCAAGAAGCACAGAAAGTTTGACATAAGCAAAGTAAGGTGCTTCAACTGTAATGATATGGGACACTTCCAGTCAGATTGCCCCGAGCCGAAGAGGGAAAAGGCAAACCTTGCCGAGAAAGAAGGTGATGATGAACCGGGTCTTCTATTATCTGTTGCGTGTGAGCTCACTGAATCTGAATCTGTGCAGACCCCGACTGAGTACGTCATGCTACATGAGGATAGGATTGTGCCGAAGTTGACAGGCACACAGAACATGTCATGGTACCTCGACACTGGTGCTAGTAACCACATGACGAGCGATGTGGGGAGATTTCTTGAGCTTGACAGTGCCGTGAAGGGAACAGTAAAATTTGGTGATGGGTCAACAGTGGACATCTGCGGCCGTGGGTCAGTCCTATTTCATGGTCAGACTGGAGAGCACAAGTTGTTGACAGAGGTATACTTCATTCCAAGGGTAAACAGCAATATAATCAGTGTAGGGCAGCTAGATGAGATTGGTTGCAAGACTGAAATTGAGTTTGGAGTGATGACAGTACTTGATAGACAGCGGAAGCTACTGGCGAGAGTGAAGAGGTCGCACAATCGACTGTATATTCTGAATATCAATCGTGCACATCCTGAATGCCTCTTGGCAAAGACCAAGGATGAGTCATGGTTATGGCATGCCCTCTATGGCCATATTAATTTCCATGCATTGAGGTCCCTCTCGTCGAAAGGAATGGTGCGAGGAATGCCTTACGTGGATCAGGTTGACAGAGTTTGTGATGGTTGCATGCTAGGAAAGCAACGGCGTGCACCCTTCCCTGCAGCAGCTAGCTACCAAGCAGAGCAGCCGTTAGAGCTGATGCATGGTGATCTCTGTGGTCCAGTCTCGCCACCAACATTTACTGGAAAACAATACTTTCTCTTGTTGGTCGACGACAACTCACGTTTTATGTGGGTGGAGCTGATCCGAAGCAAAGATGAGGCATTTGCTGCTCTGAAGAAAGTAAAGGCTGCAGTAGAGCTCAAGAAAGATGTGAAGCTCAGAGCACTCAGAACAGATAGAGGTGATGAGTTTACTTCAAAAGAATTTGAGTTTTACTGTGAAGAGCTTGGCATCACTCACTACCTCACTGCGCCGTATTCGCCACAACAAAATGGTGTGGTCGAGCGGAGGAACCAGACAGTGATCAACATGGCGAGAAGCATGATGAAAAGTAAGGGGTTGCCTGGAGCATTTTGGGGAGAAACAGTTGTGGCTGCTGTTTACCTTTTGAATCGAGCGCCGACCAAAAGTCTAATTGGGATGACTCCGTACGAAGCAATGTATGGGAAGAAACCAAGTGTTGAACACCTAAGAACCTTTGGGTGTGTCGGTTATGTGAAAAAGGTGGCTGGTCACCTCCCCAAGCTGGCTGATCGGAGCTCTGCCATGGTTTTCATAGGATATGAACCAAAGTCCAAGGCCTACCGGATGTATGATCCGGAGACGAAGAAGCTGTGTGTATCTCGAGATGTTGTGTTTGCAGAAGATGAGCAGTGGAAGTGGGATTCAAAAACCATGAAAAATTTAACATCTTTGGGCACATTTTGATCTGATTACCATCCACTGTTTGAACACAAAGCAATTGGGACAGCCGGAGCAGAGGTCTGAAGCCTGAATCCACCATTGACACACACTACTCCGGGCACATCAACATCAAGTGAGAGCACCGACTCCACCATTGGCACACCTGCTACTCTGGGCACACCAACATCAAGTGAGAGCACTCCTTCACCTTGGTCACCCAACTTTGTGTCGCCACCGACTGATGCATCGCTTCCGACTCCAACTGAGGGGCAGAGAAGATACAGGCTGCTTGATGATCCGTTCGAGGAAACAATAGAAGTAGAAGCAAGTTCAGAACTTTGTCTCATGGGGTCAGAGGAACCTTCCGATCATAGACAGGCCAACAAAGAGCACAAGTGGCGGTGTGCTATGGAAGAGGAGCTTGAGTCGATCAGGAGTAACAAGACTTGGCAGCTCACCACACTTCCACCTGGACAAAAACCTATAGGCCTCAAGTAGGTTTATAAACTGGAGAAGGATTCAGCTGGAAGGGTTGTCAAGTACAAAGCACGCCTAGTAGCGAAGGGATATGTGCAACGTCCGAGGATTGATTTTGAAGAAGTTTTTGCGCCCGGTTGCAAGACTCGAGACAGTCGTTCTTGATAGCACTAGCAGCGCAAGAGAAGTGGGAGCTTCACCACATGGATGTCAAGTCTGCATTTTTAAACGGCGATCTGTCCGAGGAGGTGTATGTCACCCAGCCACCTGGGTATGAGAAGAAAGGTGATGAGGATAAGGTGCTAAAGTTGAGCAAGGCTCTCTATGGGCTGCCACAAGCACCGTGTGCCTGGAACTCAAAACTTGATCAGACACTAGTCTCAATGGGGTTTGAAAAATGCCCATTAGAACATGCTGTCTACAAGAAATTCAGTGGGAACTCAACTCTTCTGGCTGGGGTGTATGTGGATGACCTCATAATTACAGGAGGCAGCAGCAAGGAGATTCTTTGAGTTCAAAGAGCGGATGAAAAGGAAATTCTGCATGAGTGATTTGGGCCTGCTAAGCTATTATCTTGGGATTGAGGTAAAACAAACTCAATCTGCTATCACCATTAGCCAGTCCTCTTATGCAACCTTTCGGATTACGGAGAAGTGTGGTATGTCAGATTGTTATTCAACCAAAGTTCCGATGGAGCCAAGGCAGAAATTGAGCAAGCATAGTAACAATCCTCCTGTTGATGCAACGATGTATCGTAGCATTGTTGGTAGCTTGCGCTACCTAGTCCACTCTCGCCCTGACATAGCATACGCAGTTGGCATTGTGAGTCGATTCATGGAGTCACCCACAACAGAGCATATAGCTGGTGTCAAACAGATCTTGAGGTATGTTAAAGGTACTCTGGATTATGGGGTTGTTTATAAGTTCAGTGAAATGGGACTGCAGCTGCGTGGCTACTCGGCGGTGACCATCTTTGGGGATGTGGATGATAGAAAAAGCACCACTGGAGCTGTCTTCTATCTTGGTTCAAACTTGATTACCTGGTTGTCTCAGAAGCAGAAGGTTGTGCCTATTTCCTCATGCGAGGCAGAGTATAATGCTGGTGCAACGGCCGCATGTCAAGGAGTGTGGCTTGGCAGATTACTTGCTGATTTGATGAAGAAGGAGGTGGATTCAGTGTCACTGAAAATTGACAATCAGTCAGCAATACAGTTGTGCAAAAACCCAGTTCACCATGAGAGGAGTAAACACATCGCATGAGAAGGATGTGCATTTTCATTTCATCCGTGACTGTGTGGAAAAAGGGCTTGTTTCAGTTGAGCCTGTGAGGACAAACAACCAGCTCGCCGACATTCTTACAAAGCCTCTCGCCAAACAAAAATTTGTGGAGATGCGTGAGCGAGTTGGGGTGCAACCGTGCTAGTGATAAAGCATCAACAAGACTTGAGGAGGTGAATGTTGATGTCAAGTCCCGTGCTGCAAGTATTTTCAGTTTCCTTCAGTTAAGCTAGCTCAATAATACATTTGTACACTTGGTTCGTAAAGTAGTAGTTTCAGGCCAAGTCGTTTTTCTGTTGCAGTGCGTAAACGCATCGTGTTTACGTTGCGGCAAGATTAGTGGGTCAGCATGTTTAGTAGTTGGCGACGATTTGATTGCGTGGGATTGCGCGTGATAGAAGGATCATGGGAAATCTTATCGGAGAGTCTGTTGGGGATAGCTCTGTCTTCTGAATAAAAGAACAGTTTTGCTAGAACTCATCTAGATGAGATATAATTTGGTCTCATTCACCTTTTATAGCCATTGGATGCGATGCTATAAGATGCGTGTGTGCTGATGTGGGTTGTATCTGTTCTTATTTTCAAAGTGAATGAGACCAAACTATATCTCATCTAGATGAGTTCTAGGTACTCCCATAAAAGAAAGAAGTCCAGAAAAGACGCAGTTAAGGCGTCGCAAAAATCTCTCGCGTTCGTCTCTGTGTGTTCATCTCCTCCAGCGTGGCCTAGTTGAGTGATTAATCCAGCTATTGTGTGTGATTCTGGCCTAAAAATCCAACAGTGGGCTGCCTCGCTGGGCTCCTCCGCAGGCTCTACCACTCCATGGGAGAGTGCCCCATGGCCGCCGTGGGGTGCTGGAGCTTCTGGGGCTCGAGGCCCTGCTGCTCGGCAAGCTCTTCGCGTCGTGCACCCCGAACTCCAGCCGGCGAGCCTGCTCGCCGGCGCAGCTGTCGAGTTCAAGATCGCCGACTTTGGCACCGGCAAGATCTTGCGGCGGCGGCTCGACACCTGCGCGTCCTCTAGTAAATGGGCCCATTTAGGACTCGAGTCTCAGTCTTACAATATGATACGGGTAGTCATGTACGGAAAAACCTATTTGACGCATTCTACGTCAAATGGCAAACCCTATTCGGCGCCCGTTTCTTCAATTGTGTCTGTAAACTTCGTTCCATTCCTTTATTCCTTCAGGTCGCGATAGCCCTTGGTAATGGGAAGCTTCCCAAATCAGTTTTTTTTCCACTAGTTCGCTGATTTCTGGGTTTTTTTCATTTTTTTCTTAAACACGTGAACTATTTTCAAATTCGATGAAATGTCTTCAAAATCGGTTAACTTTTTTACAAAGTCGATGAACTTCTTTGGAAAAATGATTAACTTTTTTCAAAGTCGATGAACTTGTTTTGAAAATCGGCGAACTTTTTCCAAAGTCGGTGAACTTTTTTTGAAAATCGATGAACTTTTTTCGAAGTCGATGAGCTTTGTTTCAATGTCGATGAACTTTTTTTGAAAATCGGTGAACTTTTTTCAAAGTCGATGAACTTTTTTTGAAAATCGATGAAAATTTTCAGTTTATGATTTTTTCAATCGGTGAACTTTTTTGAATACATGAACTTTTTTTCTAATACGTGATTTTTTCAAATATGTGGAGATTCAAAATTTGTTCATATTTCTTTTCAAAAGAAATCCTGGTTTTCTAAAAAGCGCGTCTAAAGTTAGTTCTTAAAGGTTTCGTGTTGCAATTTATCAGCAAGAGCTTAATAGGTCTATTGGTTGGCCACCAAACTTTCGAGCTAACTGGCGCAGGATCGAATCCTGCCAGTTGCGTCAACGGGCGCATAAGGTGCGGCCATTTAGTAGCGAGACGGGCATTCCCAATATCGCGATTTTGTGAACGTTCTGGTAAGTACCCAGCTGGTTTTTCCGGTTTTAGGGAAGGTTCCTTAACCTTTTTTCCTTTTCAATTTTATCTGTTTCTTTTTTTCTTCTTTTCCGTTTCTTTTTCCTTTTTCTTTTTTCCTCTCCTTCTTTTCTTTTCTTTTATTTTCTCTCTTTCATCAATTGTTCAGGAATTTTAACCTCGCAAAAAAATGTTTGTTTTTATTTTTTATTTTTGCAGAAATGTTCCTGATTTGAAAGTTAGTTCAGAAATAAATAAAAAGTTTAGCATTTCAAATATTGTTAGGTTCTTTTACAAAAAAGGTTTGAAAATTAAAAGAAATATAATTTCAAATCTAATAAATGTTTGCATTTTTTGTTCAAACGTTCAGAAAATGTTTGGAATTTCCAAAAATGTTCCTACTTCCAAGGTTTCATTAGTTGTTCATGTTTTTATAAATTTGTTCGTAAATTTAAAAAATGGTCATAATTTTTAGTTGTATTCATAAATTCAAAAAATATTCTGGAATTTACAAAAATGTTCCAGCATTTCCAAATTTGTTCACATATTATGAAAATGTTTGTGTTCATTTTGTTCGCAGATTGAAAGAATGTTCTTGAATTTTAGAAGAAAATCATGTTTGCAAAGATGGTTTGTAATTTCCAAAAATGTTTGCATTTTGGAAAAGTTGTACATAATTCCAAAAAATGTTCGTGTTTTGAAAAAAAGCCACAAATGAAAAAAATGGTCGAGAGTTCCAAAACATGTTCCATCTTTTCCAAGTTTGTTCACATATTCGAAAAAGGCTCATTTTTTTAAACTTTGATCCTAAATTCAGAAAATGTATATGGAATTTTCTGAAAATGTTTCCGTTTTGAAACAGCTATTCATAATTTTGATAAATGTTTGCATTTTCAAATGGTGTTCCTATTTTTAAGAAAATGTTTCTGTTTTTTGAAATATTGTTCGTAATTTCAATAATTCTTCTTGTTTTCAACTTTTTCCTTTTTCAAGAAATTGTTGAGAAACTCCAAAAAAATTCACGTTTTTTCATGAAATGATTGTGTTTTGAAAAAATTGTTCATAAATTTGAAAAGGTTCGTGTTTCAAAAAATATTTACATTTGCTAAAAGAAAATAACTTTTGAAATTTCTTAAAAATGTTAACTCTGTTGTGAACTTTTCCTGGGCTTTAGTTAGGTCTAGTTTTTTTTTGGGGCAAACTTGGAGAGCTTTATTCAAGAAAAACAGCTCTAGGACATTCAGCCATAAGGCTACTAATCAGGAAACTGGGAGGAGCATGTAGCCAGCTCTCGGACACATCCAAAGTGCAAGCAAACTTACATACGAAGGTTAGCATTACAATTACATGTTGAAAGGAAAAAGAAATAAACTGAGGTATAAGCTCTCTTATTTCATCTAGAAAGAGGCGCTACCACCGAGCGTGACAACCGTCTAGTGTGCCAGAGATTAACGAGGGCAATCGGACTCTATGATCACATGAGTGAAACCGCGGATGCTTGCTAGACGAACACCATCAGGAAAGGATAAGGTGTCCATGATTAGCGGGTCAGTAACATCCTAGTAAGGCTTGCTCCATGCAACAAACATCCTAGTAAGGCTTGCTCCATGCAACAATAAACGAGGAAGCAGAACGAGCAACGCCACCCACTCCTCCCTTCCACAGATCGTAGCAGATGGCACCGTCTGTATTAATTTTGATAATTCCGTCATCCGGTGGACGCCACCCAAAACCAGGCAGAATTTTTGCATAATCACGAGGTAGTTCAAGCAGGGCAAGGGATTCCTTAGTCCGCTTAGCAGAAAGAACTTGATTGATTTTCCAACCACATCACCATGATGATCTTCGGCCCATCTGTATCCAGGATGACAGGGTTGCATAAAATATCACTAGCCCAAGTGGCAGGATGAAGCCTCGGCAACCGAAAATCCAAAAGTGATTAAGCCTCATCCCAAAATTTCCTTGCATGAGAGCGGTGAACTAGATCATGCATGAGATCCTCCTCCACAGCATGGCAAATTTTACACATACTTTTTTCTTGAATATGTCGATATTTGAGGGTCGCCTCATCGGGTAAAATACCCCTAAGAACATGCCACCAAAAAACACGCACCTTTGGCACCACTTTGAGTTTCCACAGGGTTGTCCATATCTTTTTATCTGTCAATGAAGTACCTGCAGCCGTCCATTCCTCTGGAGCGTAAAGCTCTTTACGAGTCATAAGAGCACGCGATGCGAAGATTTCACGAATACATCCCTGACTTCTCAAAAGCCCAGGCCAAAAAATCATCTCCACCTCCATTATGTAATGGGATATTAAGGATAGCATCCTCAACAGGTGGTATGAAAACATCTCGAATGAGATCAGCATGCCAAATCCAGTTATATGTATCAATTAGCTCACTCACCAACTGCAGCTGCGTGCCATCCGGTTTCAGTGAGGGCCGCATCAACAAAGTGCCCGGAATCCACTTGTCATCCCATATGGAGATGGTGGATCCATCTCCCACTCTCTTAATCAAGCCAGTGTTAAGAGCATCACGACCAGCCACTATTGCACGCCATGTGGTTGAGAAAGATTTAGGTACAGTTGCGTGCAAAAATATTAGTGTTCGCGAAATACCTTGCTTTTAACACTCTTGCACAAAGGGAATTTGGATTGTTCATGAGTCTCCGGCCATGCTTTCCCAGCAGTGCCAAATTAAATAGGTGCAAATCATGGAAGCCCATTCCGCCCTTGATCTTTGGTGTAGCCATTTTGTCCCAAGAGAGCCAATGCATTGTTCTTCTATCCAAGGAACTACTCCACCAATATTTTGCCATACAAGAAGTAAATCCCTTGCAGACCTTCTTAGTAAGAAGAAAGCAACTCATGCTAAAAGTGGGTATAGCTTGTACCACTGATTTCAACAGAGTGTCTCTTCTTGCGCAAGCGAGCTTTTTTCAGACCATTGTATCTTGCTTCTGATTCTTTCCCCTAGACAATCGAAAGTGCCGCTTGTAATTTTTCCCACCGCTGTGGGAAGACCCAAATACCTCTCAGTGAAAGCTTCAACATGAATACCGAGAGTCTGTTTTACC
The DNA here is from genome assembly GCA_021605145.1 of Aegilops bicornis. Taxonomy (NCBI): domain Eukaryota; kingdom Viridiplantae; phylum Streptophyta; class Magnoliopsida; order Poales; family Poaceae; genus Aegilops; species Aegilops bicornis. The sequence continues at coordinate 614,330,889 of CM038672.1, read as the reverse complement.
TGCAGCCAAGTATTATGAGAAGTGTTTGGGGTAAAATAAATGGCACTCTTTTCCTTATTAAGTCGCTGTCCAGATGCTTCCGCATAGATGAGAATAATCTCATTTAGTCGCTCAACACTTTGTGTATTCGCCTTGATAAAAATCAAACTATCATCAGCAAACAGTAAATGACTGATCCAAGGTGCTTTGTAATTTACCCTGATTCCACGATCAATACCTTGGCCAACATAGTTTTTGAGCAAACATGATAATCCTTCGGCACAAAGTAAAAAAAGATATGGTGACACTGGTTCACCTTGCCGGAATCCTCGAGAAGGAGAGAAAAATGGCAATAATTCTCCATTCATCCTCACAGAATATCTCACCGAAGATACGCATTTCATGACCAATCTGACAAACTGATGGTGGAACCCTAGTTTCAGAAGAATTGCCTTAAAAAAATGCAACTCAACGCGATCATACGCCTTCATCATATCTAGTTTGACAACACTTGCGAGATTTTTGCCTTTTTTTTCCTACGCTTCATCGCGTGTACACATTCATACGCCACAAGGACGTTGTTGGTGATCAAACGTCCGGGCACAAAGGCACTTTGCTCTTCACTGATGATCGCCTCCATATCATCTCTCATGCGATTTGAAATCGCTTTGGAAGCTATTTTATAAAGTACAGCACCGAGATATAGGCGATATTGTGAGATTCTCTCGGGATTATGCACCTTGGGAATAAGGGTAATAGAAGTGTCATTAAGCCCGGGTGGAAGCTCTCTCCCATTGAGAAAATCTAACACAGCTGGCACCACATCGTCCTGATGATCGACCAATGTCTTTGAAAGAAACCTGTCGTGAAGCCGTCTACCCCCGGGGCCTTTTACGGGGCCATTTGGAACAAAGCATGCTTGACCTCCTCCTCTACAAATGATTTAGTCATCCAATAAACATACCTTTGCTTGCTTAAAATGGTTTGCATATTTCCAAATTACTGCTTTATAGGGTCTAGAGGTTCCAAAATTCCACATGACTAATTAATTGCTTAACTGTGTCAACTAGATTTTACAACTAACCCAACTTATTTAGCCGGCGCTAGCCTTTTTTTATGCTATAATAATTCAAAGTGAAGACTTATTATTTTAAATGTCAAATTGATAGACTATTGCCATGAATCACTTTTGTCTTAAATTCATATCACAATTAATTATTTACCTACTCAAGGACGAGCATGAAGTCTTCAACTTATCAATAATTTTTGATTGTTCCGTGCTATTATCATACCACTTTTAAATATTTTTTACAACAATTTATATCATTCTTATTTGAAATAACCTATTAACCCAGTGCCAAAGGCTAGTTCCTGTTTTATATTGTTTTGGAGGGTTTTAGGTGAACAATTCACGGAGTCGGAATGCCATGATTTTTTGTGTGAACTTTATCAGAATTATCGGAATATTGGTGCAAGAATCAACGCAATATGATGCCCATGGGCCCCACAAGGGGAGGGACGCGGGTACCCCCCCATGGTCGTGCCATAAGGGCTTGTGGCCCAACCATAAGTCGGCTGGAGCTCTCCTTCAGCCGCAAGGAAGCTAATTTTCGAAGATTTAAATGGTATTCGGCCAAAAAAGCTGTAACGAAAGCATGCAAATTCCCACGGTAGGCCTTTGACTCTTTGTTCAAATTGCTTGCTTTCTTGCACCACTGGTACCCGCTATCTAGGCAGCGGGACCGCGATCATCTGGGGCTCATGCTGGATGCAGTATCGGCTATCTAGGCAGCGGGACCGCGATTGTCTTGGGCTCATGTTGGATGCGCTTGTGGCTACTGCACGTCGTCTCTCCTTTTCATAGTGTTGTTGTGCCTACTGCCACTAGGTGTCTTTTTTCTTATTTCTTTTATGCTTTCTTTGCGCATGGTTGTGATGTTGCCTCAGCCGTATTGGCTGCTTTGCCACTATGGATCTGGTTGTATGGATGTTTGCTTTATGTATAAAGCAAGGCGAAAGCCTATTTCGAGAGAGATACAAGCTAGAAATGTGACCTTCTTATGGAATTTGTATGTGTGATCTATGTTGCCTACTACATATGCTGTTAACCGTGTGAAGACCTGCTATGCATGTACAAGTTATTCTTGTTTTTTTGTGAAAAAGTTATTCTTGTTAAAATCTCTATCATGGCTTGATTTCCCTTTGCCATGTCAATCAAACGACCTTGCCTTTCGTGTTGCTTGCCGCTTGCTCACTTCAAGATGGTGATTCGCGACCCTTACTGCACGGCGGGGTGAAGGGTGGGGGTGCCGACCCCAGAGGCATCAGAGAGGCGGACGGTGATGTCCCCGGACCTAGTGGCACTGACAACCATGGTTGACCATGAGTGCTAGTGTAAACCATTGGCACTGGGTAGCCCAACTGGTTGGCGTTCATTGGATGAAGACAACCATCAGGGAAAGTAACATTGTCATTGCCTCGGTGTGTGCCATGTGACAATTTGGACTGCCCCGGCGGTGGATGTTGGTAGTTTATATAGATGTAGTCTGGGTATGTGCTATCGACATGTCCCAGTGTATGAAGATAATTCTGAGGCCCATCATCTGGTGCACTGGTAGCTTTCTCGACACTGTATAATATCAAGAAAGCAAAGATGCTAGGTGTCATCACATAAAATAATTGGAGGAGAATATGGAGGAGTCGTGTTCGAAGAAATCAAAATTACGCAAAAAGAAGAAATAAGTAGACTTGCCTTGGAGTGGTATTTAGATATTCAGAGAATGCGCATGGGAAAAATGCCGGTTTGAAATGATAGGCTCTATCCGCAGAGTATGGTTTCAATATTTCCAGTCTTCTTTCCAAGGTCAACATCAACTACCAAGCTATCCTTATCATTGTAGTCCACCTTAGACATGAGGCAGATAATATCATCACCATGAATAGTGAGCGTCGGGTAAACTGTTGTCAGGTATCTCAATGTTAACTTTCTAGCGCTACCATCCCATAACTGAGGCCATATCGTATAATGCCTTGTGTCATTGACCAAGATGTCATCGACATGAACAGTTTGCCCCTTGCACTAGACGTCCGAAGAAATATGCATGTAACATGTCCGGATCTTCCAGCCATCAGGAATATAAATGATTTCGTCAGTCGACATTTCTAGGAAGTCCTCTTGAACCTCTTAGTGGTGTATCATATCGACCCTATCAAGATCGCTTGTCACCTTGAACCTCTTACTGTGGTTAACCGTAACAAGCTCCCGTCTGAAAAAAATGGTCCACCTCCACAAGCTTGATCATGACACCGTTGAAGCAGGTGACATCCCGGACCGGCACCATCCTATGTGCATCCATCCGCATGCGTCCAACGCCGAGACTCCATTACGCCAATGCCGCCGAGACCCCCCATCGTCGATGCGGAAGATGCAACACCGCTCCACCTTTGGGCCCCACCAGCTTACACCTGCTCCAAAATGATGCCCTCAGGAGGGAGAGCGACACCGAAGGCATCGTCATCGTATGATCCGGGAGACCCGGATCTAGGGTTTCCCCCGGAGTAGCCCAAGCGAGGTGACGCAGACTGCAACAATGATGCCTCCACAAGGAAAGAACGTCAAAGACGCGGCCATAGTCCGCCATGACCGAAGTCGGTGCGGTTTTCACTGACTGTCGCGCCATCCCGACCTCGCAACTGAATCCGTGTGTATCCGCACCATGAATAGGAATGCAGCCGCCGAAACACCGACAAATGGACTCCAGCCGCCCCTTACCGGCGCCTCGACGCGCAGGCCGACCAAGAGCTAGGCTGCGGCGGGTCTGAACGGGGATGAGATTCATGACCGTCACCACCAACCATCGCCCGAGAGCTCACCGTAGAACAGGTCCCCACTCTCCCACCGGCCTTGGAAGCGGCAGTTGCCGCCGCTTGACCAGGGAACCCCACCCTGGCCACCGCACCCGGCTTCGCCGCAAGACACGGCCCCAGCCGCTCGAGGGGGAGACGCCGCAACCACCCGCCCTGGCCCGTTTTACGCCAGGACGGCCGCCACCGCGGCTGAGGCCGGCGGCAGCGGCGGTTAGGGAGATGCCAGATCGAAAGTCTTCAACGACATAAGGGCTGGGCCCCTGACGCCGCCCCGGGAGCAACGCCAGGGGTCAGGTCGGGTAGAGAAAGGTGCCCACAGAAGCAGGCGGAGCAATGAAGGAGTCCCGCAGAGAAGCTTGGTGCTCGCGGCCGTGGGGAAATCACCGATCTAGGAAAACCTAACAGGCGATCTGTACTCTTAGTGCTTGATGATATGGATATGTTGCATGTAAAGATAGGAATGAATCTCATTGATATACAGGATTTGTACGGGTGGGGAAGATCTATGTTGCCTACTACATACATTGTTAACTCTGTGAAGCTAATTTGCAACTTTGGCATGTATGTACATGATATTCTTGCTAACTATCTCTATCAAGTGCTTGATTTCTCTTTGCCATGGCAATGAAACGGCCTTGCCTTTTGTGTTGCTCGCTGCTTGTGTCGCTTCAAGACGGGGATTCACAACCCTTACTGCACGGCGAGGCGAAGGGTGGGGGTGCCGACCCCAAAGGCGCGAAGCGCGACGTCCCCGACCCTAGTGGCACTGACAACCATGACTGATCATGGTTGTCAGTGTAAAACATTGGCACTGGGTACCCCGACTGGCTGTCGTTCATCGGATGAAGACAACCATCATGGAAACTAAAATTGTCGTTGCCTGGGTGTGTGCCATGTGACAAATTGGACTGCCCCGGCGGTGGATGCTGGTAGTTTATATTGATGTAGCCTGGGCATGCGCTATCAACATGTCTCCGCGTATGAAGATAATTCTGAGGCCCATTATTTGGTGCACTGATAGCTTTCTCGGCGCTGCATAATACTTCCTTTGTTTTTAAATATAAGTATTTGAAGACATTACACTATGGACCACATACGGAGTAAAATAAATAAACTCACTTTAAAATGCATCTATATACATCCGTATGTGATTCATAGTGAAATTTCTACAAAGACTTATATTTAAAAAGGGAAGTAGTATAGCAAGAAAAAAGCAAAGATGCCAGATGTCATCATATAAAGTAACTGGAGGAGAATTTGGAGAAGTCGTGTTGGAAGAAATCAAAATTAGCAAAAAGAAGCAATAAATAGGCTTGCCTTGGAGTTGTATTGATATATTCAGAGAATGTGCATGGAAAAAATGCCGGTTTGAAATGATAGGCTCTCTACGCGGAGTATGGTTTCAGTATTTCCACGGTCTTCTTTCCAAGGTTAACACCAACTATCAAGCTATTCTTATCAAAGTAGTCCACCTTAGACGTGAGGTAGATAACATCATCACCATGAATAGTGAGGGTCGGGTAAACCGTTGCTAGGTTCCTCAAGGTGAACTTTCTAGCGCTACCATCCCAAAACTGAGGCCACATCCTGTAATGACTCGGGTCATTAACCAAGATGTCGTCAACATGAACAATTTGCCCCTTGCACCAGACGTCCGAAAAAAATATATGCATGTAACATGTCCGGATCTTCCAGCCATCAGGAATATAAATGATTTTATCGCTCGATGTTTCTAGGAAGTCCTCGTGCGCACGGAGGAGGATCTCCGAGTGGGTTTTTTTTAGAAAAGGAGGATGACCTCCGGCCTCTGCATCTGGATGATGCATGCGGCCACTTTATTAATTATTTTCACAAGACCTTACAAAGTCATACAACATTAAGAATGAAACCACCGTCTAAGCAACAACTATCGCTACACCTATTCAGTTGATGAAGGAGCGCTGATAGTCTGGGCCTAATACCAAACAGACATCTCAGCCAAACCTAAACATCTAAGACCTGAGGTCCCAACCAGGACGCCTGCCTGGTATGGGGCACCTATCAGTCCGGCGTACTCCTCAACCAGGACGCCTGCCAGGTATGGGGCCGCCGCAGCCACCTGCCATGAGTCCATCTTCAGAGTTGTACTGTTGCATCTACCGTGCCAGGTCTCTCAGCCATCGACGCTACCACGACGCCAGATGGCGTCGTCCTCCTGCGCGAGTCCATCCTCCCACATCAAACTCCGAATTTGCACTGCGCCACGCCGTCCAGATCCGTCGCCACCGCTCCACCAAAGAAGCCGTCCGCTTGTCCCGTGAAGCCGAGTGCACCTTCAAGAATGCCGCCCCCAAGGGGGTTACGACACATGATTGCCGCCAACATCCGATTAGCTGATCTAGGGTTTCCCCCGGAGGTATTGAGTGGAGTTGGGAGCTTCACCTCGATGATGCCTTCATGAAGGAAACGATGATAAGGGCCTCGCCATCGCCGTCTCCGGCCATCGACCGAAGATCAGGTTTTCACCCGGATCCGTCCCAAAAAATCCACCCAACAACCTGTGCACCGTCTTGACCGCCTTCAAAGCCCCAGATCCAGCCGCCTAGATCCGGCGACCAACCGCAGCAACAACGCCGCCGTGGGACCCCTGGCGCACCGGCCACTGCCTGAGTGTGCCACCACTGGAGCCTAGGAGGAGGGCTCCCACCCCGCCTCGCCAAGCCGCGAGAGCCGCCGAGAAGGATCCCGCGCGCTCGTCGCCGTCTCTGATCCGAACCAATCCATAGCAGATCGCCGTCACAGATCCGCCTTGGACAGGGACTGCACCACGCCATGCCGCCGCGGGAAGCCCGAGCTTCACCGGCCTCCACCCTCCAGGATCTCCGAGTGGTGTATCATATCGACACTATCTAAATCCCTTGTCACCTTGAACCTCTTATTTTGGTTAATTGTAACAAGCTCCCGTTTGAAAAAATGGTCCATCTCCACAGGCTTGATGACACCGTTGAAGCAGGCGACATCCCGGACCGGCTTGGGGTCGCCCTTCCGGGCCAGGTTGAAATCAGGCTTGGGCAGTGGGATGAAATAGACAAAGGGCTCCTCGGCAAGAATGTTGCAGGCCATGATGCCACGCCAGAGGTCGACCCATCGTAGCATGCCTCTTCCGAGCGCGATCACCTTGTGAGGCACGGTAAACATGTCCACTAGCCTGATCTGACCAGCCGATGCGTGCAGCTGCAGCGTTTGCGTGGTCCATGTGGCAGTCCAGGACGAGAAGACGCTGAGCTCGTAGTGGCCAAGGGTGGTTGAGGCGACGAGATCGGCGAGGAGGAATCCCCCCTCGTCGTCTATGTCGTCCTGCGGCACGATGCCAACGGACAGTGTGTTCCCAGTGTCTAGAGGAGTAGCCGGGATCGATGTGAGCGACGGCTTCCCGCGGCCAGCCCTGTAGACGAAGTACTCCGGGTGCTGAGTATCTTGGCCGGTGCTTCGCAAGCTGGTGGTGAAGACGAAGCCTAGGAGGACAAGGTCTTTGTCCGAGAATAGAACCCGGGGCTCAGCGGCATAGTCCTCGCGGTTGAATCCGGGGCCGTGGACGCAAAAGTGGGAGACGGCCGGCGGATCGGCGAGGCAGAAGGTGACCTTCACGGTCCGGCCGGTGATCGCCGTGGCTTGAGCGGTGGTGGCGTTCTCGTGGTCGGCGAAGTAGGCGGGGTAGCGGGGTAGCGGGGGGCTTCGTCGAAGGCGGGGGGCTGGAACTAGGAGGCGGGCAAGGATCCTTCCGTGTCCATGGGGGTCGGTGCAGGGTAGGCTCTGATCGGGAGATTCAGAGCGATTTATAATGTCCGGCGTTTGGATACGCTGGCGCGCGTGCGGGAGGAATTTGGGTCGGATTCGCATTGGGCTTAGGGCCTTAGGCCATGCCGTGTGTAAGCCCGAGTAGTTTTCTCTTCAACAGAACTCGCCAGTGTCAGCGCATAAATTTTATAGGCACCCCTAGGCGCCGGTGCGCCGGCCCAAATTTGGGCCGGTCGCACCGCAGCCGTGCGATCCAGCAGGCGGGAGCCGTCAGATCCTCGCTCCCCACGTCATCTTCTTTCTTCCTTCCCGCATCAGATCCGTTTCAGCGCGACGTTCCTTCCCTAGCCCCCGATGTGCGTGTGCTTCGGTGAGATGCAAAAGCACCCGCGTCCTCTTCCTCGTAGTCGCCGCTCGTCGCAGCACCTGCGTACTCTCCCCCTTCACCGTTCGCCGCTCATCGCCATCAACACTCGTGCGTCCACAGACTCCGTCCTCCAGTTAAAGCTTTTTTGACCTTTGGTTGAAGCTTTTCCTATGCCGATTGAAGCTTTTTTGACCTCTGGTTGGAGCTTTTGCTATGCCGATTGGAGCTTTTTTTTCCCTTCTGAAGCTTTTCCATGGGGGGTTGAAGCTTTTTCCGCTATGCTTGTTGAAGCTTTTTCAGGACCGGTGGTAACTTCTCGTAGGCCAGTTGAAGCTTTTTCCCATGTCAGGTTGAAGCATCAACGCCGTCGTCTGCCATGCATGTACCAAAAAAAGTCATCGGTTGTAGCAAAAACAGGATATGGTTGTAGCAAAAAAGGATGTGGTTGTAGCAAAAATGCACTACATTCCCCGCGGTCATCGTGGTCACCATGGTCACCATTGAGGGAGGAAAAAAGCCGGTTCCAGCAAACCGCGACAATGGTTCCAGCAAATCATCACGCTGGTTGCAGCATTTCATTGATCTTGCGATGAGGCCGATGCGGGGTAGATGACGGCCTCACCGACGAAATTGGGCTGCAATTGGTGGGGGCGGGGGCGGGGGCGGGGTGGGGGGAGGTGGGGGAGGGGGGGGGGAAGGGGCGTTGTGGGGGTAGGGAGCGGCCTCGCCGGTGAGATTGGCATGCAGTGGGGCTGGGCGATTTCCTGGGTTCGCGAAAACATGAGCGTGTAGTAGCGGGCGACCGACCGAAGCTTCGGCCGGTGCGCCATCTCCAAACGTTTCCCAAATTTTATTTACGTACGGTTTTCGGCAGCGACTTCGTCTTTGCAGTATTGATTTGATTTTACCGAAATAACTAATTGAGGAATACTCATTGCAAACATCACTCCCACCTCTCCAGGTTGCGATAAGTGGCGCCCTGCATATGCTTCACTTGTCACAACATGTGAGTTTTTCCTTTTCTCTAAATCCGTTTATCAAAATGTTTTATCTCTTAAAATCGTGCGTCCAAATCTCAAACTGTTTTAACGTCGGATTGCTTGCGTCGAGATTTTTAAAACTAGATCATATGTAAACAGGTTTTGATGATTTTTTTCACGAAAAAAACTGAACGAATAAACCGAATCGGGAGTATGTTTTTTTCTCTTTCCGAATGAGGTATGGCCATGCCTCTTGCAAAAGCACAAACATGGCTCACACAGAAGCAAAACCATGCCTCTCGCAAAAAAAAGATTTATTTTCCTTTTCTGCCTCTCGCGAAAGCACAACCGTGTCTCTCACGGAAGCAAAACTGTGCCCCTCGCGGAAGGAAAAATGTGTATTTTTTCCGTTTCGAGAGGCATGGCCGTGCCTCTCGCGAAAGCACAACCGTGCCTCTTGCGCAAGAAAAACTGTGCCTCTCACAGAAGAAAAAACACAGAAAACGCGTTCTTTTTTCCATTTCCGGGAGGCACGGCCGTGCCTCTCGCGAAAGCACAACCGTGGCTCTCGCAAAAGCAAAACCATGTCTCTCGCGGAAAAAAAAACAGAGAATACGTTTTTTCCGTTTTTGAGAGGCACGGTGATGCCTCTTTCAAAGCAAAACCGTGCCTCTCGTGGAAATTAAAAAAAAACTCGTATTTTTCGTGCTAATTTTTTTTTAAAAAATTGGTCCAAAAGCTAATGAAGACCGGTGGAAAACAAAAAGGTCGTAAAAAACAAAACAAAAAGGTTAAAAAGTGGAAAACACATGCGAAAAATAATAATAAAATAAAATCCGGAAGGAACGCCCAGAACGCGACATGTGGCGGCAACTGAGAGCGTACTAAGTGGCACGCTCTTAGCCCACCCGCAAGTGATTGTTGCGATACTCTCGAAGGAGCGCTCGTCAATTGGTTGCTCTCCGGTTTTACCTGTAGCGGCACTGCAGGGACTTTTCTCTGTAGGCGAGTGATAGGGGCCAGCAGACCGGCTTAAAATTGGGCCAGTCAGCGCGCACCCGTTCGATTACACTCCCTTGTGCCGTCAGATCTTGTCCTCTTTCTTCTTCCTCCTCTGGTACTTCATATACGGAAACAAAAAAAGAGAAATCTCCGACGCATCCCACCTCACTAACGCCCCCATCATGGCAGCCCCTGTTGCTGACTTCGAAGCCTCGCCGGCTCACCGTCCTCGTAGCACCGGTCCTCGCCGGATCCAGCAGACGACCTCGCTGTGTTAGAATACCTGTATACGTATGTATGGTGTATTATAAACCGTATGTACATTATAGGTCTGGCGGTATGTTTGTCCTGATGTAAACCGGTTGGTAGGTTGTTGGAGAATCTCTATCTTGTATAGCTAACTTGGAGATCAATCCACAACCTAACCAACTAGATCCTTGTAAACCCTAGCCGCATTGTGGTCTATATAAACATGCAATGCGTCCCTTCTAGGCATACACTTAACACCATCTTTCATAGTATTCAGAGCCTATCTCCTCTAGCACATTTCGCAGCCATGGCCTCCTCAAGCTCCGCTGTCGCCGCTGCACCAGCCCTCATCCCGATCACCGATCGGCTTCATCGCTCCAACTTCCTGGTGTGGCGCGCCCAGGCTATGACGGCCATCCGGGGCGCTCAGCTTGTCTCCTATCTCGATCCAGAGAGGGAGTTGCCAGCCCGGAAGCTCAACGACAAAGACGGCAAGCCCACCAACGTGCCCAACCCGGCGTACGACATCGACAGGGCCCGAGACTCCCAGGTGCTGAGCTTCATCTTCAACTCAATCTCAGCACCCTTATGATCCAGGTTGCACACTGCAACACGGCGGCCGAAGCATGGGTCGCCATCACGGAGGTCTTTATCTCCCAGACTCAGGCGCACATCGTCAACACAAGAATCGCCCTCTCCATGACGAAGAAGGGCAACTCGACGGTGGCTGAATACATAGGGCGCATGAAAGCGCTCGGTGATGAGATGGCATCAGCAGGGAAGCGCCTCACCGACGACGACATGGTGTCCTACATCCTCGCAGGACTCGACTTCGACTACATGTCCTTCGTCTCTACCATCTGCGCCTGAACTGAGTCCATTAAGGTGAGCGAGCTTTATTCACAGCTCATCAATTTTGAAAGCAGGCTGGCCATGTTTGAGGGCGGCGGCCAGTCTTCTCACTCCTCTGCCAACGCCATCTCCCGTGGAGGACGTGGCGGAGGCCACAGTGGCAACAGTGGTTGCTATGGAGGCGGCCGAGGCAACGGGGGTGGTGGCCGTGTGATACGTCTCCGTCGTATCTATAATTTTTGATTGTTCCATGCTAATATTCTACAACTTTCATATACTTTTGGCAACTTTTTATACTATTTTTGGGACTAACATATTGATCCAGTGCCCAGTGCCAGTTCCTGTTTGTTGCATGTTTTATGTTTCGCAGAAAACCCATATCAAACAGAGTCCAAACGGGATAAAAATGGACGGAGAATTATTTTGGAATACTTATGATTTTCCGGAGGAAGAATCAACGTGAAACGGTGCCCGAGGTGGCCACGAGACAGGGGGCGCGCCCTCCCCCTGGGCGCGCCTGGCACCCTCGTGGGCTGATACGTATCCGTCGTATCTACTTTTCCAAACACTTTTGACCTTCTTTTGGACTCTATCTTGTATGATTTGAATGGAACTAACCCGGACTGACGCTGTTTTTAGCAGAATTGCCATGATGTTGTTTTATGTGCAGAAAACAAAAGTTCTCGGAATGACCTGAAACTCCACGGAACATCTTAGAAAAAATAATAAAAAATCCTCGCCAAAGATGAAGACCAGGGGGCCCACACCCTGTCCACGAGGGTGGGGGCGCGCCCCCCTCCTGGGCGCGCCCCTACCTCCTGGGCGCGCCCCCTACCTCCTGGGCCCCCTGGAGACCCTCTGACGCAACCTCCAACTCTATTTATTGGCTTTCGGGGAGAAAAAAATCAGAGAGAAGTAATCATCGTGTTTTACGATACGGAGCCGCCGCCAAGCCCTAATCTCTCTCGGGAGGGCTGATCTAGAGTCCGTTCGGGGCTCCGGAGAGGGGGATTCGTCGCCGTCGTCATCATCAACCATCCTCCATCACCAATTTCATGATGCTCACCGCCCGTCGTGAGTAATTCCATCGTAGGCTTGCTGGACGGTGATGGGTTGGATGAGATTTATCATGTAATCGAGTTAGTTTTGTTAGGGTTTGATCCCTAGTATCCACTATGTTCTGAGATTGATGTTGATATGACTTTGCTATGCTTAATGCTTGTCACTAGGGCCCAAGTGCCATGATTTCAGATCTGAACCTATTATGTTTTCATGAATATATGTGTGTTCTTGATCCTATCTTGCAAGTCTATAGTCACCTATTATGTGTTATGATCCGACAACCCTGAAGTGACAATAATCGGGATACTTCTCGGTGATGACCATAGTGTGAGGAGTTCATGTATTCCCTATGTGCTAATGCTTTGTTCGGTTCTCTATTAAAAGGAGGCCTTAATATCCCTTAGTTTCCAATAGGGCGTCGCTGCCACGGGAGGGTAGGACAAAAGATGTCATGCAAGTTCTTTTCCATAAGCACGTATGACTATATTCGAATACATGCCTACATTACATTGATGAATTGGAGCTAGTTCTGTGTCACCCTATGTTATGACTGTTACATGACGAACCGCATCCGGCATAATTATCCATCACTGGTCCGGTGCCTACGAGCTTTCCATATACAGGTCTTCGCTTATTTACTTTTCCGCTGTTGTTGTTACAATCACTACAAAATACCAAAAACATTACTTTGCTGTCTTTACTTTTGTTACCGTTACCACCACTATCATATTACTTTGCTACTAAACACTTTGCTGTAGATACTAAGTTTCCAGGTGTGGTTGAATTGACAACTCAGCTGCTACTACTTGAGAATATTCTTTGGCTCCCCTTGTGTCGAATCAACAAATTTGGGTTGAATACTTTACCCTCGAAAATTGTTGCGATAACCTATACTTGTGGGTTATCAAGACCTTTTTCTGGCACCGTTGCCGGGGAGCATAGCTCTATTCTTTAAGTTACTTGGGATTTATATCTGCTGGACACTATGAAGAACTTGAAAGACGCTAAGACAACAATTTATCCCTCAACTACGAGGGGAGGTAAGGAACTGCCATCTAGCTCTGCACTTGACACTACTAGAAATACCACTACTAATGGCGCACCTAATATGGCCATTAATGGCGCATCAGAGGTGCGCCATTGACAGCACGCCATTAGTAATTTTTACTAATGGCGCACCAGGTGATGCGCCATTAGTATATCAGATACTAATGGCGCACCACCTGGTGCGCCATTAGTATCTGATATACTAATGGCGCACCACCGTGCGCCATTAGTATATGCAAGGGTGCGCCATTAGTATGCCTCCCGAGGCATGTATACCAGGTGCTTTGGCATACTAATGGCGCACCACCTCCGGATCGCCATTAGTAACGCAGCATACTAATGGCGCACTTCGGTGATGCGCCATTAGTATGCCACTGTCATACTAATGGCGCACTTTATCATGTGATGCGCCATTAGTATGAATATTAGGTTTTTTTATTTTTTATTTTCTGTTTTTTGCACAGGTTACAAAATGTATAATTTGACAAAATATAGACAGCACACATCAACAATAGATTCATCAAATACAATAGAAGATTAGTCCTTGAATACAATTCATCATATTAGTCTCCGAATACAATTCATCATATTAGTCTCCGAATTGAAAAGACCGAACAAAGATAGAACATTATATTACCAGTCTCGAGACCGCGAAGTGGCGAGTTTATCTTCGCATTACAAGTCGATATCGATCATCTAAACTACCATCACATAGAAGAGAGCTGCGGTCATCACGATGAGCATCATCACGATGAAACTCGTCTTCATCCGGTTCCTCCAACGCTCCCTCCCTCTCCCGCTAGATAGCGGGCGTATCTAGATTCGGCCTCGGCCCTAGTGGTGTACCCTTTGTAACTGTTACCGCTGAATCGGTGAACCTGTCTCCGACACTCCTCCCGATCATCGTGAGACTCGGGAACCTTACCCTTGTACACGACATACGTCGGCATCGCTATGCACTAGCCAAGCAAGCGTTAGTACCAATTCACAGACAATACATAAGCAATATATAAGTATGCAACAGAGCGATGGGAAGAGAAAAGCAAGACATTAATAGCATCGATTACATCTAAGTTGAGCGACTCTCGAAACCAAAGAGACATACTACAAGTTCATTAAAGTTTAATTACAACATGACCCAATCGATGTTTGAGAACTGAACAACTCGACTCAAGGGACGGAGCGTGGATGAAGCCGCCGTCTATCGTGGGAGTCATGAAAGAGCAGGCGTTGTCATCCTGCATTTGTAGCATTGTGTCGATGTCACTGTTGGACGGTTGATTTCTGAGGTAGAACTGCCCCGAGTGCGAAGGACATCTTGATGGATGATTTCCGCAAACTCCATTTGGATGCGAAGAATTCTTGTCGGAGGTCCGCGTCTGGATTGCCGACACGCTCGCGGCCCAATCTTGGAGTTTACTCGGTAGCGAAGTTGATGATGGTCCCGTCGATCGCCCGCATGTGATGGATGGCGTAGTAGGCACCCTTTCGACCGCCCGGTGCTGCTTGGCCTTAGCGAGCGTCGTCAGATTGTGGGAGAACACGTGCTTGCCGTGCTTATGAATAGGCCTGGTGAAGGTGCCTCCAGATTTGGCGTGGCAGGAGAACATCATCAAGAACCTTCTTGACATTTGTGTAGTCTACGTTCGGTGACGGTCCGAATTGAAATCGTGGCCATGGAATATTTAGGGCTTAGGAGGATGAGCGTGCAACGTGTGTCACTGCAGAAAACACGGAATGTTAAAAGAAAAGCGATCGAAATGTAAGAATTCATATGTTACGGGCGGTTGAGGGAGGACTTACTCGGGAAAGTAAGGCACGAGGAAGTTATCCTTTTCTTGGTTTGCGAATGGCGCCTTCGAGGTAAGAACTTCGCGACTTGCGGTCCCAGCGCTGCCCAAGATCTTGGCACGCATGTAGAAGGGTCGACTATCCACGATGTCCGGGTCTTGTCGCGAATGATCCGCATCTCCATACTCAGCGAAAATAGCCGAGCGAAGGTGTAGTGCAGCGGATGAAGGTTCAACATAGCGTGGATGTCATCAAAAGCGGGACGATCGTGACGCCCGATGGAGTTATCCACAAAGCCCTTGCCCTCTGGCACCTTGGCCGCGAAAACCGGTATGCCACATCCTTCTCCACGAGACGCCGCTTCTCCAAAGAAAGAACAACATCATGCAGACTCCGCATAGCACCGGTTGCAGCATTGAGCATATTTGTCGGTAGCATCGCCCTACCCGCCACATGCACCCTCCTCGAGATATCCTGCGGTGAAGGTGGCCCGCCCCGAGCACGGATCGTACTCGGTGCCGGCTGGCTCGCACCCTTCTTAGTCTTTCTTTTGCGTGCCTTCTTCTTCTCCTGTAATGGGACCGAGTTTTGCTCACAGACCGCCTTCTTGAGTGTGTTGGGGCTGATAATATTTTGCTCCTCGCCTATCTGAGGCTCGGTGAAGTCGGCAGGTGGGCGTCTCTGAGAGCTGAGCATGAGACGGCGCTGTTGCAACTTGGCTTCTCCAGCTGCACGAGCTAGATCGCACACGTCTTTTGTTGGGTTTGGTTCTTGAGAAGGAGGCCCCATGAAGTCGCCATCGTACCCATGCTCGGCAAAGTACTTGATCGGCGTTGCCAAATGTATCATAGTCGTCGTCGTCGTCATTACGATCCTGTGCCATATGCATGTTTGGATCGATGGCATAGGGATGTCCGGCACCGTTCTGGCGGTCTTGCCATGGGGCCGACTTGGCGCCCGGCACGACTGGCGGTGTTGTCTTTGGGGTGGTGTCCCCGCCCCCAAAGCGAATCGGCTCTTGACCAAAGCGAGGGCCAGCTTCGAGGCGGTGAGGGTCATCACGTCATCATCGTCGGCCCCGGCGGGTCGATTCGGAGGTAACAAGTCGTCGCAGCCTGGCAGCACCGAACCAGTTGAACCCTAAACAAGTTGGGTGGCATCCGGGTACCGTGGAACAAGGGGTTGCCGGTTGAGCGATTTTGCCCTTGGCGACATCGACCAACTTCGTTGTTCCGCGAAGTGGAGGAGAGTGCAGGAACGTCGGCGCCCTGCGAAAACATGTAGAGGCGTCGGGGATGCCCGATCAAAACAAGGAGATGAAGTCCTCGGCGAGAGAGGCTTAATTAGTTACCGTGATGATGGCGTCGAGCTCGGCTAATGTAGAGGCACCGCCAGCGGTAGCGTCTGCGATGGACGGAGGGCGCTTCTTTGCGAGAGGTGCCGGCGGCGTACACCGGGTGCATTAAGCTCCCGTGCGGCGTCGGAGACACCAATGCCGCCTCCATGGAGGCACCAATAGCCCCGCCATCGCATTATCTGCGAGTTGCTGGCCGTGAAGCTAGGAATCGGGCGGCCCTGTTGGCCGCCGCAATCCACGCCTCAACCCGAGATCAAAGGTAGGCACAAGGCGGTGATCGTCGCTCCAGTCGTTGTTCCACTTGCTCTTGGACAATCTCGGAATCCAGCGCCACCTGTGCCTTGAGTTCTTGAACCTCTCGCGCTGGCTTTCCGAGCTGGTCTTTTCTCCTTCCGCACACCAGCGGTATAGTATGACCCCATTTTGTCGACAAGCCTTTGCGGCCACCACGACCAGGTGACGTCGACTTCTTGAGCTTATCCTTGTTCTTCATTACATTCAACCCCTATTTAGAGTGGTGTCCCAAGGGTTGCTCTGAGTCGACCCAGCGCTACGCTTTCGATCGCTGCGGAAGGAATGTGAACCATTTAGAAATTGGCTTCATTAATTAGAATGCAACCATATGGAGCTAATTACACGGGGTGTATTCCTTACGAGAACAAGCTCAAGCTGCCTGGTCTTGGATCCGTGGTAAGCTCCTTTGTTTTCGGTCCTTCTTGTACGGGCCACGACAAAGTTCCTGATGCACTTGTCACCGCCGTATGTATCGAAGAGGCGGTAGGCCTTGCTCGGCAGTCCGCCTCCTCCTTGTCCCATATAGGCTCCGCCACTCTGTAACCGCGGGACCGAGTGTGTGTTCCCCTATGTTCAGCTCCGCATTTGTTTCCCCACTCACTTGATTGGGAGCTTGCGGTGCTCGAGCAATTGATCTTGAAGTCGTTGTAGTCATCTTCGGTGATCGAAGGATTTTTCTCCTTGATCTTCTCATAACTCTCACCTTTCTCGATCATTCTCTTCACATTGCTTTTCCAAGTAGACAGGGCCTTGCTCATCTTCGTGAGGGCAGCATTGTTCACTTTATTCCCTTTGAGGCTTGTGTTTTCAAATTCAGCGGGAACTTGTATCGTTCGTGCAGCTTCGTGAAGAGGAGGTTGCGCAAATTCCCTCGGTCGGGATGCCTCGGGTTCTCGGTGTTGATCGAGGCGGTGCTCCGGACAATGCACCCGAGCTGAAGCGAGTACCCCTTGACTATTCGTTCGGGCGCCGTTGGATTCCGTTGGAGTCCACTTGATAACTTCCTCCTTGAGGGTGCGAACACGATCGGCGCCAGTCCTTCCGTTGCCTCTTCGGGTGGCTGCCATCCGTCGCGCCGCCATCATCATCGATGGTGGCATCCTCGGCGGCACCATCGGTGGTGGCATCGGTGTAGTCATCCTCGGCGGCACCATCCGTGGTCTCGGGATCGGTGGGGAAAGGCGGCCTCATACAAGTGAGGTTGTTCCTCCATCTCCTGGGACAGCTCCCGAGAATGCCTTGCCGCCCAACCCCGGCCTCATCGTTGTGGGCCATGTTTCTCTCTAAATAGAAACAAAGTTTGGTCAAAAAGTTGGTTATTGTCAAGGAACAAGATCATGGTCTCATCATTTAGGGTTTGTCGACACCGAGGCATCCTAAAATCTAAGCTTTTATCATTGAGGGTTTTTCGGCGCCAAGGCACCCTAAAAGCCTAACTTTTCATCATTTCGGTTTTATCGACACCGAGGCACCCTAAAAGCCATGCATTAGTCACAAATGCATGGGGCACTTGCTCCTACTTAATTAACTACTAAGATACCCCGGCCCATGCATTAGTCACAAGTACCCCATATGTCCTATTTTTAGCAAAGTCATGCTAAAATTCACGGAAAATTTCAGCATGACCATTGCTGAAAATAGGACATATGGAGTAATTCCAATTTGCGGAGCGGAAGTTAATCGACATTCCGGCAAACTCAAGGGCCTCTCGGGGTACCTGCAATATCATCACGACACGATGGTGGGAGACAAAACCCAACAAACTAGCAAAATCATCACAAATTGTTTTACATTAAAGATGATCATCATCTTTACAAGTCTTTCTCAATGTGATCACAAGTAATTCAGAGGCATCACAAGTAATTCAGAGCATCACAAGGCATTAGTAGTTCAGTACATGAACAAGTTTTAAAAGCACATCAATATGTATTGTATTTCATTGTGGAGTTATATACGGTATGTTACAACAAAGAAACAGCTTAATCCATGCCTCGACTTATCAACAGTCATTACTTGTCAAATCTGAGAAGAAGGAACAATTTACTTGTGACATAGTTACAAATGATGACAGAATAAAGCAACACCCTACACTAGCCTAAAAACAAGTGAAGTTTCACCCATATAAGAACAAGTGAATTCTAGTCCCATTGACACTCCTGGTTTCTACAAACACCAAGTACTAGGGCACACAAAAGTTCTGAAATTTGTGTGCCTAACTGAATTTACTGAATTTTCAGTAACGAATAAACTGAATTTTCAAAACTGCAAGAAGCCAATTAAAAAAAATCCTCTCATCTCATATGAGGATTGTTAACTGCTGCCAAACAGGCCTGGGACAGACCCATGTTCATGTAGGTGTGTACTTTAGCTGTTTGGTACTTGTGGAAAGAACGAAACAAAATGTTTGGCTCTCTAGATTTAATCATGATTTTGCCATTGTTGAGATATAGGGAGGAAGTCTGAGCTTGAGGATTTCATAAGCTCCCTAGTGCAACAAATTACCTAAAAACCTTGTACTAGTATCTTATCTTTTGGTTAGGGTCAAAGACCCTATACCTTATACATACCATGTATCTTTAATTTTGTTTTATTAATACAAGACTGTAGGAGCCTCTCCTCTTGTCCTTCACCGATTCAAAATGAATAGACAATGCAGCTTTCCGTAAACTGAGTAACCAAGAAAAAGATGTACAAAAAGATAAATTTACCTAAGTTTTTCGACCAAGATAGCACGTTAGCAGATCTTGTGTGATCGCAGTTCGATCCACTCCTTTCCACCCAACTCCCGACTAGAAGCAAAAGAAGCACATAACCAAATGAAAATAAAGAGAAGTTGAGTCAACGAAGAAGGCATATGTGCAAACCACAATGTAATCATGTAGAGTATGGGAAACTGGCTTTTGTGGCAAGGATAGTAAATGAAGCCACGTCTATTGCGAGGTCGAGAAAAATAAATGCTGGGACTTATGCAGGTGAGCTTATGCGAGTTATTGTACAAGTATATACAGATCTGCTGGCTGCAATGTATCAAGAACGAAAAAAGATAGTGGTAGCTGGCTGCAATAATAAAAATAAAATATTTATTCATAACTTATTCTCTCTCTTAGGGCTAGTATTTGTTTTCTTGTTAGTAGTGATCGGCGTGGATATGATGTTTGTTGCTTATGATCTCAATTGCATGACTAGTTTCAACAATCTGTTGCATGTGTCAGTTATTCTCTCTATCATGTTGATCAAACATAATTCAGATGCAGCTTCTTGGGTACAAGAAAAGAACATAAACAAAATCGAAGGTGCCTTTGAAACACACCTTGAAGGAGAAATGCTTGTCCAAACAACCTATCAAGGGCCTACATTTTGTGCGCCTTTGAAGACTGAGCCGAATATGTTGGGCCATGCAATGCGACTAGTATTAGTTCTCTCGACCATTCAGAAGTCGTGGAACAAGAACTTAATTATATATCAGCATCCGGAGGAAGCGAAAGAATTCCGCATCTAACTAGCTTTATGCGAGAAAGAAAGAGAGGACATGACTAGGCTAGATGCTTTGGAAAACCTATGCTCAAATTTCTTTGGTGGACTCCACACTTTGCAAAAACATTTAAACTAAACCATATCTGGGTTTTGGACGGTGGTTTTTGCAGTTCAGGATTTACAAAATTCATGGAAAATCAGGGTTTAGGAACATTGTGAAATTTAACCTACAGTAAATTCCTCAAAAATATGACTATTAATTTGTGATCTACTACTCGAATATTGGTGTCACATTGGCAAGCAATAAATCAGATATGTTCTTGACACGGCACAATCTATTTAATATTGTTTTTAGAAAAAAATCTTTTAAATATTAATTTGTGGTTTTGTGCTCCTGCTAAAGAAAAATAAAGCACAATATCACATCGAGTACTACTGAGAACAAATGAAAACAAAGAGATTTGCAGAGCTAGATGTGTTCAGATTGTGAAGTTGTATTTCCTAAGACAATGGAGTGATCATCGATTGTCGAGGGAGGCGGGTCGAGGGAGGCGGGTCGACGGTGGTGAAGTAAGTACCTTGGGCGGGTCGAGGGAGGCGGGTCGGCGGTGGTGTGGACGGGCGGGTCGAGGTGGGGCAGCGCGCCGGGCGGGTCGAGGCGGCGCTGGGCGGCGGGCGGGGTCGCGTCCCGGGCGGCGGGGTCGGGCGGCGTCTGGGCGGCGTCGGCGGCGGGTCGGCAAGGCGTCGGGCGGCGTCCGGGCGGCGGGTCGGGCGGGTCGAGGCGAGGCTGGCGCTGGGCGTCGGCGGCGAGAGAGGGCGATGGAGGGAGAGGGCGAGGGCGAGGGCGAGGGCGAGGCAGCGGCGGCGGGCGGCGGTGGGGCGAGAGGAGAGAACTGGCGAGGGGATCGGGCGAAGGGGATCGGGTCGCCCAACCGCGACTAAAGGGTTTTGGCGGGTTTTTGCGTTCCGCGCCCCCCTTTAGTCGCGGTTGGCGGCGAGACCAGCGACTAAAAGGTACCCTTTAGTCGCCGATCGCCTTAACCGCGACTAAAGGGTTTTGGCAGGTTTTTGCGTTCCCGCCCCCACCTTTAGTCGCGGTTGGTCTGGCCAACCTTGTTGGCGAGGATCGGCGAAGGGGATCGGGCGAAGGGGGATCGGCGAAGGGGCCACAATACTAATGGCGCACCTCACAGCGGTGCGCCATTAGCATGTCCACACTAATGGCGCACCTCACCGTGGTGCGCCATTAGTATTTTTTTTATTTCCACAAAAGCCAAAAGGTTATCTACTACGTAACCTATCCATGTCAAGCCCACTCTACTAGCTCGATTGGTCAGCCTCCGATTCTCACACCGGGAGGTCCCGGTTCGACTCCCGAGCTCCACAAATTTTTTTAGCATTTAAAAAGCTATTTGATCCTTATATATGTTTAAATATGTTAAAAATAGTTTAAATAATAACAGTAATATATTTTTATAATACAGTAGAATTTAAAAAGCTGTTTGATACTTATTTTTATAAGGCGGTCTTGTGAAGTGCGGGGGTCGTGGCGGTTGAGTAGGGAATCGAGGTGCGGGGGTGGCGGCGGCGGTGGACTAGGGGTGCTCGGCGAGGGACGGATCTGGCGAGGTGGGACAGCGATCGAGATGGAGGGATCGAGGTGGGCTCCACAAATTTTTTTAGCATTTAAAAAGCTGTTTGATACTTATTTGTGTTTAAAATGTTCAAACTTGTTTACATAATAACAGTAATATTTTTTATAAGACAGTAGCATTTAAAAAGCTGTTTGATACTTATTTTTATAAGACAATAGCATTTTTTATAAGACAGTAGCATTTTTTTTATAAGACAGTAGCATTTAAAAAGCCATTTTAAAAGATGGAGGAATCGAGGTGCGGGGGTCGGCGTGGCCGGTGGACTGGGGGTGCTTTCGGCGAGGGGCGGATCTGGCGAGGTGGGATAGCGATCGAGATGGAGGGGGATCGAGATCGAGTGTCCATGAAATTTAAAAATATTCATGATAGTTCAAAAAGTACCCATGAAATACAATCGAGAAATGAAGGCTACGATTTAAATACAATCGATCTTAGCTAGCTATCTGTTCACAATCTTCTTGCCCTTCTTTTTAGCAAATGGAGTTCTTCTGTGGAGCAGAGCGTCCTTTAGGTAGGGTGGTCCTGCTTCTTCTTGTGGTGTATGCTGCTACTTCATCATCGTCGTCATGTTCGATCCTCGAATTGCCCGTGCTTGTCGAAGTCTTGCTCATTGGCTACTCCATCCATTCCGATGATCTTCCTTTTGCCTCTCCTCACGACAACACGACCGGGCTTTGGCGGGTCGGTAATGAAGAAGCATTGGTCCACTTGGGAAGCCAGTACCCATGGCTCATTTTTCGCGGTGACGTTTGCGCCCTTGATCTTGGATTTAACCGGGTATAACCATGGTGGTGAAATACCGGTCTTCTTTTATGACGTTCTTGGCCCATCTGACACGGAACATCGGGACCTTCTCTCCAGCGTAGCTCAGCTCCCAGATCTCCTCGATCCTTCCGTAGTATCTGTCCTTGTCGTTACCGGTGTAGGATTCCATCGTTACCACGGAGTTCTGATAACCATCGCTCTTCATGTCCTTGGCCTCGGTGTAGAATTTGTAGCCGTTGATATAAATGCGCCTCATAGGTCATCGAGGTTGTGCTCGGCGCCACTGTGACAAAGGCGAATATGAGTTGTTCTTCAGCGGAAGAATCCTCATGTAAAGGGTAAGACGAAGCTTACGCTTGAACCAACGCGTGAAACATGAGTTGTGCTCTTTGAGTGTATCTCCGTCCGTCCTCTGTTGGCCTCGGTCATTGTCGTCTTTTTAATAAAGGTTTTGTGCTCTACCACCCAAGGATCGACCACGTCTATGTGTTGTAAGCGCGACTAGGTTTGCTCTTTCAAAGTCGGCGAGTCGACCCTCGAAATCGACATGCATTTCGCTGGCGACCCTCACGGTGACCCCATCCAGCGAGCCTGCCGAGGTGCTGTTGACGGCGGACCAGCGGGGTTCTCGATGCCTAGATAATTAAATGCAGTAGGAGATGCACTCTTGATCGAAAAGCCCACAGCTATGCTTCCTTCGGGCGTGACATGGTGCGGCGTATCCTTTGATGACACCATTCATCCTTTCGAGCGGCATCATGCTGTGCGAACGTCGGCCGAGTTGGATGATATCCTCCACTATATGGACCAGCGGATGCACCATAACGTCGAAGAATGCGGTAGGAAGTACATCTCAAGCTCGCATAGTATCACCACGATCTCTTCTGTAGCCTTCGAGTTGCCTCACGCCAATCGACTTCCGAGAGATGACGTCGAAGAAGTTGCATAGGCCAAATAGCGTTTCCGCAGACGTGCGCGTCCATGATCCCGGATTGCAACTGGAAGTATCTGCGTCATCGACGCGTGGCGGTCGTGAGACTTCATCCGCTGAACTTCGCTTCACTGGGTCTAGGTATCTGCTTATCTTCCCAGCGTAATCGTAAGGAAGTTTTACTCCTAGGAGGCAGGTGAAAAACTGCTCGATCTCCTCGACTTAGAGTGAAGCACGCGGGAGGGTAGTCATTTCCGGTCTTCTTGGCCTTTTGCCTTTCTGACGACTTTACGTGGTCCTGCTTCTCCTCATCATCATCATCATCATCATCATCATCATCATCATCATCATCATCATCATCATCATCATCATCATATATAGCATGAAGCTCCTGCCTGATGCCCATTGATTTCAAGTCTGCCCTTGCTTTCGGCCCATCTTTGGTCCTCTACGGCATGTTGAGCAGGGTACCAAGCAGACTCGCACACGTTGTTCGTGATATGCATGACATCAAGGCTGTGAGGCACACGGTGGATCTTCCAAGACGGCAAGTCCCGTAAAACAGACCTCGTTTTCCATACCTTCGCAGCGGCTCTGGCGCCTTCGCTTCTTTCCGGCTCTGGCGCCTTTTGCTTCTTTCGGCGGTGGGCAGTCTTTCCAATTTTCCAACAGCTTGTCTATTTCCTCGCCGCTCCTCGTACAGGCGTTTTCGGGTTCGGTTTCACCATCGAACAGATCCTTGCGTTTCCTCCACGGGTCATCGTCGCGAAGCCACCTTGATGTCCCATGAACACGGTTTTCGAAGACCGGGATCTCTATCTAGGTAGCGTCGTTGTGTCATCCATGCACCTTACGCATCCGGAAAATCCGTGGACTACCTGCCGCGACATATCCGTAACCGAGATAGTCGTGCACCGTCGTGAGCGGTCACGGCTCTCATAGGGAAATATTCTTTCTCTGCGGCGTCCCACGTATTGGCTGGCGTTTTCCACAGCGTGTCAAGCTCCTCTTTCAGCAGCCCTAGATACAGATTGATGTCGTTCCTGGTTGTTTCGGCCCTTCAATTAGCATACTCATGTGAATGTACTTCCTCTTCATGCACAACCGGGGAAGGTTGTACATCCACACAAACACGGGCCAGGTGCTATGTGTGCTTCTCAGCTGCCAAGCGGATTGACTCCATCGGTGCTCGCGCCCAGCATGATGTTCCTTGGATCGTTCCCAAATTCCGAGTCTTGAAGTTCAACGCTTGCCAGCGGCTCGCATCCTTAGGGTGACTCAGCATCTTGTCTTTTTATCTATCTCCGGATCATTTGCGTCATCTTCCCGCTTCTTCTCCTCCCTATCCGGCGTGCCAAGCAGGAGCTTTGCTACCTTAGGGTCCGCGAAATAAGCGCTGCAGACGAGGAGTGATCGGAAAGGACCACACCACCTTACGCGGAGCTGTCTTCCCCTTCTTTTATCGTGTGACGCCGCACACCGGACATATGGTAGACTCCAGCGTGCTCGTCCGATAAATGATGCAATTGTTCATGCACACATGGTATTTCACGTGCGGTAAATCCAGAGGACACACGATTTTCTTCGCCTCCTCCAAACTGGTCGGGCACTTGTTCCCCTTGGGAAGACGTTCGTGCCGAGAATGACATGTTCTCGTCGAAGCATCGTCGGTCATTTTGTGTTTTACCTTCATCTCGGGGCCATGAGCGTTACTTTCGGCGGGTATCCTCGGGCCTGCATCCTTCATACAATGGAGTAACCGCGTCTAACTCAAGTTGATCCATCTTGGCTTTCTCTCGGGCGGCAGCTCTTGCGTTATCCGTCTGCTTGAGAAGCAGCTCTTGAATATGAGGGTCCTGCACCCAGCCGCATCGATGGTACAGCGTAAATGCGCTCCGCCCGGCATCATCATCTTCATGATCATGCCCGTCGCCTGCTCCGGCATCTTCCTCATCATCATGTCCTGCATATTCTACATGATGATATGTACAACATCACGATCGTGATCATCGCTGAGGATTCTTCGTCTTCTCGCCCGCCCGAGCCGCGGTGGTTGTCTTGCTGCCCTTCCTCATTTCTTGCCCGGCCCGCATGGGCGACTTCGTAGACATCTTCATCACATTGACACCTATAGCCAACCAAGAAACCACGCAACAGCAGGTGTAACATCACCTGACCTGAATCCGGGACCGCAATAAGTCTCTTCAGATTGCATATACGACACGGACAACTTATCTCCGTCTCGTTCATATGAAGCATCTCGGCCTTCGCGGACCTCAAAACCTATTCACGATGCCTTCGGGTCATCGTGCGGACCATAATTACGCTGCGAGTAGAGCAAAAGCGATATTTTAGAACCAAGAAAAAATTTGGCATGACTTTTCCTAAAAATAGGACCAAAAGGATGCTTAATGCCAAAATTCTCGCCAAACGGAAATGAATCAACATTCCGGCAAAATATTGGCAACTATCGCATTTCAAATACCGTACACCTCCAAACACAAACACATATGCAAACACCACAAACATATGCAACACCACGAACATACATAGATCTAGCTAGGCCGTAAAAAGTGCATGTGCACATTGTTGTAAGGAGAACAACCTAAATATAGCTTCCCCTTACTTACCTATTAAAACAAGGTAATTTAACCACTTAATTTGAATGAATCTATGGTGGAAATGAGGTGAAAAAGAGGAGGCACCGAGACAAGGAGGAGGTGGAGAGAATGAAGTGGGGAGAAAGTGAGTGTGTGGGTAGGAGAGGCTATCCCAAATATCTTGTTGCTGCCCACTTACTAATGGCGCACCTCTTGCATGGTGCGCCATTAGTTGTTACCACTACTAATGGCGCACCTAAGCAGGATGCGCCATTAGTATGTTTGGACAGTTCAAAAAAGTTTCTATACTAATGGCGCACCCACACACAGTGCGCCATTAGTAGTTACAACTACTAATGGCGCACCCGAGTGTGGGTGCGCCATTAGTATGTTTGGACAGGCGCACTAGTTTTAAAAAAATTTGGTACTAATGGCGCACCCACACCTGGTGCGCCATTAGTAGTTACAACTACTAATGGCGCACTCGGGAAGGATGCGCCATTAGTATGTTTGAACAGGCGCACTAGTTCAAAAAGTTTCTATACTAATGGCGCACCCATACACTGGTGCGCCATTAGTAGTTACAACTACTAATGGCGCACCGGGGTGTGGGTGCGCCATTAGTATGTTTGGACAGGCGCACTAGTTTAAAAAAATTTTTTTTGGTACTAATGGCGCACCCGCACACTGGTGGCGCACTCGGGCAGGATGCGCCATTAGTATGTTTGGACAGGCGCACTAGTTAAAAAAATTTTTTGGTACTAATGGCGCACCCAAGGCATGGTGCGCCATTAGTAGTTTAGACACTAATGGCGCATCGTATGGCGGTGCGCCATTAGTATATACTAATGGCGCACCATCTTTCCGGTGCGCCATTAGTGTCATTTCCATCTATAGCCCTTTTCCTAGTAGTGTGATTCACCTTCTGTTATGTGTAAGCTAGCGACACCTAAACCTGCTTCTGCTATTCGTTCTGATATGTTGCATGTTATTGATGATGCCACTTATGCTATGCATGATACTTATGATGAAACTACTTCTATGCTTGATACTACTATGTCCCTCGGTGAATTTCTAGATGAACAAATTGCTAGGGTTGGAGAGAAAGAAATTGTTGAACCTGAATACGATGATGAAACTGATGATGAAAATATGCCTGTTATTCCTGAGGGTTATCTTTTTGATGCTGAATCTTCTGCAGCTATTTTTGCTTGTAAGGATAGATATGAACTTAAGAGGCTGCTAGTTAAATGGAGTAAAGAATCTCTTAGAGATAGGATGAGACCCGACCCTGCTTTTGCTACTTCACCTATCTGTGTTCCTGATAAGGATTATTATGAATTCTCTGTTGATCCTGATATAATTACTTTGGTTGAATCTGATCCTTTTTATGGCTATGAATCTGAAACTGTTGTGGCACATCTTACTAAGCTAAATGATATAGCTGCCCTGTTTACTAATGATGAGAGATCGCGCTACTTATATATTCTCAAAATATTTCCGTTCTCATTAAAGGGTGATGCTAAGAAATGGTTTAATTCTCTTGATCCTGGTTGTGTGCGTAGTCCCCAGGATATGATTTATTACTTCTCTGCTAAATATTTCCCTGCTCATAAGAAATAACTGCCTTGAGGGATATATATAATTTTGTGCAAATTGAAGAAGAGAGTCTCCCACAAGCTTGGGGGAGGCTTCTCAAGTTACTTAATGCTTTGCCTGATCATCCTCTTAAGAAACCTGAAATACTCGATATCTTTTATAATGGACTAACCGATGCTTCCAGAGATTACCTGGATAGTTGTGCTGGTTCTCTTTTCAGGGAAAGAACACCGGATGAAGCTGAAATTCTATTGAATAATATGTTGACAAATGAAAATAATTGGGCACCTCCTGAGCCAACTCCCGAGCCAGCTCCTGAGCCAATTACTGAGCCTATTCCTAAACCAACTCCGAAGAAGAGAGGTGTTCTATTTCTCAGTCCCAAAGATATGCAAGAGTCAAAGAAATCTATGAAAGAAAAAGGTCTTAAAGCTGAAGATGTTAAGAATTTACCTCCTATTGAAGAAATACATGGTCTTAATCTACCGTCTGTTGAAGAAGTGTATGATCTCAATTCCTTATTCACTGAAGAACCTCCTGATCCCGATATCCCGACACAGGTAGTAAAGGTAAATTCTCTCTATAGTATGATAAAGCTGAAGTCCCTCCCACTAAAATTGCTAGTCAGTGCTTGGATGAGTTTGATAACTTTATGTTTAAGCAAGATGACTTTAATGCTTATTTTGGTAGACAATTAAAACAGAATACCTTTATGATTAAACGCTTGAGTGATTATATGGCTAATATTAGAGGTGAGCTTAAACTTGTTAGCAAACATGCTTCTATGGTTACCACTCAAGTAGAACAAGTACTTAAAGCTCAGAAAGAAGTGCTTGATGAAATGAATAGGAGTGGCTACTAGAACTGGTAGAATGACTCAGGAACCTTTGTATTCTGAAGGCCATCCTAAGAGAATTGAGCAAGATTCTCAAAGAAATAATATTGATGTACCTAGTTCTTCTAAAAGGAAGAAAAAGAAAAATGATAGGACTGTGCAAACTTCTAGTGAACCTATTGCTGAACCACCTGAGAATCCAAATGATATCTCTATGTCCGATCTTTGAAACACAATCTGGTAATGAACATGAACCTAGTGAAAATCTCAATGATGATGCTCAACCTAGTAATGATAATGATGTAGAAGTTGAACCTGCTGTTGATCTTGATAACCCACAATCAAAGAATCAACGTTATGATAAAAGAGACTTCGTTGCTAGGAAACATGGTAAAGAAAGGGAACCATGGGTTCAGAAACCCATGCCTTTTCCTCCCAAACCATCCAAGAAAAAGGACGATGATGATTTTGAGCACTTTGCTGAAATGATTAGACCCATCTTTTTGCGTATGCGATTGACTGATATGCTCAAAATGAATCCTTATGCTAAATATATGAAAGATATTGTTACAAATATAAGAAAGATACTGGAAGCTGAAATTTCCACCAAGCTTGCTAATTATACTTTTAAGGGTGGAATACCAAAGAAACTTGGAGATCCAGGAGTACCTACTATACCATGCTCCATTAAGAGAAATTATGTTAAAACTGCTTTATGTGATCTTGGAGCCGGTGTTAGTGTTATGCCTCTCTCTTTATATCGTAGACTTGACTTGAATAAGTTGACACCTACTGAAATATCTTTGCAAATGGCCGATAAATCAACTGCTATACCTGTCGGTATTTGTGAGGATGTGCTTGTTGTGGTTGCAAATGTTACTATTTTAACGGACTTTGTTATTCTTGATATTCCCGAGGACGATAGTATGTCTATTATTCTTGGAAGACCTTTCCTTAATACTGCAGGGGCTGTTATTGATTGCAACAAATGCAATGTCACTTTTCATGTTAATGGTAATGAGCATACGGTACACTTTCTGAGGAAACAACCTCAAGTTCATAGTATCAACTCTATTGGAAAAATTCCATCGATTATATTTGGAAGTTTTAAATTCCCTCTCCCTACTGTTAAGAAGAAATATGATATACTTATTATTGGGGATGTCCATATCCCCGTTGAGGTAACATAGTGTTATTCGAAATTTCTCCGGTTCCATGATTATCTGAATGAGTTTGTTAACAAGACTTGATCAACCTTGTTAGTGGATTCTTTTTGATGAGCATGAGATGGATGAAACTAGAAGCACAACCTTCTGTACCCTCTTTATATTTTCTGTTCTTTAGTAGAAATAAAGTAAAATAGTATTTTTCTGTTTGTTTCCTGATTTATCCGTGCAATATAAAAATATCCCGAAAATAAAAGTCCTCAGAATGCCATGCCAATTTAATATAATTTTTCGGGAATATTTGAGGATTTACTGTGCAAAAATTACCGCGGGGGGAGCTGCCAACTGGCCCACGAGGGAGGAGGGCGCGCCCTACCCCCTGGCGCGCCCTGCCTCGTGGGCCCACGGTGGCCCTCCTCCACTTATCCCTGCACCCATCTTCTTCCTCTGCCTCGCACAAACCCGAAAAACCAACTCAAGCTCGTGTTCCGGCCACTTTTGCTGTGATTTTCGATCTCCTTGCTCAAAGCACCTCTCGCAAAACTGCTCGGGGAGATTGTTCCTTGGTATGTGACTCCTCCATTGGTCCAATTAGTTTTTGTTCTAGTGCTTTATTCCTTGCAAATTTGTGCTGCATAGGTGACCATGTTCTTGAGCTTGCATGACAAATTTATATGGTTCCAAGTAGTTCCAATTCTTGATATATGCTCTAGGCACTTGTATGAGTAGTTGCTATCAATCTTATTGAAGTTGGTTCACTTTTGTTTGAAGTTACTAAAAATTTCAGAATTATTTTTCAGAGAAAACAATATGTTTAGGAAGATGTTCCAAGGTGGTTCTTCAAGGAAGCAAGGTCCTGTGCTTGCAATGCGTGATCTTGACGAGGAACCACCAAGAGACGCTCTTGTGAGGCCACATGAATGGCCTTCGGAAAATTTTATGGATCAAGCGGGAATCAAAGAAGAATTTAACGATATTTGCGTAATGCGGTCTTGAGGACTTTGAAGTCGACAAATGCCCCGATGTCGTGATCTCACAAGTTCATTTGTGGGGAGGTTTGAGTTTTCATCTTCGCGTAATTCTCCTTCAGTCATGTTTGACCTTTATGACAAATTTTATACCATGGACTTAGAGGATTTCACTCTTGCATGCAAACTTCCATCTTGGGGTAGTATCAGGGATCCCCCTAAATCTGAATATAGAGATTTTCTTGCTAAAATAACTGTGGGGGAATTTAGGGATATAAGCAAGCCACTATAGGGAGCATTCACTTTCCTGCTATACATTATTTTGCTCTCTTCATTGGTAGATGCATAAATGCTTAGGATGAAGCATGTCACATGTGTGCCCCTGATCTTAGCATTCTCAGGAGTGCTGTGTTAGGGGACCAATCTTATCATATGGGAGCCATTGTAGCTCGTAGGTTGCATCTTAATATACATAACGGAGATTTCTTTGGAGGAATTTATGCAACCCGCTTAGCTAATTTCCTTGAGATAGACATTCGTGAGGGTGATATGGAGTTACCCTCTACTTATTTAGATTTTGATTCTATGGTTGCCCACCAGTTTGTTGAGAGGACTGAACCACCTCTCCAGTATCGACTAATTTTTAACAAACGGCATGTTGTCCATGTTACTCTTCCTGCTCCTGCCTTCTTTGATTTTCAGGCGAGGGGAAGATATATTATTACCAGAGAGGAGGCAGATGAGTACGAGAGGAGAGCGGAGGCAGCTCGACGCCACGCTGCAGCTCAAGAGGCGATAGCCGCTGCATCGTAGTACGACCCGGCTACACCTACGGGTATCGGCCGGGCTATCCTCGGCAATAGACCAACTTAGGCCAAAAGCCTAAGCTTGGGGAGTACGTATTTCCCACCGACATTACATTCATGTTCACACACACTCATTGCCAGATGTCGGTGCTCATACTCTTTCACTGTAATATCCATGCTAGTTTATTTTATTTTTCCTGCCTTCTTCTTGTGTGTTTAATAAACTTTAAGAAAAACCAAAAAAATTTAGTAGTAGTTTATTTCTCTACTGTAGTAGTAATAATTAAAAAGAAAACCCAAAAATATTTCCCGTTCTTCTTTTGCATGTTGGGAGCTTTCCCGTGTAAATAGTTTTTATTTTCTTTTCTTTTCCTTATGGTCAAGAGGGAGAAGATCATGATTAAATTGTTGAAGTGGCTCTTATATGCATTATTGTTGATTTAACCCAGAGCCCATATTGCCTTGTCTTCTCCTGTTTATTGAATGCTCGCAGATTCCAGCTTAGTCCAATGCAAGTGCACTCTTATTATTCACATCGTTCAGTCGTGCAAGTGAAAGGCAATTATGATGATATATGATGGACTGACTGAGATGGGAAAAGCTGGTATGAACTCGACCTCTTTTGTTTTTGTAAATATGATGAGTTCATCGTTCTTGATTCAGCTGATTATGAATAAACATGTTTGCAATGACAATTAGAGATCATAGTTTCTTGTGCCATGCTTGATTAGCTATGAGTTATAATGGTTTACCAAGCGTGCCAACATGCTATTGAGATGATTATGATATGCTATGATGGGGTGGTCTCCTCCTTTGAATGATTTAAGTGACTTGACTTGGCACATGTTCACACATGTAGTTGAAACAAATCAACATAGCCTTCACGATATTTTTGTTCATGGTGGATTATATCCTACTCATGCTTGTATTCAATGTTTATTAATTTTAATGCATGTTCATGACTGCCGTCGCTCTCTCTAGTTGGTCGCTTCCGGTCTTTTGCTAGCCTTCACTTGTACTAAGCGGGAATACTGCTTGTGCATCCAATCCCTTAAACCCCAAAGTTATTCCATATGAGTCCACTATACCTTCCTATATGCGGTATCTACCTGCCGTTCCAAGTAAATTTGTATGTGCCAAACTCTAAACCTTCAAATAATCATTACTGTTTTGCATGCTCGAATAGCTCATATATCAACTAGGGCTGCCCTTATCTTCCGTGTTAGGCGGGTTATTCTCAAGAGGAGTGGACTCCGCTCCTCATTCACGAGAAAATGGCTGGTAACCGGGATGCCCAATCCCATGCTTTATGCAAACTAAATCAAAATAATTGCAAACAAAACTCTCCCCGGGACCCGTTCAATGTTGGAGGCACTCGTTGTTTCGAGCGAGCCATGGATTGATGCTTGTGGAGGAGGGGGAGTATAAACTTTACCATTCTGTTTGGGAACCGCCTATAATTTGTTTAGCATGGAAGATATCGTCATCTCTTAGTTGTTATGTTGACAATGAAAGTATGCCGCTCAAAATATATTTATCTCTATTTCAAAACCGAGCTCTGGCACCTCTACAAATCCCTGCTTCCCTCTGCGAAGGGCCTATCTATTTACTTTTATGTTGAGTCATCACCCTCTTATTAAAAGCACCAACTGGAGAGCACAGCTGTCATTATCATTCATAATTGTTAATTTATATTGGGTATGACTATGATTGGATCTCTTTTACCATGAATTACAATGTCTAGTCAGTCCTTGATCTTTGAAGGTGCTCTGCATTTATGTTTTGCGGTCTCAGAAAGGGCTAGCGAGATACCATCTTGTTATATCATATTATGATTATTTTGAGAAAGTGTTGTCATCCGAGATTTATTATTATGGCTTGCTAGCTGATTATGTTATTGATATGAGTAAACATGAGACCTGAGAATTATTGCAAATGTGGTTAGTTATGATCTTTGCTGAAAACCTGAATGCTGGCTTGACATAGGTACAACAACAAGAGCAAACCGAGTTTGTAAAAGTTTTTCTTTTTCTCTTTCAGTTTGTCAACTGAATTGCTTAAGGACAAGCAAGGGTTTAAGCTTGGGGGAGTTGATACGTCTCTGTCGTATCTACTTTTCCAAACACATTTACCCTTGTTTTGGACTCTAACTTGTATGATTTGAATGTAACTAACCCGGACTGACGCTATTTTCAGCAGAATTGCCATGATGTTGTTTTATGTGCAGAAAACAAAAGTTCTCGGAATGACTTGAAACTCCACGGAACATATTAGAAAAAATATTAAAAAAATCCTCGCCAAAGATGAAGACCAGGGGCCCACACCCTGTCCATGAGGGTGGGGGGCGCGCCCCCCTCCTGGGCGCGCCCCCTACCTCGTGGGCCCCCTGGAGACCCTCCGACGCCAACTCCAACTCTATTTATTGGCTTTCGGGGAGAAAAAAATCAGAGAGAAGAAATTATCGCGTTTTACGATACGGAGCCGTCGCCAAGCCCTAATCTCTCTCGAGAGGGCTGATCTGGAGTCCGTTCGGGGCTCCGGAGAGGGGGATTCGTCGCCGTCGTCATCATCAACCATCCTCCATCACCAATTTCATGATGCTCACCGCCGTGCGTGAGTAATTCCATCGTAGGCTTGCTGGACGGTGATGGGTTGGATGAGATTTATCATGTAATCGAGTTAGTTTTGTTAGGGTTTGATCCCTAGTATCCACTATGTTCTGAGATTGATGTTGCTATGACTTTGCTATATATGCTTAATGCTTGTCACTAGGGCCCGAGTGCCATGATTTCAGATCTGAACCTATTATGTTTTCATGAATATATGTGTGTTCTTGATCCTATCTTGCAAGTCTATAGTTACCTATTATGTGTTATGATCCGACAACCCTGAAGTGACAATAATCGGGATACTTCTCGGTGATGACCATAGTTTGAGGAGTTCATGTATTCACTATGTGCTAATGCTTTGTTCCGGTTCTCTATTAAAAGGAGGCCTTAATATCCCTTAGTTTCCAATAGGACCCTGCTGCCACAGGAGGGTAGGACAAAACATGTCATGCAAGTTCTTTTCCATAAGCACGTATGACTATATTCGGAATACATGCCTACATTATATTGATGAATTGGAGCTAGTTCTGTGTCACCCTATGTTATGACTGTTACATGACGAACTGCATCCGGCATAATTATCCATCACTGATCCGTTGCCTACGAGCTTTCCATATACTGGTTTACGCTTATTTACTTTTCCGTTGTTACTGTTACAATCACTACAAAATACCAAAAACATTACTTTGCTGTCTTTACTTTTGTTACCGTTACCACCACTATCATATTACTTTGCTACTAAACACTTTGCAGCATATACTAAGTTTCCAGGTGTGGTTGAATTGACAACTCAGCTGGTAATACTTGAGAATATTCTTTGGCTCCCCTTGTGTCGAATCAACAAATTTGGGTTGAATACTTTACCCTCGAAAACTGTTGCGATCCCCTATACTTGTGGGTTATCATGGGCCACCCGTAAGGCGGTTGACGCTCTTCTTTTGCCGCAAGAAAGCTAATTTTATGAGAAAAATCTGGGCAAAAGATTCACCCCAATCAGAGTTATGGATCTCCGGATATAAAAGAAAGCGGTGAAGGGAAGGATGGGAACGCGTAAGCAGAGAGAGAGAGCGGAGAGACAGATCCAGTCTCGGAGGGGCTCTCGCCCCTCCACACCATGGGAGCCAAGGACCGGAGGAAACCCTTCTCCCATCTAGGGAGAAGGTCAAGGAAGAAGAATAAGAAGGGGGGCTCTCTCCCCCTTGCTTCCGGTGGCGCTGGAACGCCGCCGGGCGCCCTCATCATCACCGCGATCTTCATCAACAACTTCACCACCTTCATCACCAACTCTTCCCCCCTCTATGCAGCGGTGTAACTCCTCTCTTACCCGCTGTAATCTCTACTTAAACATGGTGCTCAATGCTATATATTATTTCCCAATGATGTATGGCTATCTTATGATGTTTGAGTAGATCCGTTTTGTCCTATGGGTTAATTGATGATCGTGATTGGTTTGAGTTGCATGTTTTATTATTGGTGCTGTCCTATGGTGCTCTCCGTGTCGCGCAAGCGTGAGGGATCCCCGCTGTAGGGTTTGCAATATGTTCATGATTTGCTTATGGTGGGTGGCGTGAGTGAACAGAAGCACAGACCCGAGTAAGTAGGTTATTTGCGTATGGGATAAAGGGGACTTGATACTTTAATGCTATGGTTGGGTTTTACCTTAATGATCTTTAGTAGTTGCGGATACTTGCTAGAGTTCCAATCATAAGTGCATATGATCCAAGAAGAGAAAGTATGTTAGCTTATGCCTCTCCCTCAAATAAAATTTCAATAGTGATTACCGGTCTAGTTATCAATTGCCTTGTACAAATAACTTTCTCGTAACAAAAGCTCTCTACTAATACTTACTTTATTGCTTATTTATCTAAACAGCCCCTAGTTTATATTTACGTGCTCTTTATTATCTTGCAAACCTATTCAACAACACCTACAAAAGTACTTCTAGTTTCATACTTGTTCTAGGTAAAGCGAACGTCAAGCGTCGTGAAATTAAATGTCGATGGCCGATAGGACTTGAGAGAGTATTTGTTCTACCTTTAGCTCCTCGTTGGGTTCGACACTCTTACTTACGAAAGAGGATACAACTATCCCATATACTTGCGGGTCATCACCGTTGCCAAGGCCATGGCGGGGGCCGCGGCAACGGAGGAGGAGGTCGCAACGATCTCCCAAAAGTCTTCTGTCAAATCGGCACCAAGCCGAACCACACCGCCATGGAGTGCTACCGCCGCTTCGACATCTCCTTCAGCAAAGAGAAGAGTGCGGCTGCCTTCAACACCAACCATGCCAACTCACAATCCTCCTACGGAGTGGATACAAACTGGTATGTGGACTCCGGGGCGACGGATCACATCACCAGCGAGCTTGACAAGCTCACCGTTCGGGACAAGTACAACGGGCACGATCAAGTGAATATGCCGAATGGCGCAGGTATGAAGATTTCCCATATAGGTCATGCTTATGTTCGTACCCCTACTCGCAATCTTCATCTCAAGGATATCCTGCATGTACCCAATGCCACTAAAAACTTGATCTCTGATCATCGGCTATCCTATGAAAATCATGTGTTTCCTGAAACTCACCCTCACTTTTTCTTTGTCAAGGACAAGGCAACGAGGAGAACCCTCCTCCATGGTAGGTGTAGAAACGGGCTCTATCCCCTATCATCATCTCCCATAAGCTCGGGCAGGCAAGCACTTGGCGCCACCAAGGTCTCACCATCATGGTGGCACAATCGCTTAGGTCATCCATCTTCGACGATCGTTCATCATGTTCTCAAGCACAATAATATTTCCTTTTCTAGTAGTGAGTTGAATAAAGAGGGTGTGTGTGATGCTTGCCAACTAGGCAAGAGCCATCAGCTACCCTATCCGATTTCCAGTAGTACTTCCAATGCTCCTTTAGAGCTAGTTTTCTCTGATGTATGGGTGCCTGCCCGAGATTCGATCAATAAGAAAAATTATTATGTGAGTTTCATAGATGATTTCAGTAAGTTCACTTGGATTTATATTCTCAAACACATATCAGAAGTGTTCAAAGTGTTTCATGAGTTCCAAGCACTAGTTGAACGACTTTTTGATCGCAAAATTATCACTATGCAAACGGATTGGGGAGGCGAATATGAGCTCCTAAATTCCTTTTTTTTTAAATCAAGTAGGCATTACACACCATGTGTCATGTCCTCACGCCCATCAACAGAATGGGTCAGCCGAGAGGAAACACCGCCACATTGTAGATGTAGGCCTCTCACTTTTGGCTCATGCTTCTATGCCCTTGAAGTTTTGGGATGAAGCATTCCTAGCTGCCACCTACCTCATAAATCTCACTCCTAGTAAGGTGATCAACCTTGACACTCCATTAGAAAAATTGTTTCAGGAAAAACCCAACTACCATGCTCTACGCACTTTTGTTGTGCATGTTGGCCAAATATTCGGCCTTTCCGCTCCCGAAAGTTAGAATTCCGCTCCAAGCAATGCGTTTTCCTAGGCTATAGCAATCTCCATAAAAGGGTTCAAGTGCCTTGGCATACAAGCCGGCCGTTTTTATATTTCTCGTGATGTCATCTTTGATGCATCTGTTTTTCCCTTTGCTGCATTAAATCCAAATGTCGGGACTCCTCTTCGCTCTGAAGTCCTACTTTTTCCTGAAACCATGCCACTTGAACCTCTTGATCATGGGGACGAGCAAACAACTGATCTTTCGATTAATCTTCATAAATAAAAATCCTGCTGTTAATTTTGGTGGAAATCCAGTTGTATTTCATGATTTTATGTAGCAGCCTGGTGCGGAACACCATGCAGATTCAGGTGCTGCCGCGGATCCTGACGGCAGCAATCCCGGTGTTGATTCTCCCTCTCGTCTGACGCGCCAGCCAGCCAGCAGCGGCGGCGTCGGATCCGCCTCTGGAGGGGGCGAACCATCCGCAACACCGCATGCGTCCAGCCGCGGGCCCGCAGGCAGGGGCCCGAAAGCGCGCTCTGCGCCTGATGGACCCATCGCGAGTCACGCGCCCGTCCCGAACCGCCAGGTGGCGCGGTCTCCTTCGCGCGGTCGGGTGGACCAGCCAGGTGCAACACGGGCGGGGGACAGCATCAGCCTCACTTCTCGTGTTGGCCAATCAGGTGCGCGCCAGGAGGCCGACAACATCCGCGTTGGATCCGATGCAACTGGATCGGCTGATCCTGCTGCGACGACTGGATCTTCTGTGGCCGAGGGCTCTTCGGTCATTTCTGCACCAGCACAAAGAACAAGGTCACAACATGGCATCTCGACACCAAAAATACGTACTGATGGTACAGTCAGGTATGACAAAGTACGATTTGTTGGTCTTGCTGCTACAGGAGAACCATATAATTTGATAGAAGCTTTAGGGCATAAAGATTGGAAAAATGCAATAGATGAGGAATATAATCCTCTTATGAAAAACAAAACGTGGCACTTAGTTCCTCCAGCAAAAGGTAGAAATATAATGGATTGCAAGTGGGTTTATAGAATTAAAAGAAGAGCAGATAGAGAAATAGACAGATACAAGGCTAGATTAGTTGCAAAGGATTTTAACCAAAGGTATGGAATAGACTATGAGGATACCTTTAGCCCAGTTGTGAAAGCAACTACTGTCAGACTTGTTCTTTCTGTTGCAGTATCAAACAATTGGAGTCTTCATCAATTGGATGTGCAGAATGCGTTTCTTCATGGCGTTCTAGAGGAGGAAGTGTATATGAAGCAACCACCTGGGTATGAGGTAAAGGATAAGCATCATTATGTGTGCAGGCTTGATAAGGCCTTGTATGGTGTAAAACAGGCACCCAGAGCATGGTACTCTAGGCTGAGTGAAAAACTCCAAAGGCTTGGTTTTCAACCATCAAAGGCTGACACATCACTGTACTTTTACAGAAAAGGGAAAATTATTATTTTCATGCTAGTCTATGTTGATGATATTATCGTTGCAACTTCGTCACATGATGCAACCAACTCATTGCTTGAAGATCTAAGAAGAGACTTTGCTCTAAAAGATCTTGGTGACTTGCACTACTTCTTGGGAATAGAAGTAAAGAAAGTTAAAGATGGCATAGTCTTGAGTCAAGAAATGTATGTGTCAGGTGTGTTAAAAGCGAGCAGGTACGATGAATTGCAAGATCTCAAATATGCCTCTCTCAACTTCTAAGAAATTGTCTAAGGAAGAAGGTGAGCCTTTGAGTACTGAAGCATCTACAAACTATAGAAGTGTGGTAGGTGCCTTGCAATATCTAACACTGACAAGACCTGATATATCTTTTCCCATAAATAAATTATGTCAGTTCTTGCGTACTCCTACTCTTGCACACTGGACAGCAGTAAAAAGGATTTTGAGGTATCTAAGAGGCACCATGAGTACAGGGTTGAAAATCACAAGGTCAACATCAACTTTGGTGAGTGCATTCTCTGATGCTGTTGGGCAGGTTGTCCTGATGATAGAAGGTCAACAGGGGCTTTGCTGTTTTCTTTGGACCAAATCTCATATCATGGAGTGCACGAAAACAAGCTACTGTGTCAAGATCAAGCACATAAGCTGAGTATAAGGACTTGGCCAATGCTACGGCAGAACTAATATGGGTTCAAACTTTGCTGAATGAGCTTCGAGTAAGTCACTCTCCTGCTGCACGTTTGTGGTGTGACAATATTGATGCCACTTATCTTTCAGCAAATCCAGTATTTCATGCAAGAACAAAGCACATTGAAGTAGATTATCATTCTGTGCGTGAAATGGTAGCCAAGAAGCTACTTGATATTCGGTTCATTCCCATAAATGACCAAGTGGCAGACGGATTCACTAAAGCCCTATCTTGGCGCAAATTGGAAGAGTTCAAGAACAATCTCAACTTGGTGAAGTTAAGATTGAGGGGGGAGTGTTAGAATACATGTATACGTATGTATGATGTATTATAAACCGTATGTACATTGTAGGTCCGGTGCGGTATGTTTATCCTGATGTAAACCGTTGATAGGTTGTTGGAGGATCTATATCTTGTATAGCTAACTTGGAGATCAATCCACAACCTAACCAACTAGATCCTTGTAAACCCTAGACACATTGCGGCCTATATAAACATGCAACGCGTCCCTACTAGGCATACGCTTAACGCCATCTTTCACGCTGCACCCAGCCGCCGCCACGTAGGAACAGGGCTGTCTCGTAGCACGTCGGATGCTGCCATTGCAGCAACTAGCTGCCTCCGTTGTAGCGTCACCATATCCCGCCGGCCACAGCTCGCCGGCATCAAACGCTCGCGCGCGCCGGATTGAAGCTTTTTTCCACGCCAGTCCAAGTTTTTCCCCACTCTCTCTAGTTAAAGCTTTTTTCGCGGTTGAAGCTTTCCCCATGCCGATTGTAACAAAAATAAAGAATCAGCAACAAAAGCAAAACAAAAATTCTGGTAGTCTGTTGGAGCAAAACAATTAACCCGTTGTAGCAAAAAATACATCGGTTGCAACAAAAAAAGGAACAAACAAAGGCCAGCGCATTTCGCACTAAAACACGTGAACGACCTGCGATGCCTTTCTCGCTGCACCCAGCTGCCGCCAGCACATTTCACACTCAAACAAGGCAAATCTCACATCCATTTCCCGCCTGATCGCACCTGTTTGTGGTATATAACCTATCACCCTCCTTCGCCGGTGCCACCACATTAACCCTCTTCCCTCATCTGTGTCGCCATCACACTCAAGACCTCATCGGCACCCTTCGCCGGCCGCTACCCTCTCTTCCCTCATTACCATGTTGATGCGGCCGTGCCCTTCCTGTAGACCTTTCTCCGGTGAGAGAGAGAGAGAGAGAGAGAGAGAGAGAGAGAGAGAGAGAGAGAGAAGGCCTGGGAGTTCTCGAGTGTGTCCAAGGATGACACAAGCCTTAAGGCTAAATCAACCGTCAACCGCACCCGCCTCCACGCCACCCACAAGTACTTTGACTGCGTTTCAATGGCCACCACGCTCACACCGGTCTTCAATATTGTGGCCTTATCCCCCATTCAGGATGCACATGCATTTATCGACCGTGTGGCTGGGAAAATCATGGCAGCTGAAGCCTCCCTCGCCTGTGAGGTCACTGCAAAAAGGAGGGAGAGCCTGTAATTTAGCAGAGAAACGTTGTAATTCTTCCTGAAATCCATTTTCTAAATCCTAGTTGAAACTAATGTTTAATCCTAGTTCACGCGGCAGCATTGTTGAGATGGTGAATGAAATTGGTATTTTGAGGATTAGGTGTTCGAGCACCTTCTAACTTATGTGTTTATGCTGCCGTGTGAAGGTAAAATTGGAAAAATATGTTTGGCCTATGGGATATAGTGGTGCTCCGAGAAACGTTTTTATCTGGCTTTTGTTTTCTATGGGTGACCGAGTTCTTTCTTTCTATAAGATGCGGCGGTAATGCATATATTCTCGAAAAATACTACTTCCTACATTTTTGTATACAAGGCCACAAGCTCAAATTACAGGTAACAAAATATCTGTGTGAGAACATACACTTTAGATATCTCTACCAAGATATTTTAAGCATATGTTCAAAGATATATACACTCTATTCATAAGAGTAAAATTGAAAATTATGTTTGGCCTGTGAGACGTTGTAGTGCTCAATTGACTCAAGAAAAAGATAACAGCGGGAATTCATACACAAAGATAATTCTATTAATTGACCCGGATGGAACGACTTTCCCAGCCAATGAGATGAGAATGGTGGGCCAAAGAGTGAATGCGCTTGGTACCAAGGAAACTGTGGGAACAATGTCCGTGGCACCAAGGCCGTTGTGGGCTACAGTAAGAGCCACGGTTGGTCACTGGTCATCGGCGTGTTCACCACTGTCCACTGGCATTGATTGGGTGCACCAAAATTAGTACTAAGAGGCATGATACAATCACATAAGGTTAACGCATGCATGTGGCATTTCTGACGATAAGCTTCCAAAGTTCACATTTTAAACAATGAGCTAATGACAACAAAACCAACATTAGTAAGAGACATAATACAAGGGTCTGGCTACGTGCCAGTCGACTGATTCTATTTTTTAGGTCAGTCACTTGCCCTTTTATACGTATGTGGCAACGCTTGGCCTGGCCATGAGTACATGCATGCATGTTCAAGCTACTGTTCGCATGACATGCATTTATGATAGCGTGTCCCACGTATATGCATGCATTCTGGTGGATGGGAATGAGTACATGAATTATACATTAGTGCACACACATTTTTTATAAGTTTTCAGTAATTGTATATGATATAAAAATTGACAAAATCAATATTATAAAGTTTTCTAAGCAAGAATATATTAGTCACATTGGTATTGCCCAAGAAAGTTAAAAAAAAAACTTGCACATAACATTACATTTGAATCACACTTTTGGTACTCCCTCCGTAAAGAAATACTCCCTCCGTCCCAAAAATAAATGTCTCAAGCTTAGTACAACTTTGTACTAGAGTTAGTATAAAGTTGAGACACTTATTTTGGGACGGAGGGAGTATAATTCTTTGTGGAGGGAGTAATACGCAAAGAATAAACATATAATAGTGCATTTTTCGCAGTCAAGTATAGTTTGCACACATATTGTATAGTGCTTGCATGTATACTTACACATGAAGAAAAAGAAAAAGAAGTTATCTAAGAAATAATGAATTAGTGGCATTAGTATTCCCTTTTAAGAAGAAGAAAATAAAAATGGCAAAATTTGCACATATTTATACATAAATTGAAAATTTATAATATGCAAGAATAAACACACAATAGTGCAATGTTATCGGTATTGCTTCTAAAGAAAGAAACTAAAATAAATAATAACAGAAACAAAATCAAGAAATGAAGTTTTCTATGGAAGAATAAAACCCTTTAAGAAGAAAAAATAAAAAATAAAACAAAATCAAAATAATGAAGTTTTCTAGGGAATAATGAGCCCCTTTAAGAAAAAAGAAAAGGAGAAAAAATTGCACACAAGTTTGCACTGAAATTGCACTTATAGTAATATGCAAAAAAGGTACCTATAATATTGCAATTTCGCACTCTACTATAATTTACACACATGTTGTATAGTAGTTGTGTGTATACTTATTTAAACAAAAAAAAATAACATTTTGTAAAACATAATGAAGTAGTGGCATTTATACCACCATTTAAGAAGAAATGAATGAAAAAATCATGATAAATTTGCACATAATTTACACATAAATTGCACTTGTTTTAGATATGCAAGAACAAACATATACTAGTAGAATTTACAAAAAGGATAAGTTACAAAGAAGGAATAAATTAGTGCCATTGCTATTACTCTCAAATAAGAGAGAAAGTGAAATAAAAACTTGAAACAAAAATTTAAATCACGATTAGAACAAAAGTTGTACTTTTTATAATATGTAAGAAGAAAGCGTATAGTAGTGAAATTTTATAATCTAATATAATGTATACATGTAGTACTTGCGTGCATATATTTACACACACACTCAACATCCAGAAAAATATAAAGAAAAAAGGAAAACACATAAAAACAGTAAATTGAAATACAAAAATAAAACAACAATAACCACAAAATAAAGAATAAATTAATGGCATTGGCATTACCATTTAAGAACAAATAAAATAGGAAAAACAATCTAAAACAAGCGCTGACAAAAATTGCACGAATATACATAAAAATTGCGCATTTCAAAAATATGCAAGAGCAAGCAGATAAAAGTGGAACTTTTGCAAAAACAAAATCTAAGAACAAATAAATAGTGTCATTGGTATTAACCTTAAAGTAGAATGAAAATGAAGTAATGACTAAAACAATATCAAATTATTTTTCTGAAAAAGAGAATTAGTTGTGTTGTTATTTCTTTTAAGAAGAGAAAATTCTTTTTAAAGACAAACTTGCGCACAACTTTGCACCGAAATTGCACTTTATCATAATACTAAAAATAATCATATAATCATGAAATTTTGGCACATATCATATAGTATTTGTATGTATATAATTACACTCATCCAAAACCTACAAAAACAAAACTAACCAATAAAGGAAAGGAGAAAATAAAAAAAAAACACAACCCAGAAGGGCAAAACCGAGTCCAAGAAGCAATTCGACTGACCCAAACAAGGGGTCAAACGATTCCACACAGCCCAACTCACCCCCAAAATGACATAGAAAAGAAAAAAAGAAAACAGCACACATCTCAAAGCAGAATCGGATGGCCACAAAATTGATTGACCCAAATAAGAATTTTCAGCTGACTGATATATAGCTAAAGTGATAATACAATCACATTAGGTTAATGCATGCATGTGGTATTTGTGACGATAAGTTCTGAAGTTCACCTTTTAAACAATGAGCCAACGACATTCCTCTTCTTTATCACAATTCTATAGAAGAGAATATACTCAGTGCCTGATAAATAGATTATGTTTGGTTCCAACTTTCAAGGAAATATGGCATAAACTTTTGATTTGCATATACTAAGCTGGATGATCTTTGTAATTACTAGGAAATCCTCATAGCTAAGTTAATGGTTTCTCTTAATCGTTTGACACATCAGAACATGGTGCGGTCTCTTAACATAAACTTTTGTAGCTACCCCCTCCGTTCCAAATTATTAAAAGTTCTACTTTGGTTTCAAGTCTAATTTCTCTATATTTGACCAAATTTATAAAAATATATGCTAATATCCAGAATATTGAACATATATAATAATATACATTTAAAAAAATATATGCTAATATCCGAACACCCCTCCCCCTCGGCCCCCGCATCGCCTAGGGTAGGCGACACGGGCGGCAGCCCCCAACCGCGCCGCCGCCAGCCCCCCTTCTCCA
The DNA here is from genome assembly GCA_021605145.1 of Aegilops bicornis. Lineage (NCBI taxonomy): Eukaryota > Viridiplantae > Streptophyta > Magnoliopsida > Poales > Poaceae > Aegilops > Aegilops bicornis. The sequence continues at coordinate 614,286,046 of CM038672.1, read as the reverse complement.
GCTAATCCCCTCGCCGCCGTCGGAGGCCACCACCGGTCGAAGCCCGCGTCGTGGCGGCGGCGGCGGCGGGGCCTTCCTCCCGTGGCGCGGCTCTCTCTCCTCCCTTGAGGGCCCAGCTGGCGGCCTGCCTGTGGGTGGCTCGTCGGCGCCCTTCCCGGTGACCTGGCGGCCGGCGACGCTCCTCCTGGTGATGGATCCGGTGATTCCTCCTCCCCGCGCCTCCTGGTTGGCCATCCCGGTGGCGCCCCTCTAGCGTCAGATATGGAGCCGGCGCCACGGTCCCTCCCGGCTGTCGTCACCAGCGGTGCCACAGCTGGCGCGTCCCCTCCCGCCCTCCCCTCTGCACCACCTCGTCCGGCCACCCGACCCCCCTCTCCTTGGCTGTTCGGCGTCCTCCCGGCGGCAGGACCTTCTCCCGGCCGTGCCTCCTCTCTGGCTGGTCGGGGTGGGGCTGATTCCCCTGGCCTCCGGCTGCCCGGCGCATCTTCCCGGCGGCGGAGCCTCGTCCTAGGCTCCCAGCCATGCATCTCCCTTGTGCTGGTTGTGGTGTGCCGTGAGCGGTGGATCGAGCCCCGTGGTGGCTGTGTGTGGTGGTGTGTCCAGCAGTGCCCAATGTCATCTTCCTGGTGATTGGCGCGGCTCTCCTTCCGGTGGTGATCATACATTTTGATGCGTGTAGTTCAATAAATGGTGTTGCAAGTAGTGGATTAATCTATCTTCAGAACTGACTCAAGTAGATATATGGATATTTGCTTGATGAGACGCAAGTCTGGATCTTTTGAAATCATTCGAAAGGTTTTAAAAAATTAAGTAGAAGTTATTGTAACAAGAAAATTATGTTTCTGCAATTTGATTGCAGAAAGGAATATTTGAGTTAAAAGTTTAGCGAATGTCTGATGAGTTGTGAAAAGAGTTTCATAACTTACACCTCCCGGATCACCACTATGAGTGGAATGTCTGTGAAGATGTAATCAAACCATTTATGACATGGTAAGATCAAAGATGACATAAATAAAATTTCCATTATCACTTTTAAAGAGTAATGCTTTAGAGACTGCGGCTTTTACACTGAAAAGAGCTCCATCGGGTCTGTTGAAATGATGGCATGGTATGGTACGCCCAACCATGTTATATCTTTTCTTAACATTTGGAATATGGGGCTTGTGTAAAAGGTTACAAACCTATTCCAAATCAGACAAGTGCTACTTTGTAGGTTATCCAAATTATTGGGTATTCCCCCACCACTATATCGAGACAAAAAGTTTTGCCATAAAGAACGGTGTGATTTTGAAGAAAATTGTTCTTTCAAAAAGGTGAGTGGGAGGACAGTGCAACTCGACGAGATAACAGTATCTTCGTCATCAGATCAAAGGAAAGGAACCTTGGAAGTAATTCCAGAGTTTCTTACTACGACTGATACGGAAGTCTCTACAATAAAATTTATGGACTTCGGTCGAACTTGCAGCTGAACCACATAGGCAAGGCTCGTGCAAACCTCTCAGGTGCACAAACGAGATATTGTTGTTAGACAACAGTACACTAATGACCCACAAGTGTAGGGGATCTATCGTACTCCTTTCAATAAGTAACACTCAACGAGGAGCAGAAGGAAATGATAAGCGGTTTTCCGTAAGGTTTTCTCTGCAAGCACTGAAATTGTAGGTAGTAGCTAGTTTTGTGATAAGATAAATTGTAACGAGTAACAAGTAAATAAAGTAAATAAAGTGCAGCAAGATGGCCCAATCCTTTTGTAGCAAAGGATAAGCCTGGACAATTTCTTATAATGAGAAAAGAGCTCCGGAGGACACATGAGAATTATCGTCAAGCTAGTTTTCATCACGCTCATATGATTCGCGTTCGGTACTTTGATAATTTGATATGTGGGTGGACCAGTGCTTGGGTACTGCCCTTACTTGGACAAGCATCCCACTTATTATTAACCCCTATTGCAAGCGTCCGCAACTATAAAAGAAGTATTAAGGTAAACTTAACCACAACATTAAACATATGGATCCAAATCAGCCCCTAACGAAGCAACGCATAAACTAGGGTTTAAGCTTCTGTCACTCTGGCAACCCATCATCTACTTATTAATTCCCAATGCCTTCCTCTAGGCCCAAATAATGGTGAAGTGTCATGTAGTTGACGTTCACATAACACCATTAGAGGAAAAGGCAACATACATCTCATCCAAATATCAAACGAATACCAAATTCACATGACTACTAATAGCAAGACTTCACCCATGTCCTCAGGAACAAACGTAACTACTCACAAAGCATATTCATGTTCATAATCAGAGGGGTAATAATATGCATTAAGGATCTGAACATATGATCTTCCACCAAGTAAACCAATTAGCATCAACTACAAGGAGTAATCAACACTACTAGCAACCCACAGGTACCAATTTGTGGTTTGGATACAAGATTGGATACAAGAGATGAACTAGGGTTTTGAGAGGAGATGGTGCTAGTGAAGATGTTGATGGAGATTGACCCCCTCCCGATGAGAGGATCGTTGGTGATGATGATGGTGATGATTTCCCCCTCCCGGAGGGAAGAGTCCCCGACAGAACAGCTCTGCCAGAGCCCTAGATTGGTTCTGCCAAGGTTCCGCCTCGTGGCGGCGGAGTTTTGTCCCGTAAGCTTGCCCATGATTTTTTCCAGGGTAAAAGCCTTCATATAGCAGAAGATGGACACCGGGGGGCCACCAGGGGGCCCAGGAGACAGGGGCGCGCCCAGTAGGGGTGGGCGCGCCCCCACCCTCCTGGCCAGGGTGTGGGCCCCCTGAGGTGTTTCTTCCGCTCAAAAATTATTATTTATTCCAAAAGTAAGTTTCATGGAGTTTCAGTATTTTTGGACCAGTGCAGAATAGGTTTCCAATGTTTGCTCCTTTTCGATCGAATTCCAGGTACTTAAGCATTCCCCCTCTTCATGGTAAACCTTGTAAAATAGGAGAGAATAGCCATAAGTATTAAGATAAAATGTGTAATAACAACCCATAATGCAATAAATATTGATATAAAAGCATGACGCAAAATGGACGTATCGACTCCCCCAAGCTTAGACCTTGCTTGTCCTCAAGCGGAAGCCGATATCGAAAAATATGTCCACATGTTTAGAGATAGAGGTGTCGATAAAAATAAAATACGAACATGAGGGCATCATGATCATTCTTATAACAACAACATAAATAGATTTTATCATATGCTTTCTTATGCTCAAGTAACGATCAATTCACAATGTCAAGTATGGTTCAAAAACTTCATTGGAAGCTAACAAACTTTAATCTCAGTCATTGAAGCAAGCAATTGCAATTTATCATAACATCAGAAAGAGTCAAGAATAGAGCTTTTCAGCAAGTCCACATACTCAACTATCATGTAGTCTTCTACAATTGCTAACACTCATGCAATACTTGTGGTTATGGAGTTTCAAATGACACCGAGAAAGATAGGGGCTTATTGTGTTGCCTCCCAACGTATTCACCTTTAGGTGATGTCAAAAATAATAGTCCATGCTAACTTACATCCAATTGGATATATATATATCATTATCTTTCAAACACGAGGAGCTTGCCAAAGGATAAAATGAAAAAGGGAAAGGTGAGGATCACCTTGACTCAAGCATAAAGTAAAAACATAAAATAAAAGATACGCCCTTCGCAGAGGGAAGCAGAGGTTGTCATGTGCGTTTAGGGTTGGATGCACAAAATCTTAATGCAAAAGAACATCACTTTATATTGCCCCTTGTATGTGGACCTTTATTATGTAGTGCGTCGCTTTTATTGCTTCCACAACAAGATCGTATAAAGCTTATTTTCTCTGCACTAATAAGTCATACATATTTAGATAGCAATTTTTATTGCCTACAGCATGAAAACTTACTTGAAGGATCTTACTCAATCCATAGGTAGGTATGGTGGACTCTCATGGCAAAACTGGGTTTAAGGATATTTGGAAGCACAAGTAGTATCTCTACTTGGTGCAAGGAATTTGGCTAGAATGAGGGGGAAAGGCAAGCTCAACATATTTGGAAGGTCAATGCCAATATACTTTAATTTAACTGAGATGTGAGAAAACATAAACCATTACGTTGTCTTCCTTGTCCAACATCAACTCTTTTAGCATGTCATACTTAATCAGTGCTTCCAATCATAAAAGTTGTCCAAGATAATATATTTGTATGTGAACCTCTCTTTCCCTATTACTTCCTATTAATTGCAACGATGACCAAAACTACGTTTGCCAACTCTCAACAACTTTTATGCCTCATACTTTCTATGTGTGAAGTCATCACTAACCATAAGATCAATATAAACTCTTTTATTCTCTACTTTCTCAAGATCATAGCAAGATAGCAAAGCCCTTGACTCAACACTAATCTTTATTGTAGATAGCTCACGGACTCGATTACATAAAGAGATCACAAAGCAAAACTCAAAACTACTCGATATCAAAACTTCAATCTACTAGATCAAGATACTACTAAAGGGATCGAACTAAATAAAGCGGTAAAGATAGGAGTGTGATGGTGATACGATCCCGGGGCACCTCCCCCAAGCTTGGCAGTTGCCAAGGGGAGTGCCCATACCCATGTGATTATGTCCTCGGAGGTGATGGAGGTGGTGATGATGATGGTGGATAATCACACATCGAGCGTAGAAGCTCCTCCAACTTGCGGATAATGCCCTTGAGTCCGGCGATATGATCCTTCAACAAATTATTCTCCTGCGTGAGATACTTATTCTGTATGCGAGCTAACTCAATCATCTTGAAAGCTTCAATCTCTGTTGGAGTAAAGAGGTTAGGTAAAGGCTGAGGGATGTTTTCTTATTTCACCGCCGGAGCTTGAACCTCCATGGCCTTTTTGACCCCTTCATCCTTGTTGATCTCTTCTGGTTCTTCTCTTTTCAGCTCTGACTTCAATAGCCAAACATCCTTGTATTCATTGTTGGAGGAGGGTGACGTCATGACGCTCTAGATCTGCAACAGAAACAGCTCGAAAAAAAAACAAAGGATATTTGTGTGATATGGTGGTCAAAACCTTTGGGAGTTTATATAATGAATTTTTACCGACCAAAATACGTAACGTGCAAGAAAACGGAGTCCGGGAGGCACACGAGGTGTCCACGAGACAGGGGCGCCCGATGAAGGGTGGGTGCGCCTCTACCTCGTGGAGGCCTCGTGTCCCTTCGGACTACTTCTTTCTTCCTAAAATTCTTAAATATTCCAAAACTGATAAAAATTGCCATTAAAATTGTTTTGGAGTCGGTTTACTTACCATACCACATACCTATTCCTTTTCGGAGTCTGGAACGTTCTGGAAAGTGCCCCTTATGTATTCCTCCGGGGTTACGATTTCAATAATATTAGTTTCAACAGTGATAGGATTGCCTGAGATATAATGTTTAATTCTTTGACCGTTCACCACCCTCGGACTTGTGCCTCCGGAGTTGTTGATTTTTATGGCACCAGAACGATAGACCTCCTCGATAACGTAAGGACCTTCCCATTTAGAGAGAAATTTTCCTGCAAAAAATCTTAAACGAGAGTTGAATAATAACACATAATCACCTATGTTAAACTCACGCTTTTGAATCCTTTTGTCATGCCAGCGTTTGAATTTTTCTTTGAATAGCTTGGCATTCTCATAGGCTTGGGTTCTCCATTCATCAAGAGAGCTAATGTCAAACAACCTCTTCTCACCAGCAAGTTTGAAGTCATAGTTGAGCTCTTTAATAGCCCAATATGCCTTATGTTCAAGTTCTAGAGGTAAATGACAAGCTTTTCCATAAACCATCTTATAAGGAGACATACCCATAGGATTTTTGTATGCAGTTCTATAGGCCCATAATGCATCATTAAGTTTTTTGGACCAATTCTTTCTAGATCTATTGACAGTCTTTTGCAAAATTAATTTGAGCTCTCTATTGCTCAACTCTACTTGACCACTAGACTGCGGATGATAAGGAGATGCGATTCTATGATTAACATCATACTTAGCAAGCATCTTACGGAAAGCACCATGAATAGAATGTGAACACCATCAGTCATAAGATATCTAGGGACTCCAAACCTCGGAAAAATAACTTCTTTAAGCATTTTAATAGAAGTGTTATGCTCAGCACTACTAGTTGGAATAGCTTCTACCCACTTAGTAACGTAATCAACAACAACTAAAATATGTGTATAACCATTAGAGGCAGGAAAAGGTCCCATATAATCAAAGCCCCAAACATCAAATGGTTCAATAACAACAGAACAGTTCATAGGCATTTCTTGACGTCTACTAATATTACCTATTCTTTGACATTCATCACAAGATAAGACAAACTTACGAGCATCTTTGAAGAGAGTAGGCCAATAAAAACCAGGTTGCAGTACCTTGTGTGCAGTTCTATCTCCAGCGTGGTGTCCTCCATATGATTCAGAGTGACACTTGCGTAGGATCTGTTCCTGTTCATGCTCGTGTACACAACGCCTAATAACACCATCTACTCATTCTTTATAAGGGTGTGGGTCATCCCGTAAGTAATGTATTAAATCATAAAAGAACTTTTTCTTTTCTTTGGTATATGAAACTAGGAGGTATAAATTTACCAACAATATAATTAGCATAATCAGCATACCAAGGAGCAGTACGAGAAGCATTGACGAACGCTAATTGTTCATCAGGAAAGCTTCATCAATAGGCAGTGGGTCATCAAGAACATTCTCTAACCTAGACAAGTTGTTCGCAACGGGTTCTCAACCCCTTTCTATCAATAATATGTAAATCAAATTCTTGGAGCAGGAGAACCTATCTAATGAGTCTAGGCTTAGCATCTTTCTTTTCCTTAAGATATTTAATAGCAGCATGATCAAGTAAATAGTAACTTTGGAATCAACAATATAAGGTCTAAACTTATCACATGCAAACACAACTGCTAAGAACTCTTTTTCAGTAGTAGCATAATTTCTCTGGGCAGTATCAAGAGTCTTACTAGCATACTAGATAACATTTAATTTCTTATCAACTCTTTGCCCTAGAACAGCACCTACAGCATAATCACTAGCATCACACATAATTTGAAAAGGTAAATTGGAGGTGCAGTGATCAAAGCTTTCTTAAGTATTTCAAATGCTTCTACACAATCATCATCAAAGACAAAAGGAATATCTTTTTGCAATAAATTAGTCAGAGGCCTAGAGATTTTAGAAAAGTCCTTAATGAACCTCCTATAAAAACCGGCATGACCAAGGAAACTTCTTATACCTTTTATGTCCTTGGGACATGTCATCTTTTCAATAGCATCTACTTTGGCTTTATCAACTTCAATACCTCTCTCGTAGATCTTGTGCCCCAAGACAATGCCTTCATTCACCATAAAGTGACACTTTTCCCAATTCAAGACGAGACTAGTGTCTTCGCATCTCTGCAGAAGTCGATCAAGGTTGCTCAAGCAATTATCAAAAGAGGATCCATAAACGGAGAAATCATCCATGAACACCTCACAAATCTTTTCACAAAAGTCAGAGAATATAGCCATCATGCATCTTTGAAAGGTAGCAGGTGCATTACATAAACCAAAAGGCATACGTCTATAAGCAAAAGTACCGAAAGGGCAAGTAAAGGTAGTTTTCGATTGATCCTTAGCTGACACAGGTATTTGAGAGAAACCAGAATAACCATCTAGAAAGCAGAAATGAGTGTGTTTGGATAGTCTTTCTAGCATTTGATCAATAAAAGGTAAAGGGTAATGATCTTTCTTAGTAGCTTTATTTAATTTATGGAAATCAATTACCATCTTATAACCTGTAATAATTCTTTGCGGGATCAATTAATCTTTATCATTAGGAACAACGGTAATACCTCCCTTTTTAGGAAAACAATGGACAGGGCTTACCCATTCTCTATCAGCAACGGGATAAATTATACCTGCCTCATGGAGCTTTAGTATCTCCTTTCTTACCACTTCTTTCATCTTTGGATTTAGTCGTCGTTGAGGATCTCTAACTGGTTTAGCATCGGCCTCCAAATTTATTTTATGTTGGCATAACGTGGGACTAATGCCCTTAAGATCATCCAGAGTATATCCAATAGCAGCGCGGTGCTTCTTCAGAGTTTTCAATAATCTTTCTTCTTCTTGATCTGAAAGGTTAGCACTAATAATAACATGATATTTTTTTTTCATCAAGATAAGCATACTTAAGATTATCAGGTAATGGTTTGAGTTTGAACACGGGATCACCCTTGGGTGGAGGGGGATCCCCAAGAATTTCAACGGGAAGGTTGTGTTTCAGCATGGGTTCCTGTTTAAGGAACACTTCATCTATTTCCCTTCTTTCCTTCATAAACATATCATTTTCATGGTCAAGCAAATATTGTTCTAACGGATCAGTAGGAGGTACGGCAATAGAAGCAAGACCAATAATCTCATCCTTACTAGGTGATTCTTTATCACCAGGTTGTCTACGAAACTTAGCAAAATTAAACTCATGAGACATACCCTCTAAGCCAATTGTAACAAAGATCCTTTTCACAATCAATCTTAGCATTAACTGTATTCAAGAAGGGTCTACCAAAAATGATGGGACAAAAGTCATCCTGCGGGGAACCAAGAACAAGAAAATCAGCAGGATATTTAACCTTCCCACACAAGACTTCAACATCTCTAACTATCCCAAATGGCTTAATGGTGTCCCTATTAGCAAGATTGATAGTAACATCAATGTCTTCCAATTCAACGGGTGCAATATCATGCATAATTTCTTTATATAAGTCATAGGGTATTGCACTAGCACTAGAACCCATATCACATAAGCCATGATAACAATGATCTCCTATTTTAACAGAAATAACAGGCATGCCTACCACAGGTCTATGTATCCTAGTATCTGGTCTAGCAATATTAGCAGTCTCACCATAGAAATAAATAACATGCCCATCTAAATCATCATCCAATAGATCTTTAACCATAGCAATACTAGGTTCAACTTTGATTTGCTCAGGAGGTGTATAAGTCCTAGTATTACTCTTACGAACAACAGCCAAAGTTTTGGCATGATCCTTTATCCTAACAGGAAAATGAGGTTTTTCAACATAAGTAGTAGGAACAATAGGATCACTATAGGTGACAGTCTTTTCTTCGACTGTAATAGGTGCAACTACTTTTACTTCCACAGGAGGATTATATTTAAACCACTTCTCTTTAGGGAGATCAACGTGAGTAGCAAAAGATTCACAGAAAGAAGCTACTATCTCAGAGTCAAGTCCATACTTAGCGCTAAATCCACGAAAAGCATCGGTATCCATAAAAGATTTAACACAATCGAACTTAGGTGTCATACCTGACTGCTTACCATCGTCGGAACCCCAATCTTTAGAGCTGCGTTTAATTCTTTCCAATAAGTCCCATTTGAAATCAATAGTCTTCAGCATATAAGAACCAGCACATGAAGTATCGAGCAGGTTGCGATCATTGAGAGAAAGCCGAGCATAAAATTTTTGAATAATCATTTCCCGGGAGAGCTCATGATTGGGGCATGAATATAACATTGACTTAAGCCTCCCCCAAGCTTGAGCGATGCTTTCTCCTTCGCGAGGCCAGAAATTATATATGTAATTACGATCACGATGAACAAGATGCATAGGATAGAACTTCCGTGAAATTCCAACTTCAATCGCTTATAATTCCAAGATCTCGTATCATCACATAGCCTATACCATGTCGGTGCATCTCCCTTCAAAGATAAAGGGAAGACCTTCCTTTGACAACATCATCGAATACCTACAAGCTTAAATAATCCACAAACTTCATCCACAAAGATAAGGTGTAAATCGGGATGCAATGTTCCATCTCGTGCAATAGCTAGCAGTTTCTCTATCATACCAAGGAATATCAAAGTTAATATTTTCAATATGTTCAGTAGGTTGAGGAGCAAATCTTTGCTCTTCCGGTCGGGGTGAAGATACCCTGAACAAGCCGCTCAAAGGATTAGTTTCCATTGTGACATGTAACAGAAATTTTCAGCAAACTATATAAATGTTTCCTTACCAAGTTCCACTCACCAAAAGCGCCACACTCCCGCAACAGCGCCTTAAAAGAGTCTTGATGACCCACAAGTCTAGGGGATCTATCGTAGTCCTTTCGATAAGTAAGAGTGTCGAACCCAACGAGGAGCGTATGAAATGATAAGCGGTTTTCAAGAAGGTTTTCTCTGCAAGCATTGAAATTATAGGTAGTAGATAGTTTTGTGATAAGATAAATTGTAACGAGTAACAAGTAAATAAAGTAAATAAAGTGCAGCAAGGTGGCCCAATCCTTTTGTAGCAAAGGATAAGCCTGGACAATTTCTTATAATGAGAAAAGCGCTCCCGAGGACACATGGGAATTGTCGTCAAGCCAGTTTTCATCACGCTCATATGATTCGCGTTCGGTACTTTGATAATTTGATATGTGGGTGGACCGGTGCTTGGGTACTTCCCTTACTTGGACAAGCATCCCACTTATGATTAATCCCTATTGCGAGCGTCCGCAACTACAAAAGAAGTATTAAGGTAAACCTAACCACAACATTAAACATATGGATCCAAATCAGCCCCTAACGAAGCAACTCAAAAACTAGGGTCTAAGCTTCTGTCACTCTAGCAACCCATCATCTAGTTATTACTTCCCAATGCCTTCCTCTAGGCCCAAATAATGGTGAAGTGTCATGTAGTTGACGTTCACATAACACCACTAGAGGAAAAGACAACATACATCTCATCAAAATATCGAATGAATACAAAATTCACATGACTACTAATAGCAAGACTTCACCCATGTCCTTAGGAACAAACGTAACTACTCACAAAGCATATTCATGTTCATAATCAGAGGGGTAATAATATGCATTAAGGATCTGAACATATGATCTTCCACCAAGTAAACCAATTAGCATCAACTACATGGAGTAATCAACACTACTAGCAACCCACAGGTACCAATTTGTGGTTTGGATACAAGATTGGATACAAGAAATGAACTAGGGTTTTGAGAGGAGATGGTGCTGGTGAAGATGTTGATGGAGATTGACCTCCTCCCGATGAGCAGATCATTGGTGATGATTTCCCCCTCCCGGAGGGAAGAGTCCCCGGCAGAACAGCTCCGTCGGAGCCCTAGATTGGTTCCACCAAGGTTCCGCCTCGTGGCGGCGAAGTTTCATCCCGTAAGCTTGCCTATGATTTTTTCCAAGGTAAAAGCCATCATATAGAAGAAGATGGACACCGGGGGGCCACCAGGGGGCCCAGGAGACAGCGGGCGCGCCCCCACCCTCTTGGCCAGGGTGTGGGCCCCCTGAGGTGTTTCTTCTGCTCAATAATTCTTATTTATTCCAAAAATAAGTTTCGTGGAGTTTCAGGATTTTTGGAGCAGTGCAGAATAGGTTTCCAATGTTTGCTGCTTTTCCAGCCAGAATTCCAGCTGTCGGCATTCCCCCTCTTCATGGTAAACCTTGTAAAATAAGAGAGAATAGCCATAAGTATTGAGATAAAATGTGTAATAACAGCCCATAATACAATAAATATTGATATAAAAGCATGATGCAAAATGGACATATCATATACCTACGATACACAAAGAAGCGTTGATGGGCCCTGACTCCGGAATTGGCTAAATGCCAATATAATCCGAGATAGTTTCCATAAATGATTCAAGATTTAAATCTTGATAAACCCTCCGAAAGACTTAGAGTCTAATGGATTGTAATGGGACTATAAACTGATACGGATAAAAATGGTTTATCAATTAAGCTCGACTTGTTGCAATAGCAAGTTCAAGGAGTTGCCTACAATGAGATTGTCTCACCGTAGCAATGCGTAAATTCGGTTCGGGTTAAACTAGCAATTAATACATATTTCAAACATGAGATATGAAACATGGATGACAAAAGAATTTCCATGAAATGGAAATACAACCTAGGACTTGTATGTGATACAATCCAAAGTATTTGTCGGTCCAGAGGATGCTAGTAAGTAAGCAAACTTCGTAGTTCCAAAGAATGGACGTAAGAGAGCAAAATGGAGTTGAGTCTTTGTTTTTGATGGAAGGTCAAAGGGTTTGACTTCATCAATAGGTAACGAAGATGCTTATGATTGCAAGAAAGTAAGTGGGAGCATAATAATATTTCTGAAAACCTTGGGTGCTTGACACATTGTTAATTGGAAATAAAATTCTTGACACGAATTAGGACTTCATTTGAAAATAGTTTTTCGATGAAGTGCTTGGGCTAAATAGCCTTGATATTAGGCATAATGATCTATGTAGATAGATTTACCTAATGAGGCTGAGCCAAAATACATATTGACAAGATGCTAAAACCGTTTAGCACTAAGAACGACATGGAGTGATTCTTGCCGAAGCCACATGGAAAGAGTTTTTGCAAGAATCGGTGTCCCAAAACACTGATGAGCACAATACAATATGGAGATTCCACACACTCCTATGCTTGGATTAATCATGTATTCCATGGTATGTAAAACAACCAGATATGTCCAATACTCCCAAGATGTTGCGAGTATAGATACCAAAATGATCAAAAGTACTGATCATGGGAAAACAGTGAAAAAGGGTCATTGAGTACTAAAGTAGCACTGATGACATGTTTTCTCGCAAGTGGAGATCATGAAGAGTTCGTTGTAAAAGGTTATGTCGATACAATCTTCATTATTTCTCCATGCGATTTTCGATTTAGATTGAGGGTTTTGTGTAGCACACAATATGGTGGCACAGTTAGTTGGAAATTGTTCCAAACAAGTTACTGTGGCGAAATCTATAACAGAGGCGAAGTATGTTGCCGCTTTAGAAGCGACAAACAAGATGTTGAATCATATAGTTCATTCAAGAACTTAAGTATGGTTCCAAGAAGGCTTTGGTCAATGGGACACTATTGCGTATAGTTGCTCCATAGCTCAGTCTGAGGAATCAGGTTTCGACCAATGATTCACATATATACAAAGCCAAGTCCGCACAAAATATGAATTTTGTGAAAGCGTGAAAACGCGAGGATATGCAGAGATACACACGGAGCTGAAGTCATCAGTTCTGTTGGACATCAGGATATACCACAAGCGAAGCATATTTACACAATAGAGAGCTCAACTATGAACCCAGCTTTTGAATCCTTTTGTCATGCCAGCGTTTGACTTTTTCTTTGAATAGCTTGGCGTTCTCATAGGCTTGGGTTCTCCATTCATCAAGAGAGCTAATGTCAAACAACCTCTTCTCACCAACAAGTTTGAAGTCATAGTTGAGCTCTTTAATAGCCCAATATGCCTTATGTTCAAGTTCTAGAGGTAAATGACAAGCTTTTCCATAAACCATCTTATAAGGAGACATACCCATAGGATTTTTGTATGCAGTTCTATAGGCCCATAATGCATCATTAAGTTTTTTGGACCAATTCTTTCTAGATCTATTGACAGTCTTTTGCAAAATTAATTTGAGCTCTCTATTGCTCAACTCTACTTGACCACTAGATCATGGATGATAAGGAGATGCGATTCTATGATTAACATCATACTTAGCAAGCATCTTACGGAAAGCACCATGAATAAAATGTGAACACCATCAGTCGTAAGATATCTAGGGACTCCAAACCTCGGAAAAATAACTTCTTTAAGCATTTTAATAGAAGTGTTATGATCAGCACTACTAGTTGGAATAGCTTCTACCCACTTAGTAACGTAATCAACAACAACTAAAATATGTGTATAACCATTAGAGGCAGGAAAAGGTCCCATATAATCAAAGCCCCAAACATCAAATGGTTCAATAACAATGTAATAGTTCATAGGCATTTCTTGACGTCTACTAATATTACCTATTCTTTGACATTCATCACAAGATAAGACAAACTTACGAGCATCTTTGAAGAGAGTAGGCCAATAAAAACCAGGTTCCAAAGACCTTGTGTGCAGTTCTATCTCCAGCGTGGTGTCCTCCATATGATTCAGAGTGACACTTGCGTAGGATCTGCTCCTGTTCATGCTCGGTACACAACGCCTAATAACACCATCTACTCATTCTTTATAAGGGTGTGGGTCATCCCAGAAGTAATGTATTAAATCATAAAAGAACTTTTTCTTTTGCTGGTATGTGAAACTAGGAGGTATAAATTTACCAACAATATAATTAGCATAATCAGCATACCAAGGAGCAGTACGAGAAGCATTGACGAACGCTAATTGTTCATCAGGAAAGCTTCATCAATAGGCAGTGGGTCATCAAGAACATTCTCTAACCTAGACAAGTTGTCTGCAACGGGGTTCTCAACCCCCTTTCTATCAATAATATGTAAATCAAATTCTTGGAGCAGGAGAACCTATCTAATGAGTCTAGGCTTAGCATCTTTCTTTTCCTTAAGATATTTAATAGCAGCATGATCAGTGTAAATAGTAACTTTGGAATCAACAATATAAGGTCTAAACTTATCACATGCAAACACAACTGCTAAGAACTCTTTTTCAGTAGTAGCATAATTTCTCTGGGCAGTATCAAGAGTCTTACTAGCATACTGGATAACATTTAATTTCTTATCATAAGTATTGAGATAAAATGTGTAATAACAACCCATAATGCAATAAATATTGATATAAAAGCATGACGCAAAATGGACGTATCGATGTTGGGGAACGTAGTAATTTTAAAAAAATTCCTACGCACACGCAAGATCATGGTGATGCATAGCAACGAGAGGGGAGAGTGTATGTCCACGCACTCGTGAGATCTGTAAGCGAAGCGTTATAACAACGCTGTTGATGTAGTCGACGCCTTCACGATCCGACCGATCCAAGTACCGAACGTCACGGCACCTCCGAAGTTCTGCACACGTTCAGCTCGATGACGATCCCCGGACTCCGATCCAGCAAAGTGTCGGGGATGAGTTCCGTCAGCACGACGGCGTGGTGACGATGATGATGCTCCACCGACGCAGGGCTTCGCCTAAGCTCCGCGACGATATGACTTCTCCGGCACAGGGCTTCACCTAAGCTCCGCGACAATATGACCGAAGTGGAATATGGTGGAGGGGGGCACCGCACACGGCTAAGGAACGATCCGTAGATCAACTTGTGTGTCATGGGGTGCCCCCCTGCCCGTGATATAAAGGAGCAAGGGAGGGGTGGCCGGCCTAGGAGGAGGCGCACCAAGGGGGAGTCCTACTCCCACCGAGTAGGATTCCCCTTTCCTAGTCCAACTAGGAGTCCTTCCATGTATTAGGAGTAGGAGACAAGGAAGGGGAAGAGAGAAGGGAAGGAAGGAGGGTGCGGCCCTCCCCTAGTCCACCCGGACTAGGCCATGGGCGCGCGCCTGCCCTAGGCAGCCCTCTCTCTTTCCCGCAGGGCCCAATAAGGCCCAATACTTCTCCCCGCGAATTCCCGTAACTCTCCGGTACTCCGAAAAATACCGAATCATTCGAACCTTTCCGAACTCCGAATATACTCGTCCAATAAATCGATCTTTACGTCTCGACCATTTCGAGACTCCTCGTCATGTCCCCGATCTCATCCGGGACTCCGAACTCCTTCGGTACATCAAAACTCATAAACTCATAATATAACTCTCATCGAAACCTTAAGCGTGCGGACCCTACGGGTTCGAGAACTATGTAGACATGACCTAGAACTATTCTCGGTCAATAACCAATAGCGGGACCTGGATGCCCATATTGGCTCCTACATATTCTACGAAGATCTTTATCGGTCAAACCGCATAACAACATACGTTGTTCCCTTTGTCATCGGTATGTTACTTGCCCGAGATTCGATCGTCGGTATCCAATACCTAGTTCAATCTCGTCACCGCAAGTCTCTTTACTCGCTCTGTAATGCATCATCCCGTAACCAACTCATTGGTCACATTGCTTGCAAGGCTTATAATGATGTGCATTACCGAGAGGGCCCAGAGATACCTCTCCGACAATCGGAGTGACAAAACCTAATCTCGAAATACGCCAACCCAACATGTACCTTTGGAGACACCTGTAGTACTCCTTTATAATCACCCGATTACGTTGTGACGCTTGGTAGTACCAAAGTGTTCCTCCGTAAACGGAGTTGCATAATCTCATAGTTACAGGAACATGTATAAGTCATGAAGAAAGCAATAGCAACATACTAAACGATCGGGTGCTAAGCTAACGGAATGGGTCATGTCAATCAGATCATTCAACTAATGATGTGATCCCGTTAATCAAATGACAACTCCTTTGTCTATGGTTAGGAAACATAACCATCTTTGATTAACAAGCTAGTCTAGTAGAGGCATACTAGTGACACTGCTTGTCTATGTATTCACACATGTATTATGTTTCCGGTTAATACAATTCTAGCATGAACAATAAACATTTATCATGAAATAAGGAAATAAATAATAACTTTATTATTGCCTCTAGGGCATATTTCCTTCAGTCTCCCACTTGCACTAGAGTCAATAATCTAGATCACATCACCATGTGATTAACATCGATAGTTCACATCATCATGTGATTAACACCCATAGTTCACATCGCCATGTGACCAACACCCAAAGGGTTTACTAGATTCAGTAATCTAGTTCACATCGCTATGTGATTAACACCCAAAGAGTACTAAGGTGTGATCATGTTTTGCTTGTGAGAGAATCTTAGTCAACGGGTCTTTCATATTCAGATCCGTTATGTATTTTGCAATTTTCTATGTCTACAATGCTCGCACGGAGCTACTCTAGCTAATTGCTCCCACTTTCAAGATGTATCTAGGTCGAGACTTAGAGTCATCCAGATCGGTGTCAAAACTTGCATCGACGTAACCCTTTACGCACGAACCTTTTGTCACTTCCATAATCGAGAAACATATCCTTATTCCACTAAGGATAATTTTGACCGCTGTCCAAATGATCTACTCCTAGATCACTATTGTACTCCTTGCCAAACTCAAGTGTAGGGTATACAATAGATCTGGTACACAGCATGGCATACTTTATAGAACCTATGGCCAAGGCATAGGGAATGACTTTCATTCTCTTTCTATCTTCTGCCGTGGTCGGGTTTTGAGTCTTACTCAATTTCACACCTTGTAACATAGGCAAGAACTCTTTCTTTGACTGTTCCATTTTGAACTACTTCAAAATCTTGTCAAGGTATGTACTCATTGAAAAACTTATCAAGCGTCTTGATCTATCTCTATAGATCTTGATGCTCAATATGTAAGCAGCTTCACCGAGGTCTTTCTTTAAAAACTCCTTTCAAACACTCCTTTATGCTTTGCAGAATAATTCTACATTATTTCTGATCAACAATATGTCATTCACATATACTTATCGTAAATGTGGTAGTGCTCCCACTCACTTTCTAGTAATTACAGGCTTCACCGCAAGTCTCAGATAAAACTATATGCTATGATCAACTTATCAAAGCATGTATTCCAACTCGAGATGCTTGCACCAGTCCATAGATGGATCATTTGAAGCTTGCATATTTTGTTAGCTCCTTTAGGATTGACGAAAACTTCTGGTTGCATCATATGCAACTCTTCTTTAATAAATCCATTAAAGAATGTAGTTTTGACATCGATTTGCCGATTTCATAAAATGTGGCAATTGCTAACATGATTCGGACAGACTTAAGAATCGCCACAAGAGAGAAAATCTCATTGTAGTCAACACCTTGAACTTGTCAAAAAACCTTTTGTGACAAGTCGAGTTTTGTAGATAGTAACACTACTATCGTTGTCCGTCTTCCTCTTGAAGATCCATTTATTTAACATGGCTTGCTGATCATCGAGCAAGTCAATCAAAGTCCATACTTTGTTCTCATACATGGATCCTATCTCAGATTTCATGGCCTCAAGCCATTTCGCGGAATCTGGGCTCATCATCGCTTCCTCATAGTTCATAGGTTCATCATGGTCTAGTAACATGACTTCTAGAATAGGATTACCGTACCACTCTGGTGCGGATCTTACTCTGGAAGACCTACGAGGTTTGGTAGTAACTTGATCTGAAGTTACATGATCATCATCATTAGCTTCCTCACTAATTGGTGTAGTAGTCACAGGAACTGATTTCTGTGATAAACTACTTTCCAATAAGGGAGAAGGTACAATTACCTCATCAAGTTCTACTTTCCTCCCACTCACTTCTTTCGGGAGAAACTCCTTCTCTAGAAAGGATCCATTCTTGGCAACGAATGTCTTGCCTTTCGGATCTGTGATAGAAGGTGTACCCAACATTTTGGGTATCCTATGAAGACGCATTTCTCCGATTTGGGTTCGAGCTTATCAAGATGAAACTTTTTCACATAAGCATCGCAACTCCAAACTTCAAGAAACAACAACTTTGGTTTCTTGCCAAACCACAGTTCATACGGTGTCGCCTCAACGGATTTAGATGGTGCCCTTTTTAACGTGAATGCAGCTGTCTCTAATGCATAGCCCCAAAACTATAACGGTAAATCGGTAAGAAACATCATAGTTGCACTATATCCAATAAAGTACGATTATGATGTTCGGACACACCATTATGCTTTGTGGTGTTCCAGGTGGCATGAATTTGTGAAACTATTTCACATTGTTTTAATTGAAGACCAAACTCGTAACTCAAATATTTTACCTCTGCGATCATATCGTAGAAACTTTTATTTTTTTGTTACGATGATTCTCCACTTCACTCTGAAATTCTTTGAGCTTTTCAAATGTTTCAGACTTATGTTTCATCAAGTAGATATACCCATATCTGCTCAAAACATCTGTGAAGATCAAAAATAATGATACTTGTCATGAGCCTTAATATTCATCGGACCACATACATCAGTATGTATGATTTCCAACAAATCTGTTGCTCGCTCCATTGTTCCGGAGAACGGAGCTTTAGTCATCTTGCCCATGAGGCATGGTTTGCAAGCATCAAGTGATTCATAATCAAGTGATTCCAAAAGTCCATCAGCATGGAGTTTTCTTCATGCGCTTTACACCAATATGACCTAAACGGCAGTGCCACAAATAAGTTGCACTATCATTATTAGCTTTGCATCTTTTGGTTTCAATATTATGAATATGTGTATCACTATGATCGAGATCCAATGAATCATTTTCATTGGGTGTGTAACCATATAAGGTTTTATTCATGTAAACAGAACAACAATTTATTCTCTTACTTAAATGAATAATCAGTATTGCAATAAACATGATCAAATCATATTTATGCTCAACACCAAATAACACTTATTTAGGTTCCATACTAATCCCGAAAGTATAGGGAGTGTGCGATGATGATCATATCAATCTTGGAACTACTTCCAACACTCATCTTCACTTCCCTTTCAACTAGTTTCTGTTCATTCTGCAACTCCCGTTTCAAGTTACTACTCTTAGCAACTGAACCAAGATCAAATACCGAGGGGTTGCTACGAACACTAGTAAAATACACATCAATAATCAGATCTCAAATATACCTTTGTTCACTTTGCCATCCTTCTTATCCGCCAAATACTTGGGGTAGTTCCGCTTCTAGTGACCGGTTCCATTGCAGCAAAAGCACTTAGTCTCGTGCTTAGATCCAGACTTGGGCTTCTTCACTCGAGCAGCAACTTGCTTGCCGCTCTTCTTGAAGTTCCCCTTCTTCCCTTTGCCCTTTTCCTTGAGACCAGTGGTCTTGTCAATCATCAACACTTGATGCTCTTTTCTGATTTCTACCTTCGTTGATTTCAACATCACGAAGAGCTCGGGAATCGCTGGCCATCCCTTGCATACTATAGTTCATCACGAAGTTCTAGTAACTTAGTGTTGGTGACTAGAGAATTCTGTCAATCACTATCTTATCTGGAAGATTAACTCCCACTTGATTCAAGCGATTGAAGTACCTGCATAATCTGAGAACATGCTCACTAGTTGAGCGATTCTCTTCCATCTTTTAGCTATAGAACTTGTTGGAGATTTCATATCTCTCAACTCGGGTATTTGCTTGAAATATTAACTTCAATTCCTGGAACATCTCATATGGTCCATGACGCTCAAAACGCCTTTGAAGTCCCGATTCTAAGCTGTTAAGTATGGTGCACTAAACTATCAAGTAGTCATCATATTGAGCTAGCCAAACGCTCATAACGCCTACATTTGCTCCTGCAATAGGTCCGCTCACCTAGCGGTGCATTAAGGACATAATTCTTACCACAGCAATGAGGATAAACCTCAGATCACGGATCCAATCCGCATCATTGCTACTAACATTTTTCAATACAATTTTCTCTAGGAACACATATAAAAACATAGGGAAGCAACAACACGAGCTATTGATCTACAACATAATTCGCAAAATACTACCAGGACTAAGTTCATGATAAATTAAAGTTCAATTAATCATATTACTTAAGAACTCCCACTTAGATAGACATCTCTCTAGTCATCTAAGTGATCACGTGATCCAAATCAACTAAACCATAACCGATCATCACGTGAGATGGAGTAGTTTTCAATGGTGAACATCTTATGTTGATCATATCTACTATATGATTCACGCCGACCTTTCGGTCTCCATGTTCCGAGGCCATATCTGCATATGGTAGGCCTGCCAAGTATAACCTGAGTATTCTGCGTGTGCAAAACTGGCTTGCACCCGTTGTAGATGGACGAGAGCTTATCACACCCGATCATCACGTGGTGTCTCGGCACGACGAACTTTGGCAACGGTGCATACTCAGGAGAACACTACTTGATAATTTTAGTGAGAGATCATCTTAAAATGCTACCGTCAATCAAAGCAAAATAAGATGCATAAAGGATAAACATCACATGCAATCAATATAAGTGATATGATATGGCCATCATCATCTTGTGCTTGTGATCTCCATCTCCAAAGTACTGTCATGATCTCTATCTTTACCGGCACGACACCATGATCTTCATCATCTTGATCTATATCAATGTGTCGTCACATGGTCGTCTCGCCAACCATTGCTCTTGCAACTATTGCTATCGTATAGCGATAAAGTAAAGCAATTATTTGGCACTTGCATCTTATGCAACAAAGAGACAACCATAGGGCTTCTGCCAGTTGCCGATAACTTCAACAAAACATGATCATCGCATACAACAACTTATATCTCATCACATCTTGACCATATCACACAACATGCCCTGCAAAAACAAGTTAGACGTCCTCTACTTTGTTGTTGCAAATTTTACGTGGCTGCTACGGGCTTAGCAAGAACCGTTCTCACCTACGCATCAAAACCACAACGATAGTTTGTCAAATAGACTCCGTTTTAACCTTCGCAAGGACCGGGCGTAGTCACACTCGGTTCAACTAAAGTGAGAGAGACAGACACCCGCCAGCCACCTTTAAGCACGAGTGCTCAGAACGGTGAAACCAGTCTCGCGTAAGCGTCTGGCGTAATGTCGGTCCGGCCGCT
The DNA here is from genome assembly GCA_021605145.1 of Aegilops bicornis. NCBI lineage: Eukaryota > Viridiplantae > Streptophyta > Magnoliopsida > Poales > Poaceae > Aegilops > Aegilops bicornis. Next base: position 614,264,637 of record CM038672.1, on the reverse strand, counting down.
TCATCTCACAATACCGCTGAACCAAAGTATGACATGCTGGTAGGCAGTATGACTTGTATCGCCCACAACTCACTTGTGTTCTACTCGTGCAAAACATCAAACCATAAAAACCTAGGCTCGGATACCACCTTTGTTGGGGAACGTAGTAATTTCAAAAATTTCCTACGCACACGCAAGATCATGGTGATGCATAGCAACGAGAGGGAGAGTGTATGTCCACGCACTCGTGAGACCGTAAGCGGAAGCGTTATAACAACGCTGTTGATGTAGTCGTGACGTCTTCACGATCCGACCGATCCAAGTACCGAACGACGGCACCTCCGAAGTTCTGCACACGCTCAGCTCGATGACGCATCCCCGGACTCCGATCTAGCAAAGTGTCGGGATGAGTCCCACAAGACGTCGGCGTGGTGACGATGATGATGCTCCACCGACGCAGGGCTTCGCCTAAGCTCCGCGACGATATGACTTCTCCGGCACAGGGCTTCACCTAAGCTCCGCGACAATATGACCGAAGTGGAATATGGTGGAGGGGGGCACCGCACACGGCTAAGGAACGATCCGTAGATCAACTTGTGTGTCCATGGGGTGCCCCCCTGCCCCCGTATATAAAGGAGCAAGGGAGGGGGTGGCCGGCCTAGGAGGAGGCGCACCAAGGGGGGAGTCCTACTCCCACCGGGAGTAGGATTCCCCCTTTCCTAGTCCAACTAGGAGTCCTTCCATGTATTAGGAGTAGGAGACAAGGAAGGGGAAGAGAGAAGGAAGGAAGGAGGGGTGCGGCCCTCCCCTAGTCCAATTCGGACTAGGCCATGGGGCGCGCGGCCTGCCCTAGGCAGCCCTCTCTCTTTCCCAAGGGCCCAATAAGGCCCAATACTTCTCCCGGCGAATTCCCGTAACTCTCCGGTACTCCGAAAAATACCCGAATCATTCGAAACCTTTCCGAACTCCGAATATAGTCGTCCAATATATCGATCTTTACGTCTCGACCATTTCGAGACTCCTCGTCATGTCCCCGATCTCATCCGGGACTCCGAACTCCTTCGGTACATCAAAACTCATACACTCATAATATAACCGCCATCGAAACCTTAAGCGTGCGGACCTTACGGGTTCGAGAACTATGTAGACATGACCTAGAACTATTCTCGGTCAATAACCAATAAGCGGGACCTGGATGCCCATATTGGCTCCTACATATTCTACGAAGATCTTTATCGGTCAAACCGCATAACAACATACGTTGTTCCCTTTGTCATCGGTATGTTACTTGCCCGAGATTCGATCGTCGGTATCCAATACCTAGTTCAATCTCGTCACCGCAAGTCTCTTTACTCGCTCAGTAATGCATCATCCCGTAACCAACTCATTGGTCACATTGCTTGCAAGGCTTATAATGATGTGCATTACCGAGAGGGCCCAGAGATACCTCTCCGAGCAATCGGAGTGACAAAACCTAATCTCGAAATACGCCAACCCAACATGTACCTTTGGAGACACCTGTAGTACTCCTTTATAATCACCCAGATTAGTTGTGACGCTTTGGTAGTACCCAAAGTGTTCCTCCGTAAACGGAGTTGCATAATCTCATAGTTACAGAACATGTATAAGTCATGAAGAAAGCAATAGCAACATACTAAACGATCGGGTGCTAAGCTAACGGAATGGGTCATGTCAATCAGATCATTCAACTAATGATGTGATCCCGTTAATCAAATGACAACTCCTTTGTCTATGGTTAGGAAACATAACCATCTTTGATTAACAAGCTAGTCTAGTAGAGGCATACTAGTGACACTTTGTTTGTCTATGTATTCACACATGTATTATGTTTCCGGTTAATACAATTCTAGCATGAACAATAAACATTTATCATGAAATAAGGAAATAAATAATAACTTTATTATTGCCTCTAGGGCATATTTCCTTCAATCGACTCCCCCAAGCTTAGACCTTGCTTGTCCTCAAGCGGAAGCCGATATCGAAAAATATGTCCACATGTTTAGAGATAGAGGTGTCGATAAAAATAAAATACGAACATGAGGGCATCATGATCATTCTTATAACAACAACATAAATAGATTTTATCATATGATTTCTTATGCTCAAGTAACGATCAATTCACAATGTCAAGTATGGTTCAAAAATTTCATTGGAAGCTAACAAACTTTAATCTCAGTCATTGAAGCAATTGCAATTTATCATAACATCAGAAAGAGTCAAGAATAGAGCTTTTCAGCAAGTCCACATACTCAACTATCATGTAGTCTTCTACAATTGCTAACACTCATGCAATACTTGTGGTTATGGAGTTTCAGCCGGACACTGAGAAAGATAGGGGCTTATTGTGTTGCCTCCCAACGTATTCACCTTTAGGTGATGTCAAAAATAATAGTCCATGCTAACTTACATCCAATTGGATATATATATATCATGATCTTTCAAACACGAGGAGCTTGCCAAAGGATAAAATGAAAACTTACTTGAAGGATCTTACTCAATCCATAGGTAGGTATGGTGGACTCTCATGGCAAAACTGGGTTTAAGGATATTTGGAAGCACAAGTAGTATCTCTACTTGGTGCAAGGAATTTGGCTAGAATGAGGGGGAAAGGCAAGCTCAACATATTTGGAAGGTCAATGCCAATATACTTTAATTTAACTGAGATGTGAGAAAACATAAACCATTACGTTGTCTTCCTTGTCCAACATCAACTCTTTTAGCATGTCATACTTAATCAGTGCTTCCAATCATAAAAGTTGTCCAAGATAATATATTTGTATGTGAAACTCTCTTTCCCTATTACTTCCTATTAATTGCAACGATGACCAAAACTACGTTTGCCAACTCTCAACAACTTTTATGCCTCATACTTTCTATGTGTGAAGTCATCACTAACCATAAGATCAATATAAACTCTTTTATTCTCTACTTTCTCAAGATCATAGCAAGATAGCAAAGCCCTTGACTCAACACTAATCTTTATTGTAGATAGCTCACGGACTCGATTACATAAAGAGATCACAAAGCAAAACTCAAAACTACTCGATATCAAAACTTCAATCTACTAGATCAAGATACTACTAAAGGGATCGAACTAAATAAAACGGTAAAGATAGGAGTGTGATGGTGATACGATCAAGCACCTCCCCAAGCTTGGCAGTTGCCAAGGAGTGCCCATACCCATGTGATTATGTCCTCGGAGGTGATGGAGGTGGTGATGATGATGGTGGATAATCACACATCGAGCGTAGAAGCTCCTCCAACTTGCGGATAATGCCCTTGAGTCCGGCGATATGATCCTTCAACAAATTATTCTCCTGCGTGAGATACTTATTCTGTATGCGAGCTAACTCAATCATCTTGAAAGCTTCAATCTCTGTTGGAGTAAAGAGGTTAGGTAAAGGCTGAGGGATGTTTTCTTATTTCACCGCGAGCTTGAACCTCCATGGCCTTTTTGACCCCTTCATCCTTGTTGATCTCTTCTGGTTCTTCTCTTTTCAGCTCGACTTCAATAGCCAAACATCCTTGTATTCATTGTTGGAGGAGGGTGACGCCATGACGCTCTAGATCTCGCAATGTAAAACAGCTCGAAAAAAAAAACAGAGGATATTTGTGTGATATGGTGGTCAAAACCTTTGGGAGTTTATATAATGAATTTTTACCGACCAAAATACGTAACGTGCATGAAAACGGAGTCTGGGAGGCACACGAGGTGTCCACGAGACAGGGGGGCGCGCCCAGTAAGGGTGGGTGCGCCCTCTACCCTCGTGGAGGCCTCGTGTCCCTTTCGGACTACTTCTTTCTTCCTAAAATTCTTAAATATTCCAAAACTGATAAAAATTGCCATTAAAATTGTTTTGGAGTCGGTTTACTTACCATACCACATACCTATTCCTTTCGAGTCCTGAACGCTCGAAAGTGCCCTTATGTATTCCTCCGGTTACGATTTCAATAATATTAGTTTCAACAGTGATAGGATTGCACGAGATATAATGTTTAATTCTTTGACTGCTCACCACCCTCGGACTTGTGCCTTGAGTTGTTGATTTTTATGGCACCAGAACGATAGACCTCCTCGATAACGTAAGGACCTTCCCATTTAGAGAGAAATTTTCCTGCAAAAAATCTTAAACGAGAGTTGAATAATAACACATAATCACCTATGTTAAACTCACGCTTTTGAATCCTTTTATCATGCCAGCGTTTGAATTTTTCTTTAAATAGCTTGGCATTCTCATAGGCTTGGGTTCTCCATTCATCAAGAGAGCTAATGTCAAACAACCTCTTCTCACCAGCAAGTTTGAAGTCATAGTTGAGCTCTTTAATAGCCCAATATGCCTTATGTTCAAGTTCTAGAGGTAAATGACAAGCTTTTCCATAAACCATCTTATAAGGAGACATACCCATAGGATTTTTGTATGCAGTTCTATAGGCCCATAATGCATCATTGAGTTTTTTGGAACAATTCTTTCTAGATCTATTGACAGTCTTTTGCAAAATTAATTTGAGCTCTCTATTGCTCAACTCTACTTGACCACTAGACTGCGGATGATAAGGAGATGCGATTCTATGATTAACATCATACTTAGCAAGCATCTTACGGAAAGCACCATGAATAAAATGTGAACACCATCAGTCAAAAGATATCTAGGGACTCCAAACGTCGGAAAAATAACTTCTTTAAGCATTTTAATAGAAGTGTTATGATCAGCACTACTAGTTGGAATAGCTTCTACCCACTTAGTAACGTAATCAACAACAACTAAAATATGTGTATAACCATTAGAGGCAGGAAAAGGTCCCATATAATCAAAGCCCCAAACATCAAATGGTTCAATAACAATGTAATAGTTCATAGGCATTTCTTGACGTCTACTAATATTACCTATTCTTTGACATTCATCACAAGATAAGACAAACTTACGAGCATCTTTGAAGAGAGTAGGCCAATAAAAACCAGGTTCCAGTACCTTGTGTGCAGTTCTATCTCCAGCGTGGTGTCCTCCATATGATTCAGAGTGACACTTGCGTAGGATCTGTTCCTGTTCATGCTCAGGTACACAACGTCTAATAACACCATCTACTCATTCTTTATAAAGGTGTGGGTCATCCCAGAAGTAATGTATTAAATCATAAAAGAACTTTTTCTTTTGCTGGTATGTGAAACTAGGAGGTATAAATTTACCAACAATATAATTAGCATAATCAGCATACCAAGGAGCAGTACGAGAAGCATTGACGAACGATAATTGTTCATCAGGAAAGCTTCATCAATAGGCAGTGGGCAAGCGGAGGCGGCTCGACGCCACGATGCAGCTCAGGAGGCGATAGCAGCTGCATCGTAGTACGACCCCAGCTACACCTACGGGTATCAGCCAGGCTATCCCTGGCAATAGACCAACTTAGGCCAAAAGCCTAAGCTTGGGGGAGTACGTATTTCCCACCGACATTAAATTCATGTTCACACACACTCATTGCCAGATGTCGGTGCTCATACTCTTTCACTGTAATATCCATGCTAGTTTATTTTATTTTTCCTGCCTTCTTCTTGTGTGTTTAATAAACTTTAAGAAAAACCAAAAAAATTTAGTAGTAGTTTATTTCTCTACTGTAGTAGTAATAATTAAAAAGAAAACCCAAAAATATTTCCCGTTCTTCTTTTGCATGTTGGGAGCTTTCCCGTGTAAATAGTTTTTATTTTCTTTTCTTTTCCTTGGGGGTCAGTAGGAGAAGATCATGATTAAATTGTTGAAGTGGCTCTTATATGCATTATTGTTGATTTAACCCAGAGCCCATATTGCCTTGTCTTCTCCTGTTTATTGAATGCTCGCAGATTCCAGCTTAGTCCAATGCACGTGCACTCTTATTATTCACATCGTTCGGTCGTGCAAGTGAAAGGCAATTATGATGATATATGATGGACTGACTGAGATGGGAAAAGCTGGTATGAACTCGACCTCTTTTGTTTTTGTAAATATGATGAGTTCATCGTTCTTGATTCAGCTGATTATGAATAAACATGTTTGCAATGACAATTAGAGATCATAGTTTCTTGTGCCATGCTTGATTAGCTATGAGTTATAATGGTTTACCAAGCGTGCCAACATGCTATTGAGATGAGTATGATGTGCTATGGTGGGGTGGTATCCTCCTTTGAATGATTTAAGTGACTTGACTTGGCACATGTTCACACATGTAGTTGAAACAAATCAACATAGCCTTCATGATATTTATGTTCATGGTGGATTATATCCTACTCATGCTTGTATTCAATGTTTATTAATTTTAATGCATGTTCATGACCTGCTGCCGCTCTCTAGTTGGTCGCTTCCAGTCTTTTGCTAGCCTTCACTTGTACTAAGCGGAATACCGCTTGTGCATCCAATCCCTTAAACCCCAAAGTTATTCCATATGAGTCCACTATACCTTCCTATATGCGGTATCTACCGCTGCTCCAAGTAAATTTGTATGTGCCAAACTCTAAACCTTCAAATAATCATTCTGTTTTGCATGCTCGAATAGCTCATATATCAACTAGGGCTGCCCTTATCTTCCGTGTTAGGCGGGTTATTCTCAAGAGGAGTGGACTCCGCTCCTCATTCACGAGAAAATGGCTGGTAACCGGATGCCCAGTCCCATGCTTTATGCAAACTAAATCAAAATAATTGCAAACAAAACTCCCCACAGGACCCGTTCAATGTTGGAGGCACTCGTTGCTTCGAGCGAGCCATGGATTGATGCTTGTGGAGCAGGGGGAGTATAAACTTTACCATTCTGTTTGGGAACCGCCTATAATTTGTTTAGCATGGAAGATATCGTCATCTCTTAGTTGTTATGTTGACAATGAAAGTATGCCGCTCAAAATATATTTATCTCTATTTCAAAACCGAGCTCGGGCACCTCTACAAATCCCTGCTTCCCTCTGCGAAGGGCCTATCTATTTACTTTTATGTTGAGTCATCACCCTCTTATTAAAAAGCACTAGCTGGAGAGCACAGCTGTCATTTGCATTCATCATTGTTAATTTATATTGGGTATGACTATGATTGGATCTCTTTTACCATGAATTACAATGTCTAGTCAGTCCTTGATCTTTGAAGGTGCTCTGCATTTATGTTTTGCGGTCTCAGAACGGGCTAGCGAGATACCATCTTGTTATATCATATTATGATTATTTTGAGAAAGTGTTGTCATCCGAGATTTATTATTATGGCTTGCTAGCTGATTATGTTATTGATATGACTAAACATGAGACCTGAGAATTATTGCAAATGTGGTTAGTTATGATCTTTGCTGAAAACCTGAATGCCGGGCTTGACATAGGTACAACAACAAGAGCAAACAGAGTTTGTAAAAGTTTTTCTTTTTCTCTTTCAGTTTGTCAACCTGAATTGCTTAAGGACAAGCAAGGGTTTAAGCTTGGGGAGTTGATACGTCTGTCAGATTCTACTTTTCCAAACACATTTACCCTTGTTTTGGACTCTAACTTGTATGATTTGAATGTAACTAACCCGGACTGACGCTATTTTCAGCAGAATTGCCATGATGTTGTTTTATGTGCAGAAAACAAAAGTTCTCGGAATGACCTGAAACTCCACGGAACATATTAGAAAAAATATTAAAAAAATCCTCGCCAAAGATGAAGACCAGGGGCCCACACCCTGTCCATGAGGGTGGGGGGCACGCCCCCCTCTGGCGCCCCCTACCTCGTGGGCCCCCACAGAGACCCTCCGACGCCAACTCCAACTCTATTTATTGGCTTTCGGGGAGAAAAAAATCAGAGAGAAGAAATTATCGCGTTTTACGATACGGAGCCGTTGCCAAGCCCTAATCTCTCTCGAGAGGGCTGATCTGGAGTCCGTTCGGGGCTCCGGAGAGGGGGATTCGTCGCCGTCGTCATCATCAACCATCCTCCATCACCAATTTCATGATGCTCACCGCCGTGCGTGAGTAATTCCATCGTAGCTTCTTTGGGCCGGTGATGGGTTGGATGAGATTTATCATGTAATCAAGTTAGTTTTGTTAGGGTTTGATCCCTAGTATCCACTATGTTCTGAGATTGATGTTGCTATGACTTTGCTATATATGCTTAATGCTTGTCACTAGGGCCCGAGTGCCATGATTTCAGATCTGAACCTATTATGTTTTCATGAATATATGTGTGTTCTTGATCCTATCTTGCAAGTCTATAGTTACCTATTATGTGTTATGATCCGACAACCTCAAGTGACAATAATCGGGATACTTCTCGGTGATGACCATAGTTTGAGGAGTTCATGTATTCACTATGTGCTAATGCTTTGTTCCGGTTCTCTATTAAAAGGAGGCCTTAATATCCCTTAGTTTCCAATAGGACCCTGCTGCCACAGGAGGGTAGGACAAAAGATGTCATGCAAGTTCTTTTCCATAAGCACGTACGACTATATTCGGAATACATGCCTACATTATATTGATGAATTGGAGCTAGTTACATGTCACCCTATGTTATGATCATATACATGACGAACTGCATCCGGCATAATTATCCATCATCGATCCGCTGCTCACGAGCTTTCCATATACTGGTTTACGCTTATTTACTTTTCCGTTGTTACTGTTACAATCACTACAAAATACCAAAAACATTACTTTGCTGTCTTTACTTTTGTTACCGTTACCACCACTATCATATTACTTTGCTACTAAACACTTTGCAGCATATACTAAGTTTCCAGGTGTGGTTGAATTGACAACTCAGCTGGTAATACTTGAGAATATTCTTTGGCTCCCCTTGCGTCGAATCAACAAATTTGGGTTGAATACTTTACCCTCGAAAACTGTTGCGATCCCCTATACTTGTGGGTTATCATGGGCCACCCGTAAGGCGGTTGACGCTCTTCTTTTGCCGCAAGAAAGCTAATTTTATGAGAAAAATCTGGGCAAAAGATTCACCCCAATCAGAGTTATGGATCTCCGGATATAAAAGAAACGGTGAAGGGGAAGGATCTGGGAACGCAGAAACAGAGAGAGAGAGACAGAGAGACAGATCCAGTCTCGGAGGGGCTCTCGCCCCTCCCACACCATGGGAGCCAAGGACCAGAGGGGAAACCCTTCTCCCATCTAGGGAGAAGGTCAAGGAAGAAGAATAAGAAGGGGGGCTCTCTCCCCCTTGCTTCCGGTGGCGCTGGAACGCCGCCGGGGGCCCTCATCATCACCGCGATCTTCATCAACAACTTCACCGCCTTCATCACCAACTCTTCCCCCCTCTATGCAGCGGTGTAACTCCTCTCTTACCCGCTGTAATCTCTACTTAAACATGGTTCTCAATGCTATATATTATTTCCCAATGATGTATGGCTATCTTATGATGTTTGAGTAGATCCGTTTTGTCCTATGGGTTAATTGATGATCGTGATTGGTTTGAGTTGCATGTTTTATTATTGGTGCTGTCCTATGGTGCTCTCCGTGTCGCGCAAGCGTGAGGGATCCCCGCTGTAGGGTTGCAATATGTTCATGATTTTCTTATGGTGGGTGGCGTGAGTGAACAGAAGCACAGACCCGAGTAAGTAGGTTATTTGCGTATGGGATAAAGGGGACTTGATACTTTAATGCTATGGTTGGGTTTTACCTTAATGATCTTTAGTAGTTGCGGATGCTTGCTAGAGTTCCAATCATAAGTGCATATGATCCAAGAAGAGAAAGTATGTTAGCTTATGCCTCTCCCTCAAATAAAATTTCAATAGTGATTACCGGTCTAGTTATCAATTGCCTTGGACAAATAACTTTCTCGTAACAAAAAGCTCTCTACTAATACTTACTTTATTGCTTCTTTATCTAAACAGCCCCTAGTTTATATTTACGTGCTCTTTATTATCTTGCAAACCTATTCAACAACACCTACAAAAGTACTTCTAGTTTCATACTTGTTCTAGGTAAAGCGAACGTCAAGCGTGCATAGAGTCGTATCGGTGGCCGATAGGACTTGAGAGAGTATTTGTTCTACCTTTAGCTCCTCGTTGGGTTCGACACTCTTACTTACGAAAGAGGATACAACTATCCCGTATACTTGCGGGTCATCAGCGTTGCCAAGGCCATGGCGGCGGCCGCGGCAACGGAGGAGGAGGTCGCAACGATCTCCCAAAAGTCTTCTGTCAAATCGGCACCAAGCCGAACCACACCGCCATGGAGTGCTACCGCCGCTTCGACATCTCCTTCAGCAAAGAGAAGAGTGCGGTTGCCTTCAACACCAACCATGCCAACTCCCAATCCTCCTACGGAGTGGATACAAATTGGTATGTGGACTCCAGGGCGACGAATCACATCACCAGTGAGCTTGACAAGCTCACCGTTCGGGACAAGTACAACGGGCATGATCAAGTGAATATGCCGAATGGCGCTGGTATGAAGATATCCCATATAGGTCATGCTTATGTTCGTACCCCTACTCGCAATCTTCATCTCAAGGATATCCTGCATGTACCCAATGCCACTAAAACTTGATCTCTGATCATCGGCTATCCTATGAAAATCATGTGTTTCCTGAAACTCACCTCACTTTTTCTTTGTCAAGGACAAGGCAACGAGGAGAACCCTCCTCCATGGTAGGTGTAGCACGGCTCTATCCCCTATCATCATCTCCCATAAGCTCGGGCAGGCAAGCACTTGGCGCCACCAAGGTCTCACCATCATGGTGGCACAATCGCTTAGGTCATCCATCTTCGACGATCGGTCATCATGTTCTCAAGCACAATAATATTTCCTTTTCTAGTAGTGAGTTGAATAAAGAGGGTGTGTGTGATGCTTGCCAACTAGGCAAGAGCCATCAGCTACCCTATCCGATTTCCAGTAGTACTTCCAATGCTCCTTTAGAGCTAGTTTTCTCTCGATGTATGGGTGCCTGCCCGAGATTCGATCAATAAGAAAAATTATTATGTGAGTTTCATAGATGATTTCAGTAAGTTCACTTGGATTTATATTCTCAAACACATATCGTAAGTGTTCAAAGTGTTTCATGAGTTCCAAGCACTAGTTGAACGACTTTTTGATCGCAAAATTATCACTATGCAAACGGATTGGGGAGGCGAATATGAGCTCCTAAATTCCTTTTTTCGTCAAGTAGGCATTACACACCATGTGTCATGTCCTCACGCCCATCAACAGAATGGGTCAGCCGAGAGGAAACACCGCCACATTGTAGATGTAGGCCTCTCACTTTTGGCTCATGCTTCTATGCCCTTGAAGTTTTGGGATGAAGCATTCCTAGCTGCCACCTACCTCATAAATCTCACTCCGAGTAAGGTGATCAACCTTGACACTCCATTAGAAAAATTGTTTCAGGAAAAACCCAACTACCATGCTCTACGCACTTTTGTTGTGCATGTTGGCCAAATCTTCGGCCTTTCCGCTCCCGAAAGTTAGAATTCTGCTCCAAGCAATGCGTTTTCCTGGGCTATAGCAATCTCCATAAAAGGGTTCAAGTGCCTTGGCATACAAGCCGGCCGTTTTTATATTTCTCATGATGTCATCTTTGATGCATCCGTTTTTCCCTTTGCTGCATTAAATCCAAATGTCGGACTCCTCTTCGCTCACTGAAGTCCTACTTTTTCCTGAAACCATGCCACTTGAACCTCTTGCTCATGGGGACGAGCAAACAACTGATCTTTCGATTAATCTTCATAAATAAAAATCCTGCTGTTAATTTTGGTGGAAATCCAGTTGTATTTCATGATTTTATGTAGCAGCCTGGTGCGGAACACCATGCAGATTCAGGTGCTGCAGCGGATCCTGACGGCAGCAATCCCGGTGTTGATTCTCCCTCGCCCGACGCGCCAGCCAGCCAGCAGCGGCGGCGTCGGATCCGCCTCTGGAGGGGGCGAACCATCCGCAACACCGCACGCGTCCAGCCGCGGGCCCGCAGGCAGGGGCCTGAAAGCGCGCTCTGCGCCTGATGGACCCATCGCGAGTCACGCGCCCGTCCCGAACCGCCAGGTGGCGCGGTCTCCTTCGCGCGGTCGGGTGGACCAGCCAGGTGCAACACGGGCGGGGGACAGCATCAGCCTCACTTCTCGTGTCGGCCAATCAGGTGCGCGCCAGGAGGCCGACAACATGCGCGTTGGATCCGATGCAACTGGATCGGCTGATCCTGCTGCGACGACTGGATCTTCTGTCGCCGAGGGCTCTGCGGTCATTTCTGCACCAGCACAAAGAACAAGGTCACAACATGGCATCTCGACACCAAAAATACGTACTGATGGTACAGTCAGGTATGACAAAGTACGACTTGTTGGTCTTGCTGCTACAGGAGAACCATATAATTTGATAGAAGCTTTAGGGCATAAAGATTGGAAAAATGCAATAGATGAGGAATATAATCCTCTTATGAAAAACAAAACGTGGCACTTAGTTCCTCCAGCAAAAGGTAGAAATATAATTGATTGCAAGTGGGTTTATAGAATTAAAAGAAGAGCAGATAGAGAAATAGACACATACAAGGCTAGATTAGTTGCAAAGGATTTTAACCAAAGGTATGGAATAGACTATGAGGATACCTTTAGCCCAGTTGTGAAAGCAACTACTGTCAGACTTGTTCTTTCTGTTGCAGTATCAAACAATTGGAGTCTTCATCAATTGGATGTGCAGAATGCGTTTCTTCATGGCGTTCTAGAGGAGGAAGTGTATATGAAGCAACCACCTGGGTATGAGGTAAAGGATAAGCATCATTATGTGTGCAGGCTTGATAAGGCCTTGTATGGTGTAAAACAGGCACCCAGAGCATGGTACTCTAGGCTGAGTGAAAAACTCCAAAGGCTTGGTTTTCAACCATCAAAGGCTGACACATCACTGCATTTCTTTACAGAAAAGGGAAAATTATTATTTTCATGCTAGTCTATGTTGATGATATTATCGCTGCAACTTCGTCACATGATGCAACCAACTCATTGCTTGAAGATCTAAGAAGAGACTTTGCTCTAAAAGATCTTGGTGACTTGCACTACTTCTTGGGAATAGAAGTAAAGAAAGTTAAAGATGGCATAGTCTTGAGTCAAGAAATGTATGTGTCAGGTGTGTTAAAACGAGCAGGTACGATGAATTGCAAGATCTCAAATATGCCTCTCTCAACTTCTAAGAAATTGTCTAAGGAAGAAGGTGAGCCTTTGAGTACTGAAGCATCTACAAACTATAGAAGTGTGGTAGGTGCCTTGCAATATCTAACACTGACAAGACCTGGTATATCTTTTCCCATAAATAAAGTATGTCAGTTCTTGCGTACTCCTACTCTTGCACAATGGACAGCAGTAAAAAGGATTTTGAGGTATCTAAGAGGCACCATGAGTACAGGGTTGAAAATCACAAGGTCAACATCAACTTTGGTGAGTGCATTCTCTGATGCTGACTGGGCAGGTTGTCCTGATGATAGAAGGTCAACAGGGGGCTTTGCTGTTTTCTTTGGACCAAATCTCATATCATGGAGTGCACGAAAACAAGCTACTGTGTCAAGATCAAGCACATAAGCTGAGTATAAGGACTTGGCCAATGCTACGGCAGAACTAATATGGGTTCAAACTTTGCTGAATGAGCTTCGAGTAAGTCACTCTCCTGCTGCACGTTTGTGGTGTGACAATATTGATGCCACTTATCTTTCAGCAAATCCAGTATTTCATGCAAGAACAAAGCACATTGAAGTAGATTATCATTCTGTGCGTGAAAGGGTAGCCAAGAAGCTACTTGATATTCGGTTCATTCCCATAAATGACCAAGTGGCAGACGGGTTCACTAAAGCCCTATCTTGGCGCAAATTGGAAGAGTTCAAGAACAATCTCAACTTGGTGAAGTTAAGATTGAGGGGGGAGTGTTAGAATACATGTATACGTATGTATGGTGTATTATAAACCGTATGTACATTGTAGGTCCGGTGCGGTATGTTTATCCTGATGTAAACCGGTTGATAGGTTGTTGGAGGATCTATATCTTGTATAGCTAACTTGGAGATCAATCCACAACCTAACCAACTAGATCCTTGTAAACCCTAGACACATTGCGGCCTATATAAACATGCAACGCGTCCCTACTAGGCATACGCTTAACGCCATCTTTCACGCTGCACCCAGCCGCCGCCACGTAGGAACAGGGCTGTCTCGTAGCACGCCGGATGCTGCCATTGCAGCAACTAGCTGCCTCCGCTAGAAGCGTCACCATATCCCGCCGCCACAGCTCGCCGGCATCAAACGCCAAGGCTACCGGATTGAAGCTTTTTTCCACGCCAGTCCAAGTTTTTCCCCACTCTCTAGTTAAAGCTTTTTCGCGGTTGAAGCTTTCCCCATGCCGATTGTAACAAAAATAAAGAATCAACAACAAAAGCAAAACAAAAATTCTGGTAGTCTGTTGGAGCAAAACAATTAACCCGTTGTAGCAAAAATACATCGGTTGCAACAAAAAAAGGAACAAACAAAGGCCAGCGCATTTCGCACTAAAACACGTGAACGACCTGCGATGCCTTTCTCGCTGCACCCAGCTGCCGCCAGCACATTTCACACTCAAACAAGGCAAATCTCACACCCATTTCCCGCCTGATCGCACCTGTTTGTGGTATATAACCTATCACCCTCCTTCGCCGGTGCCACCACATTAACCCTCTTCCCTCATCTGTGTCGCCATCACACTCACGACCTCATCGGCACCCTTCGCTGCCGCTACCCTCTCTTCCCTCATTACCATGTTGATGCGGCCGTGCCCTTCCTGTAGACCTTTCTTCGGTGAGAGAGAGAGAGAGAGAGAGAGAGAGAGAGAGAGAAGGCCTGGGAGTTCTCGAGTGTGTCCAAGGATGACACAAGCCTTAAGGCTAAATCAACTGTCAACCGCACCCGCCTCCACGCCACCCACAAGTACTTTGACTGCGTTTCAATGGCCACCACGCTCACACCGGTCTTCAATATTGTGGCCTTATCCCCCATTCAGGATGCACATGCACTTGTGGCTGGGAAAATCATGGCAGCTGAAGCCTCCCTCGCCTGTGAGGTCACTACAAAAAGGAGGGAGAGCCTGTAATTTAGCCGAGAAACGTTGTAATTCTTCCTGAAATCCATTTTCTAAATCCTAGTTGAAACTAATGTTTAATCCTAGTTCACGCGGCAGCATTGTTGAGATGGTGAATGAAATTGGTATTTTGAGGATTAGGTGTTCGAGCACCTTCTGACTTATGTGTTTATGCTGCCGTGTGAAGGTAAAATTGGAAAAATATGTTTGGCCTATGGGATATAGTGGTGCTCCGAGAAACGTTTTTATCTGGCTTTTGTTTTCTATGGGTGACCGAGTTCTTTCTTTCTATAAGATGCGCGGTAATGCATATATTCTCGAAAAATACTACTTCCTACATTTTTGTATACAAGGCCACAAGCTCAAATTACAGGTAACAAAATATCTGTGTGAGAACATACACTTTAGATATCTCTACCAAGATATTTTAAGCATATGTTCAAAGATATATACACTCTATTCATAAGAGTAAAATTGAAAATTATGTTTGGCCTGTGAGACGTTGTAGTGCTCAATTGACTCAAGAGAAAAGATAACAGCGGGAATTCATACACAAAGATAATTCTATTAATTGACCCGGATGGAACGACTTTCCCAGCCAATGAGATGAGAATGGTGGGCCAAAGAGTGAATGCGCTTGGTACCAAGGAAACTGTGGGAACAATGTCCGTGGCACCAAGGCCGTTGTGGGCTACAGTAAGAGCCACGGTTGGTCACTGGTCATCGGCGTGTTCACCACTGTCCACTGGCATTGATTGGGTGCACCAAAATTAGTACTAAGAGGCATGATACAATCACATAAGGTTAACGCATGCATGTGGCATTTCTGACGATAAGCTTCCAAAGTTCACATTTTAAACAATGAGCTAATGACAACAAAACCAACATTAGTAAGAGACATAATACAAGGGTCTGGCTACGTGCCAGTCGACTGATTCTATTTTTTAGGTCAGTCACTTGCCCTTTTATACGTATGTGGCAACGCTTGGCCTGGCCATGAGTACATGCATGCATGTTCAAGCTACTGTTCGCATGACATGCATTTATGATAGCGTGTCCCACGTATATGCATGCATTCTGGTGGATGGGAATGAGTACATGAATTATACATTAGTGCACACACATTTTTTATAAGTTTTCAGTAATTGTATATGATATAAAAATTGACAAAATCAATATTATAAAGTTTTCTAAGCAAGAATATATTAGTCACATTGGTATTGCCCAAGAAAGTTAAAAAAAAACTTGCACATAACATTACATTTGAATCACACTTTTGGTACTCCCTCCGTCCCAAAAATAAATGTATCAAGCTTAGTACAACTTTGTACTAGAGTTAGTATAAAGTTGAGACACTTATTTTGGGACGGAGGGAGTATAATTCTTTGTGGAGGGAGTAATACGCAAAGAATAAACATATAATAGTGCATTTTTCGCAGTCAAGTATAGTTTGCACACATATTGTATAGTGCTTGCATGTATACTTACACATGAAGAAAAAGAAAAAGAAGTTATCTAAGAAATAATGAATTAGTGGCATTAGTATTCCCTTTTAAGAAGAAGAAAATAAAATGGCAAAATTTGCACACATTTATACATAAATTGAAATTTTATAATATGCAAGAATAAACACACAATAGTGCAATGTTATCGGTATTGCTTCTAAAGAAAGAAACTAAAATAAATAATAACAGAAACAAAACCAAGAAATGAAGTTTTCTATGGAAGAATAAAACCCTTTAAGAAGAAAAAATAAAAAAATAAAACAAAATCAAAATAATGAAGTTTTCTAGGGAATAATGAGCCCCTTTAAGAAAAAAGAAAAGGAGAAAAAATTGCACACAAGTTTGCACTGAAATTGCACTTACAGTAATATGCAAAAAAGGTACCTATAATATTGCAATTTCAAGACTCTACTATAATTTACACACATGTTGTATAGTAGTTGTGTGTATACTTATTTAAACAAAAAATAACATTTTGTAAAACATAATGAAGTAGTGGCATTTGTACCACCATTTAAGAAGAAATGAATGAAAAATCATGATAAATTTGCACATAATTTACACATAAATTGCACTTGTTTTAGATATGCAAGAACAAACATATACTAGTAGAATTTACAAAAAAGATAAGTTACAAAGAAGGAATAAATTAGTGCCATTGCTATTACTCTCAAATAAGAGAGAAAGTGAAATAAAAACTTGAAACAAAAATTTCGTCACGATTAGAACAAAAGTTGTACTTTTTATAATATGTATGAAGAAACGTATAGTAGTGAAATTTTTATAATCTAATATAATGTATACATGTAGTACTTGCGTGCATATATTTACACACACACTCAACATCCAGAAAAATATAAAGAAAAAAGGAAAACACATAAAAACAGTAAATTGAAATACAAAAATAAAACAACAATACCCACAAAATAAAGAATAAATTAATGGCATTGGCATTACCATTTAAGAACAAATAAAATAGGAAAAACAATCTAAAACAAGCGCTGACAAAAATTGCACGAATAAACATAAAAATTATGATTTCAAAAATATGCAAGAGCAAGCAGATAAAAGTGGAACTTTTGCAAAAACAAAATCTAAGAACAAATAAATAGTGTCATTGGTATTAACCTTAAAGTAGAATGAAAATGAAGTAATGACTAAAACAATATCAAATTATTTTTTTGAAAAAGAGAATTAGTTGTGTTGGTATTTCTTTTAAGAAGAGAAAATTCTTTTTAAAGACAAACTTGCGCACAACTTTGCACCGAAATTGCACTTTATCATAATACTAAAAATAATCATATAATCATGAAATTTTGGCACATATCATATAGTATTTGTATGTATATAATTACACTCATCCAAAACCTACAAAAACAAAACTAACCAATAAAGGAAAGGAGAAAATAAAAAAAAAACACAACCCAGAAGGGCAAAACCGAGTCCAAGAAGCAATTCGACTGACCCAAACAAGGGGTCAAACGATTCCACACAGCCCAACTCACCCCCAAAATGACACAGAAAAGAAAAAAAGAAAACAGCACACATCTCAAAGCAGAATCCGATGGCCACAAAATCGATTGACCCAAATAAGAATTTTCAGCTGACTGATATATAGCTAAAGTGATAATACAATCACATTAGGTTAATGCATGCATGTGGTATTTGTGACGATAAGTTCTGAAGTTCACCTTTTAAACAATGAGCCAACGACATTCCTCTTCTTTATCACAATTCTATAGAAGAGAATATACTCAGTGCCTGATAAATAGATTATGTTTGGTTCCAACTTTCAAGGAAATATGGCATAAACTTTTGATTTGCATATACTAAGCTGGATGATCTTTGTAATTACTAGGAAATCCTCATAGCTAAGTTAATGGTTTCTCTTAATCGTTTGACACATCAGAACATGGTGCGGTCTCTTAACATAAACTTTTGTAGCTACCCCCTCCGTTCCAAATTATTAAAAGTTCTACTTTGGTTTCAAGTCTAATTTCTCTATATTTGACCAAATTTATAAAAATATATGCTAATATCCAGAATATTGAACATATATAATAATATACATTTTATAAAATATATGCTAATATCCGAACACCCCTCCCCCTCGGCCCCCGCGTCGCCTAGGGTAGGCGACACGGGCGGCAGCCCCCAACCGCGCCGCCGCCAGCCCCCCTTCTCCAGCTAATCCCCTCGCCACCGTCGGAGGCCACCACCGGTCGAAGCCCGCGTCGTGGCGGCGGCGGCGGCGGGGCCTTCCTCCCGTGGCGTGGCTCTCTCTCCTCCCGCGGGGCCCCGCGGCTGGCGGCCTGCCTGTGGGTGGCTCGTCGGCGCCCTTCCCGGTGACCTGGCGGCCGGCGACGCTCCTCCTGGTGATGGATCCGGTGATCCCTCCTCCCCGCGCCTCCTGGTTGGCCATCCCGGTGGCGCCCCTCTAGCGTCAGATATGGAGCCGGCGCCACGGTCCCTCCCTGCTGTCGTCACCAGCGGTGCCCTGGCGCGGCGCGTCCCCCCTCCCCCGCCCTCCCCTACGCACCACCTCGCCGGCCACCCGACCCCCCTATCCTTGGCTGTTCGGCGTCCTCCCGGCGGCAGGACCTTCTCCTGGCCGTGCCTCCTCTCTGGCTGGCCGGGGTGGGGCTGATTCCCCTGGCCTCCGGCTGCCCGGCGCATCTTCCCGGCGGCGGAGCCTCGTCCTAGGCTCCCAGCCATGCATCTCCCTTGTGCTGGTTGTGGTGTGCCGTGAGCAGTGGATCGAGCCCCGTGGTGGCTGTGTGTGGTGGTGTGTCCAGCAGTGCCCAATGTCATCTTCCCGTGATTGGCGCGGCTCTCCTTCCGTGGTGATCATACATTTTGATGCGTAGTTCAATAAATGGTGTTGCAAGTAGTGGATTAATCTATCTTCGTAACTGACTCAAGTAGATATATGGATATTTGCTTGATGAGACGCAAGTCTGGATCTTTTGAAATCATTCAAAGGTTTTAAAAAATTAAGTAGAAGTTATTGTAACAAGAAAATTATGTTTCTGCAATTTGATTGCAGAAAGGAATATTTGAGTTAAAAGTTTAGCGAATGTCTGATGAGTTGTGAAAAGAGTTTCATAACTTACACCTCACGGATCACCACTATGAGTGGAATGTCTGTGAAGATGTAATCAAACCATTTATGACATGGTAAGATCAAAGATGACATAAATAAAATTTCCATTATCACTTTTAAAGAGTAATGCTTTAGAGACTGTGGCTTTTACACTGAAAAGAGCTCCATTGGGTCTGTTGAAATGATGGCATGGTATGGTACGCCCAACCATGTTATATCTTTCCTTAACATTTGGAATATGGGGCTTGTGTAAAAGGTTACAAACCTATTCCAAATCAGACAAGTGCTACTTTGTAGGTTATCCAAATTATTGGGTATTCCCCCACCACTATACCGAGGCAAAAAGTTTTGCCATAAAGAACGGTGAGATTTTGAAGAAAATTGTTCTTTCAAAAAGGTGAGTGGGAGGACAGTGCAACTCGACGAGATAACAGTATCTTCGTCATCAGATCAAAGGAAAGGAACCTTGGAAGTAATTCCAGAGTTTCTTACTACGACTGATACGGAAGTCTCTACAATAAAATTTATGGACTTCGGTCGAACTTGCAGCTGAACCACATAGGCAAGGCTCGTCCAAACCTCTCAGGTGCACAAACGAGATATTGTTGTTAGACAACAGTACACTAATGACCCACAAGTGTAGGGGATCTACCGTACTCCTTTCAATAAGTAACACTCAACGAGGAGCAGAAGGAAATGATAAGCGGTTTTCAGTAAGGTTTTCTCTGCAAGCACTGAAATTGTAGGTAGTAGCTAGTTTTGTGATAAGATAAATTGTAACGAGTAACAAGTAAATAAAGTAAATAAAGTGCAGCAAGATGGCCCAATCCTTTTGTAGCAAAGGATAAGCCTGGACAATTTCTTATAATGAGAAAAGAGCTCCTGAGGACACATGAGAATTATCGTCAAGCTAGTTTTCATCACGCTCATATGATTCGCGTTCGGCACTTTGATAATTTGATATGTGGGTGGACCGGTGCTTGGGTACTGCCCTTACTTGGACAAGCATCCCACTTATTATTAACCCCTATTGCAAGCGTCCGCAACTATAAAAGAAGTATTAAGGTAAACTTAACCACAACATTAAACATATGGATCCAAATCAGCCCCTAACGATGCAACGCATAAACTAGGGTTTAAGCTTCACACCGCAACCCATCATCTACTTATTAATTCCCAATGCCTTCCTCTAGGCCCAAATAATGGTGAAGTGTCATGTAGTTGACGTTCACATAACACCATTAGAGGAAAAGGCAACATACATCTCATCCAAATATCAAACGAATACCAAATTCACATGACTACTAATAGCAAGACTTCACCCATGTCCTCAGGAACAAACGTAACTACTCACAAAGCATATTCATGTTCATAATCAGAGGGGTAATAATATGCATTAAGGATCTGAACATATGATCTTCCACCAAGTAAACCAATTAGCATCAACTACAAGGAGTAATCAACACTACTAGCAAC
This sequence comes from Aegilops bicornis, assembly GCA_021605145.1. Taxonomy (NCBI): domain Eukaryota; kingdom Viridiplantae; phylum Streptophyta; class Magnoliopsida; order Poales; family Poaceae; genus Aegilops; species Aegilops bicornis. The sequence goes on along the minus strand of CM038672.1, from coordinate 614,243,541 downwards.
CCATTGGTACCAATTTGTGGTTTGGATACAAGATTGGATACAAGAGATGAACTAGGGTTTTGAGAGGAGATGGTGCTAGTGAAGATGTTGATGGAGATTGACCCCCTCCCGATGAGAGGATCGTTGGTGATGATGATGGTGATGATTTCCCCCTCCCGGAGGGAAGAGTCCCCGACAGAACAGCTCTGCCAGAGCCCTAGATTGGTTCTGCCAAGGTTCCGCCTCGTGGCGGCGGAGTTTTGTCCCGTAAGCTTGCCCATGATTTTTTCCAGGGTAAAAGCCTTCATATAGCATAAGATGGACACCGGGGGGCCACTAGGGGGCCCAGGAGACAGGGGCGCGCCCAGTAGGGGCGGGCGCGCCCCCACCCTCCTGGCCAGGGTGTGGGCCCCCTGAGGTGTTTCTTCCGCTCAATAATTATTATTTATTCCAAAAGTAAGTTTCATGGAGTTTCAGTATTTTTGGACCAGTGCAGAATAGGTTTCCAATGTTTGCTCCTTTTCCAGTCAGAATTCCAGCTGCCGGCATTCCCCCTCTTCATGGTAAACCTTGTAAAATAGGAGAGAATAGCCATAAGTATTAAGATAAAATGTGTAATAACAACCCATAATGCAATAAATATTGATATAAAAGCATGACGTTAAAATGGACGACGACTCCCCAAGCTTAGACCTTGCTTGTCCTCAAGCGGAAGCCGATATCGAAAAATATGTCCACATGTTTAGAGATAGAGGTGTCGATAAAAATAAAATACGAACATGAGGGCATCATGATCATTCTTATAACAACAACATAAATAGATTTTATCATATGATTTCTTATGCTCAAGTAACGATCAATTCACAATGTCAAGTATGGTTCAGAAACTTCATTGGAAGCTAACAAACTATAATCTCAGTCATTGAAGCAATTGCAATTTATCATAACATCAGAAAGAGTCAAGAATAGAGCTTTTCAGCAAGTCCACATACTCAACTATCATGTAGTCTTCTACAATTGCTAACACTCATGCAATACTTGTGGTTATGGAGTTTCAGCCGGACACTGAGAAAGATAGGGGCTTATTGTGTTGCCTCCCAACGTATTCACCTTTAGGTGATGTCAAAAATAATAGTCCATGCTAACTTACATCCAATTGGATATATATATATCATGATCTTTCAAACACGAGGAGCTTGCCAAAGGATAAAATGAAAAAGGGAAAGGTGAGGATCACCTTGACTCAAGCATAAAGTAAAAACATAAAATAAAAGATACGCCCTTCGCAGAGGGAAGCAGAGGTTGTCATGTGCGTTTAGGGTTGGATGCACAAAATCTTAATGCAAAAGAACGTCACTTTATATTGCCCCTTGTATGTGGACCTTTATTATGTAGTGCGTCGCTTTTATTGCTTCCACAACAAGATCGTATAAAGCTTATTTTCTCTGCACTAATAAGTCATACATATTTAGATAGCAATTTTTATTGCCTACAGCATGAAAACTTACTTGAAGGATCTTACTCAATCCATAGGTAGGTATGGTGGACTCTCATGGCAAACTGGGTTTAAGGATATTTGGAAGCACAAGTAGTATCTCTACTTGGTGCAAGGAATTTGGCTAGAATGAGGGGAAAGGCAAGCTCAACATATTTGGAAGGTCAATGCCAATATACTTTAATTTAACCGAGATGTGAGAAAACATAAACCATTACGTTGTCTTCCTTGTCCAACATCAACTCTTTTAGCATGTCATACTTAATCGCTGCTTCCAATCATAAAAGTTGTCCAAGATAATATATTTGTATGTGAACCTCTCTTTCCCTATTACTTCCTATTAATTGCAACGATGACCAAAACTAGGTTTGCCAACTCTCAACAACTTTTATGCCTCATACTTTCTATGTGTGAAGTCATCACTAACCATAAGATCAATATAAACTCTTTTATTCTCTACTTTCTCAAGATCATAGCAAGATAGCAAAGCCCTTGACTCAACACTAATCTTTATTGTAGATAGCTCATGGACTCGATTACATAAAGAGATCACAAAGCAAAACTCAAAACTACTCGATATCAAAACTTCAATCTACTAGATCAAGATACTACTAAAGGGATCGAACTAAATAAAACGGTAAAGATAGGAGTGTGATGGTGATACGATACCGGGGCACCTCCCCCAAGCTTGGCAGTTGCCAAGGGGAGTGCCCATACCCATGTGATTATGTCCTCGGAGGTGATGGAGGTGGTGATGATGATGGTGGATAATCACACATCGAGCGTAGAAGCTCCTCCAACTTGCGAATAATGCCCTTGAGTCCGGCAATATGATCCTTCAACAAATTATTCTCCTGCGTGAGATACTTATTCAGATGCGAGCTAACTCAATCATCTTGAAAGCTTCAATCTGTTGGAGTAAAGAGGTTAGGTAAAGGCCGAGGATGTTTTCTTATTTCACCGACGGAGCTTGAACCTCCATGGCCTTTTTGATCCCTTCATCCTTGTTGATCTCTTCTGGTTCTTCTCTTTTCAGCTCTGACTTCAATAGCCAAACATCCTTGTATTTATTGTTGGAGGAGGGTGACGTCATGACGCTCTAGATCTGCAACAGAAACAGCTCGAAAAAAAACAGAGGATATTTGTGTGATATGGTGGTCAAAACCTTTGGGAGTTTATATAATGAATATTTACCGACCAAAATATCGTAACGCGTAAGAAAACGGAGTCCGGAGGCACACGAGGTGTCCACGAGACAGGGGCGCGCCAGAAGGGTGGGTGCGCCCTCTACCCTCGTGGAGGCCTCGTGTCCCTTTCGGACTACTTCTTTCTTCCTAAAATTCTTAAATATTACAAAGCTGATAAAAATTGCTATTAAAATTGATTTGGAGTCGGTTTACTTACCATACCACATACCTATTCCTTTTCGGAGTCTGGAACGTTCTGGAAAGTGCCCCTTATGTATTCCTCCGGGGTTACGATTTCAATAATATTAGTTTCAACAGTGATAGGATTGCCTGAGATATAATGTTTAATTCTTTGACCGTTCACCACCCTCGGACTTGTGCCTTCGGAGTTGTTGATTTTTATGGCACCAGAACGATAGACCTCCTCGATAACGTAAGGACCTTCCCATTTAGAGAGAAATTTTCCTGCAAAAAATCTTAAACGAGAGTTGAATAATAACACATAATCACCTATGTTAAACTCACGCTTTTGAATCCTTTTGTCATGCCAGCGTTTGAATTTTTCTTTGAATAGCTTGGCATTCTCATAGGCTTGGGTTCTCCATTCATCAAGAGAGCTAATGTCAAACAACCTCTTCTCACCAGCAAGTTTGAAGTCATAGTTGAGCTCTTTAATAGCCCAATATGCCTTATGTTCAAGTTCTAGAGGTAAATGACAAGCTTTTCCATGAACCATCTTATAAGGAGACATACCCATACGATTTTTGTATGCAGTTCTATAGGCCCATAATGCATCATTAAGTTTTTTGGACCAGTTCTTTCTAGATCTATTGACAGTCTTTTGCAAAATTAATTTGAGCTCTCTATTGCTCAACTCTACTTGACCACTAGATCATGGATGATAAGGAGATGCGATTCTATGATTAACATCATACTTAGCAAGCATCTTACGGAAAGCACCATGAATAAAATGTGAACACCATCAGTCATAAGATATCTAGGGACTCCAAACCTCGGAAAAATAACTTCTTTAAGCATTTTAATAGAAGTGTTATGATCAGCACTACTAGTTGGAATAGCTTCTACCCACTTAGTAACGTAATCAACAACAACTAAAATATGTGTATAACCATTAGAGGTAGGAAAAGGTCCCATATAATCAAAGCCCCAAACATCAAATGGTTCAATAACAACAGAATAGTTCATAGGCATTTCTTGACGTCTACTAATATTACCTATTCTTTGACATTCATCACAAGATAAGACAAACTTACGAGCATCTTTGAAGAGAGTAGGCCAATAAAAACCAGGTTGCAGACCTTGTGTGCAGTTCTATCTCCAGCGTGGTGTCCTCCATATGATTCAGAGTGACACTTGCGTAGGATCTGCTCCTGTTCATGCTCGTGTACACAACGCCTAATAACACCATCTACTCATTCTTTATAAAGGTGTGGGTCATCCCGTAGTAATGTATTAAATCATAAAAGAACTTTTTCTTTTGGTGGTATGTGAAACTAGGAGGTATAAATTTACCAACAATATAATTAGCATAATCAGCATACCAAGGAGCAAGACGAGAAGCATTGATTAACGCTAATTGTTCATCGTGAAAGCTTCATCAATAGGCAAGGGTCATCAAGAACATTCTCTAACCTAGACAAGTTGTCTCCAGAACGGGTTCTCAACCCCTTTCTATCAATAATATGTAAATCAAATTCTTGGAGCAGGAGAACCTATCTAATGAGTCTAGGCTTAGCATCTTTCTTTTCCTTAAGATATTTAATAGCAGCATGATCAAGGTAAATAGTAACTTTGGAATCAACAATATAAGGTCTAAACTTATCACATGCAAACACAACTGCTAAGAACTCTTTTTCAGTAGTAGCATAATTTCTCTGGGCAGTATCAAGAGTCTTACTAGCATACTAGATAACATTTAATTTCTTATCAACTCTTTGCCCTAGAAGAGCACCTACAGCATAATCACTAGCATCACACATAATTTCAAAAGGTAAATTGGAGGTGCAGTGATCAAAGCTTTCTTAAGTATTTCAAATGCTTCTACACAATCATCATCAAAGACAAAAGGAATATCTTTTTGCAATAAATTAGTCAGAGGCCTAGAGATTTTAGAAAAGTCCTTAATGAACCTCCTATAAAAACCGGCATGACCAAGGAAACTTCTTATACCTTTTATGTCCTTGGGACATGTCATCTTTTCAATAGCATCTACTTTGGCTTTATCAACTTCAATACCTCTCTCAGAGATCTTGTGCCCCAAGACAATGCCTTCATTCACCATAAAGTGACACTTTTCCCAATTCAAGACGAGACTAGTGTCTTCGCATCTCTGCAAAAGTCGATCAAGGTTGCTCAAGCAATTATCAAAAGAGGATCCATAAACGGAGAAATCATCCATGAACACCTCACAAATCTTTTCACAAAAGTCAGAGAATATAGCCATCATGCATCTTTGAAAGGTAGCAGGTGCATTACATAAACCAAAAGGCATACGCCTATAAGCAAAAGTACCGAAAGGGCAAGTAAAGGTAGTTTTCGATTGATCCTTAGTCGACACGGTATTTGAGAGAAACCAGAATAACCATCTAGAAAGCAGAAATGAGTGTGTTTGGATAGTCTTTCTAGCATTTGATCAATAAAAGGTAAAGGGTAATGATCTTTCTTAGTAGCTTTATTTAATTTATGGAAATCAATTACCATCTTATAACCTGTAATAATTCTTTGCGGGATCAATTCATCTTTATCATTAGGAACAACGGTAATACCTCCCTTTTTAGGAACACAATGGACAGGGCTTACCCATTCACTATCAGCAACGGGATAAATTATACTTGCCTCATGGAGCTTTAGTATCTCCTTTCTTACCACTTCTTTCATCTTCGGATTTAGTCGTCGTTGAGGATCTCTAACTGGTTTAGCATCGGCCTCCAAATTTATTTTATGTTGGCATAACGTGGGACTAATGCCCTTAAGATCATCCAGAGTATATCCAATAGCAGCGCGGTGCTTCTTCAGAGTTTTCAATAATCTTTCTTCTTCTTGATCTGAAAGGTTAGCACTAATAATAACATGATATATTTTTTTCATCAAGATAAGCATACTTAAGATTATCGTGTAATGGTTTGAGTTCGAACACGGGATCACCCTTGGGTGGAGGGGGATCCCCAAGAATTTCAACGGGAAGGTTGTGTTTCAGCATGGGTTCCTGTTTAAGGAACACTTCATCTATTTCCCTTCTTTCCTTCATAAACATATCATTTTCATGGTCTAGCAAATATTGTTCTAATGGATCAGTAGGAGGTACGGCAATAGAAGCAAGACCAATAATCTCATCCTTACTAGGTGATTCTTTATCACGAGGTTGTCTACGAAACTTAGCAAAATTAAACTCATGAGACATACCCTCTAAGCCAATTGTAACAAAGATCCTTTTCACAATCAATCTTAGCATTAACTGTATTCAAGAAGGGTCTACCAAAATGATGGGACAAAAGTCATCCTGCGGGGAACCAAGAACAAGAAAATCAGCAGGATATTTAACCTTCCCACACAAGACTTCAACATCTCTAACTATCCCAAATGGCTTAATGGTGTCCCTATTAGCAAGATAGATAGTAACATCAATGTCTTCCAATTCAACGGGTGCAATATCATGCATAATTTCTTTATATAAGTCATAGGGTATTGCACTAGCACTAGAACCCATATCACATAAGCCATGATAACAATGATCTCCTATTTTAACAGAAATAACAGGCATGCCTACCACAGGTCTATGTATCCTAGTATCCGTCTAGCAATATTAGCAGCCTCACCATAGAAATAAATAACATGCCCATCTAAATCATCATCCAATAGATCTTTAACCATAGCAATACTAGGTTCAACTTTGATTTGCTCAGGAGGTGTATAAGTCCTAGTATTACTCTTACGAACAACAGCCAAAGTTTTGGCATGATCCTTTATCCTAACAGGAAAATGAGGTTTTTCAACATAAGTAGTAGGAACAATAGGATCACTATAGGTGACAGTCTTTTCTTCGACTGTAATAGGTGCAATTACTTTTACTTCAACAGGAGGATTACATTTAAACCACTTCTCTTTAGGGAGATCAACGTGAGTAGCAAAAGATTCACAGAAAGAAGCTACTATCTCAGAGTCAAGTCCATACTTAGCGCTAAATCCACGAAAAGCATCGGTATCCATAAAAGATTTAACACAATCGAACTTAGGTGTCATACCGACTGCTTATCATCGTCGGAACCCCAATCTTTAGAGCTGCGTTTAATTCTTTCCAATAAGTCCCATTTGAAATCAATAGTCTTGACATATAAGAACCAAAGACAGGAAGTATCGAGCAGGTTGCGATCATTGAGAGAAAGCCGAGCATAAATTTTTGAATAATCATTTCCGGAGAGCTCATGATTGGGGCATGAATATAACATTGACTTAAGCCTCCCCAAGCTTGAGCGATGCTTTATCCTTCATGAGGCCAGAAATTATATATGTAATTACGATCACGATGAACAAGATGCATAGGATAGAACTTCCGTGAAATTCCAACTTCAATCGTTTATAATTCCAAGATCTCGTATCATCACATAGCCTATACCATGTCAGTGCATCTCCCTTCAAAGATAAAGGGAAGACCTTCCTTTTGACAACATCATCGGGAATACCTGCAAGCTTAAATAATCCACAAACTTCATCCACAAAGATAAGGTGTAAATCGGGATGCAATGTTCCATCTCGTGCAATAGCTAGCAGTTTCTCTATCATACCAGAAGGAATCACAAAGTAAATATTTTCAAAAAGTTCAGTAGGTTGAGGAGCAACTCTTTGCTCTTCTGGTCGGGGTGAAGATACCCTGAAAAAGCCCCTCAAAGGATTAGTTTCCATAATGACAAGTAACAGAAAATTTCAGCACACTATATAAATGTTTCCTTACCAAGTTCCACTCACCAAAAGCGCTACACTCCCCGGCAACGGGCGCCGGAAAAGAGTCTTGATGACCCACAAGTCTAGGGGATCTATCGTAGTCCTTTCGATAAGTAAGAGTGTCGAACCCAACGAGGAGCGTATGAAATGATAAGCGGTTTTCGGAAGGTTTTCTCTGCAAGCACCGAAATTATAGGTAGTAGATAGTTTTGTGATAAGATAAATTGTAACGAGTAACAAGTAAATAAAGTAAATAAAGTGCAGCAAGGTGGCCCAATCCTTTTGTAGCAAAGGATAAGCCTGGACAATTTCTTATAATGAGAAAAGCACTCCCGAGGACACATGGGAATTGTCGTCAAGCTGTTTCATCACGCTCATATGATTCGCGTTCGGTACTTTGATAATTTGATATGTGCGTGGACCGGTGCTTGGGTACTTCCCTTACTTGGACAAGCATCCCACTTATGATTAATCCCTATTGCGAGCGTCCGCAACTACAAAAGAAGTATTAAGGTAAACCTAACCACAACATTAAACATATGGATCCAAATCAGCCCCTAACGAAGCAACTCAAAAACTAGGGTCTAAGCTTCTGTCACTCTAGCAACCCATCATCTAGTTATTACTTCCCAATGCCTTCCTCTAGGCCCAAATAATGGTGAAGAGTCATGTAGTTGACGTTCACATAACACCACTAGAGGAAAAGACAACATACATCTCATCTAAATATCGAATGAATACCAAATTCACATGACTACTAATAGCAAGACTTCACCCATGTCCTTAGGAACAAACGTAACTACTCACAAAGCATATTCATGTTCATAATCAGAGGGTAATAATATGCATTAAGGATCTGAACATATGATCTTCCACCAAGTAAACCAATTAGCATAAACTACGAGTAATCAACACTACTAGCAACCCACAGGTACCAATTTGTGGTTTGGATACAAGATTGGATACAAGAGATGAACTAGGGTTTTGAGAGGAGATGGTGCTGGTGAAGATGTTGATGGAGATTGACCTCCTCCTGATGAGCGGATCATTGGTGATGATTTCCCCCTCCCGGAGGGAAGAGTCCTCAGTAACAGCTGGCTTGAGCCCTAGATTGGTTCCACCAAGGTTCTCACTGTGGCGGCGAAGTTTCATCCCGTAAGCTTGCCCATGATTTTTTCCAAGGTAAAAGCCATCATATAGAAGAAGATGGACACCGGGGGGCCACCAGGGGGCCCAGGAGACAGGGGGTGCGCCCAGTAGGGGTGGGCGCGCCCCCACCCTCTTGGCCAGGGTGTGGGCCCCCTGAGGTGTTTCTTCTGCTCAATAATTCTTATTTATTCCAAAAATAAGTTTCGTGGAGTTTCAGGATTTTGGAGCAAGGCAGAATAGGTTTCCAATGTTTCTTTGCTTTTCCGGCCCGAATTCGGTATCGGCATTCCCCCTCTTCATGGTAAACCTTGTAAAATAAGAGAGAATAGCCATAAGTATTGAGATAAAATGTGTAATAACAGCCCATAATACAATAAATATTGATATAAAAGCATGATGCAAAATGGACATATCATATACCTACGATACACAAAGAAGCGTTGATGGGCCCTGACTACGGAATTGGCTAAATGCCAATATAATCCGAGATAGTTTCCATAAATGATTCAAGATTTAAATCTTGATAAACCCTCCGAAAGACTTAGAGTCTAATGGATTGTAATGGGACTATAAACTGATACGGATAAAAATGGTTTATCAATTAAGCTCGAGTTGTTGCAATAGCAAGTTCAAGGAGTTGCCTACAATGAGATTGTCTCACCGTAGCAATGCGTAAATTCGGTTCGGGTTAAACTAGCAATTAATACATATTTCAAACATGAGATATGAAACATGGATGACAAAAGAATTTCCATGAAATGGAAATACAACCTAGGACTTGTATGTGATACAATCCAAAGTATTTGTCGGTCCAGAGGATGCTAGTAAGTAAGCAAACTTCAGAGTTCCAACAATGGATGTAAGAGAGCAAAATGGAGTTGAGTCTTTGTTTTTGATGGAAGGTCAAAGGGTTTGACTTCATCAATGGAGTAACGTAAGATGCTTATGATTGCAAGAAAGTAAGTGGGAGCATAATAATATTTCTGAAAACCTTGGGTGCTTGACACATTGTTAATTGGAAATAAAATTCTTGACACGAATTAGGACTTCATTTGAAAATAGTTTTTCGATGAAGATCTTGGGCTAAATAGCCTTGATATTAGGCATAATGATCTATGTAGATAGATTTACCTAATGAGGCTGAGCCAAAATACATATTGACAAGATGCTAAAACCGTTTAGCACTAAGAACGACATGGAGTGATTCTTGCCGAAGCCACATGGAAAGAGTTTTTGCAAGAATCGTGTCCCAAAACACCGATGAGCACAATACAATATGGAGATTCCACACACTCCTATGCTTGGATTAATCATGTATTCCATGGTATGTAAAACAACCAGATATGTCCAATACTCCCAAGATGTTGCGAGTATAGATACCAAAATGATCAAAAGTACTGATCATGGGAAAACAGTGAAAAAGGGTCATTTAGTACTAAAGTAGCACTGATGACATGTTTTATCGCAAGTGGAGATCATGAAGAGTTCGTTGTAAAAGGTTATGTCGATACAATCTTCATTATTTCTCCATGCGATTTTCGATTTAGATTGAGGGTTTTGTGTAGCACACAATATGGTGGCACAGTTAGTTGGAAATTGTTCCAAACAAGTTACTATGGCGAAATCTATAACAGAGGCGAAGTATGTTTCCGTTTTAGAAGCGACAAACAAGATGTTGAATCATATAGTTCATTCAAGAACTTAAGTATGGTTCCAAGAAGGCTTTGGTCAATGGGACACTATTGCAGATAGTTTCTCCATAGCTCGATCACGAGGAATCAGGTTTCACCAATGATTCACATATATACAAAGCCAAGTCCGCACAAAATATGAATTTTGTGAAAGCGTGAAAACGCGAGGATATGCAGAGATACACACGGAGCTGAAGTCATCAGTTCTGTTGGACATCAGGATATACCACAAGCGAAGCATATTTACACATTAGAGAGCTCAACTATGAACCCAGCTTTTGAATCCTTTTGTCATGCCAGCGTTTGACTTTTTCTTTGAATAGCTTGGCATTCTCATAGGCTTGGGTTCTCCATTCATCAAGAGAGCTAATGTCAAACAACCTCTTCTCACCAGCAAGTTTGAAGTCATAGTTGAGCTCTTTAATAGCCCAATATGCCTTATGTTCAAGTTCTAGAGGTAAATGACAAGCTTTTCCATAAACCATCTTATAAGGAGACATACCCATAGGATTTTTGTATGCAGTTCTATAGGCCCATAATGCATCATTAAGTTTTTGGACCAATTCTTTCTAGATCTATTGACAGCCTTTTGCAAAATTAATTTGAGCTCTCTATTGCTCAACTCTACTTGACCACTAGATCATGGATGATAAGGAGATGCGATTCTATGATTAACATCATACTTAGCAAGCATCTTACGGAAAGCACCATGAATAGAATGTGAACACCATCAGTCATAAGATATCTAGGGACTCCAAACCTCGGAAAAATAACTTATTTAAGCATTTTAATAGAAGTGTTATGATCAGCACTACTAGTTGGAATAGCTTCTACCCACTTAGTAACGTAATCAACAACAACTAAAATATGTGTATAACCATTAGAGGCAGGAAAAGGTCCCATATAATCAAAGCCCCAAACATCAAATGGTTCAATAACAACAGAATAGTTCATAGGCATTTCTTGACGTCTACTAATATTACCTATTCTTTGACATTCATCACAAGATAAGACAAACTTACGAGCATCTTTGAAGAGAGTAGGCCAATAAAAACCAGGTTGCAGTACCTTGTGTGCAGTTCTATCTCCAGCGTGGTGTCCTCCATATGATTCAGAGTGACACTTGCGTAGGATCTGTTCCTGTTCATGCTCAGTACACAACGCCTAATAACACCATCTACTCATTCTTTATAAAGGTGTGGGTCATCCCGTAAGTAATGTATTAAATCATAAAAGAACTTTTTCTTTTTTGGTATGTGAAACTAGGAGGTATAAACTTACCAACAATATAATTAGCATAATCAAGATACCAAGGAGCAAAGACGAGAAGCATTGATTTAACGCTAATTGTTCATCGTGAAAGCTTCATCAATAGGCAGTGGGTCATCAAGAACATTCTCTAACCTAGACAAGTTGTCTGCAACGGGGTTCTCAACCCCCTTTCTATCAATAATATGTAAATCAAATTCTTGGAGCAGGAGAACCCATCTAATGAGTCTAGGCTTAGTATCTTTCTTTTCCTTAAGATATTTAATAGCAGCATGATCAGTGTAAATAGTAACTTTGGAATCAACAATATAAGGTCTAAACTTATCACATGCAAACACAACTGCTAAGAACTCTTTTTCAGTAGTAGCATAATTTCTCTGGGCAGTATCAAGAGTCTTACTAGCATACTGGATAACATTTAATTTCTTATCAACTCTTTGCCCTAGAACAACACCTACAGCATAATCACTAGCATCACACATAATTTCAAAAGGTAAATTGGAGGTGCAGTGATCAAAGCTTTCTTAAGTATTTCAAATGCTTCTACACAATCATCATCAAAGACAAAAGGAATATCTTTTTGCAATAAATTAGTCAGAGGCCTAGAGATTTTAGAAAAGTCCTTAATGAACCTCCTATAAAAACCGGCATGACCAAGGAAACTTCTTATACCTTTTATGTCCTTGGGACATGTCATCTTTTCAATAGCATCTACTTTGGCTTTATCAACTTCAATACCTCTCTCAGAGATCTTGTGCCCCAAGACAATGCCTTCATTCACCATAAAGTGACACTTTTCCCAATTCAAGACGAGACTAGTGTCTTCGCATCTCTGCAAAAGTCGATCAAGGTTGGTCAAGCAATTATCAAAAGAGGATCCATAAACGGAGAAATCATCCATGAACACCTCACAAATCTTTTCACAAAAGTCAGAGAATATAGCCATCATGCATCTTTGAAAGGTAGCAGGTGCATTACATAAACCAAAAGGCATACGCCTATAAGCAAAAGTACCGAAAGGGCAAGTAAAGGTAGTTTTCGATTGATCCTTAGTCGACATGTATTTGAGAGAAACCAGAATAACCATCTAGAAAGCAGAAATGAGTGTGTTTGGATAGTCTTTCTAGCATTTGATCAATAAAAGGTAAAGGGTAATGATCTTTCTTAGTAGCTTTATTTAATTTATGGAAATCAATTACCATCTTATAACCTGTAATAATTCTTTAAGGATCAATTAATCTTTATCATTAGGAACAACGGTAGTACCTCCCTTTTAGGAACACAATGGATGTGGCTTACCCATTCACTATCAGCAACGGGATAAATTATACCTGCCGCATGGAGCTTTAGTATCTCCTTTCTTACCACTTCTTTCATCTTCGGATTCAGTCGTCGTTGAGGATCTCTAACTGGTTTAGCATCGGCCTCCAAATTTATTTTATGTTGGCATAACATGGGACTAATGCCCTTAAGATCATCCAGAGTATATCCAATAGCAGCGCGGTGCTTCTTCAGAGTTTTCAATAATCTTTCTTCTTCTTGATCTGAAAGGTTAGCACTAATAATAACATGATATATTTTTTTTCATCAAGATAAGCATACTTAAGATTATCAGGTAATGGTTTGAGTTCGAACACGGGATCACCCTTGGGTGGAGGGGGATCCCCAAGAATTTCAACGGGAAGGTTGTGTTTCAGCATGGGTTCCTGTTTAAGGAACACTTCATCTATTTCCCTTCTTTCCTTCATAAACATATCATTTTCATGGTCTAGCAAATATTGTTCTAATGGATCAAGAGGGAGGTACGGCAATAGAAGCAAGACCAATAATCTCATCCTTACTAGGTGATTCTTTATCACGAGGTTGTCTACTGAAACTTAGCAAAATTAAACTCATGAGACATACCCTCTAAGCCAATTGTAACAGTATCCTTTTCACAATCAATCTTAGCATTAACTGTATTCAAGAAGGGTCTACCAAAAATGATGGGACAAAAGTCATCCTGCGGGGAACCAAGAACAAGAAAATCAGCAGGATATTTAACCTTCCCACACAAGACTTCAACATCTCTAACTATCCCAAATGGCTTAATGGTGTCCCTATTAGCAAGATTGATAGTAACATCAATGTCTTCCAATTCAACGGGTGCAATATCATGCATAATTTCTTTATATAAGTCATAGGGTATTGCACTAGCACTAGAACCCATATCACATAAGCCATGATAACAATGATCTCCTATTTTAACAGAGATAACAGGCATGCCTACCACAGGTCTATGTATCCTAGTATCTGGTCTAGCAATATTAGCAGTCTCACCATAGAAATAAATAACATGCCCATCTAAATCATCATCCAATAGATCTTTAACCATAGCAATACTAGGTTCAACTTTGATTTGCTCAGGAGGTGTATAAGTCCTAGTATTACTCTTACGAACAACAGCCAAAATTTTGGCATGATCCTTTATCCTAACAGGAAAAGGAGTTTTTTCAACATAAGTAGTAGGAACAATAGGATCACTATAGGTGACAGTCTTTTCTTCGACTGTAATAGGTGCAACTACTTTTACTTCAACAGGAGGATTATATTTAAACCACTTCTCTTTAGGGAGTCATAGTGAGTAGCAAAAGATTCACAGAAAGAAGCTACTATCTCAGAGTCAAGTCCATACTTAGCGCTAAATCCACGAAAAGCATCGGTATCCATAAAAGATTTAACACAATCGAACTTAGGTGTCATACCTGACTGCTTATCATCGTCGGAACCCCAATCTTTAGAGCTGCGTTTAATTCTTTCCAATAAGTCCCATTTGAAATCAATAGTCTTCAGCATATAAGAACCAGCACAGGAAGTATCGAGCAGGTTGCGATCATTGAGAGAAAGCCGAGCATAAAATTTTTGAATAATCATTTCCCGGGAGAGCTCATGATTGGGGCATGAATATAACATTGACTTAAGCCTCCCCCAAGCTTGAGCGATGCTTTATCCTTCGCGAGGCCAGAAATTATATATGTAATTACGATCACGATGAACAAGATGCATAGGATAGAACTTCTGGTGAAATTCCAACTTCAATCGTTTATAATTCCAAGATCTCGTATCATCACATAGCCTATACCATGTCAGTGCATCTCCTTCAAAGATAAAGGGAAGACCTTCCTTTTGACAACATCATCGGGAATACCTGCAAGCTTAAATAATCCACAAACTTCATCCACAAAGATAAGGTGTAAATCGGGATGCAATGTTCCATCTCGTGCAATAGCTAGCAGTTTCTCTATCATACCCGAAGGAATCTCAAAGTAAATATTTTCAAAAAGTTCAGTAGGTTGAGGAGCAACTCTTTGCTCTTCTGGTCGGGGTGAAGATACCCCGAACAAGCCCCTCAAAGGATTAGTTTCCATAGTGACAAGTAACAGAAAATTTCAGCACACTATATAAATGTTTCCTTACCAAGTTCCACTCACCAAAAGCGCCACACTCCCCGGCAACAGCGCCAGAAAAGAGTCTTGATGACCCACAAGTCTAGGGGATCTATCGTAGTCCTTTCGATAAGTAAGAGTGTCGAACCCAACGAGGAGCAGAAGGAAATGATAAGCGGTTTTCAGTAAGGTTTTCTCTGCAAGCACTGAAATTATAGGTAGTAGATAGTTTTGTGATAAGATAAATTGTAACGAGTAACAAGTAAATAAAGTAAATAAAGTGCAGCAAGGTGGCCCAATCCTTTTGTAGCAAAGGATAAGCCTGGACAATTTCTTATAATGAGAAAAGCGCTCCCGAGGACACATGGGAATTGTCGTCAAGCCAGTTTTCATCATGCTCATATGATTCGCGTTCGGTACTTTGATAATTTGATATGTGGGTGGACCGGTGCTTGGGTACTTCCCTTACTTGGACAAGCATCCCACTTATGATTAATCCCTATTGCGAGCGTCCGCAACTACAAAAGAAGTATTAAGGTAAACCTAACCACAACATTAAACATATGGATCCAAATCAGCCCCTAATGAAGCAACTCATAAACTAGGGTCTAAGCTTCTGTCACTCTAGCAACCCATCATCTACTTATTACTTCCCAATGCCTTCCTCTAGGCCCAAATAATGGTGAAGTGTCATGTAGTTGATGTTCACATAACACCACTAGAGGAAAAGACAACATACATCTCATCAAAATATCGAATGAATACCAAATTCACATGACTACTAATAGCAAGAGTTCACCCATGTCCTCAGGAACAAACGTAACTACTCACAAAGCATATTCATGTTCATAATCAGAGGGGTAATAATATGCATTAAGGATCTGAACATATGATCTTCCACCAAGTAAACCAATTAGCATCAACTACAAGGAGTAATCAACACTACTAGCAACCCACAGGTACCAATTTGTGGTTTGGATACAAGATTGGATACAAGAGATGAACTAGGGTTTTGAGAGGAGATGGTGCTGGTGAAGATGTTGATGGAGATTGACCTCCTCCCAATGAGCGGATCATTGGTGATGATTTCCCCCTCCCGGAGGGAAGAGTCCCCGGCAGAACAGCTCCGTCGGAGCCCTAGATTGGTTCCACCAAGGTTCCGCCTCGTGGCGGCGAAGTTTCATCCCGTAAGCTTTCCCATGATTTTTTCCAGGGTAAAAGCCTTCATATAGAAGAAGATGGACACCAGGGGGCCACCAGGGGGCCCAGGAGACAGGGGGCGCGCCCAGTAGGGGTGGGCGCGCCCCCACCCTCTTGGCCAGGGTGTGGGCCCCCTGAGGTGTTTCTTCTGCTCAATAATTCTTATTTATTCCAAAAATAAGTTTCATGGAGTTTCAGGATTTTTTGAGCAGTGCAGAATAGGTTTCCAATGTTTGTCGCTTTCCAAATGAATTCCAAATTGCAAGCATTCCCCTCTTCATGGTAAACCTTGTAAAATAAGAGAGAATAGCCATAAGTATTGAGATAAAATGTGTAATAACAGCCCATAATACAATAAATATTGATATAAAAGCATGATGCAAAATGGACATATCATATACCTACGATACACAAAGAAGCGTTGATGGGCCCTGACTCCGGAATTGATTAATGCCAATATAATCCGAGATAGGTTCCATAAATGATTCAAGATTTAAATCTTGATAAACCCTCCAAAAGACTTAGAGTCTAATGGATTGTAATGGGACTATAAACTGATACGGATAAAAATGATTTATCAATTAAGCTCGACTTGTTGCAATAGCAAGTTCAAGGAGTTGCCTACAATGAGATTGTCTCACCGTAGCAATGCGTAAATTCGGTTCGGGTTAAACTAGCAATTAATACATATTTCAAACATGAGATATGAAACATGGATGACAAAAGAATTTCCATGAAATGGAAATACAACCTAGGACTTGTATGTGATACAATCCAAAGTATTTGTCGGTCCAGAGGATGCTAGTAAGTAAGCAAACTTCAGAGTTCCAGCAATGGACAGAAGAGAGCAAAATGGAGTTGGAGTCTTTGTTTTTGATGGAAGGTCAAAGGGGTTTGACTTCATCAATGGGTAACGAAGATGCTTATGATTGCAAGAAAGTAAGTGGGAGCATAATAATATTTCTGAAAACCTTGGGTGCTTGACACATTGTTAATTGGAAATAAAATTCTTGACACGAATTAGGACTTCATTTGAAAATAGTTTTTCGATGAAGTGCTTGGGCTAAATAGCCTTGATATTAGGCATAATGATCTATGTAGATAGATTTACCTAATGGGGCTGAGCCAAAATACATATTGACAAGATGCTAAAACCGTTTAGCACTAAGAACGACATGGAGTGAGTCTTGCCGAATCCACATGGAAAGAGTTTTTGCAAGAATCGGTGTCCCAAAACACTGATGAGCACAATACAATATGGAGATTCCACACACTCCTATGCTTGGATTAATCATGTATTCCATGGTATGTAAAACAACCAGATATGTCCAATACTCCCAAGATGTTGCGAGTCTAGATACCAAAATGATCAAAAGTACTGATCATGGGACAACAGTGAAAAAGGGTCATTGAGTACTAAAGTAGCACTGATGACATGTTTTCTCGCAAGTGGAGATCATGAAGAGTTCGTTGTAAAAGGTTATGTCGATACAATCTTCATTATTTCTCCATGCGATTTTCGATTTAGATTGAGGGTTTTGTGTAGCACACAATATGGTGGCACGATTAGTTGGAAATTGTTCCAAACAAGTTACTGTGGCGAAATCTATAACAGAGGCGAAGTATGTTGCCGCTTTAGAAGCGACAAACAAGATGTTGAATCATATAGTTCATTCAAGAACTTAAGTATGGTTCCAAGAAGGCTTTGGTCAATGGGACACTATTGCAGATAGTTGCTCCATAGCTCAGTCTGAGGAATCAGGTTTCGACCAATGATTCACATATATACAAAGCCAAGTCCGCACAAAATATGAATTTTGTGAAAGCGTGAAAACGCGAGGATATGCAGAGATACACACGGAGCTGAAGTCATCAGGCTCATGGACATCGTGCTATACCACAAGCGAAGCATATTTACAACGGTGTGCCAGGTGTGAAGTGCATTAGCATTAAACTAGATTGTTGACTCTAGTGCAAGTGGGAGTCTGTAGGAGATATGCCCTACAGGCAATAATAAATGCTATTATTTATCTCCATGTTCATAATTATGTTTATGTTCCATGCTATAACTGATGTGGTTCCCGAGCCCATATATCCATAAAGGCTCTGGGGAAAACCCATGTGCACGTGTGGAATAATAAATGGTAAAATGTATTCTTATTCGTGCCTCTAAGACTAGCTCAAGTGTTGCATGATGATTATGTTTTCCTAATCATGGGCATGTCTATGCCAGCAAGTTTGAGGGCACAATGTTAA
Source organism: Aegilops bicornis (assembly GCA_021605145.1). Classification (NCBI taxonomy): domain Eukaryota; kingdom Viridiplantae; phylum Streptophyta; class Magnoliopsida; order Poales; family Poaceae; genus Aegilops; species Aegilops bicornis. The sequence goes on along the minus strand of CM038672.1, from coordinate 614,224,931 downwards.
GAGAACATTTGTGTTGAATCGACCCGGTTTGATGTTATGCTATGAGATTCATTCGTCACAAGTTAATGGTAAATAACATAGATATGGTTAACGTTTACATGATTCCTTAGACCATGAGAGTATCAAGTTTCTTCATGCTTGCTTCATGAACTTTGGGGTTTGTTAAACGTCATTCGTAAATGGGTGGCTATTACGGCGGCTTACGGGTTCATGGAAAAGTATGTCAAGTAACTTGATAGCTCAAGATTGGGATTTGCTCCTCCGACGATGGAGAGATATCTCTGGGCCCTCTCGGTGTTACGGTATCCATCATCGTCTGGCCAGACACTTTGTGATTTGATCACGGGGATGCCGGAACACGGTAACGAGAAAAGAGAACAATACCGGTAACGAGGTAACTGGCATAGTGGACAAGTTGTTGATCCACGGAAATGCCAACATGTCTCACCTCGGGTATTTGTAACATATCTCGAAGCAACAGGAATAGCACACGGCAACTGGAGGTTCACTCGAATATTCATTCGTGTGGGTATAGGGGTCAATATGGGTGTCCACGGCTCCGATGTTGATCATTGATCGGAAAGGGTTCCGGTCATGTCTATACTTCACCGAACCTATAGGGTCACATGCTTAAGGGTCATCTATCTGTTGAATACTAGACAAGGAGTCTGAGAGAAAATCACTGAAAAAGTTTCGGACACTGGAAAAGTTTCGGACAGCGGAAAAGGTTCCGCAGAGAGAGGTCATCGGATGAGTTTCGGTGAAACTGAAAATTTGTTTCAGGGGATACCATTAAGTCAAATTGGTTTCAGCACATGCCTGATAATTCTTGAAGGGTGCCAGAATCACTCTGGAAGCTTTCTGGAATTTTCTGGGATAATAACCAGATATACTCCGGAGCTGTCGGAACCACTTCAGATGCTTTTCGCAGATGAAAATCACTAAACTGGAATTGTTTCAGAACACATTAAAAATCATTTTGGTGGGTACTGGAAATGTTCTAAGCCCACATAAATATTTTCATTTCGAACCGACGCTGAAAAATGTCGTCATGAATAGTGAAAAGCACTGATTGGTTGCTTTTGGGAAAATATCTAAAGGGGATCTTTCCAAAAGATCTAGGGATGACATGGAAGGGTGGGAGCCTCTTTTTGGGGGGCCCCACAAGGGGTAGGACGTTCATGGGTGCAGCTCATCCATGGGGCCCCACTTGTCCCTTGGTTTCCCTCATTAGGTCCTTGGGAAGGACTCCATTTCATGTGGGTTTTGAGTTTTCTTGTAAAACCACCCTACCCCTTGGGTTTCCTATAAATAGAGGAGGTGAGGGCTGCCATATCTTCACTCCTTACTCTCATACAAATGCCATGCTTGATCTGGCTCTCTCTCTCCCTTCCAGCGAAATAGTTTCGTAGAGCCGAAAGGCTGTCTGTGTTCCGGCAGGAACTAGTTCTGGACGGTGAAGCCCTGCCGGATAGATGACACCGTATGTGTGCAACTCTGTAGAGAGATCGTAGTTTCGGTCTTAGTTCGAGAGTGCCTCCCAAAGGGCTCTCCGTGTGACCGTCCGAGTTTCGAAGGTCCTCCCGAAGGGCTGTCCGAGTGACTGTCCGAGTTTTGAAGGTTCTCCCGAAGGGCTGTCCGCGACACCGTCTGGGGGAATGTCCAACCACCTCCCGGAGGGCTGTCCGAGGGGCAGATGAGGGTATACATCCTCGCGGTTGGGAGGTTGTAAATCCTAGCTGCGGGGATCTGCACCGCCGATCGTCATCGACTCTACTTCCCGCTGCGCTACGAGTCGGTAACGAAAAAGATCAAACCATGTATGCAGTCTCCATAGTGGTCCTGGGCTGGTGCGTAGGTTGGAATTTTTTTGTTTTCTGCTGCGTTACCCTACACATCCCACTTGCCGATCCTCTAGGCACTTAGGTGGGAGGTACGTTGATTTGGTTCATCTTGGAGGCGTGGCCGTGCGGTGATGGTGCCCGGCGTTGGTCGCGACGCGGCCCAGATACCTTTGCATCTCGTCTCTTTGCCGCAGGCTGGAGTTCGAGCTAGGAGAGTCTATGCTGTGTTGTATCCCTTCTTGTGTCTTTCCCACACCTTGTGTGGTGTTTCTCTCTTTTCCTCTTGTATGTCTATGTAATTTCTCTTCTACCTATCAATGAATGATACGCAAGCTTTGCGTATTCGCGAAAAAAATAATGAAATTGGTTTGGTGTTGTAGATGTTGTTATATTTTTCAATAGATTTTCTAAACTGGAAGAAGTTTGACTTAGGATAAACATACAACTTTCAGTAATTTGAAATGGAGGGAATAGTTAAATATTATCCCTAACTACCCCCTTTGATAAAGGTGTAACAAACAAGGTATATTTTTTTCCAGATTGATTGGTGAAAAGATTGTAACGTGGAAATCACCTCCTCATCACACATAACATTTTCATATGGTAAATTTCTAAGGCGGTGAAAATGTTAGGTAACAACAAAAAGGGACAACTCAATATATGCCACCGCAGAGCTACTCGGAGCTTGGGTGTGCAACATCTGCATATCCATATAAGCTCTTATTGTACTCTCTCAGTTCGAAACTGAGAAGGTGTAACAATTCTTTTTAAAGTCAAATGTTTCTATGTATGACCAAGTTTATAGAATATTACATCAGCATTTACAATACCAAATAGATAAGATATGAAATTATATGTCATGGTGAATCTAGTGATACTGATTTCATATTATAGTTATTTATATTTTGCTCTCTAAACTTGGTCCACCATGGAGCAGTTTGACTTTTTCAAAAATTAATGCACCTTATATTTTAGAACGAACGGAGCAGTATCTACGGCACACATAGTTTACTTTTGGAGTGTCGAAAAGAAATGGATCAAAGTTTATAGTACTAGCATACCAGGTTGTTTTGAGCAATGCAGTCCGAAGAAAGATGATATTTATGTGCCAGCTGGGTGCACGTTTGCCCAAGTTTATAGAATATTATGTCAACATTTACAATACCAAATAAACATAATATTAAATTATATTTCATGGTGAACCTAATGATATTGATTTCGTATTGTCTCTCGAAATATGCTTTTGCCCCGCTTTATAAATAAAGCCAACATCAATATAACATGTTTAAGTGCACTGAAGCAACAAAGACGATTGGAGTATCAACACAGACACGCCTAGAAAAAGCATGAAAGAAATAAGGGGAAAAGGCCACCAAGTGGCTTAGGCAGACTTATGAACCCAGCTATGAGGATAGTCAACAGCGGCAGCAAGTAGTTCATTCATCATAAGTCTTAGATGTTCGCGTTCATGCTACCTAGACAACGGGTGCAGTGCCACAAGAACGCAAGAAATTAAAAGAACAATTTGGAGGAACGCCGAGGGAAGATCCTCTCACTCAATAACCATTTTATTACGTGTCGTCCAGAGCGTCTAAGCCAATGCCGTAGACAAAAGCCAAAATAGGCGCTGCTGCCGGCCGGTCTGGTTGGCTCGAGTTTCAAGGAACCCAGCCAGGTCCAAGGCCTCCCAGTCAGACCCATGATGGGAGCCGGTCACTCAACAATTGCCACATGATTTCATATTGTAGGTATTAATATCTTGCTCTCTAAACATGCATGGTCAACCATAGAGTATTTTAACTTTTTCAAAAGTTAATGCACCTTATATTTTAGAACGAATGGAGTAATATTTGCAGTTACACATAGTTTATGTAAAAGGATAGGGATATGGCGGATTCGATTATTACTTGAGCCTCGTGGGCATATATATAGGAGTACAATGACCAACTTGAAGTACAAGACAAGGTAGAATAATATTCTATGCTATCCTATGTTTCCTATTAATCATAATAACCAACATCCTCCCATAGTCATAACGGTAGCGACGCAGATGATGAGACTGGAGAAGATTTCGAAGGTAAGCCGGCGGACAACCCCCCCTCCCAGTCGTTCCGGTCGATGCATCGCGGAAGTTGTGGCTGGAGTGGACATCGACGAGGTTGCTGAAGAAAGGAGTAGCCCTTTGTGCCGATGTCGAGGAAGCCGATAGCATAGGATGCTGTAGTTGTGGTCGAGGTAGCCGTCTGAGGGACACCATGGTCGATGTAGGGTCAGCATGGTCGATGTAGGGTCAGGGTGGCCGATGTCGAGGTAGTCACCATGGAGCCGTGGGCGCAAAGAGGTGCCGAGTCAGTCATTGGCGCAGTGGTGTGGAGGTAGTGGTGTCGGGAAGAAGACGGTGTTGACGAGTCATCGCGCCGGGTATGCCAAGCCCGGGGACAAGACGTGGACGAAGGCACGCGTCGGTGTTCCCAGCACCAGGCATGCGTAGACGAACGAAGTCGATGTTGACAATGCGCCGCACCAGGCTTGCCAGGCCCGGGAGCACATCATGCACGAAGACATGTGTAGATGGGGACCTGCACGAGCTGTATGTCATGTCGAGGGGCTAGCAGAGAAGGAATCGATGATGGTTGTGGCGCAAATCGGCATGGGTCCAATGTTGATCGCGGTGGATGTAGTAGATGAAGTTGTGTGCAAAGATGACGGCGATGCTGTCGATGAGCTGGTGCTGGACGAAGACGAAAGGGGTGGACGGGCGGGGCGGCTTGGGTGAGCGAGCGATAGCGGCGGCCTAAGGTGGCGGCGGCGGCTAGGTTAGGAGTGCGACAGAGGTGCTCGAAGTAGGCAAGGAAGAACCCCACATCATGATGAAGATCGGCACGGATGATGGTGTTCCTGAAGGCAATATGCCCTAGAGGCAATAATAAAGTTATTATTTATTTCCTTATTTCATGATAAATGTTTATTATTCATGCTAGAATTGTATTAACCGGAAACATAATACATGTGTGAATACATAGACAAATAGAGTGTCACTAGTATGCCTCTACTTGACTAGCTCATAAATCAAAGATGGTTAAGTTTTCTAACCACGGACATGAGTTGCCATTTGATTAACGGATCACATCATTAGGAGAATGATGTGATTGACTTGACCCATTCCGTTAGCTTAGCACTTGATCGTTTAGCATGTTGCTATTGCTTTCTTCATGACTTATACATGTTCCTATGACTATGAGATTATGCAACTCCCGTTTACCGGAGAAACACTTTGTGTGCTACCAAACGTCATAACGTAACTAGGTGATTATAAAGGTGCTCTACAGGTGTCTCCAAAGGTACTTGTTGGGTTGGCGTATTTCGAAATTAGGATTTGTCACTCCGATTGTCGGAGAGGTATCTCTGGGCCCACTCGGTAATGCACATCACTTAAAGCCTTGCAAGCATTGCAACTAATGAGTTAGTTGCGGGATGATGTATTACGGAACGAGTAAAGAGACTTGCCGGTAACGAGATTGAACTAGGTATTGAGATACCGACGATCGAATCTCGGGCAAGTACATACCGATGACAAAGGGAACAACGAATGTTGTTATGCGGTTTGACCGATAAAGATCTTCGTAGAATATGTGGGAGCCAATATGAGCATCCAGGTTCCGCTATTGGTTATTGGCCAAAGATGTTTCTCGGTCATGTCTACATAGTTCTCGAACTCGTAGGGTCCGCACGCTTAAGGTTTCGTTGACAGTTTTATTATGAGTTTATGAGTTTTGATGTACCGAAGGTTGTTCGGAGTCCCGGATGTGATCACGGACTTGACGAGGAGTCTCGAAATGGTCGAGACATAAAGATCGATATATTGGACGACTATATTTGAACACCAGAAAGGTTCCGGGTGAGATTGGGACAATACCGGAGCTCCGGGAGGTTATCGGAACGCCCCGAGAGGTATATGGGCCTTATTGGGCCTTAGTGGAAAGGAGGGGAAAGGAGCAAGGGAGGGGGCGTCCCCCACCCCCACAAGCCCAATCCGATTGGGAGGGGGGTCGGCCCCCCCTTTCCTTCCTCCCTCCTTCCTCTTCCTTCCCTCTCCCTCTCCTAATAGGAATGGGGGAGTCCTACTCCCAGTGGGAGTTGGACTCCCCCCCTAGGGCGCGCCACCCCCCTTGGCCGGCCCCCTCCTCACTACTAGGGAAAATCCTAGCAGCAGCGCGGGTTTTAGGCCTATTAGTAGCGCGGGTAGGAGCACTACTGATAAGGCGCTACAGCTAAAGCTTAGCAGTAGCGCGCCTGGACCCATGCTAGTGCTAAAATGATCTAGTAGTAGCGCTTCACTTGAGCAGCGCTGCTGGTAATTAGTAGTAGCGCTCCTCCTTGCCCGCGCTACTACTATTATTTAGTATTTTATTTCTTTTTTTATTTCATGTTGTATTTCATACACCTTTACACAATTTTTCATACAACAGGAATTTAGAGACTGTTTTACATCATAATGAGTAGGTGAAACAATCGTGGACTAGTTTCAAGTGGATGGACATCCACTTGAAACTAATCATGTTCTTTCACCCAATGATATAATAAATATCATATCATATCATTAACAACTTATCATCATAATACATCATTGTCATATAACACCTCGAGATCATCGTTTTCATCAATGCGACATCACATAACAAATTGGTCACTAGTCGTAATCACAAGTACTCCTCATCATCAACTCTAACACATTGTATCACATAATAAACATGTTGTACCTCATAGGACCTACTACATTCTCTTAGGAGCTACTATATTCTCTAAGGTAAAATAGCAAAAAACAAGATAGCCCCTGACTCTCCATTATGGAGAATGGAGATTATCCTGTCTCCAATTCTTGCCTTTCGCTTAATGTTACTTCCAAGAACCTCCTTGCGAATGTCCAAACATTGTTTCTATTCTTTGATTAGCATGTGTTCACCGGTGTTAGAAATCCGATATGCACAGGTGAGATCCGTAGGATGACCTGGCTGTATGTTCAGAACTTCAAGGCGACCATTGTAATACATCAGATGAGGCACACAATCCATCGGGATTTTCTATTGAAAAACATAGTAATAACTTCGTAGTTAGCAATGATGTACTAGTTTTGGAAGTATGCAAAAGATGCACGGATGTCGTAATAGTAAAAAAATCTTACCAGGGTATCTCCATAGAAGTTATCGTGGTTCAACACGTGCACTAGTGGCACGTATTCACCATAATTTGGAGGAGTTCGATACTAGGTATTGTAATTCTGAAAGAAAGTACAATAAGCAATCAGATGATTTTTCTCCTTATACGTTAATTCGGAGCCATCAGTGTATTGGGTTTTGTCTACCATCTTCTGCACATTCTTTGAAGATTCAAAATAAGCTGTCAATGGAAATACGCTATCAACAATTTTGAAATAAACAATATAAATTAGTTAATAACTATGTTTGAGAAACTCATGTTGCGGTAGAATCGGAAGCGTATCAACAAGGACCCAAATGTCCATATTGTCTTGCTCGATGTCAGGATCACCAAGATCCATGGTGACAATCATACCCTCATAAAAAGCATACATTTTGCAAAGTGCTTCCCAATTTTGGCAACCAAAATGAGCTACACTCTGAGCATTGCACAGATTTACTTCAAAATCCATATCATGATGGGTCCTTAGGTGTATTTTCTTTGTTTCAAAATTTTCATGGTCTTCAAAACACATCCTCTCTAAGACATAGCGTCTTGCATGGCATGGGATAAGCTAGTCGAATTGTAAAAGATGAAAATTAGACGTTGAAATAGTTGTAGTCATGCTTAATTACGAAAAAAACACTTGTCGTTGTTGCGTACCGTTTCATTGTTGCGTACTGTTTCACAATCGAAGGTCTCCTCGAGCTTAATGCTGAAGCGCCGATCTTCGTCCAGCTGTACGAACCTGTCGCACATACCTCGATCGTCGTGGCACCAGCTACACTCCCCAGAGACCGCCGTCGTCCGAGTACGACATTTCCTACGTTCATAATTCAAAGATTAAACTTGTACATATTCTAGCACAAGTCATGCCAGAATTCACGAAAAATCCGGCATGACCTTTGCTAAAAAAGGACATATCGAGCGCCTGAAATTTGCCGAACGGAAATTAATCAACACTCCGGCAAAACATAGGCCACTCGGAGATGTAAACTGAACATAAACGGCCACTTGGGCAACCACATATCCTATTTGAGCAACAACACAAGATATACAAGGATATTTGGCTGGTCTCACCTCGATGTCGGAGGGCTTCGGTGACTGGGACAACGGCGGGGATGTCGGAGGGGGTCGGTGACGGGGATGATGGCGGGGATGTCGGAGGGGGTCGGTGACGGGGACGACGGTGGTCACCTGAGAAACCATATAAGTTATCACTAATACATCCCGAATAATTGCTTAAACTAAAAATAACAACAAATATGACATGTTCAACTAGTTTTATTAATTCAACTAGTTCTTACTAAATATAAACTTACTATAAATAGAAAAAACTAGTTCTTTCTAAAAATAAAGTAGTTCAACTAGTTATATTAATTTACTTAGTAAACTAGTTCAACTACAACTAAAAATCTAGTACTAACTAAGCAACATCTAGTTAACTAGTACCATCACTACTAGTAATTAACATCTACTACTACTAAAAATATAGTACTAACTAAGCAACATCTAGTACTTGCTATGAACCCTAAATTAACATCTACAACTACTAAATCTAGTACTAACTAGTGGCAGGGGTGGGGGCGACGGAGAGGTAGCTAGGGGCGGCGAGGTCGAGGGCAGTGGGAGGAGGGCTGCCGGCGGAGGAGGGAGGAGGGGCGGCCGCAGGCTGAGGGAGGAGGGCGGCGACGGAGGAGGGAGGGGCGGCCGCAGGCGGAGGGAGGATGTGCGAGGAGGAGGGAGGAGGGACGGAAGGCGGGGAGTACCTCGGCGGACGACGGAAGGCGGCGGGCGGGCGACACGCACGATTTACTATCAGACGGGGGGCTAGAGTGAGAGTGTGAGTGAGGGCGGTCGTGCTGGCGTGGGGATAAGGTAGGGATAGTTGCAGCGCGTTTGCCAAAAAACGCTACAGCTAATCTGAATAGTAGTAGCGCCTTGCACATAAACCGCTACTGCTAAGTGTAACTATACAAAAAATACGTCAATGCAAAAAATACATTGGCCATCAATGATCTTTTTGTGTACAATCTTAATTGTCAATATGAGTCCTATCCGGTAGGAACCGGAGAGGACTCATATTGCGGCCACAAATTTTACACATAGAGTTCAGTGAAGACCAACTGGTTGTGGTAGTTTCAGAAATAACATATTTAAGGTGGTAAACACCCTGTTCACGGAGCAAGGTGGGACTAAACTTGTGGGCTGATCTTAGCGGTACCGGGTTTTCTATAAGCGCGCTGCTGCTAACTTCTATAGTAGTAGCGTGGTTTAGTATAGAGCGCTACTGCTATAACTAGCGGGGCGAGGTCATGGCAATTATAGCAGTAGCGCTGTTTGTGGTGGACGCGCCATCGCTATTTTCCCCGTCGACATCGCGTTTCTCTAACACGCGCTACTGCTAAGTAGCAGCAGCGTGGTATTTTGTTGTGCGCTGCTGGTAAGATTTTGTGTATAGGCTTTTCCCTAGTAGTGCCTCCACTCCTTTATATACGGGGGAGGGGGCACCCCATAGACACAACAATTGATCTCTTGATCTCTAAGCCATGTGCGGTGCCCCCCTCCACCATAGTTCTCCTCGATTATATTGTAGCGGTGCTTAGGCGAAGCCCTGCGATGGTAGAACATCAAGACCGTCACCACGCCGTCGTGCTGACGGAACTCTTCCCCGACATTCTGCTGGATCGGAGTACGGGGGACGTCATCGAGATGAACGTGTGCAAGAACTCGGACGTGCCATAGTTTCGGTGCTTGATCGGTCGGGTCGTGAAGACATACGACTACATCAACCGTGTTGTGCTAACGCTTCTGCTTTCGGTCTACGAGGGTACGTGGACACACTCTCCTCTCGTTGCTATACATCACCATGATCTTGCGTGTGCGTAGGAATTTTTTTGAAATTACTACGTTTCCAAACAGTGGCATTTGAGCCTAGGTTTTATGCATAGATGTTATATGCACGAGTAGAACACAAGTGAGTTGTGGGCGATACAAGTCATACTGCTTACCAGCATGTCATACTTTGGTTCGGCGGTATTGTTGGATGAAGCGGCCCGGACCGACATTACGCCAGACGCTTACGCGAGACTGGTTTTACCGCCGTGCTTTGCACACAGTGTGACTAGCGGTGTCAGCTTTCCAACTTTAGTTGAACTGAAAAGTGGCTACGCCCGTCCTTGAGAAGGTTAAAACATCACTAACTTGACGAACTATCATTGTGGTTTTTGATGCGTAGGTAAGATCGGTTCTTGCTCAGCCCGTAGCAGCCACGTAAAACTTGCAACAATAAAGTAGAGGACGTCTAACTTGTTTTTGCAGGGCATGTTGTGATGTGATATGGTCAAGACGTGATGAGATATAAGTTGTTGTATGAGATGATCATGTTTTGTTGAAGTTATCGGCAACTAGAAGATGCCTTATGGTTGTCTCTTTATTGCGTAAGATGCAAGCGCCAAATAATTGCTTTACTTTATCGCTATGTGATAGCAATAGTTGCAAGAGCAATAGTTGGCGAGATGACCATGTGACGACACATTGATATAGATCAAGATGATGGAGATCATGGTGTCATGCCGGTGACGATGGAGATCATGACGATGCTTTGGAGATGGAGATCAAAGGCACAAGATGATGATAGCCATATCATGTCACATATTTTTGATTGCATATAATGTTTATCTTTTATACATCTTATTTTGTTTTGATTGACGGTAGCATTATAAGATGATCTCCCACTAAATTTCAAGATAAAATTGTTCTCCCTGAGTATGCACCGTTGCCAAAGTTCGTCGTGCCCAGACACCACGTGATGATCGGGTGTGATAAGCTCTACGTCCATCTACAACGGGTGCAAGCCAGTTTTGCACACGCGGAATACTCAGGTTAAACTTGACGAGCCTAGCATATGCAGATATGGCCTCGAACACCGAGACCGGAAGGTCGAGCGTGAATCATATAGTAGATATGATCAACATAGTGATGTTCACCATTGAAAACTACTCCGTTTCACGTGATGATCGGTTATGGTTTAGTTGATTTGGATCACGTGATCACTTAGATGATTAGAGGGATGTCTATCTAAGTGGGAGTTCTTAAGTAATATGATTAATTGAACCTAAATTTATCATGAACTTAGTCCTGGTAGTATTTTGCAAATGATGTTGTAGAACAATAGCTCGCGTTGTTGCTTCCCTATGTTTTATATGTGTTCCTAGAGAAAACTAAGTTGAAAGATGATAGTAGCAATGATAGGGACTAGGTCCATGATCTGAGGTTTATCCTCATTGCTGCACAGAAGAATTATGTCCTTGATGCACCGCTATGTGACAGACCTATTGCAGGAGCAGATGCAGACGTTATGAACATTTGGCTAGATCAATATGATGACTACTTGATAGTTTAGTGCACCATGCTTAACGGCTTAGAATCGGGACTTCAAAGACGTTTTTGAACGTCATGGACCATATGAGATCTTCCAGGAGTTGAAGTTAATATTTCAAGCAAATACCCGAGTTGAGAGATATGAAGTCTCCAACAAGTTCTATAGCTAAAAGATGGAGGAGAATTGCTCAACTAGTGAGCATGTGCTCAGATTGTCTGGGTACTACAATCGCTTGAATCAAGTGGGAGTTAATCTTCCAAATAAGATAGTGATTGACAGAGTTCTCTAGTCACCATCACCAAGTTAGTAGAACTTCGTGATGAACTATAGTATGCAAAGGATGACGAAAACGATTCCCGAGCTCTTCGCGATGTTGAAATCAACGGAGGTAGAAATCAAGAAAGAGCATCAAGTGTTGATGATTGACAAGACCACTAGTTTCAAGAAAAGGGCAAAGGGAAAGAAAGGGAACTTCAAGTAGAATGACAAGCAAGTTGTCACTCCCGCGAAGAATCCCAAAGTTGGACCAAAGCTGAAACCGAGTGCTTACATCGCAAAGGAAATGGTTCTTTGAAGCGGAAATGCCCTGAATATTTGGTGGATAAGAAGGATGGCAAAGTGAACAAGGGTATATTTGATATACAGGTTATTGATGTGTGCCTTACTAGTTTTTATAGTAGCCCCTGAGTATTTGATACTTGTTCGGTTGCTAAGATTAGTAACTCGAAACAGGAGTTACAGAATAAACAGAGACTATTTGAGAGGGAGTGTTGCAAGTAGTTGCAAGATTGATATGATCATCATCACACACTCCCTATACTTTCGGGATTAGTGTTAAACCTAAATAAATGTTATTTGGCGTTTGCGTTGGGCATGAATATGATTTGATCATGTATATTGCAATATGGTTATTCATTTAAAGTCAGAGAATAATTGTTGTTCTGTTTACATGAATAAAACCTTCAATGGTCATACACCCAATGAAATAGTTTGTTGGATCTCGATCGTAGTGATACACATATTCATAATATTGATGCCAAAAGATGCAAAGTTAATAATGATAGTGCAACTTATTTGTGGCACTGCCGTTTGGGTCATATCGGTGTAAAGCGCATGAAGAAACTCCATGCCGATGGGTTTTTGGAATCACTTGATTATGAATCATTTGATGCTTGCGAACCGTGCCTTTTGGGCAAGATGACTAAAACTCCGTTCTTCGGAACAATGGAACGAGCTACTGATTTATTGGAAATAATACATACCGATGTATGCGATCCAATGAGTGTTGATGCTCGTGGCAAGTATCGTTATTTTCTAACCTTCACAGATGATTTGAGCAGATATGGGTATATCTACTTAAGGAAACACAAGTCTGAAACATTTGAAAGGTTCAAAGAATTTCAGAGTGAAGTGGAGAATCATCGTAACAAGAAAATAAAGATTCTACAATCTGATCGTGGAGGAGAATATTTGAGTTACGAGTTTGGCCTTCATATAAAACAATGTGGAATAGTTTCACAGCTCACGCCACCTGGAACACCACAACATTATGGTGTGTCCGAACATTGTAACCGCACTTTATTGGATATGGTGCGATCTGTGATGTATCTTACCGATTTACCACCATCGTTTTGGGGTTATGCATTAGAGACAGCTGCATTCACTTTAAATAGGGCACCATCAAAATCCGTTGAGACGACACCATATGAACTATGGTTTAGAAAGAAACCAAAGTTGTCGTTTCTTAAAATTTGGGGCTGTGATGCTTATGTGAAAAAGTTTTCAACCTAATAAGCTCGAACCCAAATAGGAGAAGTGCGTCTTCATAGAATACCCAAGGAAAACTATTGGGTACACCTTCTATCACAGATCCGAAGGCAAAACATTCGTTGCTAAGAATGGATCCTTTCTAGAGAAGGAGTTTCTCTCGAAAGAAGTGAGTGGGAGGAAAGTAGAACTTGATGAGGTAATTGTACCTGCTCCCTTATTGGAAAGTAGTTCATCACAGAAATCTGTTTCTGTGACACCTACACCAATTAGTGAGGAAGCTAATGATATTGATCATGAAACTTCAGATCAAGTTACTACCAAACCTTGTAGGTCGACCAGAGTGAGATCCGCACCAGAGTGGTGCGGTAATTCTATTTTGGAAGTCATGTTACTAGACCATGATGAACCTACGAACTATGAGGAAGCGATGATGAGCCCAGATTCCGCAAAATGGCTTGAGGCCATGAAATATGAGATGGGATCCATGTATGAGAACAAAGTGTGGACTTTGATTGACTTGCCCGATGATCGGCAAGCCATAGAAAATAAATGGATCTTCAAGAGGAAGACGGACGCTGATAGTAGTGTTACTATCTACATAGCTCAACTTGTCGAAAAAGGTTTTTGAGAAAGTTCAAAGGTGTTGACTACGATGAGATTTTCTCACTTGTAGCGATGCATAAGTCTACCCGAATCATGTTAGCAAATTGCCACATTTTATGAAATCTGGCAAATGGATGTCAAAACTGCATTCCTTAATGAATTTATTAAAGAAGAGTTGTATATGATGCAACAAGAAGGTTTTGTCAATCCTAAAGGTGCTAACAAAGTGTGCAAGCTCCAGTGATCCATCTATGGACTGGTGCAAGCATCTCGGAGTTGGAATATACGCTTTGATGAGTTGATCAAAGCATATGGTTTTATACAGACTTTTGGAGAAGCCTGTATTTACAAGAAAGTGAGTGGGAGCACTACAGCCTTTCTGATAAATATATGTGAGTGACATATTGTTGATCGGGAATGATGTAGAATTTTCTGGAAAGCATAAAGGAGTGTTTAAAAGGATTTCTTCAAAGAAAGACCTCAGTAAAGCTACTTACATATTAAGTATCAAGATCTATTGAGATAGATCAAGACGCTTGATAATATTTTCAATGAGTACATACCTTGACAAGATTTTGAAATAATTCAAAATATAACAGTCAAAGAAAGAGTTCTTGTCTGTGTTGCAAAGGTGTGAAATTGAGTAAGACTCAAATCCTGACCACGACAGAAAATAGAAAGAGAATAAAAGTCATTCCCTATGCCTCAGTCATAGGTTCTATAAAGTATGCCATGCTATGGACCAGACCTATTGTATACCCTGCCCTGGTTTGGCAAGGGAGTACAATGATGATCTAGGAGTAGATCACTGGACATTGGTCAAAATTATCCTTAGTGGAATAAGGATATGTTTCTCGATTATGGAGGTGACAAGAGGTTTGTCCTAAAGGGTTACGTCGATGCAAGATTTGAAACTGATCCAGATAACTCTAAAGTCTCAATCTGGATACATATTGAAAGTGGGAACAATTAGCCAGAGTAGCTCCGTACAGAGCATTGTATACATAGAATACTTTTGCAAAATACATACGGCTCTGAATGTGACAGACTCGTTGACTAAACTTCTCTCACGAGCAAAACATGATCACACCTTAGTACTCTTTGGGTGTTAATCACATAGCAATGTGAACAAGATTATTGACTCTAGTAAACCCTTTGGGTGTTGGTCACATGACGATGTGAACTATGGGTGTTAATCATATACAGATATGAATATTGGTGTTAAATTACATGGCGATGTGAACTAGATTATTGACTCTAGTGCAAGTGGGAGACTGAAGGAAATATGCTTTAGAGGCAATAATAAAGTTATTATTTATTTCCTTATTTCATGATAAATGTTTATTATTCATGGTAGAATTGTATTAACCGGAAACATAATACATGCGTGAATACATAGACAAACAGAGTGTCACTAGTATGCCTCTACTTGACTAGCTCGTAGATCAAAGAAGGTTAAGTTTCCTAACCATGGACATGAGTTGCCATTTGATTAACGGGATCACGTCATTAGGAGAATGATGTGATTGACTTGACCCATTCCATTAGCTTAGCACTTGATCGTTTAGTATGTTGCTATTGCTTTCTTCATGACTTATACATGTTCCTATGACTATGAGATTATGCAACTCCCGTTTACTGGAGAAACACTTTGTGTGCTACCAAACGTCATAACGTAACTGGGTGATTATAAAGGTGCTCTACAGGTGTCTCCGAAGGTACTTGTTGGGTTGGCGTATTTCAAGATTAGGATTTGTCACTCCGATTGTCGGTGAGGTATCTCTGGGCCCACTCGGTAATGCACATCACTTAAAGCCTTGCAAGCATTGCAACTAATGAGTTAGTTGCGGGATGATGTATTACGGAACGAGTAAAGAGACTTGTTGGTAACAAGATTGAACTAGGTATTGAGATACCGACGATCGAATCTCGGGCAAGTACATACCGATGACAAATGGAACAACGTATGTTGTTATGCGGTTTGACCGATAAAGATCTTCATAAAATATGTGGGAGCCAATATGAGCATCCAGGTTCCGCTATTGGTTATTGGCCGAACATGTGTCTCGGTCATGTCTACATAGTTCTCAAACCCGTAGGGTCCGCACGCTTAACGATTCGTTGACAGTTTTATTATGAGTTTATGAGTTTTGAAGTACCGAAGGTTGTTCAGAGTCCCGGATGTGATCACGGACTTGACGAGGAGTCTTGAAATGGTCGAGACATAAAGATCGATATATTGGACGACTATATTTGGACACCGGAAAGGTTCCGGGTGAGATTAGGACAATACCGGAGCTCCGGGAGGTTATTGGAACCCCCCGGGATGTATATGGGCCTTATTGGGCCTTAGTGGAAAGGAGCAAGGGAGGGGGCGCGCCCCCTCAAGCCCAATCCGAATTGGGAGGGGGGCCGGCCCCCCTTTCCTTCCTCCCTCCTTCCTCTTCCTTCCCTCTCCCTCTCCTAATAGGAAGGGGGAGTCCTACTCGGTGGGAGTTGGACTCCCCCCTAAGCCGCCACCCCCTTGGCCGGCCCCTCCTCCACTCCTTTATATCTGGGGAGGGGCCACCCCATAGACACAACAATTGATCTCTTGATCTCTTAGCCGTGTGCGGTGCCCCCCTCCACCATAGTTCTCCTTGATAATATTGTAGCGGTGCTTAGGCGAAGCCCTGCGACGGTAGAACATCAAGACCGTCACCACGCCGTCGTGCTGATGGAACTCTTCCCCAACATTCTGCTGGATCGGTGTACGAGGGACGTCATCGAGCTGAACGTGTGCAAGAACTCGGAGGTGTCGTAGTTTCGGTGCTTGATCAGTCGGGCCGTGAAGACGTACGACTACATCAACCGCGTTGTGCTAACGCTTCCGCTTTCGATCTACGAGGGTACGTGGACACACACTCCCCTCTCGTTGCTATACATCACCATGATCTTGCGTGTGCGTAGGAATTTTTTTTAAATTACTGCGTTTCCCAACAGTTCCGTCGCCTAGGGCAGGACAACGCATATCACGTGGAAGTTGATGGGCGGGGTCGGCGTAGTGGACCACGCGTCGCGGCACTACGGCCCAAAGGGGCGACGCAGCGGCAGCGTGCGGGTTGGGGCGACGACGGGAAGACCTCGAGACGGCGGCGTGGACCACGTGTCGCGGTGCTACGGCCCGAAGGGGCGGCGCAGCGGTGGTGCGCCGGTCGGTGCAGCCATGGGGACGGCCTCGAGCAGCGGCGGGGACTGCGTCCCACGACGCTACGGCCCGAAGGGGCGACGTAGCAGCTGTGCGCAGTCGGTGCAGCCGCATGGCAGAACCACGGGGCGGCGGCACTGCGGCCCAATGGTGTGACACATTGGCAGCCCGTTGCTCGATCGTTGGAGGGGCGTGTTGCACTCGGGGACGATCTCCACGGGACTGCGGAGGGGCGCGCAAGCGACTAGCTAGGTCGGTCACGCAGCGCGGATGGAGCGGAGCGGCGTTTAGGTGATCAATCTGACCGCTTGCGAGGACGGGGTCGCAGGCCGGTGATGAGGTAGGCGAGCCACCGAGGCCACGCGCGAACAGCCAGCGCGTGCACGCGGCCCACGCCCGAGAAGGGCACAAGCTGCGCATCACAACGCAGCCGGTCAACACATCATGTGTGTGGCGGTGCCAGGGCCGGTGGACAGATGCAGCCGAGCGGGGTGGAGATGTGATTGATGCAGGATCCTGATCGGATGAGGAGGACGACAACCTACACAGAGCGACGGGCGGTCGACGCCTTGAGCGACGGCATTGACAGCCGCCGTGTCACACGAGGCCGCCGGGCAGTATAGGAGGCCGGGTGGTCGTGCCGGTGTCGGAGGAGAGGCGCGCGAGCTTCGACGGGCGGCGGCAGACCACGCAAAGTGATCTTAGATCAGAAAATCAAAAAGAAAACGCCGATCAATGCGACTGGCAAGAGAGAGAAAAATCCGGGTCAAAGGATCGGAAAAAAGACTCTTTAGGGCAGCCGCTCAACGTGACCGACAGACGAACTCTAGGTACATGTGGCACAGCCTCTGGTGGTGATTATGGAGACCAACCGCCCCGAGGGCGGCGCGGAGTGGAAGCGGTGACGGTGGTGGCTAGGGTTTGGATGGGTTAGGCTGATACCTTATTAAAGGATAAGGATGTGGTGGAGTCGATTTTTATTGTTTGAGCCCATGGGCATATATATATATATATATATATATATATATATATATATATATATATATATATAAGTACAATGATTAATTTAAAATTTGATTATGTATGTAAGAGTAGAAAAGAATAGAAAAAAATTGGCCGAAGTTTATAGTGAGCATACCAAGTTGTGTTTGAGCAATGCAGTCCGAAGAATGATGATAGTTATGTGCCCCACTAGGTGCACGTTTGACTTCATGAGCACATGACCTGAAGCTGCTCATGACGCTCATCTTCTTTATCACGTATTCTACAGAAGATAATACATTCAGCTTTACTACAGTGCTTGATAAATATATTATATTCGGTTGCACCTTTAATTCAAGGAAAGATGGCATAAACCTCCAATTGATTATGTATGTAAGTTGGATAGTCTTTATAACTAGTAAGAAATCCTCATACTTTAGTTAGCGATTTCTCTTATTCATTGCATATATCAGAACGAAACATTTTGCTAGCTACTTGAATACTATCCAAATCACCGTTGATAACAGTGCCCAAAATATTACAATGTAAGTTTTTTGCTAGCTACTTGAATACTATGCCAATCCCCGTTTGATGATTGATTGTTGAAAAGACCACCGGAATCATAACATGGATATGGTCAGTTCTTGGTATCAATTTTTTTTGCGAGGTTCTTGGTATCCTTTTCAATAATATGTATGTCACTGTAGGCTTATCCGTAGCCTGTGCAACATTAGTGTATCTCCTTTTTCTCCCGGCCCCCAACACACACATACACACACATCGCCTATTGAAGACCGAGTCGGAGTTGTTGAGCTTCAAAACTGATGAATTCGCCATGTGTGCCTTGCTATTGACGAGAATGTCATCTTCCACTTAAAGGATCATCCATATATATGAGACACCAAAGAGTCAAACGTCCATGAGACACCAAAGAGTCAAACGTCCAGATGTATGCAGGTAGCATCATCCTAGCTAACCATTTTATAAGAGGTTGGTTTGGTTCTTAAAGGAACTCTCAGTAGCTACTGTTCCTAGATACAAGCACACAGTTAAAATTGTACCCTATAAAATGGGGCATTAACCCACAGTAAAAATTATGATGAAACATGACAGTTATGTTCCGCATTTGGCGCACTTTTGATTCAACCAATACTTGACCTGAAGCAAATAATAAGAAAACAAATATGTCAGATGTAGAAATAGGGAATTGGTACACTTAATTTTTACAATCTTGTATCGCTGTGTAACCAGCAGGAAAAATGTTACGTAAAGATAACCAAAGAAATTTACCTTAGAGTTGCATTCAGATATTCAGAGAAATCACAGATGAGGAGCTCCAGATTGAAATAGCGGACTCTCGCACCAGAAACTGGTACACGCACGTTCGTCGTCTTTTTTCCAAGGTTAACACCAACTATCCATGCGTTCTTATCATCATGTGACAGTTTCGACATCATGTAAACAACATCCTCGCTGTCCATGTCTAGGGTGGTGGGGCAAGCTGAACACTGATTCCTTGGTGCCGATCTTCCAGCCTCAGCATTCCAGAGCTGTGGGAGCAACATATAACGATCAGGGTTGTGAGCCGAGAAGCCATCTATATCAATAGGGTGCCCCCTGCCTAGTACACGTCCGGAGCTTCCAACCAACACAGGCGTCAATTAGGCACTTTTCTTTGTTGGTGCGGGCATTCTCATTGTGGAAGAAGAGCTCAGAATCGTGGAGGATATCGACACTATCAAGACTATCCTCTCTTGTCTCGCTGCTCTTTTGAGTAATAAGTTCCAGCTCGACAAACTTGATGTAACCATTGGAGCAGGTGACATCCCGGACGAACCACGGGCCACTTATCCGTTGCTTGTCACAGTATGCAAGCATGGGTATCGGGATGAAACTTAGAACCGGGTTCTTGTCAATGTGCCCAAGATTGTTTTAATGTTCAAATAAATAAAAAATGATCGTCAATTACAAAAAAAGTTCAACGATTAAAAAAATGTTCATGCATTTCAAGAAAATATCCGTCAAACAAAAAATGTCATGCATTTCAATAAAATTTTCGTCCAAACAAAAACTGTTCATGAATTTCAGAAAAATATTCATTGATACAGAAAATGTTCGCCGATTCAAAAAATGTTCATCGATTCAAGAAATGTTCATCGATTAATAAAAAGTTTGCCGATCCAAAAAAATGTTTGCCAATTTAAAAAACATATTTTCTTAAAAGTTCCATCAATTAAAAAATGTAGACAATTTCATAGAAAATGTTTGTGAATTGAAATCATAACTTTAGAGAAATCATGAAGTTGAAAAATATACAAGTTTTAAAAATTATTTTTGTGAATTCAAAAACATGTTCATGCTTTCAAAAAATGTTCACGGATTTGAAAATATGTTCGCTGCACAAAAAAGAGAAATATATAAATATAAAATAAAACTAAAACTAAAAAAGAAACAGAAAGAAAAAACCGGAAGAAAAAACAATAGAGAGAAAAATAGAAACAGATGTTCTCTAAACTGGTCTGTGGAAGAACCTGGAATGGCCCAGTCCAGAAGAGGACCTACAGGCGGAATTGGATTCCCCAAAAAGAAGAATTGGTCTGCCAAAATCCATCTGATGGCCCCACTACCAGCTCGGTCCGCTCCGCGGCCCAGTCCAATCCCCCAAAGGAGCCATCGCATGAAAAGCTGGAAAAGTAGTCTGATACTTTTTTTCCCCTAGAGGCGATCTAGGGTTCCACTTTTCCTCCGGCGGCTACGCACAGAGTCTACGTCAAACCTCCTTGTCGGTCGGTTTTTCCGATGGCAGGGAGTCACCAGGAGGGCGTGACTTGGACGGTACGCTTGCATGGCAAGTTTACTACCACCGGTGACCGAGGATGAAGAAGGAAGCGAGAAGGGGACGATGAGGGATGAACAAGTGGAGAAAGATCAGGCTAGTGGGGAGAGTATGGAGGGAGGATCGAAGAAGGTGGAGGAGGGAGTAGGCAGTAGGAGCAGGGAGACAGGGGTGGATGAAGGAGACGAGGATGAGTGGGACTATTATGGACCGGTGCCGGATCTGGAAGACAAATTTGCGGGGATGAAACTCCATGGAGAGGAGGAAGATGATTTAGATCTGTCCGGAGAAGTGGATGAGCTGATTGGCGGGGTACGATGGCTAGGGTTGTTTTCGGGTGTACACAACCAAGCCTTTCAGCCATGCAGCCTTGCTGAAGCAGATGGGGAACGCGTGGGCGGCGGCTCAAGGCGTCACCTTCAATGTAAAAGGTCCGAATCTGTTCTTGTTCCAGTGTCATTGTCTTGAGGACTGGAAACGGATCATGGATGGGGGCCCATGGATCTTCCGTTATGCTCCAGTGATTATTCAGGAGTATGATGGATTCACAGACGTTTCGGAGTACAAATTGAATAAAGTGCCATTGTGGGCGAGAGTCAAGGGGCTGCCGGATGGACTGACAGCCAAGAAAGAGCTTGCAGAGAAAGTTGCTGCAAAGATTGGAGAACCACCTTTTACGACTATTGTCAACGAAGGAAAGATTAATCCAACAAGTGCTTTGAGAATCAGGGTTTTTGTGGATGTGAATACACCTCTGGTTAGGTTTGTGCCGATAACCCTCAGGGTGAAGAAGAAATATCCTGTATACTATGACAGGCTGCCGGACTTCTGTTATTTCTGTGGCTTGATGGTGCACACAGTTGAGGAATGCGGGGACAGAATTCACGATCCTCGTACCTGCGAGTGGGGAGAATGGCTTCTGTGGGGATCAGAGCAGCAAACGTATGCGTTAGGAGGAAGGGTGAACATGGAAGGATGTGGTAGAGGAGGTAGGCAGGGAGGAAGAGGAGGTAGACAAGGGAGGGGAGGTCGTGACGGAGGAAGTAGGGAGGGGGAGGAAGATGAAATGCAGTACAATAATGGGGACTATACCCAACAAGATGTGAGAGCAACTGATAACATGAATGTGCGTAAAAGGCTGGTCTTAGCTGATGGAGCAGTCAATATTCGAGGCCAAGTGCTTACGAATCTAGAAGGAAGGGTCGCTGGAACAGTTTTAATGCTGGAAAACAGTGAACATGAAACTGTAACAGGGGTAAATAACACCCCGGGGAAGGTTCCTATAGTAAAGAGGAGGAGGCAGGATGGTGTTTTGAATGGTAATGAAGTGGAAATGCATGATCAGACGGCCTCCTCCGAGGAGGGCCGCCGAGCCCAATGAGAACCCTATGTTGGAACTGCCGCGGGATTGGCGACCCAGCAACAGTCAAAGAGCTCCGCGATCTAGTGGAAACGCAGATAGCGAAGTATAGGGTGGAAGGTTTGGCGGGTAGTTTAGGATTTACAGGTCGTTTTGGAGTAGATAGTGCATGCAGAAGTGGAGGCTTATGCATTTTTTGGAAGAATAGTGTGGAGCTCGAAATAAAAACCTATTCACAACATCATATTGATTCGGTTGTGAAAGAGCCAGGCAAAGACCCATGGCGATTGTCGTGTTTCTATGGTGCAGCAAACAGGAGCTTGAGGTACAAGACGTGGGATACTATGAAGTTCTTGCGTGGAGAAAGTACCCTGCCATGGCTGTGCATTGGGGACTTCAATGAGATACTCAGGCAAGAGGAGCAGATGGACCCTAATGAGAGAGATAGTGCATAGATGGAAGAATTCAGAGAAGCGGTCGATGTTTGTGAACTGGCTGATCTTGGATACAAAGGGTTGGATTGGACTTTTGAGAAGAGAGTCGTGGGAGGTGAATTCTGCAGGGTACGGCTTGACCGAGCTTTGGCAAGTGCTAACTGGTCAGCTATGTTTCCCTTCGCTTCATTGGAGCATCTCACAGCAGCAAAATCGGATCACAGCCCGATATTACTATTGAACGACCTGGAAGCGAACAATCTGAGGATTGCGTTGAGGAAACCATTCAGATATGAATGTTGCTGGGAGATGGATGATAGGTTTGGGGCTACACTTAAGTATGAATGGGAAAAGAACCAACCAGCTACAAGTATAACAGAGCTAGCTGATAAGTTTGACATTGGTTGGAGCGTCGCTTAAACATTGGAGCCGAGCAACTTTTGGGTCTGTCCGGGAAGAGTTAAGGAAGCTACGACATCAGCTAGCAGTTCTGAGAGCTGACCCGGCCCGTGTTGGGCCGGGCGACGAGGAGAAGAGGGTTATGGACAAGATTGTTGAGATTTCGTACCGGGAGGAGATAATGATGAGACAACGGTCGCGTATTGACTGGCTGTCCGCAGGCGACAATAACACGCAGTATTTCCAGAAGAAGGCAAGTGCTAGAAGGGCAAAAAAACAATATAACTCAGCTTGAGAGGCCGGGTGGGACACTTACTTCTGATACTGATGAGATGGCCGGTATGGCTAATGAGTTCTATGAGAAATTGTACAAGTCTGAAGGATGTATTGGGATGGAGGAGGTTCTGTCCCACATCCCTGTCAGAGTTGATGGAAGTATGAATGCAAAGCTTAATGCACCATATACAAAAGAAGAGGTCAAAGTTGCTCTCTTTCAAATGTTTCCAACTAAAGCACCGGGCCCCGATGGATTTCCTGCACATTTTTTTCAGAGACATTGGGACCTTTGCGGTGAAGAGGTTACTGGCATGATTATTAGATTGCTCGAGGGAGATGATTCTCTGGAGGATATCAACCGCACGTTCATCATTCTTATTCCCAAGATTGCAAGTCCAAAAATTCTAGGACAGTTTCGGCCTATAAGCCTTTGGAACGTGGTCTACAAGATAGCGTCAAAGGTCTTAGCTAACAGGTTGAAGATCATCCTTCCTGAGGTAATTTCTGAGGAGCAGTCGGCCTTTGTGCCTGGACGTCTTATCACGAATAATTTTTTGACAGCTTACGAGTGTTTGCATTACATGAAAACGAGAAGAGTAAAGAATAATCGGTTTGTTGCGCTGAAGTTAGACATGATGAAAGCATATGACCGCCTGGAATGGCCTTATCTGAAGGCTGTTATGTTGAGATTGGGCATTAGTCCACGCTTCACAGAGACTATCATGAGATGTGTTTCTTCAGTCACATTCTCAGTTCTTTTTAACGGTGGTAGTTTGAATGATTTCAGGCCATCAAGGGGTATGAGACAAGGGGACCCTATCTCCCCGTACTTATTTTTACTTGCAGCTGAAGGTCTCTCGTCTTTATTAAAACACCACGGAGGTGGCATACGGGTTGCAGAAACAGCCCCGCAAGTTAATCACTTGCTCTTTGCGGACGATAGTCTACTGTTCTTTGAAGCAAACATGGATAGTGCAACTCGTGTCCAGAACATTTTGAGGATGTACTGCGACGCGTCGGGCCAACGAGTAAACACAGACAAGTCCGTTATATATTTCAGCAAGGGGGTTCCTGAGGTAACACGGAACGAGATAAAGAATGCACTGGATGTTCAAAATGAATCCCTATCAGAGAAGTATTTGGGCCTGCCCACGGACGTAGGGAAGAACAAGGAAGGAAGCTTTAAGTATTTAAAGGATAGAATTTGGAAACACATCCAAGGTTGGATGGAGAAATGTTTATCAGCAGGATGTAAAGAAGTTTTGGTCAAATCGGTTGCACAATCTATTCCGACATATTCCATGTCATGCTTCAAACTTTGTCGCGGCCTAACTGAACATATAAACAGCCTTATCAGGAAGTTTTGGTGGGGGAGTAAGCGTGGCCAAAGAAAACCGGCTTGGGTTTCTTGGAATACTATGTATAAACCAAAGCATATGGGAGGCATCAGATTCGGGGACATAGAGCTTTTCAATCTTGCTTTGCTTGCTCGTCAAGTTTGGCGTTTACTTCAGGACCCGGAGTCTTTGAGTGCGCGTGTTTTACGTGCTCGTTACTACCCCCAGAGCAACATATTGGGTGCAAGCCTTGGCACCTGGCCTTGCCAAGTATGGCGCTCGCTGATGGAGGGGAGAGATATGCTCGCTTTGGGCCTCATAAAGAGAATCGGGTCGGGGACTGAAACTTACATTTGGTAAGATAACTGGATGCCGCATGATTTCAAGCTGAGACCTATATGTTCTATTTCTCCCGCCCCGCCGCAATTAGTGTCAGAACTCATAGATGCAACATCCAGATCATGGAACGTACAAGTACTGACCGAGAACTTCATCCAGCTGGATGTGGATGTTATCTTGAACATCCCTTTAAGCACACGTGTACAACCTGACTTTTGGTCATGGCACTACGAGCGTCGGGGAATCTTCACAGTCAAATCTGCCTATAGGATGACAAGTGGAATCAAACACCAGCGAGAGGACTGGCTAGAGCACAGGCCGAGCCACTCGAACGTTGAAGCTGAGAGCAGATCATGGTCTCAGTTGTGGAAAGTGAAAGTTCCGTCTAAGGTCAAGGTCTTTGTGTGGAGATTAGCACAAATGTCATTACCCACTGGATCAGTCCGCCACGAGCGTAACATGGCCACTTCACCTGTGTGTGGTTTATGCGAAGCGGAGTATGACTCATGGCGGCATTCTTTGTTTGAGTGCAGGATGGCACGGTATGTCTGGGCTCTAGGCGATGAGGAAATTTTGGCACATCTGATTTCCAACAGAAGTGATGATGCGCGTTTGTGGCTATTCTGGGTATTTGAAACTCTAGAGCAGCAAGACCTCGCTAGAGTTCTAATCACCATGTGGGCAATATGGTGGGCACGTAGAAGAGCAATCCATGATAATGAATTCCAGAGCCCTTTGTCTACCATGTGCTTTATTAACAGGTATCTGCAGGACCTTGAAATAGCAGCGAAACACAGTCCCATAGTGCATGCTGGCGAGGCAAAGCCCAGGGGCCGGAAGTGGATCCCTCCTGGCGAAGATGCGGCGAAGATAAATGCGGATGGCGCTATCTCCAGGTCGGGACGGACGGGAGCGTGTGCTGTTATATGCAGGGACAAAGAAGGAAACTACATTGGCGCATCGGCTATGGTTTTCGAAGGCCTAGTTGGCGCTGCAAACCTGGAGGCCCAAGCATGCAATGAGGCACTTGCCCTTGCTCAAGATCTTCATCTATCACATGTGATCATAGCGTCGGACTGCCTGCAAGTCGTCTCAGACATCAATGGTGCTGCGCAATCATCTTCTTATGCTTGCATCATCGAAGAGATTAAAGTTAGATCTTTAGATTTTGTTAAAGTTAGTTTTTGTTTTGAAAATAGGGAGTCAAATTGTGAGGCTCATGCTTTGGCAAAAGCAGCCTCGACGCTCCCTATCGGTCGACATGTGTGGCTAGGGAACACACCTGATATCATTTGTATCCCGTCAGTTCTGGTTGATCAATAAAACCCTAGTTACACCTAAAAAAAATCCATCTGATTGGTACATTCGTATGTGGTTGTAAGTAATCAAACGACTCGCTCCGTCCATACGGTTTAGGCCACTCACAGGCATGTTCTATTGGACTCCAACTTTGCATTGGGCTTCGGGCAACCTTTAATTATATCAGATAAAAATAGGGGTTGGTCGTGCCAAGCTAGCTCCCATGTGTACATCGTTCCCAATGGGAAGACTGGATTTTTTGGATCGAATCGACCTCCTATGTTTTTTTACTAATCGCTCCTCCTTCCTATCCCAAGGGTTAAGAAACACCACCTCTTCATCGGCATATATGTTTTTTGTGAAATAATTCTTGTATTACTTAAAATCAAATGTTACAATCATGATGAACAATATCAATGTCTTCTTCTAGAGCCGGTGCAAGCGTTTCTTTTGCGGGGGACCATGTCTTCATCGTTGATGACCATGTCGACCACCTGGTGTCCGTCATTGTGTACTCATCTCCTGAGCACTCGAGGGTTGAAGACCACCTTGCTTGACCGGCCTTCACCATATGCATGACAAGTTGGGCTCATATGTATTTCATAGCAAAACACGAGTGTCGTATGGAGAATTACAAGTCGGTGCATGAATGGGCTCACAAAAGCGGTGTGTTAAAGTGTGACGTCGAAGCTTGTCATCTTGAAATTGACCACATTCGTCGTGAATAGGTACCCAACGTAACCACTATCAACGATCATATTGAAGATAATAAGTGGCACTTCTCATTATGGATGGTTCGGTCTGGAAGTGCGAGAATTTTGTTTTCAACAGGTACAACACACTGGCACATTTGCTAGTGGTACCCAAAAGAAGCTACAATATAAGTTTCAGATTGATCGGTGAACAGAACTATCTGAGTCATCACATGGAAGTCATGTTCGTCGTCGTACATGACATATTTATATGGCCAGTTTTTGATATCTTTTTCAATAATACCCATAGGTAATCATTTTTTCTTCAGAAACACTGATTTCAACGTAGACGCACACGCTCACATCACCCCCTGACAATTTAAAAAAAAACATAGTTTCTTAAAAATCTCCTCAATTAAAAAAATGTAGACAATTTCATAGAAAATGTTTGTGAATTAAAATCGTGACTTTAAAAAATCATGAATTTGAAAAATATACAAGTTTTAAAAATTATTATTGTGAATTCAAGATCATGTTCATGCTTTCAAAAAATGTTCACGAATTTGAAAATATGTTCGTGGCACGAAAAAGAGAAAAATATAAATACAAAAGAAAAATAAAAACTAAAAAGGAAACATAAAGAAAAACCGGAAGAAAAAACAATAGAAAAAAATAGAAACAGATGTTTTCTAAACTGGTCTGTGGAAGAACCCGGAATGGTCCGGTCCAGAAGAGGACCTACAAGCGGAATTGGATTCCCCAAAAAGAAGAATCGGTCTGCCAAAATCCGTCTGATTCGTACATTCGTATGTGGTCGTAAGTAATCAAATAACTCGCTCCGTCCATACGGTTTAGGCCACTCACATGCAAGCTAGAGAATAGAATTGCTCTCACAATGAATTCCTTAGCCACCGTTACAACATATACAGGAGAAGTACAACAGAACGCCCGAGAGAAGTGGCACGCAGGCCCGAGCACAACTCACGATCCTAAAGATCAGGAGAATACATACACAGGTACAG
Source organism: Aegilops bicornis (assembly GCA_021605145.1). Lineage (NCBI taxonomy): Eukaryota > Viridiplantae > Streptophyta > Magnoliopsida > Poales > Poaceae > Aegilops > Aegilops bicornis. The sequence goes on along the minus strand of CM038672.1, from coordinate 614,196,972 downwards.
AATACACATGAAATACAACACGCTAACACCCCCCCTCAGCCGAAACTCCGTGTGGAAGGATGTTGAGGCTGGCGCGAAACTCAGTGAAGACCTGTGTAGGGAGACCCTTGGTGAAGACATCCACGAACTGAGAACTCGACGGGACATGCAGGACACGAACTTCACCAAGGGCAACGCGATCGCGGACGAAGTGTAGATCAATCTCGATGTGCTTCGTCCGTTGGTGATGGGCGGGGTTGGTGACGATGTATGCGGCGCTGATGTTGTCGCAATAGACAACGGTGGCGTGTGAAGGAGGGCACCGGAGCTCATGCAAGAGTTGGCGAAGCCAACAAGCCTCGGCAACACAGTTGGCCACACCCCGGTATTCGGCCTCGGCGCTAGAGCGTGACACGGTGGCCTGTCGTTTTGAAGACCAAGAGAGAAGGTTGCGGCCAAGAAAGACACAAAAACCAGAGGTTTATTTGCTTGTATCGGGACAACCGGCCCAATCCGCGTCAGAGTATGCAACAAGTTCATGAGAGGAAGACTTTTAGAGTTGAAGGCCAAAATGTGTCATGCCACGCAAGTACCGAAGAATGCGCTTGATGAGCTGCATGTGGGAGTCGCGTGGGTCATGCATGAACAGGCACACCTGTTGGACGGCGTAGGCAAGATCGGGCCGAGTGAGTGTGAGGTATTGAAGAGCGCCGGCGAGACTGCGGTAGGTGGTGGGGTTAGCAAGGGGTGTACCCGCACGGGCAGAGAGTTTGGCGGTGGTGTCTATGGGTGTAGGGACCGGTTTGCAGTTTAGCATGTTGGCCCGCTCGAGAATCTCCAAGGCATATTGTTGCTGACAAAGGAAGATGCCGGAGGCTTTGGGTGTGACGTTGATGCCAAGGAAGTGATGGAGCTCCCCAAGATCCGTCATGGAGAATTCACGTTTGAGAGCATGGATGATGTGGTGGAGGGTTTGGGATGTGCTGGCGTAAGAATAATGTCATGGACATACACGAGGAGGTAAGCAACGGAGCTCCCATGACGGAGGATGAAGAGGGAGGAGTCGCTTTTGGAGGCAGCAAACCCGAGGGAGAGGAGAAAGGATTGGAAGCGATGGAACCATGTGCGTGGGGCTTGTTTCAAGCCATATAGAGACTTGCGGAGTAAGCACACGTGGTCCGGGTGGGTGGGATGAACAAAGCCAGCGGGTTGGGCACAATACACCGTCTCCTTGAGATCACCATGAAGAAAAGCGTTCTTGACGTCGAGTTGATGGATGGGCCACGAGTTGGACGTGGCAAGAGTGAGAACAACTCGAATGGTGGCCGGTTTGACAACCGGGCTGAATGTTTCGTCGTAGTCCACACCTTCATGTTGGGTGAAGCCGCGAACCACCCAACGTGCCTTGTAGCGCGCCAAGGTACCATCGGTGTTGAACTTGTGACGATAGATCCATTTGCCAGTCACCACATTGACACCTGCAGGTCTAGGAACCAAACACCACGTTGAATTCTTAATTAGAGCATCATATTCATCACACATTGCATGTTGCCAATTGGGATCTTTTAGTGCCGAACGGTACGTGGCAGATATGGGAGAGATGGCCGAGGAAGACGTATCTGCAACGAATAAGCATTTGGGTTGGCAAAATCAAGATTTGGCACGTGTGCGCATGTTGTGGGAATTGAGGGGAGGTGGAATTGGACGGGCGCGAGCAGCTATACGTGGCGGAGAGGGAGTGGATGGCGCGGAATCGGAGGAAGATGCGGTAGTAGCGTCGGACGAGGAGGGCGTTGGATTCGAGGGGGATACGCGCTCAGACGCGTGATCCAAGGAGCCAGGCGGGGGCAGTGGGCCTGTAGCGCCGGATACGGTGGGTGGGGATGGGGTGGGAATCGAGGGGGATGTGGGACACCGTTGGGGGCGAGCGGGGGAGCGACGCGTGGGGGCGATGGACGTGGTGGGCGGGCTGGTGGTTGGATTGCGGGGCGTGATTGGCGTGCATGGAAATGTCACGTCCGAGTCGGTAGGTGGGGTCCGCCGGAATGATTGGGAGGGGGATCGGGCGTGGGATCTGGTGCCGAATCGGGAGGGAGGATATGGCGGGTGGGATTTTGTGTGGCGAGGGGTGGGCGTGACTCGGGTGTGGCAGGCTCGTAAGGAAAAATTGTTTCATCGAACATGACGTGTCTAGAGACGATCACGCGGCGAGAGGTGAGGTCGTAACAGCGATATCCCTTGTGTTCTAGCGGGTAGCCAAGGAACACGCAACGTGTCGAGCGGGGGGCGAGTTTGTGGGGCGAGGTGGCGTAGAGGTTGGGATAGCAAAGACATCCAAACACGCGTAGGTGATCGTAGGAGGGATGCCGGCCGTGGAGAATGTAATAGGGAGTGTAGCCCGCAAGAGTACTAGAGGGACGTATGTTGAGCAAGTGTGTGGCGGTGTGGAGCGCCTCAACCCTGAAGGGTGGGGGTAAGTGGGCTTGGAGAAGAAGGGTGACTACGATGCCATTGGTGGTGCGTATGAGGCGCTCGGCTTTGCCATTTTGCGGGGATGTGTGAGGGGAGGAAAACCGATAGGATATGCCGTTGGCAGAGAAGAAGGTGCACAAGGAGGTGTTGATGAAGTCGCCGCCGTTATCACATTGCAAGGCTTTTATAATGACATTATATTGGGTACGCACAAATGTGAAGAAGCGTTGTAAGGTGGTGGAGGTGTCGGATCTGTTGCGCAAGGGAAAGGTCCAAGAAAAATGTGTATAATCATCAAGCACAACTAAATAGTATTGATAACCGGAAAAGCTTACAACGGGTGACGTCCACAAGTCACAATGAACAAGCTCAAAGGGAGCAAATGTGCGACTACTAGATGAAGGAAACGGGAGACGCGGTTATCGGCCAAGCTGACAAGCGTTACATGGAGAGTGCGTCTTGTTATTACATGTGGGAAGAAATTTATTAGCTGCTAAAGTGGAGGACGTTTGAGGGCTTGGGTGGCCAAGCCGGCGATGCCAGACATTTGCAGTGGAAGCGGTGGTGAAGATAGCAGTGGGCCAAGTCTTGGTGGAGCCGAAGAACGGGTAGAGATCGCCGGAGCTAGCGGAGATCATGATGACTTTCCTGGTTCGAAGGTCCTTCACAAAAAAGCCAAATGGGTAAAATTCTATAGAGCAAGAGTTATCACGAGCGAACTGGCGAACAGAGATGAGACTAGTGACTACATGGGGAGAAAAAAGTACGTCACGTAAATGAAAATTGTGAGGAGGGAGGGTGGTGGATCCAACGTTTTGAATGGGGAGATGAGTGCCATCGCCAACGACAATGTGAGATAAATGATGCTTTAAAGAATAATTAGGGCGGTGAATATTACCAGGGTTGGCGGTGACGTGAGACGAAGCGCCGCTGTCGAGGTACCACTCGGAGGAGCTGGGTGTTGGGGAACGTAGTAATTTCAAAAAAATTCCTACGCACACGCAAGATTATGGTGATGCATAGCAACGAGAGGGGAGAGTGTTGTCTACGTACCCTCGTAGACCGAAGCGGAAGCAATCACAATGTAGAGGAAGTAGTCGTACGTTCTCCTCGCGATCCAACCGATCCAAGCACCGTTACTCCGGCACCTCCGAGTTCTTGGCACACGTACAGCTCGGTGACGCCTCCTCGGGCTCCGATCCAGCAAAGCTCCGGGAGAGAGAGTTCACAAGACGACGGTGTGGTGACGATCTTGATGTTCTACCAACGCAGGGCTTCGCCTAAGCACTGCTATGATTTGACCGAGGTGGAATATGGTGGAGGGGGGCACCGCACACGGCTAAGGAACGATCTCAAGGATCAACTTGTGTGTCATGGGGTGCCCCCTGCCCCCGGATATAAAGGAGCAAGGGGAGGGCCGGCCGGCCCTAGGAGGTGCGCCAAGGAAGGGGAGGCCTCCTCCTAGTGGGAGTAGGACTCCCCTTTCCTAGTCCACCTCGGAAGGAGGAAGGGGGAAGGAAGGAGAGGGAGAGGAAGAGGGAAAGGGGGCCGCCCCCCCCTCCTTGTCCAATTCGGACTCCCCATGGGGGGGGCGCGCGCCACCTCCTGGCGCAGCCCTCTCTCTCCCCTCTTGGCCCAATAAGGCCCATTACTTCCCGGGGGGTTCCGGTAACCTCCGCACTCCGGTTTTCTCCGGAAACTTCCGAACCTTTCCGAATCCGAATATAGCCGCAAAAATATATCAATCTTTATGTCTCGATCATTTCGAGACTCCTCGTCATGTCCGTGATCACATCCGGGACTCGAACTCCTTGGTACATCAAAATACACAAACTCATAATATAACCGCCATCGAAACCATAAGCGTGCGGCCCCTACGGTTCGAGAACAATGTAGACATGACCGAGATACATCTCCGGTCAATAACCAATAGCGGGACCTGGATGCCCATATTGGTTCCTACATTTTCTACGAAGATCTTTATCGGTCTAACCGCATAACAACATACGTTGTTCCCTTTGTCATCGGTATGTTACTTGCCCGAGATTCGATCGTCGGTATCCAATACCTAGTTCAATCTCGTTACTGGCAAGTCTCTTTACTCGTTCCGTAATGCATCATTCCGTAACTAACTCATTAGCTACATTGCTTGCAAGGCTTATAGTGATGTGCATTACCGAGATGGCCCAGAGATACCTCTCCGACAATCGGAGTGACAAATCCTAATCTCGAAATACGCCAACCCAACATCTGCCTTTGGAGACACTTGTAATACTCCTTTATAATCACCCGATTCGTTGTGACATTTGGTAGTACCCAAAGTGTTCCTCCGCAAACGGGAGTTGCATAATCTCATAGTTATAGGAACATGTATAAGTCATGGATAAAAGCAATAGCAACATACTAAACGATCGGGTGCTAAGCTAATGGAATGGGTCATGTCAATCAGATCATTCAACCAATGATGTGACCTTGTTAATCAAATGACAACTCCTTTGTCTATGGTCAGGAAACTTAACCATCTTTGATTAACAAGCTAGTCTAGTAGAGGCATACTAGTGACACTCCGTTTGTCTATGTATTCACACATGTATTATGTTTCCGGTTAATACATTTCTAGCATGAATAATAAACATTTATCATGATATAAGGAAATAAATAATAACTTTATTATTGCCTCTAGGGCACATTTCCTTCAGTCTCCCACTTGCACTAGAGTCAATAATATAGATTAAACATGAATGATTCTAACACCCATGGAGTCTTGGTGTTGATCATGTTTTGCTCGTGGAAGAGGCTTAGTCAACGGGTCTGCTACATTCAGATCCGTATGTATCTTGCAAATCTCTATGTCTCCCACCTGGACTAAGTCCCGGATGGAATTGAAGCGACTCTTGATGTGTTTTGTTCTCTTGTGAAATCTGGATTCCTTCGCCAAGGCAATTGCTCCAAAGATTGTCACAAAAGATTTTCATTGGTCCCGATGCACTAGGTATGACACCTAGATCGGATATGAACTCCTTCATCCGCACTCCTTCATTAGCTGCTTCCGAAGCTGCTATGTATTCCGCTTCACATGTAGATCCCGCCACGACGCTTTGTTTAGAGCTGCACCAACTGACAGCTCCTCCGTTTAGTGTAAATACGTATCCGGTTTGCGATTTAGAATCGTCCGGATCAGTGTCAAAGCTTGCATCAACGTAACCATTTACGATGAGCTCTTTGTCACCTCCATATACGAGAAACATATCCTTAGTCCTTTTTAGGTACTTCAGGATTTTCTTGACCGCTGTCCAGTGATCCACTCCTGGATCACTCTGGTACCTCCCTGCTAAGCTTATAGCAAGGCACACATCAGGTCTGGTACACAGCATTGCATACATGATAGAGCCTATGGCTGAGGCATAGGGAACATCTTTCATTTTCTCTCTATCTTCATGCGGTGGTCGGGCATTGAGTCTTACTCAACTTCATACCTTGCAATACAGGCAAGAACCCTTTCTTTGCTTGATCCATTTTGAACTTCTTCAAAATCTTGTCAAGGTATGTGCTTTGTGAAAGTCCAATTAAGCGTCTTGATCTATCTCTATAGATTTTTATGCCTAATATGTAAGCAGCTTCACCGAGGTCTTTCATCGAAAAACTCTTGTTCAAGTATCCCTTTATGCTATCCAGAAATTCTATATCATTTCCGATCAGTAATATGTCATCTACATATAATATCAGAAATGCTACAGAGCTCCCACTCACTTTCTTGTAAATACAGGCTTCTCCAAAAGTCTCAGATAAACCCAAATGCTTTGATCACACTATCAAAGCGTTTATTCCAACTCCGAGATGCTTGCACCAGTCCATAAATGGATTGCTGGAGCTTGCACACTTTGTTAGCTCCCTTTGGATCGATAAAACCTTCTGGTTGCATCATATACAACTCTTCTTCCAGAAAACCATTTAGGAATGCAGTCTTTACATCCATTTGCCAAATTTCATAATCATAAAATGCGGCAATTGCTAACATGATTCGGACAGACTTAAGCATCGCTACGGGTGAGAAGGTCTCATCGTAGTCAATCCCTTGAACTTGTCGAAACCCCTTTGCGACAAGTCGAGCTTTGTAGACAGTAATATTACCGTCGCCAGTCTTCTTCTTGAAGATCCACTTGTTTTCTATTGCTTGCCGACCCTCGGGCAAGTCAATCAAAGTCCACACTTTGTTTTCATACATGGATCCCATCTCAGATTTCATGGCCTCAAGCCATTTTATGAATCTGGGCTCACCATCGCTTCTTCATAGTTCGTAGGTTCATCATGATCTAGTAGCATGACTTCCGAACAGGATTACCGTACCACTGCAGTGCGGATCTTACTCTGGTTGATCTACGAGGTTCAGAGTAACTTGATCTGAAGTTTCATGATCAACATCATCAACTTCCTCACTATTTGGTGTAGATGTCGCAGAAACCGGTTTCGTGATAAACTACTTTCAAATAAGGGAGAAGGTACAGTTACCTCATCAAGTTCTACTTTCCTCCCACTCACTTCTTTCGAGAGAAACTCCTTCTCTAGAAAGGATCCATTCTTAGCAACAAATGTCTTGCCTTCGGATCTGTGATAGAAGGTGTAACCAACTGTCTCCTTTGGGTATCCTATGAAGACACATTTCTCCGATTTAGGTTCGAGCTTATCAGGTTGAAGCTTTTTCACATAAGCATTGCATCCCCAAACTTTAAGAAACGACAACTTCGGTTTCTTGCTAAACCATAGTTCATAAGGTGTCGTCTCAACAGATTTTGACGGTGTTCTATTCAGCGTGAATGCGGCCGTCTTAAGAGCATAACCCCAAAACGATAGCGGTAAATCTGTAAGAGACATCATAGATCGCACCATATCTAGTAAAGTGCGACACGACGTTCGGACACACCATTGCGCTGTGGTGTTCCGGTGGCGTGAGTTGCGAAACTATTCCGCATTGTTTCAAACGTAGACCAAACTCGTAACTCAAATATTCGCCTCCACGATCAGATCGTAGAAACTTTATTTTCTTATTACGATGATTTTCAACTTCACTCTGAAATTCTTTGAACTTTTCAAATGTTTCAGACTTATGTTTCATTAAGTAGATATACCCATATCTGCTTAAATCATCTGTGAAGGTGAGAAAATAACGATATCCGCCACGAGCCTCAACATTCATTGGACCACATACATCTCAGTATGTATGATTTCCAACAAATCTGTTGCTCTCTCCATAGTACCGAGAACGGGTTTTAGTCATCTTGCCCATGAGGCACGGTTCGCAAGTGCCAAGTGATTCATAATCAAGTGACTCCAAAAGTCCATCAAGATGGAGTTTCTTCATGCGCTTTATACCGATATGACCTAAACGGCAAGTGCCACAAATAAGTTGCACCATCATTATCAACTCTGCATCTTTTGGTTTCAACATTATGAATATGTGTATCACTACTATCGAGATTCATTAAAATAGACCACTCGTCAAGGGTGCATGACCATAAAAGATATTATTCATATAAATAGAACAACCATTATTCTCTCGATTTAAATGAATAACCGTCTCGCATCAAACAAGATCCAGATATAATGTTCATGCTCAACGCTGGCACCAAATAACAATTATTTAGGTCTAAAATTAATCCCGAAGGTAGATGTAGAGGTAGCGTGCCGACCGCGATCACATCGATTTTGGAACCATTTCCCACGCCGCATCGTCACCTCGTCCTTTGCCGTTGTTCGCAATCCATAGTCCCTGCTTTGAGTTGCAAATATTAGCAATGTAACCAAGATCAAATACCCAGTGCTATCATGAGCTCTAGTAAGGTACACATCAATAACATGTATATCACATATACCTTTGTTCACCTTGCCATCCTTCTTATCCGCCAAATACTTGGGGCAGTTCCGCTTCCAAAGGACTACCGCTTATGCGGTAGAAGCACTCAGTTGTGTTTAGGTCCAGACTTGGGTTTCTTCTCCCGAGCAGCAACTTGTTTGCTGTTCTTCTTGAAGTTCCCCTTCTACTGCCCTTGGCCTTTCTTCTTGAAACTAGTGGTCTTATTGACCATCAACACTTGATGCTCCTTCTTGATTTCTACCTCCGCAGCCTTCAAAGATTACGAAGAGCTCGAGCATAGTTTTTACTAACCCTTGCATATTATAGTTCATCACGAAGCCTTTGTAGCTTGGTGGCGTTGATTGAAGAATTCTGTCAATGACACAATCATCCGGAAGATCAACTCCAGTTGAGTCAAGTGATTGTAATACCCGGACATTCCGAGTATGTGCTCACCGATGCACCCATTCTCCTCCATCTTGCAGCTATAGAACTTATTGGAGACTTCATATCTCTCAATCCGGGCATTCTGCTGAAATATCAACTTCAACTCCTGGAACATCTCATATGCTCCATGACTTTCAAAACGTCGTTGAAGACCCGGTTCTAAGCCGTAAAGCATGGCACACTGAACTATAGAGTAGTCATCAGCTTTGCTCGCTGCCAGACGTTCTTAACGCCGCTGGCCAGCATCAAGAAGAAGTTCGGCACCTAGCGGTGCATCCAGACGTAACTCTTCCGTGCAGCAATGAGGATAATCCTCGTGTTACGGACCCAGTCCGTAATTGCTACCATCATCTTTCAACTTTGCTTTCTCAAGGAACGCATTAAAATTCAACGGAACAACAAAGACGAGCCATCTATCTATAAATGCATATAGACAAGCAAGATACTATCAGTACTAAGTTCATGATAAATTTAAGTTCAATTAATCATATTACTTAAGAACTCCCACTTAGACAGACATCTCTCTAGTCATCTAAGTGATCACGTGATCCAAATCAACTAAACCATAACCGATCATCACGTGAGATGGAGTAGTTTTCAATGGTGAACATCTTATGTTGATCATATCTACTATATGATTCACGCCGACCTTCGGTCTCCGTGTTCCGAGGCCATATCTGCATATGCTAGGCTCGTCAAGTATAACCTGAGTATTCTGCGTGTGCAAAACTGGCTTGCACCCGTTGTAGATGGACGTAGAGCTTATCACACCCGATCATCACGTGGTGTCTCTAAGACGCATTTAACTTTGGCAACGGTGCATACTCAGGAGAACACTACTTGATAATTTAGGTGAGAGATCATCTTAAAATGCTACCGGCAACCAAGCAAAATAAGATGCATAAAGGATAAACATCACATGCAATCAATATAAGTGATATGATATGGCCATCATCATCTTGTGCTTGTGATCTCCATCTCCGGCACCGTCGTGATCACCATCGCCACCGGCGCGACACCTGATCTCCATCGTAGCATCGTTGTCGTTTACGCCATCTATTGCTTCTACGACTATCGCTACCGCTTAGTGATAAAGTAAAGCAATTACAGGGCGTTGCATTTCATACAATAAAGCGACAACCATATGGCTCCAGCCGATTGCCGATAACTTCGGTTACAAAACATGATCATCTCATACAATAAAATATAGCATCACGTCTTGACCATATCACATCACAACATGCCCTGCAAAAACAAGTTAGACGTCCTCTACTTTGTTGTTGCAAATTTTACGTGGCTGCTACGGGCTTAAGCAAGAACCAATCTCACCTACGCATCAAGACCACAACGATACTTCGTCAAATAGACTCCGTTTTAACCTTCTCAAGGACCGGGCGTAGCCACACTCGGTTCAACTACAGTGAGAGAGACAGACACCCGCCAGCCACCTTTAAGCACGAAAGTGCTCGTAACGGTGAAACCAGTCTCGCGTAAGCTGCACGCTGTAATGTCGGTCCGGCCGCTTCATCTCACAATACCGCTGAACCAAAGTATGACATGCTGGTAGGCAGTATGACTTGTATCGCCCACAACTCACTTAGGTTCTACTCGTGCAAAACATCAAACCATAAAAACCTGGCTCGGATGCCATCGTTGGGGAACGTAGTAATTTCAAAAATTCCTACGCACACGCAAGATTATGGTGATGCATAGCAACGAGGGGAGAGTGTTGTCTACGCACTCGTGAGACCGAAGCGGAAGCAATCACAACGTAGAGGAAGTAGTCGACGTTCTCCTCGCGATCCAACCGATCCAAGCACCGTTACTCCGGCACCTCCGAGTTCTTGGCACACGACAGCTCGGTGACGCTCCTCGGGCTCCGATCCAGCAAAGCTCCGGAGAGAGAGTTCCACAAGACGACGGTGTGGTGACGATCTTGATGTTCTACCAACGCAGGCTTCGCCTAAGCACTGCTATGATTTGACCGAGGTGGAATATGGTGGAGGGGGGCACCGCACACGGCTAAGGAACGATCTCAAGGATCAACTTGTGTGTCATGGGGTGCCCCCTGCCCCCGTATATAAAGGAGCAAGGGGGAGGGCCGGCCGCCCTAGGAGGTGCGCCAGGAAGGGGGAGTCCTCCTCCTAGTGGGAGTAGGACTCCCTTCCTAGTCCAACTAGGAAGGAGGAAGGGGAAGGAAAGAGAGGAGAGGAAGAGGGAAGGGCGCCCCCCTCCTTGTCCAATTCGGACTCCCCATGGGGGGGCGCGCGCCACCTCCTGGCGCAGCCCTCTCTCTCCCCTCTTGGCCCAATAAGGCCCATTACTTCCCCGGGGTGTTCCGGTAACCCCTCCGGCACTCCGGTTTTCTCCGGAAACTTCCGGAACCTTTCCGGAATCCGAATATAGCCGCAAAAATATATCAATCTTTATGTCTCGATCATTTCGAGACTCCTCGTCATGTCCGTGATCACATCCGGGACTCCGAACTCCTTCGGTACATCAAAATACACAAACTCATAATATAACCGTCATCGAAACCTTAAGCGTGCGGACCCTACGGTTCGAGAACAATGTAGACATGACCGAGATACATCTCCGGTCAATAACCAATAGCGGGACCTGGATGCCCATATTGGTTCCTACATTTTCTACGAAGATCTTTATCGGTCAGACCGCATAACAACATACGTTGTTCCCTTTGTCATCGGTATGTTACTTGCCCGAGATTCGATCGTCGGTATCCAATACCTAGTTCAATCTCACATCGGCAAGTCTCTTTACTCGTTCCGTAATGCATCATTCCGTAACTAACTCATTAGCTACATTGCTTGCAAGGCTTATAGTGATGTGCATTACCGAGATGGCCCAGAGATACCTCTCCGACAATCGGAGTGACAAATCCTAATCTCGAAATACGCCAACCCAACATCTGCCTTTGGAGACACTTGTAATACTCCTTTATAATCACCCAGTTACGTTGTGACGCTTTGGTAGTACCCAAAGTGTTCCTCCCGCAAACGGGAGTTGCATAATCTCATAGTTATAGGAACATGTATAAGTCATGGATAAAAGCAATAGCAACATACTAAACGATCGGGTGCTAAGCTAATGGAATGGGTCATGTCAATCAGATCATTCAACCAATGATGTGACCTTGTTAATCAAATGACAACTCCTTTGTCTATGGTCGTGAAACTTAACCATCTTTGATTAACAAGCTAGTCTAGTAGAGGCATACTAGTGACACTCCGTTTGTCTATGTATTCACACATGTATTATGTTTCCGGTTAATACATTTCTAGCATGAACAATAAACATTTATCATGATATAAGGAAATAAATAATAACTTTATTATTGCCTCTAGGGCACATTTCCTTCACTGGGGCCACCGTGAGGGAGACCATGCGAGCTGTAAGCCGCCTGGGGCATGGCTAGGTGATCCTAAGAAGGCGGCTGAGGCGGCGGGGGCGCGTACTGCATCTGGTAGGCGTGAGCATGGGCGCGGGGACCGAGGACGCCAGCGGAGTTGGGGGGGGGGATCCAGCCGGGGCGTGGCGGCGGCAGAGCCATGCCGTAGGGAGCGAAGAAGCCCAGGTAGGGGTTGGGCAGTGGTGCGGTGAAGTTGGAGTTGCCGCGGTTGCCGGAGTCGCCGCGGCCACGGCCGCGGTCACCACCCTCCTGGCGGGGACCGTAGCCACGGCCGGACTGCTGCTGTCCGCGATCTGAATGGCCGACGGGGCGGTCAGCACGATCCCCCTGGCGCGAGTCGGGGAAGGCGGGCTAGCCAGAGGAGCTCCCTGAAGGTGCGGTGCCGCCGGTAACCGCGAGGACGGTGGCGCTCTTCTCTGCCGCGCGCTGGGTCTGATTCTCCTCGGCAAGCTTGAGGCGGGAGAAGACTCTCTCGAACGGCGGAAAAGGAACGGTGTCCCCCAAGACGACGCGGATGGTGTCGAGACGTTTGTCGATGCCGTGGAGAAACTGGATGGTGAGATCCACCTCGGTGACGGCGTGGTCGATGTCCGCGAGGCCAGCAGTGAGGAGCTTCATGCGGCGGGCGTACTCAGCGACGGAGAGGTCGCCTTGCTTGAGATTGTGATACTGCCGGTTGAGCATCATGTACTGGGCGGCGTGGTTGGCGAGGAAGTAGTCGCGGATCCGCATCCAGAGATCATAGGCAGAGGTGGCACCGACGACGTGGTCGACGAGGGGATCAGCGAGGGTCGCATAGATCCACAGAACCAGGTGGGTATCAAGCTCACGGTATGCAGCGTCGACGTTGGGAGGAGGAGGATGCTCGATGAAGTGGGTGACGCCGTAGCGAATCAGAACCATAAGGAAGAAGGACTTCCACTTGTGGTAGTTGTGATCCTCGGGGTTCAGAAGAAACCTGATGTGGTTGCGGATGTTGTCGCTGAAGATTGGGAGGCGAGAAGAGGCCGACGGGAGTGGTGGGGTGGCAGAGGAAAAAAGCGGGACGAACTGGGAAGCAGAGGGAGTGGTGGTGCCGCCGAGAGATGGAGAAGTACCAGCGGTGGTGGGGGCAGCAGTGCCGGTGCAGGACAGTGAGGCCGGCAAGGAGGCGGGGCTAGTGGCCGAGGAGGAAGAGGACTCCGTAGCCATGGATGCGCCTAAGAAACTGATACCAAGCTAGAGAATAGAATTGCTCTCACAATAGATTCCTTAGCCACCGTTACAACATATACAGGACAAGTACAACAGAACGCCCAAGAGAAGTGGCACGCAGGCCCGGGCGCAACTCACGATCCTAAAGATCAGGAGAATACATACACAGGTACAAAATACACACGAAATACAACACGCTAACAAGGCATGTTCTATTGAACTCCAACTTTGCACTGGGCCTCGGGGCAACCTTTAATTATATCAAATAAATATAGGCGTAGGTCATGCCAAGCGAGCTCCCATGTGTACGTCGTTCCCGATGAGAAGACTGGATTTATTGGATCGGGCCGGCCTCCCATGTTCTTTTTACTAATCGCTCATCCTTCCGATCCCAAGGGTTAAGAAACACCACCTCTTCATCGGCATATATGTTTTTTGTGAAATGATTCTTGTATTACTTAAAATCAAATGTTACAATCACGATGAACAATATCAATGTCTTCCTCTGAAGCCGGTCCAAGCGTTTCTTTTGCGGTGGACCATGTCTTCATCGTTGATGACCATGTCGACCACTTGATGTCCATCATTGTGTACTCATCTCCTGAGCACCCGAGGGTTGAAGACCACCTTGCTTGACCCACCGACACCATATGTATGACAAGTCGGGCTCATATGTATTTCATAGAAAAACACGAGTGTCGTCCATAAAATTACAATTCGGTGCAGGAATGGGCTCACAAAAGCGGTGTGTTAAAGTGTGACGACGAAGCTTGTCATCTTGAAATTGACCACATTCGTCGTGAATAGGTGCACCACGTAACCACTATCAACGATCGTATTGAAGATAAGAAGTGGCACTTCTCGTTATGGATGGATCGGTCTGGAAGTGCGAGAATTTTGTTTTCAACAGGTGAAATGCACGGGCACATTTGCTAGTGGTACCCAAAAGAAGCTACAATATAAGTTTTAGATTGATCGGTGAAAAGAACTATCTGAGTCATCACATGGAAGTCATCCTTCGTCGTCGTACATGACATATTCATATGGTCAGTTCTTGATATCATTTTCATCGTCTTCTTCTTTCCAAGGTTAACACCAACCATCCATGCGTTCTTATCATCACGTGACAGTTTCGACATCATGTAAACAACATCCTCGCTGTCCATGTCTAGGGTGGTGGGGCAAGCTGAACACTGATTCCTTGGTGTCGATCTTTGAGCCGCAGCATTCCAGAGCCGTGGGAGCAACATAAAACGAATAGGGTTGCCAGCCGGGATGCCTCCTATATCAATAGGTTGCCCCTTGCGCCAGTAGTTCCAGGTGGTATGCCTAGTACACCTCCGGAGCTTCCAACCAACACAGCGTCAATTAGGCACTTTTTTTTTGTTGGTGCAGGCATTCTCATTGTGGAAGAACAGCTCAGAATCGTGGATGATATCGACACTGTCAAGATTATCCTCTCTTGTCTCGCTGCTCTTTTGAGTAATAAGTTCCAGCTCGACAAACTTGATGTAACCATTGGAGCAGGTGACATCCCGGACGAGCCAGGGCCCACTTATCCGTTGCTCATCACAGTATGCCAGCATGGGTATCGGGATAAAACTTAGAACAGGGTTCTTGTCAAACACGTTGCAGGTGAGAATGCCAAGCCAGAGATCGATCCAGCCGACAACACCTCCTCCGAGCGCGGCCACCTTGTTGAAAAAATGGCCCGACAGGTCCTCTTTCCTCACCCCGGCATATGTTTGCAACCGCAATGGCGTAGTGGCCCACTTGCCTGTTCTGGAAGAGAAGACGTGGAGCTTGTAGTCTGATGGGGACAGTATTGTCTTGCAGAGATCTACGACGATAAATCCCCCGTCATCATCGTCGAATGGCAAGACGCACAAGCTTAACGAGTTTGTGGTGCCCGGCGAGTACGCGGGATCCGTGTGAGCGACGGCTTGCCGTGGTCGGCCTTGTAGACGAAGTACTCCTCAAGTCGAGATCCCGGACGGGTTCTCCCGGAAATAAAGCGGAGGAGCACGAAGTCCTTGGCAGAGAAGACGACCAGGGGCTCGGTCGTTAAGTCGTCGCGCTGGAACTCGGGCCCGTGGACGCAGAAGTGGGAGATGGCCGGCGGGTCGGCCAGGCAGAAGGTGACCTTTGTGAGATAGGCTAGAAGCGCATACATCGAGCAGGGACGCGGTGCATGTTATATAGGCACAAAGGCCAGAGAGATATACATCAGGAGGAGGTTACAGGAGTTAGGATCGATCTGCTCTTATCTACAGATTAAACACAAAGGAGAGAGATCAATCCTAACGTCCTAACCGTACAGAATCACGCACGCACGCCCTACCAACTTGCTACACACGATTTATACATGTACCGTGTATTATACAGAGAATACAATGTCTAACACCCCTCCTTAATCACAACTGTCCAAGTTGAGATTGCGGCGAAAGACTTCTAACTGCTTAGCTGTCAAAGGTTTCGTAAACCCATCTGCGACTTGATCACCTGTAGGCATGAACCTGATATTCAACAATTTGTTTGCTACTCTCTCTCGAACAAAGTGGTAATCTATCTCAATGTGTTTCATGCGAGCATGAAAGATAGGATTGGCAGACAAATAAGTAGCACTAAGATTATCACACCAAAGGGAAGCTGCTCTTGGATGATGCACACCCAATTCTGTCAAAAGAGTCTGAACCCAAATAATTTCTGCGGTGGCATTAGCTAGTGCTTTATATTCAGCCTCTGTACTAGAACGAGACACGGTAGCCTGCTTGTGAGCAATCCATGATACCAAGTTGCTGCCAAGAAACACTGCAAAACCACCTGTGGATCTCCTATCATCTGGGCAACCTGCCCAATCTACATCGGAAAAAGCACTAACCAACATAGAGTCTGACTTGCCAATTTTGAGACCATGAGTCATGGTTCCTTGCAAATAGCGTAAAATACGCTTGACCAGTGACCAATGTACATTTGTGGGAGCATGTAAAAACTGACAAACTTTGTTGACGGAGAAAGAGATATCAGGCCGAGTTAAAGTCAAGTATTGCAAAGCACCAACAATGCTTCTGTATTTGGTAGAGTCCTCTCCTCCAAGAGGCTCACCATCATAGAGAGATAATTTTTCTGATGTTGGCAGTGGGGTGGGTACAGGTTTACAACCCTTCATGCCCACACGTTTAATCAAGTCAAGCAAATACTTGCCTTGTGACAAAACAATTCCATCTCGGGAAGGGGTTACCTCAATGCCAAGAAAGTAGTGTAAATCACCTAGATCTTTAAGGGCAAAGTCCTGGCGCAGATCTTTCAAGAGAGCTTCAACGGCTTGAGCTAAAGAACTAGTGACAATTATATCATAAACATAGATAAGCATAAAAATGGTGACCCCATGCCGAGAATAAAAGAATAACGAGGTATCTGCCTTTGAAGGATGAAAGCCAAGAGACTGAAGTTTGGATGACAAACGAGAGAAACATGCTCGAGGTGCTTGTTTCAGGCCATACAATGCTTTGTCAAGTTTGCAAATAAAGTGAGGTGACCGTGGATCTTTATACCCAGGAGGTTGTCTCATAAAGACGTCCTCTTCCAGAACACCATGTAAGAACGCGTTCTTTACACCTAACTGCCGCATGCACCAATTGCGAGATACAGCTACAGACAAATTAAGCGAATGGTGGCAGTTTTGACAACCGGACTAAAGATATCCTCATAATCAATGCCATAACGTTGCTTGAATCCTTTTGCAACTAAACGGGCCTTATATCTATCAATTGTACCATCAGACTTGCGTTTTACCTTATACACCCACTTACAGTCGATGATATTGTTTCCTTTACTTGGAGGGACCAAATGCCAAGTTTTATTTTCCAAAAGTGCGCCAAATTCTTCATTCATGGCCGCTTTCCATTTGGGATCACCAAGCGCCTCCTTCAGATTTTCCGGTTCACCTGTAGCACAGAAAGAACTCCAACGAATGCAACCATCTTTATAAACTGTGGGTTGAAAAATACCACTTTGTGACCGTGTGTGAGCACGTGTGGGAGGAGGAGCTGCTGGAGCCGGTTGCATGCGCTCACAAATACGGTGTACCATAGGGGAGTCGGACGAGACATCAGCATCTGAAACAGCAGCTTCCGCATGCAAATCAGAGACATGCAGCGAAGCAAGAGGTGCCAAGCGGCTGTCCAGGGAATCAACAACAGCAGCGGGAGACACGTCATGGGAGACAACTGCGTCAGAAAACAGTGCAGGACCCATGGAGGAAGCATCCGCATCATGGAGAGCCCGGGTGGGAGACCGCGCGGGGTCCGCAGCTGCATGCGAGCCGGGATTGCGCGCCGAGCCCGTGGCGGACCCGCCCGACCCAGGCGCTGCAGCGGGCGATCCCGAGGAGGACGGCGCAGGCGAATCAGCAGCAAAACCAGTGCCGCTCGGATCTTTTGCGGCCGCCCACTCTGCATCACTGTTGGCCTGCATAAAATCACAATTTGTTGTGCTGTTTTCGCCTGATTCCTGCACACTATTAGCAGAGTTTGAATCAAAAGTATTGGAAATTGACATGTGATCATTCTGAACTTCTGTACGGCCAGGAAGACTTGAGGAATTCAAAAGTGTGGGTGGAAGAATTTTATAGCTCTGCACGAAGTTGGGCACCGGCGTTGGGATGCAAGGCAGCAAAAGGAAAAATATGCTCATCAAAGATAACATCACGAGAAACATAAACTCGTCCAGTGGAGACATCAAGACATTTATATCCTTTGTGAAGAGCACTATAGCCAAGAAATACACACTGCTTAGACCGATACTCAAGTTTATGTTTGTTGAAAGGTCGCAAATTCGGCCATACGGCACACCCAAAGATGCGAAGAAAATTGTAGTTGGGTGGAGTGCCAAAAAGTCGTTCTAATGGAGTTTGATTGTGTATGACACGACTAGGTACACGATTGATGAGATAGACCGCCGTAAGAAACGCCTCGTCCCAGAATTTTAGCGGCATAGATGCATGAGCTAAAAGAGAAAGGCCAACTTCAACAATTTGTCGATGTTTGCGTTCGGCTGAACCATTCTGTTGGTGTGCATGAGGGCATGATACATGATGGGTGATTCCAAGTCGCTAAAAAAACTGATTCAACTTTTGATATTAACCCCCCCCCCCCCCCAGTCTGTTTGCATGGCAATAATTTTACGATCAAACAAACGCTCAACAAGTGCTTGGAAGAGATGAAATTTCTGAAACACATCGGATTTATTTTTGATAAGATAAAGCCAACTAAACTTGCTGAAATCATCTATGAAGCTGACATAGTATTTTTGTTTGCCAACAGAAAGAGGCCCGGGGCCCCATACATCCGAAAAAATAAGCTCTAAAGGAGCTTGAGACACACTAGTTGAACGAGAATACGGTAACTGATGGCTCTTAGCCATTTGACATGCATCACAAACTAGATGATGATCTACTTTATTTGACACTGGAAGGTTATTATCACGAAGAATTTTCTGCACCACCGGAAGTGATGGATGACCGAGGCGTCTATGCCACCTAGAAGTAGATGGCTTGGTTACTCCAAGAATTTGTCGTCCATGAGCAGCCGATTGGCCAACAACTGGGTACAACCCACCCTTACTCGGACCGCGAAGAATTGTGCCCCCCGTTGCCTGGTCGTGAACAGAAAAGAACTCCGGGTAAACAACAAGATAGGCATCATTATCTTTAGTGAGTTGGTAACCAGAAATAAGACTTTGGGAGTGTGGAACATGAAGGATGTTGTTCAACTTTAAAGATTTGTGTGGAGTACGGAGAAGTGAATGACCAACATGCTTAATTTCCATACCTTGACCACTCGCAGTGTGGATTTGTTCCGGTCCGGTGTAGCGGTCACGAACAACAAGCTTTTCCAACTCGCCGGTCACATGATCAGTGGCTCCGGTGTCGAGATACCAATTGGTATCGACACCATAGGAGGCAGCAGCAGCGTTGGCAGATTTCTTGCCGCCGCCGCCGTTGCCACTGCCGCCGCCTTGTCGCTTGGGAGGGGGGTTGAAGGTCTTGTCAAAACGTTTGTAGCAGCGCCATGCAGCATGCCCTTCACGTTTGCAAATCTGACACTTCTCAGCAACCCCTCCTTCTGAAGATTGGGCAACACCATTGTTGGAGAAATTGTTGGAGGTGCCGCCCCCACCATAGCTGCCACCAGTAGGACGGCCAGAGTTGTTGCGGGGGCCGCCCTTGGAGGCAAGGTTGATGGAGTAGCTGTTGCTGTTGCCGCCGTTCTGCGCGTCGAGGCGCGCCTCTGCTGTGATCAGTAGCGAGTAGAGCTCCGTGAGACCGATCTGCTGATCAGTCCCGGTGCGGGTGGAGAGAGCTGCGACGTACGGGTTGTAATCCGAGTCCAGCCCCTGCAATATGTAGGAGACTAGATCGTCATCGTCGACAGGTTTCCCGGCCGCCGCCAGTTCGTCGGCGAAGCCCTTCATCTTGGAGAAGAAGAGGGCAGCGGACGAGTCTCCTTTCTTCGTGTTGTTGAGTTTTCCACGAAGCTGGATGTGACGCGCCCTGAATTGGGACGCGAACATCTGTATGATGGCCGCCCAGACTCCTGCAGAGGAAGTGATCGAGTGCACCTGAAGGAGAACCTCCCATGACAGAGAGGCAAGGAGAAAAGTGAGGACCTGCTGGTCCTGCGTGTACCAAACAGCATGAGCAGGATTCGAAGCAGATGAGAGCTCCTTCTTCCCGGAGACGTCCCGCTCCGAGACCAAAACAGCGGGCGGCTCAGCCGTGGTGCCATCTAAGTAGCCCATCAGCCCAGCGGCGCGCACGTGTGGGAGGACCTGGGCCTTCCACACCAGAAAATTGTCCCTAGCTAGCTTCTCTGTGATGGTGTGTCCTAGCGCAGCAATGGAGGAAGCCATGGCAGAGCTTGAGGAGGAAGATGACATAGATGTGGAAGAGGTAGGCTCTAATACCATGTGAGATAGGCTAGAAGCGTATACATCAAGCAGGGACGCGGTGCATGTTATATAGGCACAAAGGCCAGAGAGATATACATCAGGAGGAGGTTACAGGAGTTAGGATCGATCTGCTCTTATCTACAGATTAAACACAAAGGAGAGAGATCAATCCTAACGTCCTAACCATACAGAATCACGCACGCACGCCCTACCAACTTGCTACACACGATTTATACATGTACCGTGTATTATACAGAGAATACAATGTCTAACAACCTTGAATGCGTTGCCGGTGCTGGTCACAGCTTCGGCGGTGGTGGCGTTTTCACGGACGGCGTAGCAGGCGCACAAGCTTAACGAGTTTGAGGAGAACCCAGGGGGCGTAGCAGGCGCTGGCGCGAGTGACGACGGGGGGCTGGAAGGAGGAGGCGTCGAAGTATCTCTCCATGGTTGCTAATCGGCAGGCTGGAAAGGAGGATACCCCTGATCTTTAGGTTTTGTTCGGCTGCAATGCGGCGGGGGATTTTAAACCTGCCCCGCAGGGATCGGGCCCCAACCCACCGCCAAGTCCCCGTGGGTGGGTTTGACACTTTGACCTCACTCGGACACGATCCGTGATCTATGCTTGGTAATCTTGTGTCAATAATTATAGGATAGGCCGATTAGTAGTACGTGTCCTAGCAGTGCAAGGTTAGGAGATATATTACTGTTCTAGGCAGGTGTGCTTTACAAGGTTGGCTTGCATGCCATGCGTGGTGTTTGAGTTAAACTAGGAAAGCAAACATGTTTTTTCTTTTCGGGTGAGGAAAGCAAACATGTTGTGTTCATATAGGCTAGGCAGCTTTGAGGCAGCTTGTTTTTTTCATGGTAATACATGCCTCATTTTTATACGCCGCGCCAGGTCTCGTGACCCCCCCCCCCCCCCCCCTCCTCGGCAATTTCTAGGGATTTAAACAACAACAAACCGCACGCCGGCGGCCTCTCCGTGGCCCCTGCTGCCGGGCCCTCCCTCCCAGGGAACGACGGCGCGGATTGGAATTTCTGGCATTAAACCATAGAATGCACTACATTTATATACCACCAACTTCGAGCGGTCATCGGGTTAACAAGTATTCCCATAATTTATTTGTTTCTAAAAAAATGCACGTATATGCCGAGTTCTTCACCGCAGAACACTCGGTACCGTTCTGACAGGCAGGTCCAGCGAGGACGTGTCAACAGTTACTTGACTGTTCGCCTTCCTATGCCGAGTATCGAGAAACTCGGGAACTAGTAGAACATTCGCCTCCGCTGCCTTCATGACTGTGCGTGCGCACACTGAAACCGCAAAAACCCTCCTCGCGAAGTAGGCCTTCTTGTCGAGGAGAACCCGGGAGCGTAGCTGGCACTGGCGCGAGTGACGACCGGTGGCTGGAAAGAAGAGACGAGGAAGTATCCCTCCATGGTTGCCAGTACTTGCTAGTCGCGGCGGCGGGCGGAGGGAGCAGATTGGATTTTGGAAACTACTGCACGTACCTAATATATAACAGAAACATTATATCTATCCGCAGACCGTACATGACCTCATTCCTAAGGTTCGTTTCCGTCGTGGACCCATCAGACCTAGCGCCCCTCTCTGAGTGTCGCCGCTCCCCCCGCGAGGCCTGGCCCGCCATTGCTCCACCTTGAGCTTGTGGAACCTGTTGCCGCTGGCTATGACACTCCGGATTCTTAGAAAAAAAAAAGGGCTATGGCCCTTCGGGATGCCATGATCAATTTCCATTGCATGGGGCACGTCGACTGACTTACTAGCTTGAGAAGCCAGGATGAGAAGGAATCAAGGAAACCCAAAGGTAGAAGATCTATGGCTTTCATGTTTATTCATTTTCATTCTTTTCTCAGCGGGAAAAACTTATAATCTATTTATCTTTAATCATGGTAGTACAACAAACACTAAAAATAAAAAAAACTACATCCAGATCCATAGACCATCTAGCGACAACTACAAGCACTGAAGCAAGCCAAAGGCGCGCCGCTGTCATCGCCCCTTCCTCGCCGGAGCCGGCAATACCTTGTTGTACTAGATAGTCGTGAAGTCATCGTGCTAAGGCACCATAGAACCAACGCACCAGAACCAGTGGGGGACGTACAGGGTGGCCAGGGTGGGCCGCGGCCCACCCTAGGATTTTTACACAGCCTATATACCTATTCATTTTAAGTGGGCTAAAAAAATATGGCCCAATTAACTCGAGCGCAGAGCCCAGTGCCCCGAGTCCCCGACCCAAACGGCCGTCGTCCCTGGCCGCATCCTCGTCCCGATGCCCGACGCCCTAGCCCCGTACCCCGACCAGCAGTTGCAGCTGCCGGTGCCCGAACCCCAATTGCAGCCACCGGTCGCGCCCCTGCCGCCGCCCCGCCGCCCAGGACCTCTGCTCCTCCAGCCTCCAGGCTCCGGCCGTGTCTCCACCTCGCGGATTCGCGCCCCTGCCCCAAAGACGCTGCTGCGGCGCGACGCCTCGGCCCCGCCCACGCTTCTGCCTGCCAAGGCTACAGGCGCCTGCCGGCCTGCTCTCGTGGCCTTGCTCATTCATCAATCTTCAAAAGTAGAATACCCCGATTTAAGGTATCAAAATTCCCAAATTTCTGATTTAGGGTTTGCTTTTTTGCACCATGATATCCACTAGATGAACAGATAGCAAAATACCTAATTAGCTTTATTGAATATTGATAGAAAGTAGTTTTCTTGCAGATTTGTTGAAAAATGAAGAGGGTTGGAGACATTTTTTCTCTTTTCCAGAGGGAAGCTATGAAAATAGGTAAGAAGAAGAAGGCGGAGAATATGCCGGATGTGGCTGAAGAGCAAACCGGCGAAGTTGTGTGTATGCCGGTTGTGACCGAAGAGCAAATTGAAGAACCAATATTGTCTATGTCAAATGTGCCCACAGAGCAAACTGAAGATGTGTCATCGTCGTCGCCACCGGTTTATGATATTAGTCATCTTAAACATGATCCTGGGGAAAGGCTACCCATTGCAAGTTATCATGTCAATGATCAAGACGCAGTTCGAAGAGCATATATCCTTAAAAAGCCATTCAAACCTTATGCACATAACTTTAAGAAAAGAACAATTGGGAGTAGAGAACGTTCATTCAATCCTTTATGGCTTCATAATCATGGTTGGCTCGAATATAGTATCAAGAAAGGAATCTGCATTTTGCTTTGTATGTTACTTGTTCAAAGAGAAAAAAACTAGTGGTAAGGGTACTAATGCATTTACTGATGGTGGTTGGTGTAATTGGAATAGAGAGGATGCTCTTCTTAAGCATGTTGGTTGCGTAACAAGTGTGCACAATGCAGCTTAAGAGAGATATAACTTATTTGTGAATCCTCATGCAGCAATTGATGATCTTTATGTGAAGGTAAATAGTGAGGATCTACGTCTTTATAAGATGAGGTTGAAGTATTCACTTAGATGCTTGCAGTTTCTTCTTCATTAAGGATTGACATTTCGTGGGCATGATGAAAGTGAACAGTCTAGCAATAGAGGAAACTTCCTTGAGCTATTGAAGTGGCTTGCAGCAAATAGTGAGGAGGCGAATAAGTATGTTTTGAAGAATGCACCAGGTAACTGCAAATTGACTTCTCATCAAATACAACATCAGCTTATTCAATGTTGTGCAGTACTTACTAGAAAGCAAATTATTGATCAACTTGGTGATGAGCACTATGGTATTCTAGCTGATGAGTCTAGTGATGTATCACATAAAGAACAACTAGCTTTGTGCTTGCGTTTTGTTGATAAAGTAGGAAGGCCGTGTGAGCACTTCCTTGGAGTTGTTCATGTAAGTGACACTACTTCATTGTCACTTAAGGAAGCAATTGCAACTTTACTTACTAATCATGGTTTGACTATAACTCAAATTCGTGGGCAAGGATATGATGGGGCTAGTAATATGAGACGGTGTGGCGACCGGTTTTTCGGGCATTAAATTCCAGAAAATGGCCGTCGTGCTCACCAGCCCCAGGATTACTGTTAGCTGATGATGCACCAACTTGATACAGAAATTCCAAGCAAAATACATAATATGTCGTACAAGACCACTCTGGCCTGTGAGTACAAAAAATGGTTTCTAGTGGTTTGATGGCGGAAGCGGTTTGTGGTTCACCACGGTCTATGGGACTCCATTTCCCACGGGAACAGCTGACCAGATTCACTCCTATCTTCGCGAGGCTGATATCACCGTTGCTTAGGTTCCGGGGCTGTCGTCACGGTCGCTCCTCTCTGCGCAAGAAATCTGGCCAAGACAATAGCCAGGGACAAGCCAGTGAGTACTTTGAATGTACTCGCAAACATTATGAACACAGGTATAATATAGCAACCGATAATCATGCTCTGAAAATATTCTATGATCACAACGTCAGTCATAAAAATAAAGTCCTTGATGCATGCAAGCAGGTTATTGATATGTGACATGAATGTGCAACAACGGAGTGTAAAAAAAATGCCACAGTCGGGCGTCTGGGCGACACCACATAAAGGGCTTATAAAGGAAAATAAAAACAAACAATGCCACAGTCGGGCGTCTGAGCGACACCACATAAAGGGCTTATAAAAGAAAAATAAATATAAACAATGCCACAGTCGGGCGTCTGAGCGGTACCACATAAAGGGCTTATAAAGGAAAATAATAACAAACAATGCCACAGTCGGGCGTCTGAGCGACACCACATAACGGGTTTATAAAGGAAAATAATTATAAACAATGCCACAGTCGGGCGCCTGAGCGACACCACCTAAAGGGCTTATAAAGGAAAAATAAATATAAACAATGCCACAGTCGGGCGTCTGAGCGACACCACATAAAGGGCGTATAAAGAAAAAAAATTCCCAATGAATATCCCGGAGGTAGAACCATCCCAAAGATACTCGATAAATAAAGTGACGGGTTAGTCCATAACAGAAATAATAACCATGGTCCTCACAAGTCTCTAGTCGGTATCCGAATTTACACTAACCGCTTCTCCTCCGATTATCGACACAAGGACCTACCCTTGACCCATCCCAGACTGTAATCCTTAACCATAGACACGGCTATACGAATAGGCTTAATCTCTGCAGAGGGTGTACTCTTTTCCCACGAGTAACAGATTCCTTTAGTCCATCGGGACTAATTCTGTCTATGATCTTTTAATTGAAAACACACCTGACTTGCACACACCAGCTTATATTACCGGTGTCTGGAATCACCCATGACACTTGTTAAGCAAAACTCTAAGTGGGGAGGCTACAACCTCGCGTAGCATGGGATCAAATTTATATCGCGCGCTCTAAGGGGTGGCCTCCCCTCTCGGTCTCAACCGGAAACACCCATGCCCCCGGACCAAGTGGCATGCCTACCGGCTTCAA
Organism: Aegilops bicornis; assembly: GCA_021605145.1. Lineage (NCBI taxonomy): Eukaryota > Viridiplantae > Streptophyta > Magnoliopsida > Poales > Poaceae > Aegilops > Aegilops bicornis. The sequence continues at coordinate 614,171,262 of CM038672.1, read as the reverse complement.
CCGATATCTTCCACCATGGCCTCTCTGTACGGTGTGTGTGCTAGAAAGGGGTTGACGACTGAGTGAACCGTACACTACTTGCGGTAGGGACAAGTGGTAGTAAGATACAAGTAGGGGGTTACGGGTACAAGACTCGATCTGCGGTCTACTCAGGAGGTTTATAAATTCCCTACATGACAAGTATCACAAATATATATATCAACAAACAGAATCAACATTCATTATACCTTACTATGCCATATCGGACATAACCGCCTCGACGGAGACCGGCGACAAACTCATGCCTACCCAAGGCAGAAGTTTTTCCCGGATTCCTCCCGGTATGCATGCAAGGCATATGAGGATGATTACCAACACAAGTGTGTTCATCTCCAACAGCATGGAAATCATTAATATGCATCCATGCAAATGATCATATCACATGAAATAACGAGCTCTTCGAAAAGAGGTGGTGTTATAAATGTGTCGAATAACACACCAAAATTATTATGCCGGGGTTCAGAATGCTTGCCTTCAAGGTGTGGTAAGGCAGGGTGTACTCCAAAACTTTTGAAAGTTTCCTCATCTCCTCCAAAATCCTATTTTCAAAAATATTCAAACAACACATACTTTAAAAACAGCACAGAAAAGTTGTCTGAAATTTTTTCAAATAAATCTTAAAAAAACTAGACCAAATTTGAGAGAGGTAGGAAAAAGAATCAATTCATTTGGAGTTGTCATTAAAAAGTTATAGGTACTCAAAGCTGTGGTCAAAATCTGTTTAAAAAAATAAAACAGAATAATAAGAAGACGATTCGAACTGACCACGTCGAAGGCGTATTCTAAAAATACGCTTCCACTTATGCCTGCGTGGATCAAGATTGAGTCATCGATGTGGACCCGCTGGCCCATCGGGTCGCTTGACCATCCACGTGGCCGCCTCCTTCGGCCAAACAGGCGGAGCTCCGGCGAGGCTCGCCGGCGAATGACGGCACCGTTCGGAAAACGGAGGCCATCTGCGGGCTAGGGGACCAAGACGGTCACTCCGGTGGTGGATATGGACTCTGGGGTGGACGGAGCTGCCGGCGGTGAGCTTCACGGCGGACGGTGGTCGTCGGCAAAGTGGTTTTGGGGCTGCGGTGGTTCCCGATCAAAATCGAGCAGGGGGAAGGGTTCACGGGAGGGAGAGAGAGCTTCTGGTGGAGAGAGTGGAGAGGGGGAGGTCCTGGTGGCGCCGGAATGGCCGAGGCAGTAGCGGCGGCTGTGGTTGCCGGAGATGGGGACGGAGACCTCCCCGGGTCGATAGCGAGCTAGGGAAGCGCCACTGGGGGTGGCCTGAGGTTGCCTGCGTGCGGGGACGGGCTCGGGGCTTCCTTAAATAGGCGAGTCAAGGCGGTTCAGCGGCGGCCGTGGATAAGGTCGCCGGCGACCGTCTTTCTGTAGCTTGGGCGACGTGGCGGCGACGAGCGACACGCTTGAGGATGAGCTTGCGCTGTTCAAGGGGGCATGTGGCGAGTGCTGGCGGCTTTGGCGGCACCGACCTGGCCGAGACGCGCTGCGAACGCCGGCGTGCCGTCAAGGGCTCTGACGACGGTGCTGTAGGGCTCCAGGGGCTGCTTGGCGTGATGCGGGGAGAAGGTTAGTGAGTGACATGGCTCCGCAGGGCGGTGGCAAACCAGGGGTGCGACGCGTCGGCTCGGGCGCGGCACGTGCAATACGCGTGCTCTGCTCGCGCCCAGAGCACGCACGGGACGTGCTCGACGAAATGCTATGGCATGCTAGGGGGCTCCAAACCACAAGGAAGTTAGCAGGGTGGGGTTATAGTCTAAGGCAAAACCATTGGACATGCTGGTCTGGTCAAGGGATTAAGTTCACAGTGCAAACAAAAACTCATGCCAAAGCAGATCATGCCCATAAGGTGTTTGACAAAATGCCAAGGGCACTTAGGCATTTCTTGGAGTGGCCAAAACTTCCAGAGTGGGGTCTCTTTAGATGAAAGAGAGGGTGGTAAGGTTAGTTTGCCCAAAGCACAAACTTGCTAGTGCAAGTTTTGCAAAACTTCAATTCTGGACAGAAAGCAAATGGCATTGTTGCAAGCACTTAGAATCATCCAAAGGGTCCATTCTCCTGGACTTAAGGGTTTGGCAAGGAGGACTACCAGTAGGAACAGGAATCATGGATCAAGGAGCAACTAAAAAGGTGGTTGCTGTACAAAACCTCAAGTTGGACCAGAATGGAAAAGAGGATGATTCACTCAGTTTTTCCAAAGGACATCACTAGGTTATTGCATAAAGTTGAATACTATGCTCCTACTGATATCCCAAAATTTTGGTAGAAGCTAGAAAGGAATATTTAAATAGGTTGTAGTGTAAAAATGCTCTCTGGACCATATTTGAAAATATGGTGTAGAGCTCAAAATATTCAATTGGCAGAAGATATTTTCGCACAAAATTGGTTCAAATACTCCATATGACATCTCCAAATTTTGGTGGGATTTTTTAATTAATTTATAAAAGGGTTGTAGTACAAATGGGACCATAAAACTATGGGAAAACATTTTTCAAGAAAATAAGGACCAGGAGGAATATTATATAATTAATTCCTCTGATAAAAGAAAAGATATTCTTGAGAGGGTAAACAAGTCCAAAATCATAAGTGAAAGGTTTTTCATCTCAGGGAACAACTCGAAGATGACCAAGAAAAGAATGGTTCTGAAATCAAGAAAAACGAAGAAAAAGGAGAGTTAAATTTTCTGGCAAGATTTTAATTAACAAAAGAAGGTTAAAAATTTTGGGGTGTCACAACACTACCCCCCTTAAGGAAAATCTCGTCCTCGAGATTTGCTAAGAGTTATCTTTATAGCAAAATTTGCATCAAAACAAAAGCGGTTACAGTGAGAGGGCAAAAGTGGTGCAAAAATACAGTGTGGGGACACTGGCGCTGCGTGGAAAAATCCATGGTTTTGGGGAAAAGAAAGATTACTACGCTGGATATAGATTTAGAAATTCTAAATCTCAAAATACGCTGGTCGCACCTGAGAGCACAGTGCTCTCTCTGGCTGACAGGTGGACCCGGGCCCACTGTCAGCCTCTTCTTCTCCCTCCGGCTCTTTCTTCTTCCCCTCTCCCGCGTGCTTTCCCGCGCTTTCTCCACCGGCGATGCCTAGCGCGTAGGGCATCTAGGCCGTCTTCTTGGTAGTCTTGTGGCGTGCTAGCTGCCGGTGCAGCGTGCACTCACTTCAGCGCCAGCGTGTCTTTGTCGGCCTTTGCTTTCGGGCGATTGCCTCCGAACACCGGCGATCGGGCGACGAGCGGCGCTGGTGGACCTTGCCCACCCTGCACCGAGCTCGAGTTGTAAAACAGCCGAGGTGTTCTTCTCTTTTCCTCACACCTGGCCTCGCTTCTCCTCCTTCTTCCTTCTCCTCTGTTTCTGTTTGTCGAAGCTCGAGGCGAATCTCTAATGGCGGCGGTGGTGCCTAACTGGTACGTGATCCTGTTGTCCGGAGGGCTGGCAGCGGTGCTGGGGCTCTCCGTGCTCCTGTGCGCGATGATCCTCGATGATCGTCGCGATGCTGCTGCTCGGGTGTTGGCTCTCTGCGGTGGTGGTGATCACGAGGAGTAGGTGGGGTGTGTCGGGCGCTGACTGTTGTCGGGAGGTGCTCAGATAGATGTAACACCGTTGCAAAATTTTGGCAAGCAGTGTGTGTGTGTGTGCTCGAGTAGTTGTGGTTGTGAGTCTGTTGCCGTGGTGCTGCGGGAAAATAAAAATAATCCATGTCGTGAGGAGATGTATGATGCAGCAATCAGGGAAAAGAAATCCCACTCCAGGATTTCTCGCGAGAGAACACAGTAATACATTGGAGTCAAACTGCAACAGAACTACTCACTTTAATAGAAACTAAATAATTTACTTGCCGTACAAACTCGGGGTACCACGCATAAGTTACAACACATAAATAAAAGTCACAGCAATAAATACAGCGGCGACGTCTAAACTGGAAATGGTAACTGGACGGGGTCTTGAGAAAACGTCTCTGGTACTGGAATACACTCTTCTTCTATCGGGGAAAGTGGATTGACCAGACGATGAATGTGCCTCTCCTGGTCGGGCCTCAATGATCTGCCGATGGCGATCTGAGGATTTAAATCCGCGAGACTCTGAAGATAACCCATCACGCGTTGGGTTAAACGCTCTTGAGCGATGACGTACTGGACGAGGTTGGCGGGACTGGGTCTCTCTCAATTCGCCCACCGAAAAGATGTTACTCCTCCGGGTGTTGCACGGCTCGGAAAGTAATAATACCCTCGTTACGGCATAGGGCACCGTGAATCGAAGGCGAGCAAGCGCTTCGTATGCCGCAGCTTCTACTGCCATATGTGGGGTTGGCATAGATTTCCCCACGAAGGAGACTCCGTTGGGTCTTGGTTTGGGTTTATGGGAGGGATGTGCACTGCTGCCCAGTATCTCGAGGTGGAAGGGGTGATCCTTTATTTGAACAGCTCGTACTGGGGTGGCTGGGTAGTGCCCATGGTACTGCAGGTAAAATCCCACAATATCTTGACAAAACTACCTGGGGTTGCATCTGGAGTTCTCAGATAGATACTAGGGCTCGGCATGGCAAGAAATGGTTGTGAGGAGGGTGCACAAGGTGAGGGATGCTTGGCAAGGTCACGCGGTGGCCTACTTATAGCATCGGAATTGGGGCATTTTACCGTGGAGAATGGTAATGCATTAGCCGGGTCAGCTCCAAGGGTCGGGGTCAAGCCACAGATACACATATCTCACTAAAGTGACGTATCACTGTGGGAAAATGTCGGGGTGGTTTTGGTAGCTGTGCCTGGGATAGAAAAAAAATCACACTCCATGCTAATATATTCATGCAAGGCTACTATATAAAACAGAGGCACGGCGACGGGCTGCGCTTATTTACAAGGTCACACGATTACAAAGCGAGGATACACTGGGACTCGACACTACTTGGGTGACTTAGTCTACCTCGTTTACATCCAAACGGGCGGCCTTGTGGATGTCGAGGCTTCTCCACGGTTCTCACCGTCGGAATTAGCTGGAGAGGGTTGAGGGGCTACAGGCTCAAGGTAGCGATGATGGCCATCTCGGGGATTATTGGCCACAACCCCGTTGGAGTGTGCTCCCAAGAGGCGACGAAGCACTTCTGGGGTCATCAAAGCGCCTTGGTTGATGGATGGGGCTGACCTCAGGGTCTCGATCGGGTGTACGAACAGCACGATTGGGTTGTCAGCGTCGGGCTCGTTTCCTTCTCTTGCCGGGGCTCGACGAACCAGCTCTCCACGAGCTACGATCAGATCAATGGTGATTTGATCGAACAGTTCCTCCAGTGCACCTACATAGCGCACTAGGTGCAGCAATGCAGGATCCGTCTCGTGATCTCCGTTGGCAACTTGGGGTGGTCTACCATACCCTTCACGTGCAGGGTAGTAGTGGAACGAGCGACTGTTAACTCTGGGCGACAAGTGCCGGAGATGAACTATAGCTTCTCGAGCAGCTAGTTGGATGGCTTGTGGCTCAAAGGAAGTTGTTCTTCCGGTGAACCTGTGTAGGGGCGCTCGGGTGCTAGACCCCTACCGTAGATGTGTCTGATGGCCCAGAATTGATGGCTCTCACCACTCATGGGTCCTTGGTACACAACATATTCGGGTGGCTCTTCTAACGCATAGGCACGACAGGTGAGGTTTGCGAGTATGGTCACAAAGCCTCCAAGGTTGGTTGCTGTGGTCTCGTGCACGACGGGACCAGGCATTGTGGCTCGGTTTGGGGTAGTGGCTGTGTTGTGCTTGGTTGGGGCTAGCGTGCCCTTTTTATAGTAAAAGGGGACGAAGTCTTCCTTCGCACGCTTGCGAATGAGACATCTTGGGTGCTGGTCACTGGCACGAAATCGACGGGCTAGGTTGATAGGTTAGGCACCGACTGCCAAAAGTGTCGGGGTCACTGTGTGGCTATCTTGCATGAGAAGCTTGGCTAGGGTTTGGTTATGGTCTGGTGGGTTGGTTTGCCTAAGTTTATTGACCTGGCTAAGATAGGATTAGCCAATGGTCAGCCTGGCTCTGATACCAAGTCTGTGGTGACCGGTTTTTCGGGCAATAAATTCCAGAAAATGGCCGTCGTGCTCACCAGCCCCAGGATTACTGTTAGCTGATGAGGCACCAACTTGATACAGAAATTCCAAGCAAAATACATAATATGTACTACAAGACCACTCTGGCATGTGAGTACAACAAATGGTTCCTAGTGGTTTGATGGCGGAAGCGGTTTGTGGTTCACCACGGTCTATGGGACTCCATTTTTCACGGCAACAGCTGACCAGGTTAACTCCTATCTTCACGAGGCTGCTATCACCGTTGCTTAGGTTCCGGGGCTGTCATCACGTACGGTCGCTCCTCTCTGCGCAAGAAATCTGGCCAACACAATAGCCAGGGACAAGCCAGTGAGTATTTGGAATGTACTCGCAAACATTATGAACACAGGTATAATATAGCAACCGATAATCATGCTCTGAAAATATTCTATGATCATAACGTCAGTCATAAAAATAAAGTCCTTCATGCATGCAAGCAGGTTATTGATATGCGACATGAATGTGCAACAACGGAGTATTAAAAAAAATGTCATAGTCGGGCGTCTGGGCGACACCACATAAATGGCCTATAAAGGAAAATAAAAACAAACAATGCCACAGTCGGGCGTCTGAGCGACACCACATATAGGGCTTATAAAGGAAAAATAAATATAAACAATGCCACAGTCGGGCGTCTGAGCGACACCACATAAAGGGCTTATAAAGGAAAATAATAACAAACAATGCCACAGTCGGGCGTCTGAGTGACACCACATAACGGGCTTATAAAGGAAAATAATTATAAACAATACCACAGTCGGGCGTCTGAGCGACACCACATAAAGGGCTTATAAAGGAAAAATAAATATAAACAATGCCACAGTCGGGTGTCTGAGCGACACCACATAAAGGGCTTATAAAGAAAATAAAATTATTCCCAATGAATATCCCGGAGGTAGAACCATCCCAAAGATACTCGATAAATAAAGTGACGGGTTAGTCCATAACAGAAATAATAACCATGGTCCTCACAAGTCTCTAGTCGCTATCCGAATTTACACTAACCGCTTCTCCTCCGATGATCGACACAAGGACCTACCCTTGACCCATCCCAGACTGTAATCCTTAACCATAGACACGGCTATACGAATAGGCTTAATCTCTGCAGAGGGTGTACTCTTTTCCCACGAGTAACGGATTCCTTTAGTCCATCGGGACTAATTCCGTCTACGGACTTGTAATTGAAAACACACCTGACTTGCACACACCAGCTTATCTTACCGGAGTCTGGAATCACCCATGTCACTTGTTAAGCAAAACTCTAAGTGGGGAGGCTACAACCTCGCGTAGCATGTGATCAAATTTATATCGCGCGCTCTAAGGGGTGGCCTCCCCTCTCGGTCTCAACCGGAAACACCCATGCCCCCGGACCAGGTGGCATGCCTACCGGCTTCAACCGATATCTTCCACCATGGCCTCTCTGTACGGTGTGTGCTAGAAAGGGGTTGACGACTGACTGAACCGTACCCTACTTGCGGTAGGGACAAGTGGTAGTAAGAAACAAGTAGGGAGTTACGGGTACAAGACTCGATCTGCGGTCTACTCAGGAGGTTTATAAATTCCCTGCATGACAAGTATCACAAATATATATATCAACAAACAGAATCAACATTCATTATACCTTACTATGCCATACCGGACATAACCGCCTCGACGGAGACCGGCAACAAACTCATGCCTACCCAAGGCAGAAGTTTTTCCCGGATTCCTCCCGGTATGCATGCAAGGCATATGAGGATGATTACCAACACAAGTGTGTTCATTTCCAACAGCATGGAAATCATTAATATGCATCCATGCAAATGATCATATCACATGAAATAACGAGCTCTTCGAAAAGAGGTGGTGTTATAAATGTGTCGAATAACACACCAAAATTATTATGCCGGGGTTCAGAATGCTTGCCTTCAAGGTGTGGTAAGGCAGGGTGTACTCCAAAACTTTTGAAAGTTTCCTCATCTCCTCCAAAATCCTATTTTCAAAAATATTCAAACAACACATACTTTAGAAACAGCACAGAAAAGTTGTCTGAATTTTTTTCAAATAAATCTTAAAATAAACTAGACCAAATTTGAGAGAGGTAGGAAAAAGAATCAATTCATTTGGAGTTGTCATTAAAAAGTTATATGCAGTCAAAGCTGTGGTCAAAATCTGTTTAAAAAAATAAAACAGAATAAAAAGAAGACGATTCGAACTGACCACGTCGAAGGCGTATTCTAAAAATTCGCTTCCACTTATGCCTGCGTGGATCGGTACTGGGTCACTGACAGTGGACCCGCCTAGCCCACTGGTCAGGTTTGACCAGTCCACGCGCGCGTCGCCTCCTTCGGCCGAAACAGAGGAGGAGCTCCGGCGAGGCTCGCCGGCGAATGACGGCACCGTTCGGAAAACGGAGGCCATCTGCAGGCTCAGGGGACCAAGACGGTCACTCCGGTGGTGGATATGGTCTCTGGGGTGGACGGAGCCGCCGGCGGTGAGCTTCGCGGCGGAAGGTGGTCGTCGGGCAAAGTGGTTTTGGGGCTGCGGTGGTTCCCGATCAAAATCGAGCAGGGGGAAGGGTTCACGGGAGGGAGAGAGAGCTTCTGGTGGAGAGAGTGGAGAGGGGGAGGTCCTGGTGGCGCCGGAATGGCCGAGGCAGTAGCGGCAGCTGCGGTTGCCGGAGATGGGGACGGAGACCTCCCCGGGTCGATAGCGAGCTAGGGAAGCGCCACTGGGGGTGGCCTGAGGTTACTGCGTCTTGAGGGGCCAGGCTCGGGGCTTCCTTAAATAGGCGAAGTCAAAGGCGGTTCAGCGGCGGCCGCAGATAAGGTCGCCGGCGACCGTCTTTCTGTAGCTTGGGCGACGTGGCGGCGACGAGCGCTAGTGGACACGCTTGAGGATGAGCTTGCGCTGTTCAAGGGGGCAGGTGGCGAGCGCTGGCGGCTTGGGTGGCACCGACCTGGCTGAGACGCGCTGCGGACGCCGGCGTGCCGCCAAGGGCTCTGACGGCGGTGTTGTAGGGCTCCAGGGGCTGCTTGGCATGATGCGGGGAGAAGGTTAGTGAGTGGCATGGCTCCGCAGGGCGGTGGCAAACCAGGGGTGCGACGCGTCGGCTCGGGCGCGGCACGTGCAAAACGCGTGCTCTGCTCGCGCCCAGAGCACGCACGGGACGTGCTCGATGAAATGCTATGGCATGCTAGGGGGCTCCAAACCACAAGGAAGTTAGCAGGGTGGGGTTATAGTCTAAGGCAAAACCATTGGACATGCTGGTCTGGTCAGGGGATTAAGTTCACAGTGTAAACAAAAACTCATGCCAAAGCAGATCATGCCCATAAGCTGTTTGACAAAATGCCAAGGGCACTTAGGCATTTCTTGAAGTGGCCAAAACTTCTAGAGTGGGGTCTCTTTAGATGAAAGAGAGGGTGGTAAGGTTAGTTTGCCCAAAGCACAAACTTGCTAGTGCAAGTTTTGCAAAACTTCAATTCTGGATGTAAAGCAAATGGCATTGTTGCAAGCACTTAGAATCATCCAAAGGGTCCACTCTCCTGGACTTAAGGGTTTGGCAAGGAGGACTACCAGTAGGAAAAGGAATCATGGATCAAGGAGCAACTAAAAAGGTGGTTGCTGTACAAAACCTCAAGTTGGACCAGAATGGAAAAGAGGATGATTCACTCAGTTTTTCCAAAGGACATCACTAGTTTATTGCATAAAGTTGAATACTATGCTCCTACTGATATCCCAAAATTTTGGTGGAAGCTAGAAAGGAATATTTAAATAGGTTGTAGTATAAAAATGCTCTCTGGACCAGATTTGAAAATATGGTGTAGAGCTCAAAATATTCAATGGGCAGAAGATATTTGTGCACAAAAGTGGTTCAAATATTCCATATGACATCTCCAAATTTTGGTGGGATTTTTTAATGAATTTATAAAAGGGTTGTAGTACAAATGGGACCATAAAACTATGGGAAAACATTTTTCAAGAAAATAAGGATCAGGAAGAATATTATATAATTAATTCCTCTGATAAAAGAAAAGATTTTCTTGAGAGGGTAAATAAGTCCAAAATCATAAGTTAAAGGTTTTTCATCTCAGGGAACAACTCCAAGATGACCAAGAAAAGAATGGTTCTGAAATCAAGAAAAGCCAAGAAAAGGAGAGTTAAATTTTCTGGCAAGATTTTAATTAACAAAACAAGGTTAAAAATTTTGGGGTGTCACAGAGGGGAAATTAAAGGACTGAAAACATTGATCATGAAAGAGTCACCTTCTGCCTATTATATTCATTGTTTTGCACATCAACTCCAGCTAGTTCTTGTTGCTGTTGTCAAGGGAAATGATGATTGTGTGTGGTTTTTTGATCGAGTGTCTTTATTACTGAATGTTATTGGTGTATCTTGTAAGCGTCATGACATGCTTCGAGATGCTAGACTTCACAATATCATGAAACTACTTGAATGTGCTGAGTTACAAACTGGGAGTGGTTTGAATCAAGAGATGGGGTTACCTAGGCCCGGTGATACTCGGTGGGGCTCTCATTACAAAACAGTTCTCAACATTATTCCTATGTATCCCACAATTCGTGATGTGCTCATAACTCTTGGACAAGATGCTTCACAAAGAAGCGATTGGCCCAAAATTCATACTGTTGTTGGAGTGTTTGAGTCATTTGACTTTATTTTCAATGCACACTTGATGCTTGTCATTCTTGGATACACAAGTGATTTGTCCGATTGTTTGCAAAGAAGAGACCAAGATATTCTTACTGCAATGGCACTTGTTAGAACTGCAAAAAGTAGAATACAAGAACTTAGGTCTAATGGGTGGGAGGCATTTCTGCAAAAGGTCACACTATTTTGTAACAAGAATGTCATTCAAGTTCCTATAATGGAAGATAATTATGTGCCTTATGGAAGATCAACATGGTTTGCTCGACCCCAAACAAATGATGATCACTTTAGAAGAGAAGTTTTTCTTGGAGTCATTGATCAAATTAGTCAAGAGCTTGAAAATCGGTTTGATGAGATCAATATGGAATTGCTATCTTGTATGTCTGCTTTGAATCCCGCCAACTCATTTGCTGCTTTTGATGCACAAAAGGTATTCTCAGCCCTTGGAAATCTTGTTGATCTCTCGGTTAAGCTTGTTCAAACAGGGAGACACATAGTTCATCATTTGGTGTACTTGCTTTTAAAATTGGTATTGATTCTACCGGTGGCAACGGCAAATGTTGAGAGAGCATTTTATGCCATGAGTATAGTCAAGAGCAAGTTGAGAAATAAGATGGGTGATAGTCTTTTGGATGATTGCCTAGTTACATACATTGAGAGGGATGCTTTCTCCGAGGTGGATGAAGATGACATAATTGATACCTTCATGGCAATGCAAAAGCGTAGGCCAGAAACATAGTCTTTTTGAACTTCTGAAGGTATGTACTATGGTCACTGTTTCTATTTGATACCTTCATGGCAGCCATGTACTATTTACTATGTAGGCTTATTTATGCAAAACTAAGATTGAATTGTGAATTTTAGTGTGTTCGTAAGACCATATTGATCTATTTCTTTGTCCTATTGATAATTAGTTAGAATGTTCACATGCCATATTAGTTATAAAAAAAATTGGGGCGGACCACCCTGTCATCAAAAGCTAGCTCCGCCACTGACCAGAACAGCAACTGCTGCCAATGAAGAGTGTAGATAAGAAGGATCCAACCTGAAGACACGAGAACATAGACAAACGACGAACTAATCCAAGCAAATCGACCAAAGACAAATCTGCCGGAGACACACCTTCACACGTCCACTGATGATATTGAACATATATTACTTTTATTTCCAATATATTCTAATATCCACAATATTGAACATATATAATATGAAAATATATACATTTTATGATAAATCTAATGAAATTGCTTTGATGTTGTAGATGTTGTTATATTTCTCTATAAATTTTCTTATACTGGAAGAAGTTTTTTTCTTGCAGAAGAAGTTTGACTTAGGACTTTAAGGCTAGTCATAGTGGGAGTAACTTAGATAGTAACACAGCGCACTCTAAGAAAGCTTTGTTTATATGGCATGTAGTTAATCAGGAGAGAAGTGTTTAAAGTAACATAATATGTTACTGTAACATAGCGCTTTTCGAGAAAGTTTGACTCAACAAGCTAATAAATGAAGCCATATATGACACTACTATTATGTTATTTTGCAGTATGAAGGTAGTAACTTAGACTAGTGCCATATGCATGACACTAGTATAAATTACTCTCCACTATGACCAGCCTAAGTTGAAATGGAGGGAATAGTTAAATATTATCCCTAACTATCCCCCTTGATAAAGGTGTCAAAAAGAAGGTATATTTTTTTCCAGATTGATTGGTGAAAAGAGCTATCAGAATCGTAACGTGGAAGTGAACCAACCTGTGGTTGGATGGTTAGAGGGACAGTGGTATCCCCAGTCCACCAGGGTTCAAATCCTAGTGCTCGCATTTATTCTTGAATTTATTTCAGGATTTTTGGCGATGCGCATTCAGTGGGAGGAGACGTTTCCGTCGATGACGAGGTGCCTATGGTGACTTTGTAAATTTCGAAATGATATGCCGGCTCAGTATTTCGGAGATGCTCATAGGGGTAAGGTGTGCATGTGTGCGTTCATAGGGGTGAGTGTATGCGCGTGTATATGAGCGCTTGTGTCTATACTGTGTTCAAAAAAATCATAACATGAAAATAACCTCCTGATCAGACACAACATTTTCATATGGTAAATTTCCGATGTGATGAAAATGTTAGGTAACAACAAAAATGGACAATTCAATAAATGCCACTAGAGTGGTAGCAAGCCGGAGCTTGGGTGTGCAGCATCTGCATATCCATATAAACTCTTATTTTAACCTCTCAGTTCCAAACCACAGGGTGTAATAATTATTTTTTAAGTCAAAAGGTTCCTATGTATGACCAAGTTTATACAATATTATATCAACATTACCAAAAAAAGCTTTCGCCCCGTTTTATATGTAAAGCACCAACCAACATCCGAGCCGATACAAACGACAACACGCCACACCAAAACACACCAAAGGCCAGATACATAGGTGCCAGAGCCTACAACAAAAAACACACCGAACGACTCGAAGTAGACTAAACAATGACTGTAAGCAACACTACAGAGCCGTCGGAGCCCTTCACGGTAAGGATACCACGAAGTGGTGAAGTTGAGAGTCGACAAACCGTGAGCTCCAAGACAGTGCCTTCAGGAAGGATACAACACCGAAGCGCCGCCACCGCCCGATCCAAAGATCTAGATTTTCATCCGGAGCACGACGAAGGGAAGGAGCAACCACAACGGAGACTTCAGGAAGATGACGACGACCACGGGCGCCGCCTCCGTCGGCCCGGCCAATGCTAGGCAGGATTTTCACCCCAGCAATCATACTCCGCCTTCACCCAAGGTGCCGCCAGGCACAAGACCCTAACGGCACACAACCACGAAACATCAAACCGCTAGCCACCACGCCGCCCCCGCGGCCATGGCTGCTAGCTGCCCGCACCTGAGCCGCGAGCTTAGCCCACGAGCACCGCAGCTCCTGCCACCCAGACTGCCGTCCAGGAAACAAGACACCCCATAGGACCTTCAAGTTGCGAGCGATGAACCGACCGGCTTGCTCCAACCGCCGGCAGAGCTGCCGCTGACCAGAACAACCAGACTGACCAGGGAGCCACTAGGTCTAAGAAGAGGTGAAGCGGGAGCGAACATCGTCAACGCTCGGCACCCCTGCCGGTGACGGGTGGCCCGACCGCATCGGAGCCACCTATCACACCCACCACCTCTTCCAAACGCCACCCCTGACGCCCAACCTCTGCTCCCAGTTGGATCTACATCTGGCAACACTAGTAGAAAAGGGGGCAATGGTCCAGGCCTGGCCAGCCCATTAGTCCCGATTCAATCCAGAACCGGGACCAATGGGGGCATTGGACCCGGTTCGTGAGCCCCGAGGGCGGCAGACCCACGTGGGCCATTGGTCCCAGTTCATCTGGACCTTTTGGTCCCGGTTGGTGGGACGAACCGGGACCAATGGGCCTCGCTCTGGCCCACCACCATTGATCCCGGTTGGTGGGACGAACCGGGACCAAAGGCTGCCCTTTAGTCCCGGTTCAAGTCACCAACCGGGACCAATTAGTTGCCTATATATACCCCTCGCCCGCGAGCAGAGCACTCTCAGTGCTCTATTTTTCGTGGCCGGTGAGGGGAGAGCTTTGTGGTGCTCTAGCTCACCTCCTATGCACACGAGGTGTTCGATGGAATGCCCGAGCCACACTACTTAAGCTTTCTCCTCTCCAAGCTCGACCTCCAAGCTCTATTTTCCTTAATATTTGTCTAGGTTTAGCGGTCCGTCACGTCCCGTCCCCGTCTTCACCACCGTTGAACGCATGGCGCCGATCTAAATCGCCGGCACCACCGTGGTGAGCCTCTTGTTCTTATCTTCTTTCTGAAAGGAAAAAAAATTCTTACTTGTATGCTTATATTGATACTTGTATAATTTTCTTACTTTTATTATCGCATCTTATATAGTGCGATGGTTTTGTTATCCGCCCCGGTCGGCCCTCGTCCTGTCTATGATTCGGATGTGGTGTATATTATCTTTTCATAACTATTGGTTCATTTATTGTTTATGACAATTATGCCGACCAACGTGACATAGATTTTATTTATCTAGGAAGTTGTTGAACCGGAAATTCCAACCGACCCTATTGTCGAGAGGTTAAATTTAGTTGAAGAAGAAAACAATTTGTTGAAGGAAAAATTAGAAAAATTGAGGAGGAGAAGATGATATTGGAGTTGCATGTTGCGGATGTAAATCGATGATCACATGATCAAGATGGATGCAATGCGCTTGAAGATTATAAAGATTAGAAAATATGCCATTCATACCGAGGCTTGGTATCATTATGCCGTTGGATCAGTTGCTACATTGGTTGCGATTATGATCGCATTTGTTTTCGCATTGAAATGTTTTACATAGTTTCAAAGTGTATGGTTTAATTAATTTAGATGCTCTGCAGAGCTTTATGTTGTTAGATGAGAACTATGTATGTACTTTGGTTTTAATGTGATGATGAACTTCTATTAATTTGGTCACTTAATTATCTATTCATGATGTTCTGTAATGATTTTTGACACACTTAATTATATGATGCACGCAGATGAACCGGCAATGGATGTACGGTTCAAGAAACACCTCCGAGTACATTAAGGGCGTGCAGGATTTTCTTGAAGTGGCTGAGGCAAACAAGCAGAATGGTTTTATGTGTTGTCCATGCCCTATATGTGGGAATACGAAGTCTTACTCTGACCGGAAAATCCTCCACACCCACCTGCTTTACAAGGGTTGCATGCCACACTATAATGTTTGGACGAGGCATGGAGAAATAGGGGTTATGATGGAAGACGACGAAGAAGAAGAGTACGATGACAACTATGTGCCCCCTGAATACGGTGATGCTACTGAACATCAAGAGGAACCAGACGATGTGCACGATGATGCTGCAACGGGCGAAGCTGCTAAAGATCAAGAGGAACCAGACGATGTGCCCGATGATGATGATCTCCGCCGGGTCATTGTCGATGCAAGGACGCAATGCGAAAGTCAAAAGGAGAAGCTGAAGTTTGGTCGCATGGTAGAGGACCACAAAAAAGGGTTGTACCCCAATTGCGAAGATGGCAACACAAAGCTCGGTACCGTCTTTGGAATTGCTGCGGTGGAAGGCGGAGAATGCTGTGCTCGACAAAGGATTTGAGAAGCTCTTGAAAATATTGAAGAAGAAGCTTCCAAAGGATAACGAATTGCCCGACAGTACATACGTAGCAAAGAAGGTCGTATGCCCTCTAGGATTGGAGGTGCAGAAGATACATGCATGCCCTAATGACTGCATCCTTTACCATAGTGTGTACAAGGATCTGAACGCATGCCCGGTATGCGGTGCATTACGGTATAAGATCGAGCAGAGATGACCACAGTGATGTTGACGGCGAGCCCCCGGGAAGAGGGTTCCTGCGAAGGTGATGTGGTATGCTCCTATAATACCACGGTTGAAAGCGTCTGTTCATAAGCGGAGAGCATGCCAAGTTGATGCGATGGCACGGTGAGGACCGTAAGAAATACGGGAAGTTGAGAGCACCACGACGGGTCGCAGTGGAGAAAAATCGAGAGAAAGTACTGGGATGAGTTTGCAAGTGAGCCAAGGAACGTATGGTTTGCTTTAAGCGTGGATGGCATTAATCCTTTCGGAAGCAGAGCAGCAATCACAGCACCTGGCCCGTGACTCTATGTATGTATAATCTTCCTCCTTGGATGTGCATGAAGCGGAAGTTCATTATGATGCAGTTCTCATCCAAGGCCCTAAGCAACCCGGCAACGACATTGATGTGTACCTAAGGCCATTAGTTGAAGAACTTTTACAGCTGTGGAATGGAAGCGGTGTACGTCGTGGGATGAGCACAAACAGGAGGAATTTAACCTAAAGGCGTTGCTTTGTTCGTGACCATCAACGATTGGCCGCTCTCGGTATCCTTTCAGGACAGACAAACAAGGGATACCACGCATGCACGCACTATTTACTTGACACCGACGGTATATACAGCAAGCTGCGGGAAGAATGTGTACAGGCCATCGTCGATTTCTTCCGACCAACCATCACTTTATCGAAAGAAAGGCAAGCATTTCAAAGGCGAGGCAGATCACCGGAAGAAGCCCGCCATGCGTACTGGTGATCACGTACTTGCTATGGTCAATGATTTACACGTAATCTTTGGAAAGGGTCCCGGTGGACTAGCTGTTCCAAATGACGCTAAGAATCACGCACCCATGTGGAAGAAGAAATCTATATTTTGGGACCTACCCTCTTTGGAAAGACCTAGAGGTCCGCTCTTCGATCGGACGTGATGCACGTGGCGAAGAACCTTTGCGTGAACCTGCTAGGCTTCTTGGGCGTGTATGGGAAGACAAAAGATATACACGAGGCACGGAGGACCTACAACACTTGCATGAAAAGAGGGCATGCCCTACGAAGCGGTATGAAGGTCCCGCCATTACGCTCTTACGAAAGAAGAGAAAGAAATCTTCTTTGAATGCCTTTCGATATGAAGGTCCCGATCGGCTTCTCGTCGAATATAAAGGGAATAATAAATATGCGGAGAAAAGTTCCGAACCTAAAGTCTCATGACTGCCACGTGATTATGACGCAAGCTGCTTAGGTTGCATTGAGGGGCTTCTACCGAAAAGCGTCCGATTAGCCATTGTGAAGCTATGTGCATTCCTCAATGCAATCTCTCGGAAGGTGATCGATCCAGAAATCATACCAAGGCTAAGGAGTGATGTGGTGCAATGTCTTGTCGGTTTGAGCTGGTGTTCCCACCATCCTTCTTTAATATCATGATGCACGTCCTAGTTCATCTAGTTGTGAGATTGTCATTACGGGCCCGTATTTCTACACAATATGTACCCCTTTGAGAGGTTCATGGGAGTCCTAAAGAAATATGTCCGTAACCGTGCTAGGCCGAAGGAAGCATCTCCATGGGCCATCAAACAAAGGGCGTCATCGGGTTTTGTGTTGACTTCATTCCTGGCCTTAAGAAGATAGGTCTCCCTAAATCGCGGTATGAGGGGAGACTGATCGAAAAACACGCTTGGAAGGACTCAATAATATGCAGGGACGGATATTCTTGGTCTCAAGCACACTACAGTTCTATAGAACTCTACCTTGGTGACCCGTATGTCGATGAACACAAGAACGATCTGCGCTCCAAACACCCGAAGCGGTCTGACGACCGGATTACATGTGAACACATCGGGACTTTCAGCAGTTGGTTGGAAGCACGTGTCGGAGGTGACAACACTGTTTGTGATGAGCTGTACTTGTTGTCATGGGGACCATCTTTGGTGTATTGATTTGGAAAGGATCTGAGATAAATGAGAATACATTTTACACGATTGACCAAGATCAAAAGAGCACCAACCAAAACAGCGGTGTCCGCTTTGATGCAACAACCGAGAGGGGAAAGGACACATATTATGGTTACATAGTGGACATATGGGAACTTGACTACGGACATGATTTTAAGGTCCCGTTGTTTAAGTGCAAATGGGTCAATCTGTCAGGAGGCAGGGTACAGGTAGACCCACAGTACGGAATGACAACAAGTGGATCTGAAAATCTTGGGTACACTGGCGAACCGTTCGTCCTAGCCAATGATGTGGCACAGGTTATCTATGTGAAGGACATGTCTACCAGACCGAGAAAGAGAAAAGATAAGGAAGCGAATACATCATACGATGAGCCAAAGCGCCACATAGTTCTTTCGGAAAAAGGGACATCGTGGGAGTGGAGGACAAGACAGACATGTCGAAGATTATGAAAAGTTTCATGAAATTCCCTCCTTCAAAGTCAAGGCTGACCCCAAGATCACGATAAGCGATGAAGATTATCCATGGTTACTGGCGCAATAAGCAAATGACACAAGCGAAGAAAAAGTGAAGACTTTCTCCATAACTATTATGATGATACCATGCCAACTTTGTAACTCGATGAGTATGATACCATGCCAACTTTCAACTTTTTGAGTTCATTTGAAATGCTTTAATGTCTTATGGTTCGGCCCTCGTAATAATTAAAAATAGCAACAATAAGTTTATTGTTGTAAGTAGAAACAAAATAAAATAAATAAAGCAAGAAACAAAACAAAAAAAGTGTTTTCAAATTTGAAAACTAATGGCACTAATAGAAAGTTTATAATTTTCCTAAAACTAAAAGCAAAAAGAATTGAAAAATAAAGCAAAAATCAAAAGAAAATAAATAAGGCAGAAATCAAAACAAAAAACAACAATAAGTATTTTGTTGGAAGTAGAAACAAAATAAAATAAATAAAGCAAGAAAGAAAACAAAAAAACAAAAAAGTGTTTTCAAATTTGAAAAGTAATGGCACTAACAGAAAGTTTATAATTTTCCTAAAACTAAAAGCAAAAAGAATTAAAAATAAAGCAAAAAACAAAAGAAAATAAATAATGCAGGAAACAAAAAAAAACTGGAAAAAAATAAAAATAGCAACAATAAGTAAAGAAAACAAAAAAGCAAAAAAGTGCCTCCTACTGGGCCCCCACGGCCTGAATACGACATGAAATCCTACTATGGGCCAGGATTCAAGCCCGCAGTAGGCCCAGAAGGCCCATCAGGCACAGCAATAGCAAGTAGGCCCGAAAGCCTGCGGTGGAGAGGAGCTCGAGAGGGGTGCGGCAATGGGGCTTATAAACCACTGCGCGCCCCTCTCAACTAGCGAGGTGGGACTAAACTTTGGCCCCAGCGTGCAGACAGAGGTCCTTTGGTCCCGGTTGGTGGCACCAACCGGGACTAAAGAGAGGCATTAGTACCGGTTCGTGGCACCAACCGGTACCAAAGGCCGCTTCCCGCCCTTTGGGCTGCCGAAAAAGGCCTTTGGTCGGTTGGTGGCACCAACGGGACTAAAAGGCATTAGTCCCAGTTGGTTTCACGAACCGGGACCAATGGCTTTGCTATATAAACAAACACTTTGCAAAATTCAGAATCTCATCTCCGCTTTGCCCCTAACGACGCCGACCCTCCTCGACGCCGCCAGCTGCTCCACCTCGCATTGCCGCTTCCCAACCCGCTGGCCCGTCGTCGCTGCCTCCCGAGCTCCCGACCCGTCCCGCCAGCGCCCCGAGCCCCCTGCCCGTCGTCCCGCCCAGCGCCCTCGCCCGCCCACCGTCGCCATCGTCATCTAGCCGCCCCGTTGTGAGCCACTTGGCATGCTCTGTTTTTCATTTTTATTAGTTTAATTTTTTTGTTCACATATATATATATATATAATGTATATGTGTATGTATCTGGCTATGTGTATGTAGATGTTCAAAATGTATAAAAAATTGTTCAGAGCATGTTTTTATTCATATATGTATTTTTGTTCATATGTGTATTAATATTTTCATATTTGCAAAAGATAGATTTTTAGAAAAGTTAGGTTTTTTTCTGTTCATAGATTTTTTTTGGTGATATTAATTATTGTAGAATATGCAAATGTTTGTATATTCATATGAACAATGCATTAGGCAAAACCTTTGTTTTTTTTTTGAAATTTTCTATTTGAACATTTTTTTAAACAAGCAATACTAAAAGAATGAGAGGAAAAAGGAAAATAAGAAGAGGAAGAAAGGAGAAGAAGAGGAGAGGAAGAAGAGGAGAAATAAATAAGAAGAGGAAATAAGAAGAAAAAGAAGAGGAGAAGAAGAAAGGAATAGAGGAGAAGAAGAAAAATATAAATTTTCTATTTTTCTTCTTCTCCTCTATTCCTTTCTTCTTCTCCTCTTTTTTTTCTTCTTTTTTTTCTTATTCCTTCTTCCTATTTTCTTCCTTTTCCTTATTTTCCTTTCTCGAGGGAGAAGAAGAAAAAGAAGAGTAGTAGAAGAAGAAAGGAATAGAGGAAAAAGAAGAAACTTCAACACGAGGGGGGTACCGATACCTCCCCGATAACATTATTTTCCCATGTATATGTATGTCGCGTCGTTGTCGATATAACCCCTCGAGATAACTTCGACATGAGGCGGTCGATATATATACCCCCTCTCGACCGTGATAACTTATACAACGGCAGCACCCCCTCGGCCCTCTCGCTCAAACCAAAACTCTCGAGGACACCCAAACCCTAGAGGGAAAGCGATGTTGGTCTCCTACCCCTCCCTTGGCGCCCCTACCCGAAAAATTAACTCTCTCGAGGCCACCCAAATTAATCCTTGAAGCGTTGTGTCGAGGCGACCCCAAACCCTAGAGAAGCGACATCGAGGCCACTAACATGATTCCTTATTGTGATTAGCTAGCTAGTTCTCGTTTGCCACTAATATATATATATATATATATATATATATATATATATATATGTACCATGTTTGAATAATAATTGACATGTTGTAAATATTTGCGTAAACTATGGACCACTCCGAGACGAAGAAAGCGAAGCGATGTTGGGGCACATAATCGCACAAGGAAGTGATGAAGTTGCGTCATTTCTCAACGACACCGATGGTCCCAAAGGACTTGGTGAAGAAGAGGGCTATGTTCATGATGGCTTCGACCCATTAATGCCGGTACAAGAAGAGGACTATGTTCATGATGGCTCCGGTGACACAATGGAGGTACAAGAAGGAGACCGTGCTGACTGCTCCGGTGACCGAACCGAGTCCGGCCAGGTATATATATATATTAGTTAAGCACGTGCTGACTAGTTAATTGATGCATCCATTGTTTGGTATATGTACACATATTAATTACTCTCATCTTTCTTCCTTATAATTTCTAGCCCTCTGGATCGAGCACAACTTCGGTAAGGAGACGAGGCCCGAAGAAAAAGTTGAGCTCGGATGAAAAGTTTGAGATCATAGAAATCGCGCCCGACGGCGAACCGATTGAACCCATCCGGACAAGGAAGGCATTTTCTGCTTAGTGCGGGGTTCTTGTTAGGGACAAGATCCCGATCAGCATCCATCAATGGTATAAGCCTAAGGAGGAAGACCCTGAGGTGTCTTATGTCAATGATATGCGTAAAGAAGATCTTTGGACTCGGTGAAGGCAAATTTCACCCTACCGCCGGAGGAGGATCCGGAGAAGCCAGTTAAAGAGCAATTAATCAAGTCTTGTGCTCTTAAGAAGATGGCAACCCTAATGAGGAGGTGGAGGAAAGAGCTGAACCAGTTTGTCGAGAAAGAAAAGACACCAGAATTCATCGGCAAATATGAGAAGATCAAAGATCACTGCCCCGCATTTGTGGCCCACAAGACATCAGAAAAGAGTAAGAAGATGTCGGCGACAAACAAGCAAAATGCTGCGAAGAAGAAGCTTCACCATCGCACGGGGTCAGGTGGCAAATTCAAAGCCCGGCCTAAGTGGTCCAAGGCTGAGCATGATCTGCTTGAAAAAGGGATCGAACCAGAGAAAATGTACTGGCCAGACCGTTGCCGGACTTGGTTCTTCGGGGCTGGCAGAACCTTGGACCCTGTAACAGGGAAGTGCCAATGGACGGACGAGCAACTGCAAATACCAGTCAAGAACCTTCGACACTATATCGATGCAGCGTAGCGAGGAACGTTCCTTCCAAACAGGGAGAAGGCCGAGCTCACAATGGCCCTTGGGAATCCTGAGCACCCTGGACGGACACGAGGCACGCCAGGCTCCATTCCGTGGAAGGTTGGTTTTCGGACACGAGGGTTACAAAGCCCACGAGAGGAGGAAGAAGCTGGAGCAGGACCAACTACAAAGCGCTGCACGAAAGGGTAATGGGGCTAGAGGAACGAGAAGAGGAGCGAAGCAGCAGATCGCAGCAAACGACCTGCTGAAGCTTCCCCCGAAGCTACCCCGCCATCTCAGCGGAGAAGCAGCATGGCTTCCACCGAGCTGCTTCAGCCGGAGCATGTCTTGACGGCTCCTGCCAGCTATCCCGTGGATGGTATCACGGAGTCTCAAAATTGCCACATTATGGCGCGATGGATGAATTTGAAGGTCAAGGCGGCTGTTGGCCAAGTTTATCCTAGTGGACCCGTCACAACTTATCACCGCCAACCGATTCCGAAGGATATGCTAAGGTGATGGTGGATGAAATAACGGAGGGATTTGAGGACCTCCTGCTTGACCACCCTACGGTGAAGGGGAGACTAGGCTGGGTTACTGCTCAAGACTCCATGCCTATGGCGGAAGGAGCTCATCAACCTTCCAGGCTGGGCGCCTCCGCCTCCTCCTCCTCCTCCCGTGAGTCGAGCACTCCGCCTCCTCCACCGCCTCCTCCTCCGTGAGTGGCGATCAGAACGCAGCGTGGCGGCACTCCGCCTCCTTCTCCGCCTGCGCCGGCGCGCCCGAGCACCCAGCCTCCTCATTCTCCGCCTCGTCAGCAAGGGCGGAAGAGACCCGCCGCCGCTCCGGCTGCTCCGACGGGTCGTAGTCCTTCTCCTCCGCCTCGTAAGCAAGCAAAGAAGACATCCGCTCCGTCTGCTCTGCCAGCGTCTAGCAGTACAGCCAAAGGCGGGAGGAAATACAGATTCGGTCCTTGTCTGAAGACTCCAGAGATGTTACCGTACGAGAGGACCGAGGAGGAAAACGGGAAGATCACGCAGACCGAAGTGGATGACTGGTTTGCAGGGTTGAAAGCAAAGAGACATCCACCTCCGAAGGAGAAGGTAGATCCGGTGAAAGCAAAGCGCACTCTGGCTGCCCTGAGGAAACCGGCAAAGTCTCCACCGAGAACCAACTATGAGCGCATTCTTGAGCAGACATATCTCCAAGCGGAGCGATCGGGAAATCTTGTCCGGACATCAAAGAGCAAAAGAACGAGCATCTGCGAAAAAATTGACCAGCTCGGCAAACAAGCAAACCAATCGTGCCCCCGCTCAATGTGTCTAAGCGGCAACATAAATCGCTAATGTTCCGGGATGGTGGCGGTTATGGCAATCTACAAGATTACACGCTCGACGATGCACTTCACGAATACATGAAGGTGGAAGAACACAGAATCTGATACGTGAAGCCTCTCGTCAAAGATGAAAAATCTCTAACAACGATGATGCGAACATTCCATACTTGGTACATGAAAACCTGCAGAGAGTCTGGGGGGGGCGAATAGTTTGTATCTGCACATTAAAGAGGAGCACGACCTCATTGGAACTGATCTATTGTGTGTTCCATTTGAGGAGTTCTTCGCGTTCTTCAATCAAAAGGCCCTCGATAAATTAACAGTCTTTTGCTACTGCCTGTAAGTACTATTTCTGTCATTAAGTCTCTATATATAGCTCGGCTCTTTCATTGCATGTATTTATAATTAATTATCCTCAATATATTATGCAGATTGAAGATCGTCGAGTGCAAAAAAATGAAATCTATGATATTGGGTTCATTAACACAAATATCATAGATGTATTCTGGTTGAAAAGCACGTCAAAGAGGCCGAGGACAACTTGCTACAATCGTTGATCAAAAATCAAAACAAAGATACCATACTCTTTCCTTACAACGGCAAGTGAGTGTTCTTGATCGTTTGCATATTCGGTTTCCCTTATAACTCGGCGAGGTTATAGTAATGTAATTGATGAGTTATGCATGCGCGCAGTACCACTATATTCTTACGGAGATTAAGCTTGAGCGTGGACTAGTAACCTTCTTAGACTCGAGACGGAAAGATCCCAGCACCTATGCGGACATGACTGAAATGCTCGACAAGTAAGTTCAATCGATCATTATCGCACCATAAGCGGCAACTTTTGTTCATTTCCTGATATCTCAAGTAATAATAATTATTTTCTTTGTCTTGTAGGGTTTGGAAACAGTTCACGGCAAAAGCTCGGGACTGCCGAAGGAGCTGCGATATACATACCGAAAGTACTCTTGGCTAGCTAGTTATGCGCATCTCCGTTGATTCTATAGCTATACTTTCATCAATGCCATTTATAATGCTTCATTATCAGTTTGATTGACCTCTATTTCTCGTAAAGTGCTTGTGGCAGGCACAAGGGAATGATTTTTGTGGATACTACGTATGCGAGTTCATCTACAACGCGACTTTGAAAAATAAGCGGGGCTACTCTCAAAGACAATATGAAGTGCGTAAGCAATTAATAATATTCACAATTTCATTTTATTACACCATCATTTCTGTTGAGTTTCATTCATATACATGTATTAATTAACCCCCTTCTTCAAATTAGACGTGGCAGATGCGGAATGAACTCCTAGAACCAGATCGCATTAAAGCAATCCAAGAGGAATTGGCGGGATTCTTTCTTGACCACGTCATCAATAAAGCCGGAGAATACCATGTGGAAGTTGATTTGAAATGCTAGGGGACTGTAATTGAGAGATCTTATATATTGTACATGTATGTAGCTAGTAGCGTCGGACGTACATGATATGAAAACTTGTTGTTCGACCAATCTCTCGGAGAAGGAGATGTCGATCGATCATTTCTCTCGGTATGCATGACGAACTTCTGTACTCGATGGTTCCCTTCATTTTCTTACTAGCTAGCGTGTCGAGGGCTATATGTATATAGTACGTAGCATCGACCAAGCACGGACATAAGAGAGGACACTTCTCTCTATTAATTAGCTAGCTAACACAATATATGAAACACCTAAATTAACCCCCAAAACCCCAACCCCCCTTCAAAAAAACAAAACCCCAGCCCTTTGGAATCTTTGTCGACGTGGATGCCTTTTGGTCCCGGTTGGGGCCACCAACCGGGACCAAAGGCCCCGCTACTGGGCTCAGCACCGGCCACGTGGAGGACCATCTGTCCCGGTTCGTGTTAGAACCGGGACTAAAGGGGGGAGGTATTAGTAACGACCCATTAGTCCCGGTTCATGAACCGGGACTAAAGGCCCTTACGAACCGGGACTAATAGGTGTTTTTCTACTAGTGCAAGGACCGACCACCCTCCCAGCCACGCGGGGATCGCTTGACAGGCCATAGCCGAAGCCGAAGAAAACCAACGGGGCATCCACACAGGCCACCTACGAACGAACAGGCGCCAAATCTGACTCCAGCCGTCGCCGCAACGCAGGCCCGACCAAGCACCGTGAGGCCACCATGTTGTAGCCTACACACATTTCAACGACCAACACTGAGCCGCTGCCTCCACCTCGCGCCGCTTGCCCACACCAGCTGTGTCGGGGTGATACGTCTCCAACGTATCTATAATTTTTGATCGTTCCATGCCATTAGATTACCCCTTTTGGATGTTTATGGGCTTTATTTTACACATTTATATCATTTTTGGGACTAACCTACTAACCGGAGGCCCACACCAGTATTTCGAAGAAAAGGAATATCAAACGGAGTCCAAACGGAATGAAACCTTCGGCAGCGTGATTTTTTGGAAGAATATGATCCTGGAGACTTGGAGTTCACGTCAGAAGATCCTCAAGGCAGCCACGAGATAGGAGGGCGCGCCCCCCTGTCTCGTGGGCCCCACGAGCACCTCCTGACCGGCTTCTTTCGCCTATATAAGCCTACGTACCCTAAAACCATCGAAAATCAAGATAGATCGGGAGTTCCGCCGCCGCAAGCCTCTGTAGCCACCAAAAACCTCTCGGGAGTCCGTTCCGGCACCCTGCCGGAGGGGGGATCCCTTACCGGTGGCCATCTTCATCATCTCGGCGCTATCCATGACGAGGAGGGAGTAGTTCACCCTCGGGGCTGAGGGTATGTACCAGTAGCTATGTGTTTGATCTCTCTCTCTCTCTCTCGTGTTCTTGACTTCACACGATCTTGATGTATCGCGAGCTTTGCTATTATAGTTGGATCTTATGATGTTTCTCCCCCCTCTACTCTCTTCTGATGAATTGAGTTTCCCTCTTGAAGTTATCTTATCGGATTGAGTCTTTACTTTGAGAACAGTTGATGTATGTCTTGCCGTGTTTATCTGTGGTGACAATGGGATATCACGTGCCACTTGATGTATGTTTTGGTGACCAACTTGCGGGTTCCGCCCATGAACCTTTGCATAGGGGTTGGCACACGTTTTCTTGACTCTCCGGTAGAAACTTTGGGGCACTCTTTGAAGTACTTTGTGTTGGTTGGATGAATCTGAGATTGTGTGATGCATATCGTATAATCATGCCCACGGATACTTGAGGTGACAATGGAGTATCTAGGTGACATTAGGGTTTTGGTTGATCTGTGTCTGAAGGTGTTATTCTAGTACAAACTCTTGAATAGATTGATCCGAAAGAATAACTTTGAGGTGGTTTCGTACCCTACCATAGTCTCTATGTTTGTTCTCCGCTATTAGTGGCTTTGGAGTGACTCTTTGTTGCATGTTGAGGGCTTGCTATATGATCTATCTATGTTATTATTGTTGAGAGAACTTGCACTAGTGAAAGTATGAACCCTAGGCCTTGTTTCCTATCATTGCAATACTGTTTACGCTCACTTTTATCATTAGTTACCTTGCTGTTTTTATATTTTCAGATTACAAAACCTATATCTACCATCCATATTGCACTTGTATCACCATCTCTTCGCCGAACTAGTGCACCTACACAATTTACCATTGTATTGGGTGTATTGGGGACTCAAGAGACTCTTTGTTATTTGGTTGCAGGGTTGCTTGAGAGAGACCATCTTCATCCTACGCCTCCCACGGATTGATAAACCTTAGGTCATCCACTTGAGGGAAATTTTCTACTGTCCTACAAACCTGTGCACTTGCAGGGCCAACAACGTCTACAAGAAAAAGGTTGTGTAGTAGACATCAAGCTCTTTTCTGGCGCCGTTGCCGGGGAGGCTAGGTAAGCGGCACTCACTCACACCCCGTCAACTAAGCTCTTTTCTGGCGCCGTTGCTGGGGAGGTGAGTGCTTGAAGGTATATCTTTAGATCTTGCAATCGAATCTTTTTGTTTCTTGTTTTATCACTAGTTTAGTTTATAAAAGAAAATTACAAAAAGGAGTTAAGTTTGCCTCATACGCTTCGTCTTTTTAATATCTTTCGTGAGTTTGATGGAAAGGAAAATTGTGCTCAAGTGCTAGAAGAAGAATGCATTAGAATGTTTGGTACTAGATCTTTGTGTGATGAGTATGATTGCAATGTTGTTAGTATGAATTCCTTGAATACCCATGATGCTAATGATATGCAAAGCCACAAGCTTGGGGAAGCTATGTTTGATGAATATGATATTTTTAGTCCCACAAGTTTTGATGAGAATATTTATTATGATGAAAGCATGCCTCCTATTTATGATTATTATATTGATGAAAGTGGATTTCGAAGAGTGTCAAGTTTATTTAGTGATGAATCCACTATTTCGGAAGAGGTTCCAATTGATTATGAGAACAAAGTTGCTATCTATGATGATTATTGTGATGACTTGTATGCTATTAAGAATAATGATAACCATGAAACTTGTCATCATAATTTTAGTTTTCAATTGGATTATGCCTCACATTATAATTATTTTGTTGAGTTTTCTCCCACTACTATTCATGAGAAGAAATTTGCTTATGTGGAGAATAGTAAATTTTCTATGCAAGTAGATCATGAAAAGAATACTTTAGGTGCTGGTTATATTGTTGAATTCATTCATGATGCTACTGAAAATTATTATGAGGGAGGAACATATGCTTGTAGGAATTGCAATAATGTCAAGTTTCCTCTCTATGTGCTTCACGTTTTGAACTTATGCTTGTTTTGCCTTCCTATGCTAATTGATTATTGTTCCCATAAGTTGTTTGATCACAAAATCCCTATGCATAGGAAGCGGGTTAGACTTAAATGTGCTAGTCATATGCTTCATGATGCTCCCGTTATGTTTCAATTCTTATCTTTTATGTGGGCATCATTGTAATCATCATGCCTAGCTAGAAAGGCATAAAAAAAAGCGCTTGTTGGGAGACAACCCAATATTTACCCTTACTGTTTTTGTGTGTCCACATGATTATTCTACTTTAGTAATCATGTTTTATAGCTTTTGTTTCAATAAAGTGCCAAGTAAGACCTTTAGGATAGCTTACGGTGATAGTTGTGTTGATCCTGCTGAAAATCAGAAACTTTTGCATCCAGTATATTAGTTTTGTTAATTCACAAAAACATGCTCCTGATATGATTCTTTTTGCTATGGATAGGTACACAAATTGCTTAGGACTTCCTAATTTGGTAGAATTTTTGGAGTTCCACAAGTATACGTTTGATACAGATTACTACAGACTATTCTGTTATTGACAGATTCTGTTTTTCGTGTGTTGTTTGCTTATTTTGATGCATCTATGGCTAGTATTAAGTGTTATGAACCATAGAGAAGTTGGAATACAGTAGATATCACACCAATATGAATTTATAATGAGTTCATTACAGTACTTAAGTGGTGGCTTTAGTTTCTTATACTAATGGAGCTTACGAGTTTTCTGTTGAGTTTTGTGTTGTGGAGTTTTCAAGTTTTGGGTAAAGATTCGATGGACTATGGAATAAGGAGTGGAAAGAGCCTAAGCTTGGGGATGCCCAAGGCACCCCAAGGTAATATTCAAGGACAACCAAGAGCCTAAGCTTGGGGATGCCCCGGAAGGCATCCCCTCTTTCGTCTTCGTTCATCGGTAACTTTACTTGGAGCTATATTTTTATTCGCCACATGATATGTGTTTTTCTTGGAGCGTCATTTTATTTTTTTAGTATTCGCTTGATGTTATTTAGAATAATGTTTTGCATCTTTATTTTCAATGAAAAAGTCAAGGATAGCCTTTACCATGCTTATTTTGCTAGTATACATGTTGCTGTTTGAAAACACAAAGTTTACCGCTGTTGCAACAATTCCCTAGAAAATTCAGAGAATGATATAATGTTGAAACTTTTTGCATAATGAGCTCTGATAAATTTAGTACAGTGGGAATTTTATTTCATAATTTTTGGAGTTAGGGAAGTATGATGAATCCTGCATTCTTACAGACTGTACTGTTTTGACAGATTGCTGTTATGTTTGCATTGTTTGCATATGTTTGCTTGTTTAATGATTCTATTTGAGGATAGGAGTTTTAAATATGCAGAGGCATTTAGTATGTAATATTGAATAATAATTTTAGTGATTTGTTACAGTAGAAAATGATAAGGTTTTGCATTGGTTTATACTAACCTATCTCACGAGTTCTTGTTGAGTTTGTTGTGGATGAAGCTTTTGAGAAATAGAGAAATCATGATATGAGAGGAATTAAGGAGACACAAAAGTTCAAGCTTTGGGATGCCCAAGGCACCCCAAGATAATATTTCAAGAAGTCTCAAGCAACTAAGCTTGGGGATGCCCCGGTAGGCATCCCAGTTTTCTTCTTCAACAACTATCGGTTAGTATCGGTTGAGCCTAAGTTTTTGCTTCTTCACATGAGTTGTGCTATCCTTGCAATGTCATTTTATTTTTTTTGCTTGCTGCTTGAATACAATACCAAGATCTGAAATTCCTTAATGTTAGAGAGTCTTCACATAGTTGCACAATTATTCGACTACTCATTGATCTTCACTTATATCTTTCGGAGTAGTTTGTCATTTGCTCTAGTGCATCACTTATATCTTTTAGAGCACGGCGGTGGTTATATTTTGAAGAAATTGCTAGTCTCTCATGCTTCACTTATATCTTTTTGAGAGCCTTTTAGAACAGCATGGTATTTGCTATGGTTACAAATTTGGTCCTAGAATGATGAGCATCCAAGTTGGGTATAATAAAAACTATCATAGAAAGTGAATTGGATGCTATGATCAAATTGATACTTGATAATTGTTTTGAGATATGGAGGTACTGATATTAAAGTCATGCTAGTTGGGTGATTATGAAAAATGCTTGTGTTGAGGGTTGTGATTCCCGTAGCATGCACGTATGGTGAACCGCTTTGTGATGAAGTTGGAGCACAATTTTATTTATTGATTGTCTTCCTTATGAGTGGCGGTCGGGGACGAGCGATGGTCCTTTCCTACCAATCTATCCCCCTAGGAGCATGCGCGTAGTGCTTTGTTTTTGATGACTTCTAGATTTTTGCAATAAGTATATGAGTTCTTTTGACTAATGTTGAGTCCATGGATTATACGCACTCTCCCCCTTCCACCATTGCTAGCCTCTCTTGTGCCGCGCAACTTTCGCCGGTACCATACACCCACCATATACCTTCCTCAAAACAGCCACCATACCTACCTATTATGGCATTTCCATAGCCATTCCGAGATATATTGCCATGCAACTTTCCACCGTTCCGTTCATATGACACGCATTACTTTTGTCATATTGCTCTTTGCATGATCATGTAGTTGACATTGTATTTGTGGCAAGGCCACCTTCATAATTTTCATACATGTCGCACTTGATTCATTGCATATCCCGGTACACCACCGGAGGCATTCATATAGAGTCATATCTTGTTCTAGCTTTGAGTTGTAATTCTTAAGTTGTAAATCCATAAAGTGTGATGATCTTTATTATCAGAGCATTGTCCCAGTGAGGAAAGGATGATGAAGACTATGATTCCCCCACAAGTCGGGATGAGACTTCGGACTTTACAAGAAAGGAAAAAAAGGGAGAAAGGCAAAAAAAAAAGAAATGCCAAAGAGAAAAGAAGAGAAAAGAAAAAAAAGGAAAAAGAAAAAGAAAAAAATAATAAAAATGAGAGAAAAATAGAGAAGGGACAATGCTACTATCTCGTTTTTCACACTTGTGCTTCAAAGTAGCACCATGATCTTCATGATAGAGAGTCTCATATGTTGTCACTTTCATATACTAGTGGGAATTTTTCATTATAGAACTTGGCTTGTATATTCCAATGATGGGCTTCCTCAAAATGCCCTAGGTCTTCGTGAGCAAGCAAGTTGGATGCACACCCACTTAGTTTCTTTTATTGAGCTTTCATATATTTATAGCTCTAGTGCATCTATTGCATGGCAATCCCTGCTCACTCACATTGATATCTATTGATGGGCATCTCCATAGCCTGCTGATACGCCTAGTTGATGTGAGACTATCTTCTCCTTTTTGTCTTCTCCACAACCACCATTCTATTCCACATATAGTGCTATGTCCATTGCTCAAGCTCATATATTGCATGAAAGTTGAAAAAGTTTATGATTACTAAAGTATGAAACAATTGCTTGGCTTGTCATCGGGGTTGTGCCTGATTAAGTACTTTGTGTGATGAAGATAGAGCAACAGCCAGACTATATGATTTTGTAGGGATAACTTTCTTTGACCATGTTATTTTGAGAAGACATGATTACTTTGATTAGTATGCTTGAAGTATCACTATTTCTTATGTCAATATGAACTTTTATTTTGAATCATTTGGATCTGAACATTCATGCCACAATAAAGAAAATTACATTAAGAATTATGCTAGGTAGCATTCCACATCAAAAATTCTGTTTTTATCTCCAACGTATCTATAATTTTTGATTGTTCCATGCCATTAGATTACCCCTTCTGGATGTTTATGGGCTTTATTTTACACATTTATATCATTTTTGGGACTAACCTACTAACCGGAGCCCAACCCATATTGCTGTTTTATTGCCTGTTTCAGTATTTTGAAGAAAAGGAATATCAAACGGAGTCCAAACGGAATGAGACCTTCGGCAGCGTGATTTTTTGGAAGAATATGATCCTGGAGACTTGGAGTTCACGTCAGAAGATCCTCGAGGCGGCCACTAGATAGGAGAGCGCCCCCCTGTAGGGCGCGCCCCCTGTCTCGTGGGCCCCTTGAGCACCTCCCGACCGACTTCTTTCGCCTATATAAGCCTACGTACCTTAAAACCATCGAATATCAAGATAGATCGGGAGTTCCGCCGCCGCAAGCTTCTGTAGCCACCAAAAACCTCTCGGGAGTCCGTTCCGGCACCCTGCCGGAGGGGGAATACCTCACCGGTGGCCATTTTCATCATCCCGGCGCTATCCATGACGAGGAGGGAGTAGTTCACCCTCGGGGCTGAGGGTATGTACCAGTAGCTATGTGTTTGATCTCTCTCTCTCTCTCTCTCTCTCTCTCTCTCTCTCTCTCTCTGTCTCATGTTCTTGACTTCACACGATATTGATGTATCGCGAGCTTTGCTATAATAGTTGGATCTTATGATGTTTCTTGATACGTCCATTTTGCATCATGCTTTTATATCAATATTTATTGCATTATGGGCTGTTATTACACATTATATCTCAATATTTATGGCTATTCTCTCTTATTTTACAAGGTTTACCATGAAGAGGGGGAATGCCGGTAGCTGGAATTCTGGCTGGAAAAGGAGCAAACATTGGAAACCTATTCTGCACAGCTCCAAAAGTCCTGAGACTCCACGAAACAACTTTTTGGACTTAATAAGAATTTATGAGCGAAAGAAATAAGCCCGGGGGCCCACACCCTGTCCAGGAGACAGCCCCCCCATAGGGCGCACCCCTATCTCCTGGGCCCCCTGGTGGGCCTCCGGCGTCCATCTTCTGCTATATCATCACTTTTACCCTGGAAAATATCGTGGGCAAGCTTACGGGACGAAACTCCGCCGCCACGAGGCAGAACCTTGGCGGAATCAATCTAGGGCTCTGGCCGGGCTGATCTGCCGGGACTCTTCTCCCGGAGGGGGAAATCATCACCAACGTCATCACCAATGATCCTCTCATCGAGGGGGTCAATCTCCATCAACATCTTCACCAGCACCATCTCCTCTCAAAACCCTAGTTCATCTCTTGTATCCAATCTTGTATCAAAACCACAAATTGGTACCTGTGGGTTGCTAGTAGTGTTGATTACTCCTTGTAGTTGATGCTAATTGGTTTACTTGGTGGAAGACATATGTACAGATCCTTTATGCATATTATTATTCCTCTGATTATGAACATGAATATGCTTTGTGAGTAGTTACGTTTGTTCCTGAGGACATGGGTGAAGTCTTGCTATTAGTAGTCAAGTGAATTTGGTATTCGTTCGATATTTTGATGAGATGTATGTTGTCTTTTCCTCTAGTGGTGTTATTTGAACGTCGATGACATGACACTTAACCATTATTTGGGCCTAGAGGAAGCCATGGTAAAGTAATAAGTAGATGATGGGTTGCTAGAGTGATAGAAGCTTAAACCCTAGTTTATGCGTTGCTTCATTAGGGGCTGATATGGATCCATATGTTTAATGATGTGGTTAGATTTACCTTAATACTCCTTTTTGTAGTTGTGGATGCTTGCGATAGGGGTTAATCATAAGTGGGATGCTTGTCCAAGTTAGGGCAGTACCCAAGTGCCGGTCCACCCACATATCAAATTATCAAAGTACTGAACGCGAATCATATGAACGTGATGAAACTAGCTTGACGATAATTCCCAATGTGTCCTCGGGAGCTCCTTTACCATTATTAGAATTTGTCCAGTCTTATCCTTTGCTACATAAAGGATTGGGCCACCTTGCTGCACTTTGTTTACTTTATTTACTTGTTGCTCGTTACTATTTATCTTATCACAAAACTATCTATTACCTACAATTTTAGTGCTTGCAGAGAAAACCTTACTGAAAACCACTTATCATTTCCTTCTGCTCCTCGTTGCGTTCGACACACTTACTAATCGAAAGGACTACGATAGATCCCCTACACTTATGGGTCATTAAGGCTCTTTTCTGGCGCCGTTGCCGGGGAGTGTAGCGCTTTTGGTGAGTGGAACTTGGTAAGGAAACATTTATATAGTGTGCTGAAATTTTCTGTTACTTGTTACTATGGAAACTAATCCTTTGAGGGGCTTGTTTGGGGTATCTTCACCCCAACCAGAAGAGCAAAGAGTTGCTCCTCAACCTACTAAACTTTATGAAAATATTCACTTTGAGATTCCTTCGGGTATGATAGAAAAACTGCTAGCTAATCCATTTGCAGGAGACGGAACATTGCATCCCGATTTACACCTTATCTTTGTGAATGAAGTTTGTGGATTATTTAAGCTCGCAAGTATTCCCGATGATGTTGTCAAAAGGAATGTCTTCCCTTTATCTTTGAAGGGAGATGCATTGATATGGTATAGGCTATGTGATGATACGAGATCTTGGAATTATAAGCGATTGAAGTTGGAATTTCACTAGAAGTTCTATCCTATGCAGCTTGTTCACCGTGATCGTAATTACATATATAATTTCTGGCCTCGCGAAGGAGAAAGCATCGCTCAAGCTTGGGGGAGGCTTAAGTCAATGTTATATTCATGCCCCAATCATGAGCTCTCTCGGGAAATGATTATTCAGAATTTTTATGCTCGGCTTTCTCTTGATAATCGCGACCTGCTCGATACTTCTTGTGCTGGTTCTTATATGCTGAAGACTATTGATTTCAAATGGGACTTATTGGAAAGAATTAAATGCAACTCTGAAGATTGGGGTTCTGACGATGGTAAGGAGTCGTGTATGACACCTAAGTTCGATTGTGTTAAATCTTTTATGGATACCGATGCTTTTCGTGGATTTAGCGCTAAGTATGGACTTGACTTTGAGATAGTAGCTACTTTTTGTGAAACTTTTGCTACTCACGTTGATCTCCCTAAAGAGAAGTGGTTTAAATATAATCCTCCTGTTGAAGTTAAAGTAGTTGCACCTATTACAGTCGAAGAAAAGACTATTACCTATAGTGATCCTATTGTTCCTACTTCTTATGTTGAAAAACCTCCTTTTACTGTTAGGATAAAAGATCATGCTAAAGCTTCGACTGTTGTTCATAAGAGTAATACTAGGACTTATACACCTCCTGAGAAAATTAATGTTGAACCTAGTATTGCTATGATTAAAGATCTCTTGGATGAGGACTTAGAAGGGCATGTTATTTCTTTCTTGGGTGAAACTGCTAATATTGCTAGACCTGATACTAAGACACGTAGACCTGTCGTAGGCATGCCTGTTATTTCTATTAAAATAGGATATCATTGTTATCATGGCTTATGTGATATGGCTGCTAGTGCTAGTGCGATACCTTATGATCTATATAAAGAAATTATGCACGACATTGCACCCGTTGAATTAGAAGACATTGATGTTACTATTAAGCTTGCTAATAGGGATACCATTAAACCTATTGGGATTGTTAGAGATGTTGAAGTTTTGTGTGGGAAGGTTAAATACCCTCCTGATTTTCTTGTTCTTGGTTCCCCACAAGATGATTTTTGTCCATTATTTTTGGTAGACCCTTCTTGAATACTGCTAGTGCTAGGATTAATTGTGAAAAGAATATTGTCACTGTTGGCATAGATGGTATGTCTCATGAGTTTAATTTCTCTAAGTTTAGTAGACAACCTTGTGAAAGGGAACCACCTAGTAAGGATGAGATTATTGGTCTTGCTTCCATTGTTGTTCCTCCAACTGACCCGTTAGAACAATATTTGCTAGACCATGAAAACGATATGTTTATGAAGGAAAGCGAAGAAATAGATGAAGTGTTCCTTAAACAGGAACCTATGCTGAAACATAACCTTTCCGTTGAAATTCTTGGGGATCCCCCTCCACCCAAGGGTGATCCCGTGTTTGAACTCAAACCATTACCTGATAATCTTAAGTATGCTTATCTTGATGAAAAAGAAATATATCCTGTTATTATTAGTGCCAACCTTTCAGAGAAAGAAGAGTAAGATTATTGAAAACTCTGAAGAAGCACCGAGCTGCTATTGGATATACTTTGGATGATCTTAAGGGCATTAGACCCACATTATGTCAGCACAAAATTTTAGTGGAGAAAGATGCCAAACCAGTTAGATATCCTCAAAGACAATTAAATCCCAAGATGAAGGAAGTGGTAAGAAAGGAGATACTAAAGCTCCTTGAGGCAGGTATTATTTATCCCGTTGCTGATAGTGAATGGGTAAGCCCTGTCCATTGTGTACCTAAAAAGGGAGGTATTACCGTTGTTCCTAATGATAAATATGAATTGATCCCGAAAAGAATTATTACAGGTTATAGGATGGTAATTGATTTCCGTTAGTTAAATAAAGCTACTAAGAAACATCATTACCCTTTACCTTTTATTGATCAAATGCTAGAAAGGCTATCCAAACACACACATTTCTGCTTTCTAGATGGTTATTCTTGGTTCTCTCAAATACCTGTGTCAGCGAAGGATCAATCTAAAACTACTTTTACTTGCCCTTTTGGTACTTTTGCTTATAGACGTATGCCTTTTGGTTTATGTAATGCACCTGCTACCTTTCAAAGATGCATGATGGCTATATTCTCTGATTTTTGTGAAAAGATTTGTGAGGTATTCATGGATGACTTCTCCGTCTATGGATCCTCTTTTGATGATTGTTTGAGCAATCTTGATCGAGTTTTGCAGAGATGCGAAGACACTAGTCTCGTCCTGAATTGGGAAAAGTGTCACTTTATGGTTAATGAAGGTATTGTCTTGGGGCACAAGATCTCCGAGAGAGGTATTGAAGTTCATAAAGCCAAAGTTGATGCTTGCTACGTCTTGAGCTTGCGTTGGTTTTCCTCGAAGAGGAGAGGGTGATGCAACAAGTGTAGTGTAAGTATTTCCCTCAGTTTTGAGAACCAAGGTATCAATCTAGTAGGAGGCTCCTCAAAAGTCCCACGCACCTACACAAACAAACTGAGAACTCGCAACCAACGCAATAAAGGGGTTCATGGGCGTTCGGGTAATACGGTTTATTCGGTTCGGTTAGTTCGGTTTACGGGTAATACGGGTAGTTGAAAATGAGAGCCGAACTTGTGTCTGCCAGAAAAGGAACCGTACCCAAATTACCCGAAAATTTCGGTTCGGGTAATTCGGGTACCCATAGCCCGAAATATTCAGACCAGCATACTGTACAAAATTCAGAGTTTGAAAATTCAGTGCAACATAGCCTCACAATCACAGCAGCAAAAAAATCAGATATAACAAAAGCACAAATTTAGTCTCAGGTGATATGCAAGTGCATAGAAGAAATGCACAGTGCAAGCGCAAATTCAGTTACGCAAGTGGACAACACAAGCACAGATTCATGCATTCAGCAACATGACATCAAATTTGACAATAATAGACTCACATCATAGTCTCATACTCTCATAGGTGATAGCTCCCAACACACCAGTGCACAACACAAGTCGTCCAAACACACAATAAACATGGTTCAAGCTGAATAGGTCCAAACAGTCACAAACACACACAGGACACAAGTAATAGGTCCAAGCTGAGATAACCATAGCTAATATTTTAAGGGCTTAACAAGTATGAAGTATCCTTGAGGGCGAGTTGAGAGTGAGCTGAGAGTGTTCCTTAGGTTGGCGGCACACTTGATGTTCTTCTGGTATTCCCTGCAAAAGTGGAACGAAAATCACTTGAATATAGTGCAAAACAAATTAAAACAGAAATCTTGCGTAACATTAAGGTGATATGTATACGAGATCATGCATATCATTTCCACTTTCCCACCATAGTTTCCAGCATATCAAGTTGAAAACAACATGCAAGTTACAGGGGAAATCTTGCAAGAATTTTACTCACCAAGACTTATGATTCGATGTCATCAATGGTGATGTGGACACCAGCACTTGTACCGGACTTAGCATTAGCAACGCTCAGATCAGACAATTCTTGAAGTACCGCTGAAATAAATGGAGTAAGCGAGAGAATGTAAGTATGAACAAAATGGAAAGCACATATCTAAGAGTATCTTGTTTGCATAATTACCATCCTCTAGGTTGGCAAGTAGCTCTTCATTCTCTTCATTGTTAACAGGAATTTCTCTTCGCAACCAATCCTGAGTACAAATTAGTGCCTGCACCATGAATGGAGTGAGCGAGCTTCGGAACTCATCAAGAATGCGTCCACCGGTGCTAAAAGCTGACTCTGATGCGACTGTAGATATCGGGAAAGCTAGGACATCACGAGCTAAACGTGATAGCACAGGGAATCTAGATGAGTTGACCTTCCACCACTCAAGAATGTTGAATTTGCTGCTGTTTGCTTCATTATCCTCTGTAAGATACTTTTCAAGTTCAGACTTTGAAGGGCTAATGCTGATTCCACAGTCATTCATTCTCATTCTCTTTGCAATCAAGGAACTCATCAAGCTTTCGCTGCTGTCCTCTTCAAAGCTAGGTGCATCATCAGGCTGCACTTCTTGCTCAGTTGGACCATATAACTTAAAATACTCTTGGAACAGATTTGTAAGAGTTGTATTCATCTTTGTCCACACTTCCTCTCCATTGATCTGCCCAAACATTTCAAAAGTTGCAATCTTGATGTAATTTCAAAAGCGTTGTAAGGGGAGGTGCCTGAATGCGAAATATGAGAACTTTGTTCTGCCATCTACAAACAACAAATGACACAACTAGTTAGCCTAACATATCAGCAATGAGAAGTGACAATTTGTTACAGAAAATATAACAGTATAAGTAAGATGAAATAAACAGTACAATATATAACATCACTCATAGTTACAGGAAATAGTACATTTAACAGTAGAATTTAGCCTAATAGTACACTTTATCTACAACTAGTGAACTAATACACATACATCAATTTTGTTGTCTAACAGTAGAATTTAGTCTGTTGTCTAATTTAACAGTAGAATTTAGCCTAACAGTAGAATTTATATAAATAAATAGTAGAATTTATCTACAAATAGTACATTTAACAGTAGAATTTAGCCTAACAGTAGAATTTAGTCTGTTGTCTGCAACTCTGCATACACTGATACACATACATCAATTTTGTTGTCTGCATAAGGTGTCAAAACAATCTGCTATCTACATACACATACTAGTAATTACAGTACTTGAGCATCTGAATCGGGACTCAAACTCACTATCTATATAAATTTTAGCTACACGCCTACAGCCCATACACCAACAAGTCAACGAACACTTGAGTACTTGAGCAATTGAGCATCTGAATCGGGACAAAGTGAAACTTGGGGAGTGACAAAGTCAAGGGACTTACCACACTCACGTTGATCACTTGCTGTTGCTGCCGTCGACCGTGCTCAGTGCGTTGACTCCGGCCAGTGGCTCGCGCGTCTCCGTCTCCACTCGATCCAGCAACTGCGGCTCCTTCGGCAGTTCGGCGCATCGCTACAGCATCATGACTTGCCCGCGTGCCTCACGCCATCACGCGCCGACGCGCCATCCCGCCTCCCGCGTCACCGCCGCCGCCGCCGCTGGGGACTAGGGTTAGGACGAGAGGGAGGAGGGGTCGAGCCGTCGAGGGTTTCGTGTGACTGTGAGGGTGGGAGGCTTTATACGAGCGGTGGGGAGAGGTGAGTTGGGCCTGGGCCGCGCAGCCGCATGCGTGACCCAGTGATCGTGTGAGACGTTGGTTATATAAACTTCAGCTAATATGGTTTTTTTGGGTTTTCGAGACTGGTAACCGAACCCTTACCCGAAGACCGAACATCCTGAAAATAAGAACCGTACCGAAGACCGATACCCGAATTAACCGACATTCCGGGTATTACGGTTCGGTTCGGGTTCGGGTAACGGGTACGGGTACCCGAATGCCCAGGCTGAAAAGGGGTTGTTAATCCCTTCACGGCCACTTGTGAAAGTGAGATCTAATAAAGATAGTATGATAAGATAAATATATTTTTGGTATTTTATAATATAGATGCAAAAAGTAAAGAAGCAAATAAAAGTAGATTAAAAGCAAATATGATAAGAGATAGACCCGGGGGCCATAGGTTTCACTAGAGGCTTCTCTCAAGATAGCATAAGTATTACGGTGGGTGAACAAATTACTGTCGAGCAATTGATAGAAAAGCGCATACTTATGAGATTATCTAGTCATGATCATGTATATAGGCATCACGTCCATAACAAGTAGACCGACTCCTGCCTGCATCTACTACTATTACTCCACACATCGACCAACTCCTGCGTGCATCTAGAGTATTAAGTTCATAAGAATAGAGTAACGCATTAAGCAAGATGACATGATGTAGAGGGATAAACTCATGCAATATGATATAAACCCCATCTTGTTATCCTCGATGGAAACAATACAATACGTGCCTTGCAACCCTTTACATCACGGTAAGGACACCACAAGATTGAACCCAAAGCTAAGCACTTCTCCCATGCCAAGAAAGACCAATCTAGTAGGCCAAACCAAACTGATAATTCGAAGAGACTTGCAAAGATAACTCAATCATACATAAAAGAATTCAGAGAATATTCAAATATTATTCATAGATAAACTTGATCATAAACCCACAATTCATCGGATCTCGACAAACACACACATAAAAGAGTTTACATCGAATAGATCTCCACAAGAGAGGGGGAGAATGTTGTATTGAGATCCAAAAAGAGAGAAGAAGCCATCTAGCTAATAACTATGGACCCGTAGGTCTGTGGTAAACTACTCACAACTCATCGGAGGGGCAAGGATGTTGATGTACAGGCCCTCCATGGTCGATTCCCCCTCCGGCAGAGTGCCGGCGGAGGCGCCAAGATGAGATCTCACGGATACAAAAGGTTACGGCGGTAGAAATTCTGTTTCGTGGTGCTCTTGGATGTTTTCGGGGTACGTAGGTATATATAGGAGGAAGAAGTACGTCGGTGGCCACCCGAGGGGCCCACGAGACAGGGGGCGCCCTACAGGGGGGGGCCTCCTATCGCGTGGGGGCCTCGGGTGCTTCTTGACTTGCACTCCAAGCTCTCCGGATCACGCTCCCGAAGGTTTCATTCCGTTTGGACTCAGTTTGATATTCCTTTTCTTCGTAATACTGAAATAGGCAAAAAAAACAACAATATGGGCTGGGCCTCCGGTTAGTAGGTTAGTCCCAAAAATGATATAAATGTGTAAAATAAAGCCCATAAACATCCAAAAGGGGTAATATAATAGCATGGGACAATCAAAAATGATAGATACGTTGGAGAAGTATCAATGCTATTGAAAAGATGACATGTCCCAAGGACATAAAAGGTATAAGAAGTTTCCTTGGTCATGCTGGTTTTTATAGGAGGTTCATTAAGGACTTTTCTAAAATCTCTAGGCCTCTGACTAATTTATTGCAAAATGATATTCCTTTTGTCTTTGATGATGATTGCGTAGAAGCATTTGAGACACTTAAGAAAGCTTTGATCACTGCACCTATTGTTCAACCACCTGATTGGAATTTACCTTTTGGAATTATGTGCGATGCTAGCGATTATGCTATAGGTGATGTTTTAGGGCAAAGAGTTGATAAGAAATTGAATGTTATCCGGTATGCTAGTAAGACTCTTGATACTGCCCAGAGAAATTATGCCACCACTTAAAAAGAGTTCTTAGCAGTTGTGTTTGGATGTGATAAGTTTAGACCTTATATTGTTGATTCCAAAGTTACTATTCACACTGATCATGCTGCTATTAAATATCTTATGGAAAAGAAAGATGCTAAGCCTAGACTCATTAGATGGGTTCTCCTGCTCCAAGAATTTGACTTGCATATTATTGATAGAAAGGGAGCTGAGAACCCGTTCTTGAATAACTTGTCTAGGTTAGAGAATGTTCTTGATGACCCACTGCCTATTAATGATAGCTTTCCTGATGAACAATTAGCGGTTGTCAATGCTTCTCGTACTGCTCCTTGGTATGATGATTATGCTAATTACATTGTTGCTAAATATATACCACCTAGTTTCACATACCAGCAAAAGAAAAAGTTCTTTTATGATTTAAGACATTGCTTCTGGGATGATCCACACCTTTATAAAG
This sequence comes from Aegilops bicornis, assembly GCA_021605145.1. NCBI lineage: Eukaryota > Viridiplantae > Streptophyta > Magnoliopsida > Poales > Poaceae > Aegilops > Aegilops bicornis. The sequence continues at coordinate 614,128,956 of CM038672.1, read as the reverse complement.
AAGGAGTAGATGGTGTTATTAGACGTTGTGTACCCGAGCATGAACAGGAACAGATCCTACGCAAGTGTCACTCTGAATCCTATGGAGGACACCACGCTGGAGATAGAACTGCACACAAGGTACTACAATCTGGTTTTTATTGGCCTACTCTCTTCAAAGAATAGGTAACATTAGTACACGTCAAGAAATGCCTATGAATTATTCTCTTGTTATTGAACTGTTTGATGTTTGGGGCTTTGATTATATGGGACCTTATCCTGCCTCTAATGGTTATACACATATTTTAGTTGCTGTTGATTACGTTACTAAGTGGGTAGAAGCTATTCCAACTAGTAGTGCTGATCATAACACTTCTATTAAAATGCTTAAAGAAGTTATTTTCCCGAGGTTTGGAGTCCCTAGATATCTTATGACTGATGGTGGTTCACATTTTATTCATGGTGCTTTTCGTAAGATGCTTGCTAAGTATGATGTCAATCATAGAATAGCATCTCCTTATCATCCGCAATCTAGTGGTCAAGTAGAGTTGAGCAGTAGAGAGCTCAAATTAATTTTGCAAAAGACTGTCAATAGATCTAGAAAGAATTGGTCCAAAAAACTTGATGGTGCATTACGGGCCTATAGAACTGCATACAAAAATCCTATGGGTATGTCTCCTTATAAGATGGTTTATGGAAAAGCATGTCATTTACCTCTTGAACTTGAACATAAGGCATATTGGGCTATCAAAGAGCTCAATTTTGACTTCAAACTTGCCGGTGAGAAGAGGTTATTTGATATTAGCTCACTTGATGAATGGAGAACCCAAGCCTATGAGAATGCCAAGCTTTTCAAAGAAAAAGTCAAACGCTGGCATGATAAGAGGATACAAAAGCGTGAGTTTAACGTAGGAGATTATCTGTTATTATTCAACTCTCGTTTAAGATTTTTTGCAGGAAAATTCTCTCAAAATGGGAAGGTCCCTACGTTATCGAGAGGTCTATCGTTCTGGTGCTATAAAAATCAACAACTTCGAAGGCACAAATCCGAGGGTGGTAAACGGTCAAAGAATTAAACATTATATTTCAAGTAATCCTATCAATGTTGAAACTAATATTATTGAAGCCATAATCCCTGAGGGATACATAAGGGACACTTTCCAGAACATTCCTGACTCCGAAAAGGTATTGGTATGTGGTACGGTAAGTAAACCGACTCCAAAACAACTCCAATGGCAATTTTTATCCGTTTTGGATTATTTAAGAATTTTAGGAAGAAAGAAGTAGTCCGAAAGGGACACGAGGCTCCCACGATAGTGGAGGGTGCGCCACCCCTGTAGGGCGCGCCCCCCTGTCTCGTGGGCACCTCGTGTGCCTCCCGGACTCCGTTTTTTGTATGTTATGTATTTTGGTCGGTAAAAATTCATTATATATACTCCCGAAGGTTTTGACCACCGTATCACGCAAATATCCTCTGTTTTTGTTTCGAGCTGTTTCTGTTTCAGATCTAGAGCATCATGACGTCTCCAAGCGCTCCCAAGGACAAGTTTTTCGAGAGGGTTATCAACCCCTATCTTGTGGAGGTGCTACATCATCCTCAAACCGTTGAGATGCGTGAGGGGGTGCTGCACATCCGCGATGTGGAGGGACCAAGGCGTACGAGGAGCGTGGAGACAAAGCTCGAAGCCGTGGAACAGGAAGTTTTCAAGTGTCAAGGGATGGTGGAGCGTGGACTCAACGCCAGCCAGATGTGACCATGGAGTTCACCAACAACCACAAGATAGATGCTAAAGTCATTGGGGAGACCATCTTCAAGCTTCAAGAGAAAATCGAGCATCTCCAAGCCCAAATTTATGACCTGCAAAACCAGAACTGTGAGTATGAATACAGATTCAAGCGAATGAGTTTGGTTGCAGATTTAAGGATCCCGGAGACTCGATCATCCTTCTATGATGGAGAGCCTATGCCTTGGAAGACGGACGACAAGCCTACATCATCAACAACTCCTACTTCACCACCTCCGAGGAAATAATCACATGGGTATGGGCACTCCCCTTGGCAACTGCCAAGCTTGGGGGAGGTGCCCCGGTATCGTATCACCATCACACTCCTATCTGTACCGCTTTATTTAGTTCGATCCTTTTAGTAGTATCTTGATCTAGTAGTTGAAGTTTTTGGTATCAAGTAGTTTCGAGTTTTGCTTTGTGATCCCTTTATGTAATCGAGTCAGTGTGCTATCTATAATAAAGATTAGTGTTGAGTCAAGGGCTTTGCTATGTTGCTATGATCTTGAGAAAGTAGAAAGAATAAAAGAGCTCATATTGACCTTATGAATAGTGATAACTTCACACATAGAAAGTATGAGGCATAAAAATTGTTGAGAGTTGATGAACGTAGCCTTGGTCATCGTTGCAATTAATAGGAAGTGATAAGGAAAGAGTGGTTCACATATAAATATATTACCTTGGACACCTTTTATAATTGGGAGCACTCATTAAGTATGACATGCTAAAAGAGTTGACGTTGGACAAGGAAGACAACGTAATGGTTTATGTTTTCCGACATCTCAGTTAAAGTATATTGTCATTGACCTTCCAAACATGTTGAGCTTGCCTTTCCCCCTCATGCTAGCCAAATTCATTGCACCAAGTAGAGATACTACTTGTGCTTCCAAATATCCTTAAACCCAGTTGTGCCATGAGAGTCCACCATACCTACCTATGGATTGAGTAAGATCCTTCAAGTAAGTTGTCATCGGTGCAAGCAATAAAAATTGCTCTCTAAATATGTATGACTTATTAGTGCAGAGAAAATAAACTTTGTACGAACTTGTTGTGGAAGTAATAAAAGCGACAGACTGCATAATAAAGGTCCACATACAAGGGGCAATATAAAGTGACGTTCTTTTTCACTAAGATTTTATGCATCAACCCTAAACGCGCATGAAAACCTCTGCTTCCCTCTGCGAAGGGCATATCTTTTACTTTATGTTTTTACTTTATGCTTGAGTCAAGGTGATCCTCACCTTTCCCTTTTTATTTCTATCCTTTGGCAAGCTCCTCGTGTTTGAAAGATCATGATATATATATATATATATATATATATATATATATATATATATATATATATATATATATCAATTGGATGTAAGTTGGCATAGGCTATTATTGTTGACATCACCTAAAGGTGAATACGTTGGGAGGCAACACAATAAGCCCCTATCTTCTCGATGTCCCATTGAAACTCTATAACCACAAGTATTGCGTGAGTGTTAGCAATTATAGGAGACTACGAGATAGTTGAGTATGTGAGCTTGTTGAAAAGCTCTATTATTGACTCTTTCTAATGTTACGATAAATTGCAATTGCGTCAATGACCGAGATTATAGTTTGTTAGTTCCCAATGAAGTTTTTGAACCATACTTGACATTGTGAATTGCTTGTTACTTGAGCATAGGAAATCATATGACAAAATCTATATATGTTGTTGTTATTAGAATGATGATGATGTCCTCATGTCCGTATTTTATTTTTCTCGACACCTCTATCTCTAAACATGTGGACATATTTTTCGATTTCGGCTTCCGCTTGAGGACAAACGAGGTCTAAGCTTGGGGGAGTTGATACGTCCATTTTGCATCATGCTTTTATATCAATATTTATTGCATTATGGGCTGTTATTACATATTATATCTCAATATTTATGGCTATTCTCTCTTATTTTACAAGGTTTACCATGAAGAGGGGGAATGCCGGTAGCTGGAATTCTGACTGGAAAAAGGAGCAAACATTGGAAACCTATTCTGCACAGCTTCAAAAGTCCTGAGACTCCACGAAACAACTTTTTGGATTTAAAAAGAATTTATGAGCGAAAGAAATAGGCCAGGGGGCCCACACCCTGTCCAGGAGAAAGGGGGCGCGCCCCCCCTATAGGGCGTGCCCCCTATCTCCTGGGCCCCCTGGTGGGCCTCCGGCGTCCATCTTCTGCTATATCATCACTTTTACCCAGGAAAAAATCGTGGGCCATCTTACGGGACGAAACTCCGCCGCCACAAGGCGGAACCTTGTCGGAATCAATCTAGGGCTCTGGCGGAGCTGTTCTACCGGGGACACTTCCCTCCGGGAGGGGGAAATCATCACCAACGTCATCACCAACGATCCTCTCATCAGGAGGGAGTCAATCTCCATCAACATCTTCACCAACACCATCTTCTCTCAAAACCCTAGTTCATCTCTTGTATCCAATCTTGTATCAAAACCACAAATTGGTACCTGTGGGTTGCTAGTAGTGTTGATTACTCCTTGTAGTTGATGCTAATTGTTTACTTGGTGGAAGATCATATGTTCAGATCCTTTATGCATATTATTACTCCTTTGATTATGAACATGAATATTCTTTGTGAGTAGTTACATTTGTTCTTGAGGACATGGGTGAAGTCTTGCTATTAGTAGTCAAGTGAATTTGGTATTCGTTTGATATTTTGATGAGATGTATGTTTTCTTTTCCTCTAGTGGTGTTACGTGAACGTCGACTACATGACACTTAACCATTATTTGGGCCTAGAGGAAGCCATGGTAAAGTAATAAGTAGATGATGGGTTGCTAGAGTGACAGAAGCTTAAACCCTAGTTTATCCGTTGCTTCGTTAGGGGCTGATATGGATCCATATGTTTAATGTTGTGGTTAGCTTTACCTTAATACTCCTTTTTGTAGTTGCGGATGCTTGCAATAGGGGTTAAATCATAAGTGGATGCTTGTCCAAGTTAGGGCAGTACCCAAGTACCGGTCCACCCACATATCAACTTATCAAAGTACCGAACGTGAATCATATGAACGTGATGAAACTAGCTTGACGATAATTCCCAATGTGTCCTCGGGAGCTCCTTTACCATTATTAGAATTTTCCAGGCTTATCCTTTGCTACATAAAGGATTGGGCCACCTTACTGCACTTTGTTTACTTTATTTACTTGTTGCTCGTTACTATTTATCTTATCACAAAACTATCTATTACCTACAATTTTAGTGCTTGCAGAGAAAACCTTACTGAAAACCGGTTATCATTTCTTTCTGCTCCTTGTTGGATTCGACACTCTTACTTATCGAAAGGACTACGATAGATCCCCTACACTTGTGGGTCATCATTTCTCCCCCCCCCCCTCTACTCTCTTGTGATGAATTAAGTTTCCCTCTTGAAGTTATCTTATCGGATTGAGTCTTTACTTTGAGAACACTTGATGTATGTATTGTCGTGTTTAAATGTGGTGACAATGGGATATCACGAGCCACTTGATGTATGTTTTGGTGACCAACTTGCGGGTTCCGCCCATGAACCTATGCATAGGGGTTGGCACGCGTTTTCTTGACTCTCGGTAGAAACTTTGGGGCACTCTTTGAAGTACTTTGTGTTGGTTGGATGAATCTGAGATTGTGTGATGCATATCGTATAATCATGCCCACATATACTTGAGGTGACAATGGAGTACCTAGGTTACATTAGGGTTTTGGTTGATTTGTGTCTTAAGGTGTTATTCTAGTACGAACTCTTGAATAGATTGATCTGAAAGAATAACTTTGAGGTGGTTTCGTACCCTACCATAATCTCTACGTTTGTTCTCCGCTATTAGTGGCTTTGGAGTTACTCTTTGTTGCATGTTGAGGGCTTGTTATATGATCTATCTATGTTATTATTGTTGAGAGAACTTGCACTAGTGAAAGTATGAACCCTAGGCCTTGTTTCCTATCATTGCAATACCGTTTACGCTCACTTTTATCATTAGTTACCTTGCTGTTTTTATATTTTCAGATTACAAAAACCTATATCTACCATCCATATTGCACTTGTATCACCATCTCTTCGCCAAACTAGTGCACCTATACAATTTACCATTGTATTGGGTGTGTTGGGGACACAAGAGACTCTTTGTTATTTGGTTGCAGGGTTGCTTGAGAGAGACCATCTTCATCCTACGCCTCCCATGGATTGATAAACCTTAGGTCATCCACTTGAGGGAAATTTGCAACTGTCCTACAAGCCTGTGCACTTGCAGGCCCAACAACGTCTACAAGAAAAAGGTTGTGTAGTAGACATCACGGGGATATACCCTGCGGCATAACCCGGCCGAAAGTATAACCCGGCCGGACTTGCCGACTCACTAATGACCTGCCCTGACTGGACAACTCACTAAGTGACCCGCCCGAGCCTGGCGACTCATGGGTGACCCGGCGAGCGGGTCAGAGGAACGACAAGACCCGATGGCCCAGAAGGCGGTTATGGAAGGCCGGTTCATGTTATGGTGGGCCGGTTTATGAGGAAAGCACAAGGAATATTCTCCTACAAAGGAAGCAAGACTAGGACTCCACTTGTAATAGAGTAATCCTAATCCAACTAGGGCTAGTCATGTAAACCGCCCCTTCAACATATATAACGAGGGGCAGGGCTCCCCAAAGGGGGACAAGTAAGAAGTAATAATCTTAGGACCAGACACAAATAGGAGAGCCAGTCGCCGGTGACTCCATCGTGATGATAATGAGACCTAGCCACAGACAGCATGTAGGGTTTTTACCGGATGATGTTTCCGGGGGGCCGAAGTTGTCTAAATCCTTGTCTTGTGTTGCGTCTCTCGATTCTGCTCAACCCCTTCAGGCTACCACATAGATGCGTTGGCCTCACGACTAAGTCCTCACACGAGGACATCTTCCGTGACAATTCCATGACAGTTGGCGCCCACCGTGGGGCTAGCGCACGGTGGTGTTAAGTTCTTGAAGGGATCTCATCTAGGGATCAACGAGCTCGTGATTTTGTCGGATGAGAAAGAACCGGCAAGTGTGTTAATTTTTGATTAGGAACATGATTAAACTTTGGAGCCAGTAGTACATGGTTTGAGATCGAAAGAATCTAGGGTTCCGTGCACACCATCGCACAAGACCTATTGATCCGCCGGTCCAAGTGAAGTTGATTTCCGCCAGAACGGTCGTGCAATCCGGCGAATCCGAGACCGGTTCAAAGTACTTTGCTGTTCGATTGCCGTTTTATACTGGGGGGGGGGGGGGGCAGCGCACGTACGTGCAATCATCTACTCACGGTCCAATCAAGACCAAATAAAAAGTACTAGACTAGTACTACTTAAACTAGTACTATGCCACGTGAAATCCGGACAAAATTACTGTTCTGACCTATTTGGCTAAGAAAATCCCGATTTGACCTCGTTTTGAAAAAAAATTCGTTTCTGACCTTTTTAGGTGACGCCAACATCCCTGGCGTCTGGGTTGCGAAGCAGACGCCATGAACCCTGGCGTCTGGCCCCTGGCCCGCACTGCCCGCCTGCCCGTTGACCTGGCGTCTGGCCCTGGTAACTGGATAACCGCGCGGGGCAACCCACCCATCCCCATCTCAACTTCTCCTGGCTGCGCCTCACGAACAGAGGCGCTCTGTTCTTCGCCCCTCCTCCCCCTCACACCACCACCCCCCCTGATCTACTCCATCCTCCGCTCAAACTCGTGATCGACCCCCCCAAGCTTCTTTGAGGTATTCTCCCCCATTCCCTCCAATTTGTTTTGATTTTCCCCTCTCTTGTTGGATGCATTATTTAACAATAGGTGATGTTAGATTAGTAGATGGTTTCTATGTTTTAGGAAATAATTTGTAGTTGATAGATGATTTGGTAGGTAGTGTAGTTGGTAGATGTTTGTAGTTGTCCACCAATAGACATAGTTTGTGATTTTTTTTTGAATTATAGATGATGTATGCATGTGCTAGTAAATTAGCTATATGTTGAATATATAGATGGCATAATATTTGTTTGAATCTGAGAAGACTACTTTGGCAAGCAAATATATTTAGAAAAAATATTATATGTGTGAAGTGGTATGATGATACGTCTCCAACGTATCTATAATTTATGAAGTATTCATGCTATTATATTATCCATCTATGATATTTTATATGCATTTATGTGCCATTTTATATAATTTTTGGGACTAACCTATTAACCTAGAGCCTAGTGCCAGTTTTTGTTTTCTCCTGGTTTTTGAGTTTTACAGAAAAGGAATACCAAACGGAGTCCAATTGATGTGCCAAATTTTGATGATTTTTTATGGACCAAAAGAAGACCACGGAGCATCGGAGTTGGGCCAGAAGAGTCCCGGGCTGCCCATGAGAGTGGGGGGCGCGCCCCCCTATCTCGTGGACAGCCTGGAGACCCCCCCTGATGTGAAACATACGCCAAAAATTCCTATAAATACAGAAACCTTCGGAAAATAACCTAGATCGAAAGTTCAGCCGCCGCAAGCCTCTGTAGCCAAGAGAAATCAATCTAGGCCCTCTCCGGCACCCTGCCAGAGGGGGCCATCATCACCGGAGGCCATGGAGGAGGATCTCGGAGGGGCCCTCGTCGCCATGAAGGCCAAGGACCAGAGGGGGAAAGCCATGGAGGAGGAAGCACAAGGGGGAGAACCTCTCCTCCTCTCCTTTGGTGGCACTGGAATGCCATCGGAAGGGGAATCGTCGCCGCGTTGATCGTCTTCATCAACATCACCATCATCATCACCATCCTCATCTCTTTTACGCGGCCCACTCTCCCGCACCCCGCTGTAATCCCTACTTGAACATGGTGCTTTATGCCACATATTATGATCCAATGATGTGTTGCCATCCTATGATGTTTTGAGTAGATATCTTTTGTCTTTGGGTTGATTGATGATCTATATTGGTATGAGTTGTATGTTTTACTTTGATGTTGTCCTATGGTGCCCTCCGTGTCGCGCAAGCGTGAGGGATTCCCGCTGTAGGGTGTTGCAATACGTTCATGATTCCCTTATAGTGGGTTGGTGAGTGACTGAAACACAAACCTGAGTAAGAGGGATTGTTGCGTATGGGAATAAAGAGGACTTGATGCTTTAATGCTATGGTTGGGTTTTACCTTAATGATCTTTAGTAGTTACGGACACTTGCTTGAGTTCCAATCATAAGTGCATATGATCCAAGTAGAGAAAGTATGTTAGCTTATGCCTCTCCCTCTTATGAAACTGCAATAGTGATTACCGGTCTTGTTAACAATTGCCTAGGACAATTCCGCACACCGATCCACCATTTTTTTACACTCGCTATTTATATTATTTAGTAATATATTCTAACTTTATGATAACAGCACCTACTTTTATATTTTAGCTCTCCAATATCATACAAAGTTATCCTCTTCATACCCACCACGTAGTTTTATTTCTCGTTTCTAGTTGGAAGCAAACGTTTGGTGTACGTAGAGTCGTATCAGTGGCAGATAGGGCTTGAGAGAATATTGATCTTACCTTTAGCTCCTTATGGGTTTGACACTCCATACTTATCACTTCCACCTTTGGAAATTGCTACGATGATTCCCTGCACTTGGGGATTATCAAGCTCTTTTCTGGTGCCGTTGCCGGGGAGCAATAGCGTGGGGTTGATATTCTCGTGTGTGCTTGTTTGCTTTCTTCACTAAGTAGATTTTGTTTTTCCTTTTTTGTTTCTGTTTAGTTGTTGGGGAAACATACAAAAAAATTAAAAAAAGAATGAAAATACCAAAAAATTATTTACTTGCCTCTCATGCCTAATTTTTTTTTTCAAAAAAAAGAGAAGTGATTGGAAAGTTATGCATTGAAGAAGTGGGGGTCGACCTTGAGCACTTGTGTTCATGCTCACGAAAACAATGTAGAATTTTTCATGGAAGTTTCTCTGTAAATAATTATCCCCTTGTATATATCCTTTGTATTATAAAAATAATGTGCCAAGCTTTGGTTTTAGTATGATAAGATTGCTGGCTTACTATGTACAAAACAAAAACAGAAACTTTGGCTTTAGTGCATGAATTTACATTTTTACTGGAAAGTCAAATGGGTCTGAAACTTTTTGCACATTACTTCTGTACAAATTGTTCAGATTGTCAAATTTATTGCATAGTTTTTGGAGTTACAGAAGTTTACTAAACTTCCAGATTACTACAGACTGTCCTGTTCTTGACAGATTCTGTTTTTCGTGTGTTGTTTGCTTATTCTGATGCATCTATGGCTAGTATGTAAGGGTATGAACCATAGAGAAGTTGGAATGCAGTAGGTTTAACACCAATATAAACAAAGAATGAGTTAATTACAGTACCCTAAAGTGGTAGTTTGCTTTATTGCACTAACGGATCTCACAAGTTTTTGTTTAAGTGTTCGTGAATGAAGTGTTTGAAGAACGAGGAGTTACCGATGTGAGAAGAATAAAGAGAGACAATAGTTCAAGCTTGGGGATGCCCAAGGCACCCCAAGTAAATATTTCAAAGTATACTCAAGCATCTAAGCTTGGGGATGCCCCGGTTGGCATCCCATCTTTCTTCTTCAACAAATATCGTTATACCTTGGTTTTTGTTTTGTCCACATGATTTGTGTCCTTTGTGGTTTTACTTTTCTTTAAGAATCATGCTAGTACGAGATAGCTCTTCATCGATTTATAGAATACTTCATGTGCTTCACTTATATATCTTAAGTATGATCTTATAGAATTGCTCTTTGTGCTTCACTTAAATCGTTTGAGTATGGTTTTATAGAATGCCTCGTGCGCTCTACTTATATATTTTGAGCCTGGATATTGGCTAGTCTATATTAATTGTAGAATGATCCAGGAACTCCACTTAAATCTTTTGAAGTATGAATAATAATATAATTTAAAGTGGGTTTGGAAGAGTGTCAACTTTAGGAATTAGTGATCCCACTATCTTGGAGGGTGTTAAATCTTCGTACGATATTTATGAAAGTGGATTTGGAAGAGTGTCAACTTTAGCTAGTATTCCACTATTTCGAAAGAGGTTCCAATTGAGTATGTGTCGTGGTATTCTCACGGGGGGGGGTGCAAGATGACATATGCCACAAGGTGGCTTCGTGTGAGGGCAAGACTGCTGCCGGAATATCCAGGGACGGGTATGCGAGTAGCACGCGCTAGTTTACCCAGCTTCAGAGCTCTCCGGAGAGATAATACTCCTACTGCTGCATGTCTGAGTGTATCTGATATATCTAGTACGGAGTGCTCCTGGAGCTGTATCTGAGGTCAGTGTCATAGGCATCTGGCCTTGTATATGTGTGTATGGCATGGGAGCCAGGGTGCCTGGTGGCCACATGAATGGATGCATGCGTGAGTGTGTGGCGGGCTAGCTAGCTCTCTTGCTAGCTAGCTTGCTTGTGTGTATGCGTGTGTCTCCATCCTCCTGGATGGATGGATGAGGCCTCCTTTTATAGTGTGTAGCTAGCTTAATGTGTAAGCTAGCTAGTGGCATGGGTGGTAGTGGCTTTGGTTGTAAGGTACCTTGGGTAGCTTACAAGCCAAGCTATGTAGGCATAGCTAGTGGCATGGTGCATGTCATGCTTGTCCCCTGGGGTACTTTATAAATCAGTACCCAGGGACACGATCTTATAGATGACGCGTTGCATGCGGTTGTCCCTATCGAGTCGCGTTAGGCGCGATTGACTTCCGGCAGCCGGCTGGTTGGCGCGATCGGCAACCGCGATCGGCTTAGTGGGCGATCGGCAATAGCAGTCGGCCGGGCGGTAAAGTCGGCGGTCGGCTTGGTGGAAGCGGTCGGCGATAGCGATCGGCTGGGCGGCGAAGTCGGCAATAGCAGTCGGCTGGTGGAGCGATCGATGTGATCGTCACTGGTGGTGCGATCGGCTGACCGGTGATCGGCTGGTGGTGCGATCGGCAACCGGTGATCGGCTGGTGGTGCGATCGGCAGCCAGATCGGCTGGTGGTGCGATCGGCAACCGGGTCGACTGAGTGGAAGCGATCGGCGACCCGGCGACCAATGACCGGCCGGGTAGTTGGACTGAGGGGCTTTGCTAGCCCCGATGTCTTGAAATATCGTCTTGCCGTCTTCGGGGTATCCGTGTCCAATTACTCCGACAGTAGCCCCCAAGCCTCCGGGCAACTTGGCAAAGTTGGGCGGAGGTTTTTTGGCGAGTGTTCGTGGAAATGATCATGAAAAAGACAAAGTTAGTCCACGCAAATATATCAAATGTTTGCCTTTAGCATTGCAAGTTTTATGCGGAGGGTGCCAACTCGGTTTCGTCCGAGCCCCCTTAATTTTGTCGTGTTCCCTCTGCTTTTTGGCTTGTGCTCTCGCTCGCCGGACAACCGCTCTGCGGTCTGTGGCTGAGAGTGGGCCGCGAAGTGGAGTGTACAGTACTCAAAGTCTGGGAGCAGATTCAACCGAGTTGATACTTGTAAAGTAAATGGCCGGGTCGCCCGATCCGTTTTTCTTTCCGGACGTTTTTCGCGTGGGTGGCCTCCAGCTTTTGCTCTTGCTAGCCGGACAGCCGCTCTGCGGTCTGTGGCTAAGAGGTGGGCCTTTGGTACTGCACACGTAACTAAGCCGTCTGCGGGAAAAAACGTCTCAGGCCAAGCGGCCAGCCCCTAGGCCAACTCTGGCTGGCGCTGGGGCGAACAGTGGTGCGACAGCAATAAAAATGCGGAGATAGCCCCCGAGCATCGCTCGGGGTTATCCGTGCTTGCGTGATGCAAAAATATGCAGGTGAGGAGCTCACATTGATTTTCGTGTAGCCGAGGCGGAGTTTGCCTAAGACAGCCGGCGCGGCTCGGCGCTCGCGGAGCGCCGGCGCACCCAGGTGTGGCCTTGAGCCCGGGTGCTCGAAGCAGGGCCCCGGCCGGTCAGGCTCGACCGGCCAGGCGGCGAGGCGTCTTGCAACTCCCTTCTTCTTCTTTTTCTCTTCTACGGGCTGCTGGCAGCCGGACAAAACTCGTCTCTTGTCTGCAATCTTCGCGGGCCAACAAGACTCATTGGTGTAGCCCCGAGATTCGGCTGATCACTGAGCGGTCGGGCGGATCTCCAGTAACTACTATGTCTTCTTTACGGGCGCCACAACAAGACTCATTGGTGTAGCCCCCCGAGATTTGGGGCGACTGCTGAGCAGGCCGGATCTCCCGGTGACTACTTTGTCTTCTTCTCTTTTTTTTCAGCCGACTGGGCAGCGGACTCCGACACAGCAGTCGGGCTTTTTGCAGCCAGCAAGGCAGCCAGAGGTCGTATGCACATCTGGCAGTCGGACGCACATTTCTTTCTTTCCTCTTTTTTTTGCCAGCCTGCTGTTGACTTGGTCAGTCAGACCTCTTTTCCTTTGCACGAGCAACCGGCTACAGCGTGCAGTCGGCCCTTTTTCTTTTCCTCCCAGCCGGCCTCTCTCTCTTTTTTCTTTTTCTGTCTATCCTTCTCCACGCGAGCAGTCGGATGCACAAATTTCTTTCTTTTTCTTTTTTCTTCATCCGGTTGACGTTTCCATTTTGCATGCGACCCGTCTGCGTGGCGGCCGAAAGCAGCGCATGCCTGAAACCGCGCCAGCAGGTCGGCAGCGGCCGGGGCCGGGCCGGGCCGGCCGGGCACGGAGGCGCGGCTGCTGGAGCCGACGCTGCTGGGCGCGGCGAGCGAGAGGGCTGGACGCGGGCGCAGTGGCGGCGCTGAAACCAGCTGGGTGGCGACGCTGCCAGCCGGGCGAGGGCGGACCAGCGAGCCGCGGTGCGGCCAGCCGCCGGGCGAGGCGGACGGCGAGGGCGCTGGCGAGTGAAGCCGGCAGGGCATGCGGAGCCGGGCCGGAGGGGTGCCACTAGCGAGGGCCGCGCAAAGAGCGGAGCCGCCCGAGGGTTGGGGCGCCGCACGCGACCAGGCCACGGCGAGGCGAGCCGAGAGCGGAGACGGGCAGGTGCCGAGACCCGCGCAGAGCGGAGCCGCCCGAGGGTTGGGGGCGGCGGCACGCGCTACCAGGCCACGGCGGAGGCGGAGCCGGCGGTTGCCGGAGCGGGAGCCATCGGCCGGGTCGGAGAAGGCCGAAGCGCGAGACGGCGGCCGTGGAGGCCGGCTCGTGGCAACCCGCCGGACGGGTGCGGGACGGCGCAGCGGGGAGACGGGCGCGGCTCGGCACGGGCTCGCAGGGAGCCGGCATGCGTGTTGAAAGGCAGAGCGGCGGGTTGATCGGTGAGCCGGGCGCCGTGGAAGCGGAGCCGAGCCGCGCTGCCGATTGGATGGAGGCGGCGCCGCTTTTGCGGACGCGAGTCGGAGAGAGCGGCGTGGCGACCAGCGGCAGCGAAACCGACGCGCGCGTTGGTGCAGCGGTGACGGGCGAAGCGATGTGGTGCGGCGCTGGGCGTAACGTCCGTGCGGTCGGGGACTCAGCAGTCCAGCCGGAAGGGCGGACCAGCGCCGCTGCGGGCGGAGACGGCGCGGCCTGCTGCTGCTGGGAGTGGTTAAGGTGTCGCGCCTGCAGGCGCTGGTGGAGCCGCGACGGGGGCGGCGGGGCACAGCAACCCACCGGGCGGAAGAGTGCAGCAACGTGGCGTTGGCGGGCCGTGTAGCCTCGGCCGATGCATGCGCTGGCGACGCAGGATGCGTGATAGCGCCGGAGACAACGGCACAGCGCCACGATGGAGCTGGGCGCTGCCCTACTGCTTCGCCGGGCGGCGTGCAATGGCCGGAGATGCATGAGGCAGAGCAGCAGCAAATGGCGCCATTGCACATGTAGTACATGGGTAGTGTTTGACCACGGTTTGACTTGCATCTGCTAGCTTGCATAGGAGGAGCGAATGCATGTTTCAGCCGGAGCAAGGCGCAACTTGGAGGGGAAGCAGACGCAAGTGGCGTGTGGATGGCCACGGTCGGCCGACACAAGGCCCCGTGCGCGGCGCGCGCGCGGACGGACGGCCGGCGTTGCGGTGGTGGTGATGACGAAGGCGGCGAGGCCGACGACAAGGACATGTCGTCCAGGGCGGCCGCTCCGGGGGCGGGTCGAAGTCGAGCCCCCGAGCGCTACCGGAGAGACGGCGCGACGCCGGGGCGGTGGAGACGAAGATGGTCCCGCCCGGATTGCGAAACCAGCAGCAGCGCGGTAGCATAGTACCGCCCCACGGTGGGCGCCAAATATCGTGGTATTCTCATGGGGGGTGCAAGACGACATATGCCACAAGGTGGCTTCGTGTGAGGGCAAGACTGCTGCCGGAATATGCAGGGACGGGTATGCGAGTAGCACGCGCTAGTTTACCCGGGCCGGAGCTCTCCGGAGAGATAATACTCCTATTGCTGCATGTCCGAGTGTATCTGATATATCTAGTACAGAGTGCTCCCGGAGCTGTATTCGAGGTCGCTGCCATAGGCATCCGCCTTGCATATGTGTGTATGGCATGGGAGCCAGGGTGCCTGGTGGCCGCATGAATGGATGCATGCGTGAGTGTGTGGCGGGCTAGCTAGCTTGCTTGTGTGTATGCGTGTGTCTCCATCCTCCTAGATGGATGACATCCTCCTAGATGGATGGATGAGGCCTCCTTTTATAGTGTGTAGCTAGCTTAATGTGTAAGCTAGCTAGTGGCATGGGTGGTAGTGGCTTTGGTTGTAAGCTACCTTCGGTAGCTTACAAGCCAAGCTATGTAGGCATAGCTAGTGGCATGGTGCATGTCATGCTTGTCCCCTGGGGTACTTTATAAATCAGTACCCAAGGGACACAGTACACTGTAGATGACGTTGCGGCACGGTCGTCCTGTCGGGGTCACGTCAGGCCGCAGTTGACTTTGGGCAGCCGGTTGGTTGGCGCAGTCGGCAGCCAGCAGTCGGCCTGGTGGAGCAGTCGGCAGCCAACAGTCGGCCCGGGCGGCCGGGGAGTCGGCAGCCAACAATGGGCTGGTGGAGCGATCGGCAACAACACTGGGCGGCCGGGAGTCGGCAGCCGGTCGGCTGGTGGTGCGATCGGCAGCCAGAATCGGCTGGTGGTGCGATCGGCAGCCGATCGGCCTGGTGGTGCAGTCGGCAGCCAGCAGTCGGCCCGGTGGAGCAGTCAGCAGCCAGCAGCCAACAGCCATCAGCCTGCCGGGTAGTTGGACTGAAGGGCTTTGCTAGCCCCGATGTCTTGAAATATCGTCTTGCCGTCTTCGGGGTATCCGTGTCCAATTACTCCGACAGTATGAGAACAAAGTTGCTATCCATGATGCTACTGAAAATTATTATGAGGGAGGAATATGTGCTAGTAGGAGTTGCAATAATATCAAGTTTCCTCCCTATATGCTTAAAGTTTTGAAGTTATACTTGTTTTGCCTTCCTATGCTAGTTGACTTTTGTTCCTATAAATTGTGTGCTCACAAGTTCCCTAGGCATAGGAAGTGAGTAAGATTTAAATGTGCTAGTCATATTCTTCATGATGCTCTCTTTGTGTTTCAACTCTTTTTTTTTATGCGAGCATCATTGAAATCATCATGCCTAGCTAAAAGGCATTAAAAAAAGCGCTTGTTGGGAGAAACCGCAATATTTACCCTTATTGTTTTTGTGTGTCTACATGATTAAGCTACTGTATTAATCATGTTTTATAGCTTTTATTTCAGTAAAGTGCCAAGTAAGACCTTTGGGAAGACTTGGGTGAAAGTCAATGTGATCTTGCTGTAAAAAACAGAAACTTTGAGCTCACGAGATTAGCTGTTATTTTTTTTTACAGAAGAGTTCTTTTGAGTTGATTCTTTTTGCATAACATTAAAAGACAAATTACTCACGTCCACCAATTTATTTCGTAATTTTTGGAGTAGCAGAAGTATGGTTATTGTTCAGATCATTACAGACTGTTCTGTTTCTGACAGATTCTGTTTTCATCGCGTAGTTTGCTTGTTTTCTAGTTTCTATGGCTTATATTTCGCAATATAAATTGTAGAAATGATATGGTACAGTAGGCATTGTGTGAAAAAAATTATGAACCTTGTCTTTTACAGCACCAAAGTGAATGGTTTACTCTTTATCATACTAACCTATCTCACGAAGTTCCATTAAGTTTTGTGTGGTTGAAGTTTTCATGTTTTGGGTGAGATATCGATAGGAGGAGAATAAGGAGTGGGAACACCCTAAGCTTGGGGATGCCCAAGGCACCCCAAGGTAGTATTCAAGGAAGACTCAAGCGCCTAAGCTTGGGGATGCCTCGGAAGGCATCCCCTCTTTCGTCTTCAAAACTATCGGTATACCTTACTCGGAGCTATATTTTTATTCGTCACATGATATGTGTTTTGCTTGGAGCGTATTGTCAATTTTACTTTCTGTTTGAATAATGTCATTGGATCTGAAATATTGAATAAAAAAGGAACCCTCCCATGGCTAGTTAATTATTTGACTACTCAGTGTCCTTCACTCATATTTTTTAGAGTAGTTTGTCATTTACTCATGTGCTTCATGTATATCCTATGAGTAAATGGGGGAATGAATTGAATGTCATAAATCTGAATTTATATATGTTTCATATGCTTATGACATGGATAGTAAAGACTTCACATATAAAGAGTATGAGGCATAAAAGTTGTTGAGAGTTGTCAAACGTAGTTTTGGTCATCGTTGTAATTAATAGGAAGTAATAAGGAAAGAGAGGTTCACATACAAATATATTATTTTGGACATCTTTTATGATTGGGAGCACTCATTAAGTATGACATGCTAAAAGAGTTGACGTTGGACAAGGAAGACAACGTAATGGTTTATGTTTTCTCACATCTCAGTTAAAGTATATTGCCATTGACCTTCCAAACATGTTAAGCTTGCCTTTCCCCCTCATGCTAGCCAACTTCCTTGCACCAAGTAGAGATACTACTTGTGCTTCCAAATATCCTTAAACCCAGTTTTGCCATGAGAGTCCACCATACGTACCTATGGATTGAGTAAGATCCTTCAAGTAAGTTGTCATGTTGCAGGCAATAAAAATTGCTATCTAAATATGTATGACTTATTAGTGAAGAGAAAATAAGCTTTGTACGATCTTGTTGTGGAAGCAATAAAAGCTACAGACTGCATAATAAAGGTCCACATACAAGGGGCAATATAAAGTGACGTTCTTTTGCATTAGGATTTTATGCATCCAACCCTAAACGCACATGACAACATTTGCTTCCCTCTGCGGAGGGCCTATCTTTTACTTTATGTTTTTACTTTATGCTTGAGTCAAGGTGATCCTCACCTTTCCCTTTTTCATTTTATCCTTTGGCAAGCTCCTCGTGTTTGAAAGATCATGATATATATATATATATGTATATATATATATATGTCCAATTGGATGTAAGTTAGCATGGGCTATTATTGTTGACATCACCTAAAGGTGAATACGTTGGGAGGCAACACAATAAGCCCCTATCTTTCTCGAGGTTCCTGAAACTCCATAACCACAAGTATTGCGTGAGTGTTAGCAATTGTAGAAGACTATATGATAGTTGAGTATGTGGACTTGCTGAAAAGCTCTATTCTTGACTCTTTCTCGATGTTATGATAAATTGCAATTGCTTCAATGACTGAGATTATAGTTTGTTGGTTCTCAATGAAGTTTAAACCATACTTGACATTGTGAATAGATTGTTACTTGATCATGAAAAGTTTTATGAGATAAGCTACTATTATGACACATATTGATGCTAGAAAAGGTGATTGAAATTATCATTGGTCAAACTTGTGCACCTCCTAGCATTCACACTTCATAAATTATTTCTTTTATCATTTACCTACTCGAGGACGAGCAGGAATTAAGCTCGGGGATGCTGATATGTCTCCAACGTATCTATAATTTAAGAAGTATTCATGCTATTATATTATCCATCTATGATGTTTTATATGCATTTCTATGCCATTTTATATGATTTTTGGGACTAAACAATGAACCTAGAGCCCAGTGCCAGTTTCTGTTTTCTCCTTGTTTTTGAGTTTTACAAAAAGGAATACCAAACGGAGTCCAATTGACGTGCCAATTTTTGATGATTTTTTATGGACCAAAAGAAGACCACGGAGCATCGGAGTTGGGCCAGAAGAGTCCTGGGCTGCCCATGAGAGTGGGGGGTGCGCCCACCTCCTAGGGCGCGCCCCCTATCTCGTGGACAGCCTGGAGACCCCCCTGACAAGAAACCCACGCGAAAAATTCCTATAAATACAGAAACCTTCGGAAAATAACCTAGATCGGAAGTTCCGCCGCTGCAAGCCTCTATAGCCACGAGAAATCAATCTAGGCCCTCTCCGGCACCCTGCCGGAGGGGGCCATCATCACTGGAGGCCATGGAGGAAGATCTCGGAGGGGCCCTCATCGCCATGAAGGCCAAGGACCAGAGGGGGAAAGCCATGGAGGAGGAAGCACAAGGGGAAGAACCTCTCCTCCTCTCTTTTGGTGGCACCGGAGTGCCATCGGAAGGGGAATCATCGCCGCGGTGATCATCTTCATCAACATCACCATCATCATCACGATCCTCATCTCTTTTACGTGGTCCACTCTCCCGCACACCGCTGTAATCCCTACTTGAACATGGTGCTTTATGCCACATATTATGATCCAATAATGTGTTGCCATCCTATGATGTTTTGAGTAGATATCTTTTGTCTTTGGGTTGATTGATGATCTATATTGGTATGAGTTGTATGTTTTACTTTGATGCTATCCTATGGTGCCCTCCGTGTCGCGCAAGCGTGAGGGATTCCCGCTGTAGGGCGTTGCAATACGTTCATGATTCGCTTATAGTTGGTTGGTGAGTGACTGAAACACAAACCCGAGTAAGAGGGATTGTTGCATATGGGAATAAAGAGGACTTGATGCTTTAATGATATGATTGGGTTTTACCTTAATGATCTTTAGTAGTTGCGGACGGTTGCTAGAGTTCCAATCATAAGTGCATATGATCCAAGTAGAGAAAGTATGTTAGATTATGCCTCTCCCTGTTATGAAACTGCAATAGTGATTACCGGTCTTGTTAACAATTGCCTAGTACAATTACGCACACCGATCCACCATTATTCCACACTCGCTATTTATATTATTTAGTAATATATTCTAACTTTATGATAACATTGCCTACTTTTATATTTTAGCTCTCTGATATCATACAAAGTTATCCTCTTCATACCCACCACGTAGTTTTATTTCTCGTTTCTAGTTGGAAGCAAACGCTCGGTGTACGTAGAGTCGTATCAGTGGCAGATAGGGCTTGAGAGAATATTGATCTTACCTTTAGCTCCTTGTGGGTTCGATACTCCATACTTATCACTTCCACCTTTGGAAATTGCTACGATGATTCCCTGCACTTGGGGATTATCATATGACAATATAGTTGAATATATAGATGGCATATTTTTTTTTGCAAAAGAGATGATGAAATTTGATGATTGTGTGTGACATGATTTGTTCAAGAGAATGGCGGATGATGATTATGAATTTTATTTGATGGTGAAATTTGGTACTCTAGATGATATGTGTGCATATGTAGAAGAAAGAAATGATGTAGTTATGTTTGAGAAGAATGGTGTGTTCATATGGCATAACTTGGAGAAGGAAATTGTATTGTTTGATATTTATCATGTATTCATATATGTTTGTGATTTGTTTGGTAGGATGGCGGATGATGATGGACCTTGGTAAGGAGCATCGTGCTCGTGCCATTGAGGACGGAAAGGTAAGAAGCAAGACTTATCAATTTTCGTTGTTTCTCATTTGTGTTCTTGTATTGATCAAAAAATCATTTTATTTGCAGCATGTAGTAGCTATGCGCATGAGGGGTCATACCACTGTTGACTTTCCTTACGACGTGCGGTACGAGTCGTACATTCGGAGATTGGGTCTTCTCCCATTCGTGTTGCAGTTTAAGCAACCCCCTTCGCCGGTGAACCAAGAGGCGCTGACCGCACTTGTGGATCGTTGGAAGCCCGAGACTCACTCGTTCCACCTTCCATTTGGGGAGATGACGATGACCCTAGAGGGCATGGCTATGATAAGCGGCCTTCCTATCAACGGACGAGCTGTTACCGGTCGTGTCAGCGCCGCTAATTGGCGACAACGGTTAGGCATGTTAATTGGTGTTGTGCCCGATCTCCCTCTGCCAGGCAAGCCCGATCCCTCGAAAGTGAGGCATTCTTGGCTAAAACAAGCCAGAGGAGGAGGCAATCCATGCCCTGAAGGTGCGAATGACCTGGTTGTGTAGAAGTACGCGCGGGCCTATCTTTGGTATGTACTAACTAAGGTAGTCTTCTCAGACGCAACCGGGAACTCAGCCCTCTGGATGTGGTTGGAGCTACTCACTAACTGGGATAAGCAGTATAGCTGGGGTTCGGCCGCACTAGCATACTTGTATCGTCAGGTAACAAATATTTGCAACCATTTATCTTGCATTTGTCATGCACCTCCATATCTAACATGTTTGTTTGATTGCAGCTTGACTTGGCGTGTCGCAGGAAGGGAGATACATCCTCATTGGCTGGGTTTGTTTGGAGCCTATACGTGTGGATGTGGGAGCGGATCCCGGTTGGACGGCCCGATTTCAAGAACCCCGAACACTCAAACCCACTTGGTAATCATGACGGGGCGCATGATGATGATCCATATCGGTGCCCTACGGTTGCGTACTATTGGGAACGGGTGACGGTGTACACAGGAAGCTCGCATGTGCGATACAAGTGCTATATGAACGAGCTGGACACCTTGACTACTGAGCAGGTATTTAAAAGTTCAATGAGACAAAATGTATTCAAGAATGAAATTTGTATCTAACAATGTATCTCCTTGTTTTGCAGGTCCATTGGATGCCTTATGTGGATGATCGTGGCTTCTCTCTTAACGAGATGTGCACTCGTGATAGCCATCTTTGGCGGGTGAGGTGCCCAATGATATGCTTCTTTGCGGTCGAGTGGCACTTCATAGACCGTGTGGCAAGACAATTTGGAAGAAGACAAGGTATTCCAATTGATGAGAGCAAGGAGGAATTGCTATCTATGCATCGGTGAGCAAGCATGTCTTTGAGTATGTAGTAGAGCATTGAACAAGTCTATGTTTGCTTTGTCACCTGGCTCATTTGTAGGTTCGATCGAAGGAACAATTAGGACATACAAGATTGGCAAGACAAACACGCTAAGTTTGAGAAAATTTGGAATCAAAGAGACACGTTAGTGGAATCAAAGAGTAGAGCTCAAATCGGTCAGCATATCAGAAGTATCAACTGTGGTATGCGGGTCGTTCCCAGTTAAAGCTAAAGCCTGGTTGGACTCACGAGGAGTGCTCGGAGTTGGTGTCTTAAGACCCGGAGACTGCAGAAGGTTATCATACCTTCAACGCGGCGGTGAGAGACACAAGAGGGGCTCATGTTGACTATGCACCTATGCATGACGAAATGGTAGTCTAATGAGCCAATTCTAACACACTTGCATTATATAATCTTCTTTCAAATACATAAATTTGGTTTGTTCATGACTTGCAGGGCAGAGAGTTGCCTATGTGCGTCAACGATGCCAATGTAGCACTGAGTCATCCCCATGGTGGTGCATCATCTGAGAGGACTCTTAGGAGCACGATGGAGGTATGAGCAATATATTATAAAAGCTTCTTTTCACGGGTTAGTTATTTGCATCTCATATCATAGCATATTTTGTGTTGTCGCAGAAGTTCAAGAAGCGGTTACATAAGATGGCAACTATGCTTTCTTGCCATGGTGCTCAGCCCAGTGATGTGTTTGCACCTGGTACCCGCGCCGGCAGAGCTCGTAAACGCCGTTATCTCCACAACGAAGAGGACATACAGGAGGAAGGCAATGAAGAGGAGGCAACACATCAAGAGGAGCCGACACAAGAAGAGGAGCAGGAACAACAAGAGCATGAGTATGATGTTGATGCTCCACAACCATCACAGGTTACACAGCCAACACATGGCAATGCCCGCTCTAGAAAAGGCATAGCCATAGATAAGACACCGGGCAAGAAAGGGAAAGAAGACATGGAACACTCAATTCCATAGTCTGGAGTATCCTCATCAATTATGCCTACAGGAATGCAAAAATATAAGTCCAACAATGATGCGGAGGCGGAGGAGGCTAGCGAAGAGGAGCATACACTTGCAGATATCATGAAGAGAGGAAGGAGGAGGAAGTGAGCTTGTTGTAGTTTGTTTCAATGAGCTTGAGCTTGTTCTAGTTTGTTTCGATGAACTTGTTGCAGTCTCTTTCCATGAACTTTTTGTCGTTTCTTTCCATGAACTTGTTGCCGTTCGAATTAAGTTGCAATGGATTCGTGAAGTTGCTATGAATGTATGACATGAATTTGTCGTTTAAAAGTAGTACTCAATCATGTGATTTATGTGAAATGTTGTTTCCTGTGATGTCTATGAATTCATTGATTGCTATGAAGTGTTGATGAAATCTGTTAGAAGCCATTTAGTCATTTATATGCACAGGGGACCAGACGCCAGGGTCCTTGGCGTCTGGTTATAAGTCAGGAGACCAGACGCCAGGGTCCTTGGCGTCTAGCTGTCGACTCGCAACAAAACAGGGCAAAGCAGGGGAGCCAGACGCTAGGGTCCTTGGCGTCTGGTCCTGGTGCAGAAAACAATTCTCTTTTCGCTTGTAGTTTTGTCTAGCTACCTAATTGCACGCATTGTTATACACTGTAAATGACACAAATATCATGATACATAGAAGATTAGTCTCGAATAACATACATAAGCATTACATAGTATTTTCAAACCACTAATTCAAACGACAAGTTCAACACACACAAGGTTTCAAATGACATAGTCTCAAATTACACAAATAGTTGATGACCACGATAGTTCAAACCACTAAGACATAAGCATTACATAGTCTTTTCAAGCCACTAGGACATGAGCACGATAGTTCAAACGACATAAACATCAAATATAACTCGGTTTCCAGTAGCAATGCAACTCAACAACTCTTTTCTATTCCCATTCGCTCAGCATTTCTTGAATCTTGCCATCATCAGTTATGTCAATCAATTTTCTTTCCCCAGGGCCATCTGACTGCCTCCTGCTGACGTAGTACACAAAATCGTCTTCCTTCAACCCTTGCTTCAACATGAATTTAGTCTTCAACCAATCAAAAGTGAGGTCCACTTTACTAACTTGCACAACGCTTGGAGGAAGGCCTTGGACATGAACAGTAGGGCTAAGCACCCACTGAGCACCCGTATCCATCTGAGGGTGGCAACAGCTCGTGAATGTGAGTGGAGATAAATGGAATGGGGGTGGAGTTGATTTACCTACCCCTTGAGCATAACCACTAGGAAAAATAAAACTAGGGTTTGCACAAAAATATGATACATTAAACCAACCAAAAAATGGGGGTGGAGTTGATTTACCTTCTTGTTATGAAATCCCGAAGATCCAACGGTGAAACGAGACCGATTTGTGAGAGATTTGAGGGGGCTAGGGTGATGGAGAGGGAGTGAGGGGGGCAGCATCTCGTGAATGTGAGTGGAGATGAATGGAATGAGAGGGCTCGATGTGGGCCCAAAGCATCTTATCCACATATGCTAATTGAAACTGGACCCAGACGCCACGGCCCCTGGCGCCTAGTTGACGTGGCCCAAATAGCCAAACGCCAAGCACCCTGGCGTCTGGTACCCCCCCCCCCCCAAATCCACAGAAGGGAAATGCAATTGTGCACCACCCAGACGCCACGGCCCCTGGCGTCTGGTTGACGTGGCCCAACTAGCCAAACGCCAGGCACCCTGGCGTCTGGTACCGCCCCCCCAAATCCACAGATGGGAAATGCAACTGTGCACCACCCAGACGCCACTGTCCCTGGCGTCTGGTTGACATGGCTCAAATGGCCAAACGCCAAGCTCCCTGGCGTTTAGTCCTGGTGCACATTCTTTCTTCCTTTGTAACATGAAGAAAGATACTAGTCTCAACCCAAAATTTGAACAAAGCATAGTAGTCTCAACCCAAAATATGAAGAAAGCATACTAGTCTCGAATGACAAACATAGTTTGCACATAATCTCAATGACAAGTTCATCACACACGATGTCTCGAATGACATAAATAGTTCATGACCACACAAGGTCTCGAATGACAAGTTCATGAACAAACAAGGTCTCGAATGACAAGTTCATACATTAAACAAAGTCTCTAAAGTCCATCATCGATGCCAGTGCCTTTTCCATTTGTCTACTGGGTAGTACGGGGCCACTTTCCCTTCTTGTCACGTGCCTCGTCCTCCTCTCGTGCATCGTGAGCCCTTGCAAGTTTTCTTGCCCTCTCTTCTTGACGAGCCTCCTTCTCTTTGTGTGCCCTCTCTTGCTCACGCTTCTTGCGCTCGTTCTTCTCCTTCTCACGACACTCATGCTCCAATCCCCGTGTAAAGGACTCCCCGAACAGGCGCTGCCTCCGTAATTAATCTTGATGTTGGTCCTCTTGGACATCTTTTGGTACCTCGTGATCTATCCAAGTGAAGTACTTGCAAAGTGGAGGAGGCGACTACATAAAAAATCATGTTTTTGTTAGTAATATGAGTTCAAACTTTTTGAGGTTTTTTGTATGTACACCTAACATACCGGTGGCATGTCATATGCGTTAGTTGGCCTTCGACGATCATGTGCGTAGTTGGGACACACGAAAAACCTTTTACCTTCTGTCCATGACTTCTTGCGGTCAGTGGACATCTTCAGCTTGCAAACATCACCACACCAACATGGTGGTGTAGGCACATCCTTCTCCTTCTCCTTGTCCAACCTGGCCTCCATCCATGTCTTTGGCATGTCCTCTTGGTCACATGACGCCCGGCCTCACTCGAACCGGATGAAGCCATGCCTACAAAAAGAACAATTGTTAGCACAAGACACAAAGAGAGTAAATGTGTAAATACAGTAAATCAATAAATGCTAGGAATTATATGAACAAACAATATACCATTATTATTAGATCAACCATCTGGATTAAGCAAATAACCGAAGGCCGATCCATTATCAACCATTCCTCTACGACCACCACCACCTCCACCACTTGTGCTTCCTCTACGACCACCACCACCTCTAACACTTGTGCTTGCTCGACCACCACCTCTAGCACTTGTGCTTGCTCGACCACCACATCTAGCACTTGTACTCCCTCTACGAACACTAGCACCTCTAGCACTTGTGCTCCCTCTATAAACACTAGCACCTCTAGCACTTGTGCTCCCTCTACGACCACCACCACCACCACCTCTGTCACTTGTGCTTCCTCGACCACCACCACCGTCACCTCTTCCAACTCGTTCACCATCGGTGCCACCTCCACGACTTGTTTTCCTTATCTTGGTTTTCCTTTTCTTCCATGTCCGCTCATTGTGTCCACCTCCACCGCACACCCCACAGTTGATAGTGTCAGGAGCCTCCATGAAATGACCGCTACCAAATTGTTTCATGCCAGTGTATCCAGCCAGGTCATCCATATCACCCCTGAACCTCTTAGTTCTCCTTCTACCCTTGGTCTCCACCTTCAGAAGAGGGTCTGGCTTAATATGAGGGCCATGGTACTCAGACCACTGCGATTGGTCCAAGAAAGGGTGAAATCTTGGCGCCCATGTCAACCTAGTAGCTTCCACATGGGACTTGCATCCACATGGTTTTTCCATCACAAACATGTATGTTTCTCACCTTCGCCGCCGTTATCAAATGCGAGCATGGCCAATGATACTTACTAGGCCTCTCGCACTGGCACCACCGAGTCTTCAGACACACCTCAAATGCAGCACCACCATATTGTAAACCGTCTCGTGTTGTGCCACCGCTCATCAATTTGATAGATCATTTCAATTACATCGAATATGATAACTTGTTTCCGTAAAGACTTGCTTGCTTGTAATCGCAACCATTCATCAACCTTTTCCGGATAATCCTTTTTTCACCTATCCATTTTGCAGTCTCTTCAGAATGCCTCTGAAAGTACTCATTAAGCTTGAAGAAGGTGTACTCCACTATTGCAGTCACCGGCAATGCACGAGCACCCTTCAGCACATTGTTGAAACATTCTACTAGATTGCTCGTCATGTCGCCATATCGCCTACCACCATCGTCATGAGCGCGTGCCCACTTGTGCTTCTCGCTTAAATTCCTAGTTAAGAAATATTTTCCCCCTTCGTTCACCGCTGTAAAGAGTTTGTTGTACCGAGCATCGAAACCTTCGGTGGTGAAGGCCACACATACATGGGTAAGGTCTTTGCTGAGCTCCTTGCTCTTACATGCCCGGTAAAAGTTGGCCACGAAATGCCTCATGCACCATCTGTGGTGAAGCTTTGGAAATCCTGGAATAACAATGTCCATTGCCTTGAGTATGCCATGGTGCCGGTCCGATATGATGCATACCTCCCTAGCCCCAATCACATTGTGCCTAACATGACCCATGAACCACTCCCAGTTGTCTTGGTGCTCGGAAGGCACCAAAGCAAATGCAACTGGCAACACGTTGTCGTTTGATGAGTGCGCCATTGCTACCATTAGTGTGCCCTTGTATCTACCGGTCAAGAACGTGCCATCTATAGACAAGACCGGACGACAATGCTGAAACGCCTCCACACATTGTCCATAACTCCATAAGGCACGGTGGAACACTCCTCGTGATCCTCGACCACATGAAACATGCCCGGGTTCTTATGTGCAATCGCGCCCAACAACCTTGGGAGCTGGTTGTATGCTTCTTCATAACCACCATACAACATCCTAATAGCATTTGCCTTTGCCTTCCATGCTTTCCCATACTTGACTTCATAACCAAATTGTTTTTCACCGTCCGCATGAGAAACCTCACTTTCACAGTGGGATCAAAGCCTATGTCTTTCATCCATTTGTATCCGAGATACTCAGATGTGAGTTGACGGTGTGTCGTTCGAAGTCGTTTAAATGGCGGTTTGCACCTATGAGTGGCAACACAACTTCTTAACACCCATTCTTCGGTTTCTTTAAGCTTTCTTGCATGAACCTTCCATGGGCATCCTTCTTGCTCACACTTCACGGTGTAACACAACTTCATGTCGGAGTGCTCAACATAAATTGGCCTATGGTTCCGAATGGCATAGTCAGCCAACCAAAACTTCAGCATAGGCAAGCTCAGAAACTTCACTCCTTTCTTCAAATAAGCATTCTCGTCCTCATTCTCCACCCTTGGTTCTCCTGGATCCGGGCATGGTGTTGGCTCAATCGCCGTCATTCTCATTCCACCGTCAACAACAGCTTTATGGGCAAGGCTGAGATCTTTAAACAAGTGAGTTCTTTTTTCTAAGCCCGTCAGCTCAAAGTGGATTTGGTTTTCCTCCTTTGTGAATCCATCCTCGTCCAACTGTTCAACTGGACCCTCGTCATCCGAGTCATACGCATATAGACGCCTAAAAGGAAACTCACGATCCATGTCCTTTTGCGCTATGTACGCATCCAAGTCACCAACTTCATTACCATTAAACCCTTCCTCTTGCTCTTCGTCGTCATCATAAGCATCTTCGTCCTCTTGAATTACTTTGTCACTAGCAATCACCTCAACTTCATTTGCTTGGCTAGTTGGTGGTTGGCTAGAAGCATTGGGGGCATACAACTCAACCTTATTTGCTTCAATAGATGGTACACGGGGACGTGGTTGGCGATAAGCATCGGGGGCATCAACCACAACCCTATGCTCAACAAGTGGCACCATTGTCCTCTCGCTCATGTCATCCATTGGGAAGAAAGATGCCGGTTCAAATCAATTGTAAACCTAGGAGATTCAACCTTGGTGGCAAACAATTCAAGTGACTTGTCTTCCGATTGGGAAACTTTTTCCTAGTATACATCCCAATGCAAATCCGAGGTGATAGGCATACTTTTCAAGCGAGATTTGGCTCCAACTCCAACATCATACCTTCCTATTAACTTATCATCAACATTGGTGTCCATCCACTTTAAGACTTGTCTCACTTTTGCAAGAACATCCTCATAGCTAGGGCTTGTATCAAAAACCAATGGTTCCTCACCCGTGTCGGCATTGTTACTCAAGAATGCCTCCTTGTCCATGTGATGAACATTAACAAGTCTCTCCATCTAAAAACAACATGAATGCATTTAAGACTTCAATGAGAATTGGTGTTTATCCAAATACATCTCATTATATCCTAATCATATCAACACTAAATTATTGGTGATGTCCACAAAAGTTTCACTAATTAACACACACTAAGCAAAGTTAACCCTAATCACTAACTAACCCTAACCCCCAATCTTTCTACTCAACAAGCATATATTCCTACTACACACCATGCATATCACTATATTATCAAAGTTAACCAAGCCATTCACACTAACATAAGGGAGAAAACATGAACTAGGGTTCCACCAACATGTAAAAAATGCAACCAAAATAACAAGATTTAACCAAAAAAATTGGGTTATTTGAAGGAGATTACCACAAGCAACAAAGTGATGGAAAGATCCACCTAAGGGAAGCATCTTTTGGAGAGGATTTGAGGGGGGAGCTTGAGGGGTGAGAGAGAGTGGGGGTGGGGGGCAGCAAATGTTCTTCAAGCTCGGGCTGGATTGGGGAAAGTGTGTGGGGTGGGACCCACACACTCTCCCGGTCGGGTTATCCAGTTACCAGGGCCCCTTTGCCACGTCAGCAAGTCAACGGGCAGGCGGGCAGTTCGTGGCGTCTGCTTCGCAACCCAGACGCCAGGGATGTTGACGTCACCTAAAAAGGCCAGAAACGATTTTTTTTTTCAAAACGAGGTCAAATCGGGATTTTCTTAGCCAAATAGGTCAAAACAGTGATTTTGTCCGTGAAATCCCTCATCAACTATTTTTTTTCTGGGAAAAGGGCCAGTGCTACTTGAATACTACCACTAGATCAGATGTCTTTTTTCCCTTGACTACTGCATCCATCCGAGTCGGAAGAGATCAAGTGCTACTGCCAGATCGTCATCAGGACAAAAAAAAGAAAAAAAAGGGCACAACAGCGACCTTATGTGGATCGGTCAAATCCACCACGACTGGTCTCTGCTATCGCTGCTTGCGCAGCGCCTGGCCTCCTGCACCACCCCGTGCCGGCTCCACATCGACTCGCCAAGCTGCACGTGGTCTGCCGTTGAACCGCCATCTCCATGACCGCGCCTACAAGCTGCTCCCGTCGGCCGACCTCGATCTCCATGACCCGCCCGTGCTGGTTCTGCCGCACCCCGCATCCGCCTCCGCGGCCTCAGCGAGATGCCACCGCGTCTACTGCGGTCCCATCCAGCTTACACCGTGTGTGGCCCGGCCGCCCGCTGGTTCGCCTGCTTCAGCCACTGCCTTGAGCTGGCCCTCCCGCCTGAGAAAGATGGGGCAGAAGAAGAGCTGCAGGTTGTTTCAGAGAAAAGGGAAGTAACATACAGGGATTTTCTCCATCCACGTCACCTATGTGTGGACCAAAGGAGATTAGCACATGTCTCGAGCAGAATACAAGTGATGGGTCAAATAGTGCTAAGCGCTCCTCATCACTATATAAACCACCTTTGGTACATCATCACACGAGGAACAAGGGCAACCAGCTCGTATTTTGGGTGCAAAGCAATGAATCACCATCTGATGTTTCGCCCGGATTATATCCAACAATATCCAGTGACAACATTCGTGTTCATCCAACAAAAAATACCAAGTGATATCCGTTCAGTCTGTTTTAATAGCACATATTAATTTTTGTGTGAACAATTACTTCGGTTTGCGATACTTTTTGTTGTAGGGCAATTGTTCATTATAAATGTGGCGTCATACCTCGGATACGGAGCGCGCCAGCATGATCCTGCACTAGCATTCGTCCGTGCCATGCTGCCCAGACGACACGCACAGACCGCTGTCCACGTAATCCGGTCTACATCAACTCGCCCATCCGCGCGGCTTACCGCACCTACGATTGACTCGCCCGTCCGCGCAGCTTACAACACCGCGGCCGGTTCATTCGTCTGCTCCCGCAGCCGACTCGCCCGTGATGATCATCAACTCCGCGGTGGATAATTTATGGCCTAACATATCAAGGTGAAATTTGTCCAATCAATTTTTATTGATACATTTTTTATTCTTTAAAAGCACAAATTATTCCGGCTTGCGATATTATTTATGCAGGAGCAACTGTTCATGACAAAAGCTATGGCCGTGTCATGGATGTATAGCTCGCGCCACCATTATAATGCGCTAGCATCTGACCACACCATCAAGCTCGGTGAATATATCTGCAAGCCGCCATTCTGCAGACCAGTTTACATCAACATGATGTGGTTTACTCGCCCGTCTGCACCGGCTTACAATGCTGCGGCCGTCTCATCTGTCCGAGCCGCCTCTGATGTTGCGGTCGTCTTTACGTCCGTCTCTCGTGGCCTGGTCTACATCAACATACCGGGCCGCACCTGTCTGCATGAGCTATTTATTGAGCATGAGCAAGTCACAACTTGGGTAGTCCAGTTTTCTTTCAACAAAATGGAGGCAAATTATCATATACTATCAACCGTCGTCTGCACTGGTTGGCTCAATGGGCAGGCGCACAAGTCGCCGCCACTACAGTTTGGATAACTTCAAATAGCCAGTTGGAAGGAACCATTGGCTGAGTTGCTGACACGGCTCATACGAGATCATTTATAACCCGCCGCAGTCACCTCAACCTTCTATGGATTCACATCGTGCTATCAACACCAATGATATACAACTTATACCGGTTTATATCACGGTCAAATATGGAGAATCTCAAGCCAACTCCTCGAGTCACCTTGAGACTCGGGGGCTACAATGATATGACTCAGCAAATGTTGCCGGTTTTCAGTCAATTCGAGAACCCCAGGACGTTGGAGGGAAAGATAACCCGGGCCATGAGGCTACTACCATGTTGATGAAAATTTAAAGGCCGTCATAAAATTTTCGGTTCAAAATGAAGAATGTCGGTTTAAAATCCGGTTGAAGGGAAATCTGTTCTCCCACAAGGCTCTAAGGCTCTCAATTCCGGTTTAAGAATTTCCGGTTAAAAAATAATTAATCTCTCGCAAATTCGAGTTTAAAGGCCGTCAGAAAATTTTCGGCTAAAATTGAAGATTCCGGTTTAAGATCCGGTTCAAGGGAAAGATGTCTCCCATAAAGTTTTGAAGCTTTCAATATCCGGTTCAAGATCCCGGTTCAAGAAGAATTTATCTCTTGCAAAAAGTTAAAGGTTGCCGAAGAGGACCTGTTGCCATGATGTGCGGTTCAAACATGGGTATCCAGCCTTATTGGCTTATCATATTATTGATCACTTGGGGGCTTGGTCGTATTCGAATCATAGCTACACCTCTTGATTGGCGTAAGGCCACCAGGGAATTTACTTAGGGGCCAAAGAGAGTGTTGCAAAAGCACAACTCAAACATAGGCACCCACTGAGCACAACTCAAAATATTGCTTGGGGATTCTTTGCTTCGCAATGAACAAAGAATCTACACTTGTAATAGGTTATCAAGCCACAGTTTGGAAGCCAGGTGTATTCACCTAAAACCCCGGGTTATCCTGCCTTCTTTAAGTAAGCCACTCCGTCCAGGTAAACCTGGTATGACCCGCCGAACGTTTGACAAGTCAATCTCATAGACCCTGAACTTGTCAAAGTTAAAACGACGATTAGTTAAAGATTGAGGTCTATCTTAAAAGGCTTTGTGAAATGGTTTAACTCAGTGGCCTGGCAGCCCATGAAAAGCCTCAATTTGGGGCCTGGCAGCCCGTGAAAAGCCTCGACTACAAGTTTTCATATGCTTTTATTTGTCAACTTTCTTTTCTCCTTTGATGATATTCATAATATTTATGATAAAACGGCGTTTATTGACCCGGCTTGGCTTTCAACTACAAGTTGTCAGTACATAATCATTTATAATCCGGCGCTTATTGACCCGGTCTGGTTTCGACTACAAGTCGCCAGTGTTATATATGGATAATCCGGTGTTTATTACAACCCGGTACGGTTTTATCATAAACCAGCAAACTATGGGAAGAGTTATCAGTACTCAAGATTTGGGTTATCACCCTTACTACAAAAAGTTGGTAAACCAACGATGTGATTCAATGACACAGGTATGATATATTTCATATTTGATTATTCTTAAGTGCAGCCTTGGTTATAAACCCGGGTTATATGTTGGGCATTATGGCCCGTCCGGCGGTAAACCGCCAGGACACCTTAAACTTGTTGTATGCAGAAATAGGTTGAATGAAACATAATTATAAATCATCAACGTTTATTAACCCGGTCTGGCTTTAAAACGATAAGTCGCTAGTATATGATAAGAAATTATCCGGTGTTCGTTAACCCGGCCTAGCTTTGGACTATAAGTCGCCGGTATATATTTGGATTGTGCCATTGGGATCATGCGCTTATAAATCATTGGGTATATTATTCAATTTTTTAATAGCCAACATGGCTGGATTTTATTATGATTATCAATAACCAATATTATGATTGAGGTTTTCAAAGTCGCTTCAGCACAATGGATATTATATTATCAATGGGGATGATTTATTCTACAAAAGAATAGTCCCGAGTCGCTGCAGGCTTACGACGGGGCTACATTATTGAAGTTGAGATTACATCAAATATGCAAGTCTCTTGTCGCTCAAGCATGCACCATGACACTTGGGGCTAATGCAAAGTCATTTTTACTAGCCTTATTGAAGATCTGACTCATCACATCATAATGAGCCGGCCCTTGGGGGCTACCAATTGCTCCTTTCAACAATTCAAGGTACACAAGTTAAATCCATTATTTTGAAGGGTCCATTGCTTAGTTGATAGAGCATAAAGCTCTTAACCTTGTGGACGTGGGTTCAAGCCCTATGATGGAAGCTACATTATAAGATGTTATTTTTATTAAAATATATATCAAGTCCCAGCTCATTATTGCATAATGACCCGGCCCTTGGGGGCTACACATCACTGCTCAAATCTACATGATTATATTTACAAAGTCCCTGCTCATTATTGCATAATGACCCAGCCCTTGAGGGCTACACTGGTTGAAGTTTTTATGAGCATAATGCAATTTCAAGTCCCAGATTGCTGCAAGCATGACAACCCGACACTTGGGGGCTACATATATGAAGTATTCAGTTTTTACTAGTGACTGAGATGAACAACATGGATTTCTTTGAAGTGGAGTAATTATATGGAAACAAGTCTCAAATCATCATTTTGTTCTGTTCAAGACTTGGGGCTACAGGTAATATGGATAAGGGAGAAATATCTTCCAATTTTCAGTTTTGAGCAAACAAGATTGACCCGGCATCACCAATCATTATGACCCGGTGTCTGCAACAATCATAACCCGGCGTCATCAACAATCATGAACCATCGTTGGCAATAATCATGAACCGGCGTTGGAAACAATCATGACCCGGAATTGTCAGTTTTTATAACCCAGCGATTTTGGAAATCATAGATTGGCAAGTTTTATATTTTCAAGCCGGCTGAATATCAGTTGAATATTTGAAGACCAATATTTTTGTCAAGTCAGAGTATTGAAGGCCGAGTCAAATGGATTCTTTATTTACAATATTTTTTTTCTACAAGCAAATTGATTATGAAGCCGTTCTGTTGACCCGGATTTTCTAAAAGGAGGAAACGACAAGGACTTAAGGATGATCAGGTGCCGGCTTACAAAACATTTAACCCGGAGCACAACCTGTCAAATTTGTTTTTGTGTTTATGTTGCAGATCGGTTTAACATGGATAAATTCAAATCAAACTGGGGGCTAATGTCGGGGATATACCCGGCGGCATAACCCGGCCGGAAGTATAACCCGGCCGAACTTGGCGACTCGCTAATGACCTGCCCTGACTGGACGACTCACTAAGTGACCCGCCCGAGCCTGGCGACTCATGGTGACCAGCGGCGGGTCGGAGGAACGACAAGACCCGATGACCCAGAAGGCGGTTTATGGAAGGCCGGTTCATGTTATGGTGGGCCAGTTTATGAGGAAAGCACAAGGAATATTCTCCTATAAAGGAAGCAAGACTAGGACTCCACTTGTAATAGAGTAATCCTAATCCAACTAAGGCTAGTCATGTAAACCGCCCCTTCAACATATATAAGGAGGGGCAGGGCTCCCCAAAGGGGGACAAGTAAGAAGCAATAATCTTAGGGCCAGACACAACTAGGAGAGTTGGTCGCCGGTGACTCGCTCGTGATGATAATGAGACCTAGCCACAAATAGCATGTAGGGTTTTTACCGGATGATGTTTTCCGGGGCCCGAAGCTGTATAAATCCTTGTCTTGTGTTGCGTCTCTCGATTCCGCTCAACCCCTTCAAGCTACCGCATAGATGCGTTGGCCTCACGACTAAGTCCTCACACTAGGACATCTGCCGTGACAATTCCACGACAAGCTGGAAGGATCCAGCCGCAGCAGGCACCGCGCACCACCCACATCCTCTACCTGCAGCCCGCGCCGCCCGCCGCTGCCAACCGCCAGATCTAAGGCCGCCACAGCCGCAGGCACGCCCCCCCCCCCCCCCACTTTGCAGCCAGCCACGCCGCCCAAAGCCCCGGGCGCCACCGCCGGAGAGGCCTCTACTGCGCCATCACGCCCTGCAACCGCGCGGAGTCCCGACCCAGCGGCGCCGGCCCGCACCGGTGCCCCTGCGTGAGGAGGCGAGAGGTCCCGCCGACGCCGACGCCAGCTGGGCTTCGCCCAGCTGCGTCCCCTGGCGGCGGCGAGGAGGAGGAGGGCCGGGAAGGGAGCTGCGGGCAGCGGCAGCTGGGGATCCTCCCCGTCGCCCACGGGCGCGACGAGGGAGGGAGAGGATAAGGTTCGCCCGTGTCCAATGCCTGAATCCTTATATCAACATTTATAATAGTAAATAAATATAATATAAAATTATATTTCATGGTGAATCTAATCATACTATTGATTTCATGTTGTAATTATGGATATCTTGCTCTCTAAACTTGGTGAATTTTCCAAAAAAATAATGCACCTTATATTAGAATGAATAGAGTAGTATCTACTGACTACTGGTACACATAATTTTGGTTTGTAGCGTAGAAAAGAAATGGGTTAAAGTTTATAATTAGCATACCAGGTTGTTTTGACTTTTGAGCAATGCATTCCGCAGTAAGATGATAGTTATGTGCCCCACTGGGTGCACGTTTGACTTCATCAGTACATGACCAGCTGAAGCTGCTCGTGACGCTCATCGTCTTTATCACGTATTATACAGAAGATAATATATTCAGCTTTACTACAGTGCTTGATAAACATATAATATTTGGTTCCACCTTCAGCTAAAGGAAAGATCAAGGACCAAGGTGGTCTAGGCATTGAAAATCTAGAGATCAAGAATAGATGTCTACTCAACAAGTGGTTATTTAAACTTTCGTCCGAGACAGAGGCTACTTGGGCTCAGATTCTGCGAAACAAGTATCTTCAGTCTAAAACATTGGCTCAGGTGACTGTGCGTCCGACTGATTCACCGTTTTGGAAAGGGTTGATGAAAGTCAAGCCCCTCTTCTTTAACAGGGCAAAAATCTTAGTCGGTGATGGGGCTAACACGAGGTTCTGGGAGGATACGTGGCTTGGGGAGACGCCTCTGGCACTTCAATATCCTACTCTGTATAACATTGTTCAACGTCGAGAAGCCTACGTTGCAACTGTCTTACAGTCCACGCCTCTCAATATTAGCTTTCGGAGGACGCTGGTACGCGATCGTTGGGAGGCCTGGCTTCATCTTGTACGAAGGCTGATGGATGTCCAGCTGTCTCAGCAGCCAGATATATTGTTTTGGAAACTGACTAAGGATAGCAGGTTCTCGGTCAAATCCATGTATCTGGATGTCATAAACACTAATGTCATTCCTTGCTCGAAGCACGTCTGGAAAGTTAAGGTACCTTTGCGAATCAAAGTGTTTATGTGGTTTGTGCATAAATAAGTCATTTTGACAAAGGATAATATGGCAAAACGCAATTGGATGGGTTCTGCTAGGTGTAGTTTTTGTGATCGTAACGAAACTATCAGGCACCTCTTTCTAGATTGCCCGCTGGCTAAGATTCTTTGGCGTTCGATTCATATTGCTTTTAATATTACTCCACCTACCTCTATCAATATGTTATTTGGAACATGGCTTGATGGGGTTAACTTGGATTTAGTAAGACATATTCGTGTTGGAGTTTGTGCCTTGTTATGGGCAGTATGGAACTGCAGAAATGATTTGGTTTTTAATAGAGCAACGAACTTTCACTTTTTGCAGGTTATCTTCAGGGCCACAACATTGATCCGTATGTGGTCGCTACTCACTCCGACGGAGGCCAGGCGTTGGCTACTGCGTCTACCCGATGGGAGATGGTAGCTCGGGTTATTTTCAACCGGTTTGGATGACGGTCATGTAATATGATAGACATGTAGTGCTCCTATTTTATTTGCCAGCCGGTTGTGGCTTTTTGATTTGGCTCGCTTGAGCATCCTGTTTTCTTTTCATACTTTCAGATACTGGAGACTTTGAGACTGGTTTTGTTTTTAATAATATGAGCCGTATGCATCTTTCTGATGCAGAGGCTGGGGTAATACCCCTTTCTTAAAAAAAAGCTAAAGGAAAGATGGCATACACCTTCAATTGATTATGTATTAAGTTAGATAGTCTTTCTAATTATTAAGAAATCCTCATACTTTAGTTAACAATTTCTCTTATTTATTTGACACATCAGAACATTGTGCAGTTCTGAACAAAACTTTTTGCTAGCTACTTGAATAGTATCCCAATCCCCGCTGATAATAGTGCCCAAAAGGAGCTACTCCCTTCGTTCCATAATGTAAGACGTTTTTTACACTACATCAGTTTAAAAAAACGTCTTATATTATGGGACGGAGGGAGTACAATATAAGTTTTTTGCTAGCTACTTGAATACTATCCCAATCCCCGTTGATAATAGTACCCAAAAAAAGAAGCAACAATATAAGTTTCTTGCTAGCTACAATATAAGTTTCAGATTGATTGGTGAAAAGACCTACCTGAATCATAAGATGGAAGTTATCCTTCGCCATTGTACATGACATATTCATATGGTCAGTTCTTGATATCATTTCAATAATATGTATGTCACTATAGGCTTATCCGTAGGCTGTGCAACATTAGCGTATCCATAGGTAATCATTTTTTCTTTTCAGAAACACTGATTACAACGTAGACGCACACGCTCACATCACCCCCCGACCCACCGACTCACACACACATACATCGCCTATTGAAGACCGGGTCGGAGTTGTTGAGCTTCAAAACAGATGAAGTCACCATGGGTGTCTCGCTGTCGACGAAAACATCATCTCCCACTGAAAGGATAATCCGTATTTACGAAACATCAAAGAGTCAAATGCCCTGATGAGCTGCAGCCTGCAGGTACCACCATCCTACTAACAATGCAACCAACGGTTCGTTCTCATAGGAACACTGATTGTAGTAGGTACTATTCCAAGGTACAAGCACACAGTTAAAATTGTACTTCTTGAAAAATGGGAAGTTAACCCACAACAAAAATTATGATGACCATAGTGTACCAGATTGTTTTCAGTAATGCCGTCTGATCAAAGTTGACAATTATGTTCCGCATCGGGCACACGTTTGACTTCACCGGTACTTGAACTGAAGCAAATAAGAAGAAAACAGATATGTCAGATGTAGAAATAGGAAATTGTTACAATTAATTTTTACAATCTTGTATTGTTGTGTAACCAAGAAACAAGTTACGTAAAGATAACTAAAGAAATTTACCTTGGAGTTGCATTCAGATATTCAGAGAAATCACAGATAAGGAGCTCCAAATTGAAAGAGCGGACTCTCGCACCAGAAACTGGTACACGCACGTCCGTCGTCTTTTTTCCAAGGTTAACACCAACCATCCATGCATTCTTATCATCACGTGTCAATTTAGACATCACATAAACAACATCTACGCTGCCCATGCCTAGGGTGGTGGGACAAGCTGAACACTGATTCCTTGGTGTCGATCTTCCAGCCGCAGCATTCCAGAGTTGTGGGAACAACATATAACGATCACGGTAGCCACCCGAGATGCCACCTATGTCGATAGGTTGCCCCTTGCGCCAATAGTTCCAGGTGGTATGCCTGTTACATGTCCGGAGCTTCCAACCAACACAGGCGTCAAGTATTAGGCTCTTTTTTTTGTTGGCGCGGGCATTCTCATTGTGGAAGAAGAGCTCAGAATCGTGGATGATATCGACACTGTCAAGATTATCTCCTCTTGTCTGGCTGCTCTTTTGAGTAATAAGTTCCAGCTCGACAAACTTGATGTAACCATTGGAGCAGGTGAGATCCCGGACGAGCCCTGGGCTACTAGCCCGTTGCTTGTCACAGTATGCAAGCATGGGTATGGGGATGAAACTTAGAACTGGGTTCTTGTCAAACGCATTGCAGGTGAGAATGCCACGCCAGAGGTCGATCCAACCGACGGCACCTCCTCCCAGCGCGACCACCTTGTTGAAAAAACGGCCCGGCAGGTCCTGTTTCCTCACCCCAGGATATGTTTGCAACATCAACGGCGTAGTGGCCCACTTGCCTGTCTTGGAAGAGAAGACGTGGAGCTCATAGCCTAATGGGGGCACTGTTATGCAGAGATCTGCGAGGACAAACCCCCCGTCATCGTCGTCCAGTGGCAAGATGCACACGTGGAACGAGTTTGTGGTGCCCGGAGGAGTACACGGGATCGGTGTGAGCGACGGCTTGCGGTGGTGGGCCTTGTAGACGAGGTACTCGTCCAGGCGAGATCCCCGACGGTTTCTCCCGGGACTGAAGCAGAGGAGTACGAAGTCATTGACAGAGGAGACGACCGTGGGCTCGGTCGTCAAGACGTCGCGCTGGAACTCGGGGCCGTGGACGCAGAAGTGGGAGATGGCCGGTGGGTCGGCGAGGCAGAAGGTGACCTTGAATGCGTTGCCGGTGCTGGTGACGGCTTCGGCGGTGGTGGCGTTCTCGCGGACGGCGAAGTAGGCCTTATTGTCGAGGATTACCCAGGGGGCGTAGCGGGCGCTGCTACGAGTGACGACGGGGGGCTGGAAGGAGGAGGCGACGAAGTATCGGTCGTCCATGGTTGCTAGTCGGCAGATTGGGAGCGGAAACAACAAACCGTGAATTTGTAGGATGATAATACCCAGGCTTTTTAGGGTTTGTTCGGCTGTCACCGGTCACAGGTCAGATGCGAGGCGGAATTCTCTCGCCCCGCAGCGAAACCAAACCTGGTCTCGCCTCGACGCGGCCTCCGATAGCTACTTATTGGACCGGCCCAAGTAGCTCCTTCTCTGCTTCTTCATTTGTTCGTTTATATTATACTTTTGTTTATATTTTCAAAATGTTCTCAATATATATATTTCAAAACTTCAATTTACTAGCTTTTTTTAAATCATTCACTGCGGATTTGAAAAAGGTTAACATAGTGTAAACATTTTTGTTAGTGTAATTTTTTTAAATGATAACATTCAGAAAAAATCGTGATATTTAAAGAATGTTGACGCGTTTCAAACAAATGTATGTGGCATTTTTGGAAAAATATTAGACAATGTGAAACAATGTTCGCACAATTCAAAAAGATGTTTCCTACCATTCGAACAAATGTGC
Organism: Aegilops bicornis; assembly: GCA_021605145.1. Taxonomy (NCBI): domain Eukaryota; kingdom Viridiplantae; phylum Streptophyta; class Magnoliopsida; order Poales; family Poaceae; genus Aegilops; species Aegilops bicornis. The sequence continues at coordinate 614,088,611 of CM038672.1, read as the reverse complement.
GTGACATTTAAAAAAACGTTCACACTTTTAAAAAATATGTTCATGACATTTAAAAAAAGGACTGTGCTAACGACAGGTCGTTAGCGACAGATCCGCATGACTAGTTCCTATGTGATCGCTATCTTCCCACGCTCGCTTTTCACTGATTTTTTTTCCTTCTCTCAAAAACCGTGGTAAATCACTAGCGGTTTTTTCTGGTTTTTGACCGCATAATATGAAAATAAAATAAAAGTGCTTGAAAGAGGATTCGAACCTAGGTCTATGCAATACCTATTGAGCCTAATAACCAACTAAGCCATCTTTTGTTGTTGTCTATTGTAGATAAACAATGTTATTTGAACCTTTCTTATTTCTGCCATAGCAAAAAAAAATAAGTTTGGCTTGGTAACTTTGGCATGACCAACGTAATAACTACGGTATGAGCAACATGATAACTATACCATGATAAGGCTGATAACTACATTATGAAAAGGTTAAGGCATGAGGAAGTATGGTAATTTAACACATAAATTACCGATGAAAATGTTTAAAAAACTTTTTTCCCTTGGATGAAAGATACCATGGTGTTTAAAACGTAAGATATTAGTTATCAAATCTGTGATGTATACATTATGATGCTTTTTACATAGAAATTACCGGGTGTATATTTTCAACAACAAAAATTCAGGTCAAAAATTATAATGGCGTTTGTATGTGAGTTATCAGCTTAGTATGTGTCTATTAACAAGCTATTTACATATAAATTACCGGGGTTGCCCCCCCCCCTCGCCACAGTCGCCACATTTATCAAGGTCGGGTACATAAATTATCAAGTCTGTGATGTGTGAGTTATCATGTTATTTGCATAAGAGTTATCGTGGTATGATTCAACAACTCCTCCCACCCTACCCCGCCGATAAAGTTATTAGGATTGGGTACATAATTTATCATTTCTACGATGTGTGACTTATCATGTTATTTACATAGAAGTTACCGTGGTATGTTTCAATGACCCCCCCCCCCAACCCCAACCCCACCGACAAAGTTACCAGGACTGTGTACATAATTGAATGTCTATGATGTGTGAGTTATCATATTATTTGCATAGAAGTTATCATGGTATGTTTCAACGACTCCCCCACTCCGGCCCCTCCGACAAAGTTACCAGGACTGGTACATAATTTATCATGTTTGCGATGTGTGAGTTATCATGTTATTTGCATAAAAATTACCGTCGTACGTCTCAACGACACCCCACCCCGACCCCTCCGACAAAGTTATCAGGTCTACCATGTATGAGTTATCATGGTATTTGCACAGAAGTTACCGTGGCATGTTTCAGCGACTTGCCCCACCGCATCCTCGCCGGACCAAGGTATCAGGACCGGGGTACATAAGGTATCAGGTCCGCCATGTTTGAGTTATCATGTTATTTGCACAGAAGTGACCATGGCATGTTTCAGCGACTTGCCCCACCCCCACCCTCGCCGACCAAGTTATCAGGACCGGGGTACATAAGTTATCAGGTTCGCCATGTTTGAGTTCTCATGTTATTTGCACATAAGTTACCGTGGTATGTTTCACACTAGTGCAGAACCGGGCTTTAGCGCCGGTTCGTAACGGCCTTTAGTACCGGTTCGGCAACCGGCACTAAAGAGTGGGGACTAAAGCCAAACCCTTTAATACCGGTTCGTCACGAACCGGCGCTAAAGTGCCACCACGTGGCACGAGCCAGGCCCGGGTGCGTGTAGGGCTTTAGTACCGGTTGGTAACACCAACCGGTACTAAATGTTTGGGGGGTTTTGGTTTTTTTCCATTAATTTTGTGTTTTCCATTTAATTCTTTTTTTGATGGTATTTTACGATACTACAAATTGTATACGTTATGCATATACATAAATAGATTTTCCGTACGTAGAACCGCATATATCATCGAATGTCTCACAATCAACACCATTAGTTATTCACACATACACACATGCATGTATATAAATATACAATTTCTCCTACATGTTGCATTGGTGCCTTCGGAGCACGATGACAAGTGGTTCATGGGGCGGTAGCGCGTAATAGCATTCTCCTTTGGGATCTATGACCTGGTCGAGCAAAAATCACGCTATTTCCTCTTGAAGTGCTAGTATGCGCTCCGCTGGTAGGAGCTGCTCCCTCACCTCTCTGAACTGTTAAGAAGGAGATCAATATGCATGTGTATTAGTTGTGTGACTAGATATCGATAATGGTGTGAATAGTATTCTGACAAACGTACCCAGTCCTGTCTTTGAGATCTGCTCCTTTCGGACGCCATCATGCGAATGTTCTCGCAAACGTAGAATGCACACAGATCATTCTCCGGCGCCTGCTTCAGGGTCTTTACGAGAATGGAATTGAATCAGATAATGATTAATCAAGCATGATAATTAATTAATGGTATTGAAACAAGAATTAAAGAGATGGTAGCTAGCTAGCTAGCTAGCTAGTACTACTTAATTAATTACCTTTGGTCGATGCCAAAACAGCTTTTTTGCCCATTTGCCTGGAGTCACCTTGATGAACTTTGCCCAAGCCCTGCCCGCCGGCAAAGAAAATTAGTAAAGGGGTTATTAAATAGTTCATATCAGGAAATGACGAACTAAATAGGCCGAGATATAGTTAATAATGATTGAAATTACCTGTTGACTATCCCCTTCACGATGGTGTAGTCTTTTTCTTCTGTCAGTAGTGAGTCCGGTACTTCAACTGTTCCTTTGTCAATTTTAATGTCTAACAAGATCCAGTGGAAACTGCATGCGCACACGTTTGCATGTCTTAATTAAGCGGGCATGTGCATAACACTAATCAACTACCGTAAACCCTATACACTTAATTATTAACATCTAGCTAGCTAGTAAGCAAAAACAGAATTTGTAGTACAAGACAGTGTGACTCACAGGAAGTTGTAAGGAAGTAGTATATCTTCACTCTTATTGAGGCGCTTGAAGAACTCCATCATGATTTCCTCTACACTATCTCGACAAGTTGAACGATTCCATGTGTACTCATTAATGGTATTTGGGTCAATGAACCCAATGCCATAGCGTCCAGATTTTTTTATTTCATACATCTTCATCCTGCATATAATACCACAGAAAAGAATATATAGTAAGGATAATTACATGTAAATGATTGATCAAAAATTACAGAAAGAAATCACTTACAGACAATAGCAACTGACGATAGATTTGTCGAGTGTGTCTTTTGTATAACTGAAATAGTTCTGAATACTCAACGCACAGAGCTTTCTCATGGAAGTAATGCTCCTACTTGACATTCACCATGAGGGACTCTCGATTGGAAATCTTGGTAATGTTCATGTACCATTGATGCAATTCATACATTCTCGTTGGGTGGTTCTTGACCTTGTCTGGCTCGACCAAACGTTGGCCCCGGACATATTTCTGTTTTATTTCCTCCTCTCTAAGCGGAGACATGGGCTCAATTTCGAGGAGTTGTCCAACAGAGATCTTGAGCATTTCAGCCTGCATTATATGCTCCTCCGTTATTACCACATCGCCGAGCTGGGGAACGTTAACGGTTTGCCCACAATAATATTGTGCGCGCGGCCTCCTCTCCATGTGTTGTTGGCACAACAAGCGGGGGGATCGATTGCGTCGCCTGTTCTCCCAGCTGGAGAACGGTTTTCCCGCATTTTTTGCCGCTGCTTGTTGGCTCGAGCTCGAGCTCACTTCCTTCTGTAGTCGTGCTCGATGTGACTTCCTGATTTGGCGCTCATAGTCTGAGTTAACAGGCTTGGGAGCTGGTGCTCTAGCCATACGAATGAAGTGGTCAATCTTTTCCTCACGCACTTTCTCCCTTGGCGGCGGTGCCGGTTTCGGTGCAAAATGGGCGTCCACTTGGGCCTGCACTATGGCTGTGTTTTGCTCCTCGGTCATGTCGTAAGGCCTTTGAGGAAGAGGAGCGAGGCTTGGACCATATTTATATCGCTTGTCTCCGCCTGTACTTCCTGAACTACCTCGACTCGTACCGCTACGCACCATAGCTGTGGCGTGTCTCTTCTGCGATTGTTGCGGCGGAGACGGCTGACGCGGCTGAGTTGGAGCTGGAGAAGTGGCATGACGCTGTGCCGGACTTGAAGCAGGAGGTGTGGCTTGACACGGTGCCGGACTTGAAACCGGAGAAGTGGCCTGACGTTGTGCCGGACTTGAAACCGGAGGAGTCAGCTCACGCGTTCGGGGACTTGGAGGAGGTGGCGGACTTCGAGGAGGAGTTGGCTCACGCGTTCGTGTACTTGGAGGAGCAGGAGTCTGCTGACTCGGTGGCGGACTTCGAGGAGGAGTCGGCACACAATGTGGTGTCGGTGGACTTTGAAAGATGATGCAATCCTTTCTCCATAGGATGATACGATGTATGGCCTCTCCCAGTGTGCGCTCGTCTTCACCTCCAGGAATGTCAAGCTGCAGCCCCGAATATGGGTCCACCACTTCATCAACCAAGACACAAGCATAGCCCTTTGGAATCGGGGTGCAATGGAAGGTTGCTTCGGGGATAATTGTAAAAGCAACATCGTCCGCCACCTTCATGGATATGTTCTTCATTTTGGAGTGTAGCTCACAGTTAGTGTTCTCTATGATGTCATCCACAGGGTATGTATCAAGCAGTGTGTCGCCCGGGGCAGAACCAACGCTGCTTCTCAGCATGGATGGGACGGTGCTATCCAATGTTGGACGATCATCCTTCTTGCTTTGCCGAGACCCCCTTTCCTGGCTAAGTGAGTCGATGTGCTGCTGCTGCTACTGGAATTTGAGTGCCAAGTCCGCATGCCTTGCTTCTAGGCCTTGAAGGCGTTCTGCGTCCTACTTCCTCTTCTCCTCCTCCAGCTTCCTCTTCTTCTCCTCCTCCATCTTCTTTCTTGCACGGGACCTCTAGTCCTCGTTCCATTCTGAAAAGCCCTCATACCAGGGAATAATGCCCTTGCCTCGTGTTCTTCCCGGGTGTTCAGATTTCCAGGCACGCCAGAAGCTCGTCGTTCTCTCACATTGGGCGTGAACACCCCTACCGAGCTTCTTCTATTAAGCCAAGTATCTTTTGTTCAGCTCCTTTTAGACTTGCCTTCATGCGAAACCAGGCTGTCTTTGGGTCCAACGCCCCATGCGCATAGAACCAAGTTACGCACTGGGGCCAGCTCTAGTAACCGGAGTGACCCTGCATCCTCCATCTCTTGCTCAGACTTATCCCACTTAGGCATTCCCACCAGCGTAGCCATTTGGACCCAGCCTATGGAACTGTGTCTTTTTGCGGCATTGGCCTTGTTTTTTATCGACTGCCTTAGATAATTCTGATTCCTTGAATTTCACGAAATTGGCCCAGTGTTCTCTTTGCTTCTCCACTGTTCCCGTGAATTCTGGAGTCTTCCTTTCTGCAGCGAGGTAGTTGGCCCATACAGTTTTCTTGTGGGTGTTGAATGAATTTGCCATCTTCTTAAGAGCATCGCCCTTGACTTTCTCCACATCTGCTTTAGTGAAATGATCTGGTAGGGTGAAATGTTCCATCAGAGATTCCCAAAGGATTTTTTTTGCTCTGTCGTCGACTCGAGTAACACCTGGACGTTTAGTCTTTGGCTCTTTTTGTTGGAAATATGCCCTAGAGGCAATAATAAATTAGTTATTATTATATTTCCTTGTTCATGATAATCGTTTAGTATCCATGCTATAATTGTATTGATAGGAAACTAAGATACATGTGTGGGTACATAGACAACACCATGTCCCTAGTAAGCCTCTAGTTAACTAGCTCGTTTATCAATAGATGGTCATGGTTTCCTGACCATGGACATTGGATGTCATTGATAACAGGATCACATCATTGGCAGAATGATGTGATGGACAAGACCCAATCCTAAGCCTAGCACAAAGATCGTGTAGTTCGTATGCTAAAGCTTTTCTAATGTCAAGTATCTTTTCCTTAGACCATGAGATTGTGCAACTCCCGGATACCGTAGGAATGCTTTGGGTGTACCAAACTTCACAACGTGGCGGGTGGCTATAAAGGTGCATTACAGGTATCTCCGAAAGTGTCTGCATTGGGTTGGCACGAATCGAGATCGGATTTGTCACTCCGTGTAAACGGAGAGGTATCTGGGCCCACTCGGTAGGACATCATCATAATGTGCACAATGTGATTAAGGGGTTGATCACGGGATGATGTGTTATGGAACGAGTAAAGAGACTTGCCAGTAACGAGATTGAACAAAGGTATCGGGATACCAACGATCGAATCTCGGGCAAGTACAATGCCGCTAGACAAAGGGAATTGTATACGGGATCGATTGAGTCCTTGACATTGTGGTTCATCCGATGAGATCATCGTGGAACATGTGGGAGCCAACATGGGTATCCGGATCCCGCTGTTGGTTATTGACCGGAGAACGTCTCGGTCATGTCTACATGTCTCCTGAACCCGTAGGGTCTACACACTTAAGGTTCGGTGACGCTAGGGTTGTATGAATATGATTATGCAGCAAACCGAATGTTGTTCGGAGTCCTGGATGAGATCGCGGACGTCACGAGGAGTTCCGGAATGGTCCGGAGGTAAAGATTTATATATAGGAAGTCTTGTTTTGGTCGCCGGAAAAGTTTCACACTTTATCGGTATTGTACCGGGAGTGCCGAAAGGGGTCCGGGGGTCCACCGGGGGGTCCACCTGCTCCGGGGGGGCACATGGGCTGGTGGGGGTGCGCCTTGGCCTATATGGGCCAAGGGCACCAGCCCCAAGAGGCCCATGCACCAAGGAGACTTGGGGAGGGGAGAGTCCTAAGAGGGGAAGGCACCTCCGAGGTGCCTTGGGAGGATGGACTCCTCCCCTCTTGGCCGCACCCCTTCCTTGGAGGAAGGGCAAGGCTGCGCCTCCCCTCTCTTGCACCTATATAAAGGGAGGGAGGGAGGTGGCCTCACCTCAAGCCCTTGGCGCCTCCCTTCTGCTACACCTCCTCCTCCTCCCGTAGTCGCTTAGCTTAAGCCCCGCCGGAGTTCTGCTGCATCCACCACCACGCTGTCGTGCTGCTGGATCATCATCAACCTCTCCTTTCCCCTTGCTGGATCAAGAAGGAGGAGACGTCATCCGCTCCGTACGTGTGTTGAACGCGGAGGTGCTGTCCGTTCGGCACTAGGTCATCGGTGATCTGAATCACGACGAGTACGACTCCATCAACCCCGTTCACTTGAACGCTTCTGCACGTGATCTACAAGTGGTATGTAGATGCAATCACTCTCCCATGACTCATTGCTATATAAACTCATAGATGGATCTTGGTGAAACCGTAGGAAAATTTTTAATTTTCTGCAACGTTCCCCAACAGTGGCATCATGAGCTAGGTCTATGCGTAGTTCTCTATTGCACGAGTAGAACACAATTTGTTGTGAGCGTACATGTTGTCAACTTTCTTGCCGCTACTAGTCTTATCTTGCTTCAGCGGTATTGTGGGATGAAGAGGCCCGGACCGACCTTACACGTACGCTTACGTGAGACTGGTTCCACCGACCGACATGCACTAGTTGCATAAGGTGGCTAGCGGGTGTCTGTCTCTCCCACTTTAGTTGGAGCGGATTCGATGAAAAGGGTACTTATGAAGGGTAAATAGAAGTTGACAAATCACGTTGTGGCTTTCACGTAGGTTAGAAAACGTTCTTGCTAGAACCCTATTGCAGCCACATAAAACTTGCAACAACAATTAGAGGACGTCTAACTTGTTTTTGCAGCAAGTGTTTTGTGATATGATATGGCCAAAGTTTTGATGAATGATGAATGATATATGTGATGTATGAGATCATTTTTTTGTAATAGGAATCACGACTTGCATGTCGATGAGTATGACAACCGGCAGGAGCCATAGGAGTTGTCTTTATTTTTTGTATGACCTGCGTGTCATTGAAGAACGCCATGTAAATTACTTTACTTTATTGCTAAACGTGTTAGCCGTAGAAGTAGAAGTAGTCGTTGGCGTGACAACTTCATGAAGACACAATGATGGAGATCATGATGATGGAGATCATGGTGTCATGCCGGTGACAAGATGATCATGGAGCCCCGAAGATGAAGATCAAAGGAGCTATATGATATTGGCCATATCACGTCACTACTATATAATTGCATGTGATGTTTATTATGTTTATGCATCTTTTTTACTTAGAACGACGGTAGTAAATAAGATGATCCCTCATAACAATTTCAAGAAAGTGTTCTCCCTAACTGTGCACCGTTGCTAAAGTTCGTCGTTTCGAAGCACCACGTGATGATCGGGTGTGATAGATTCTTATGTTCACATACAACGGGTGTAAGCCAGATTTACACACGCAGAACACTTAGGTTAAATTGACGAGCCTAGCATGTACAGACATGGCCTCGGAACACAAGAGACCGAAAGGTCGAGCATGAGTCGTATAGTAGATACGATCAACATGAAGATGTTCACCGATGATGACTAGTCCGTCTCACGTGATGATCGGACACGGCCTAGTTGACTCGGATCATGTAATCACTTAGATGACTAGAGGGATGTCTATCTAAGTGGGAGTTCATGAGATGAACTTAATTATCCCGAACATAGTCAAAAGATCTTTGCAAATTATGTCGTAAGCTCGCGCTTTTAGTTCTACTGTTTAGATATGTTCCTAGAGAAAATATAGTTGAAAGTTGTGATGGCGATTATGCGGACGATGAAAGCTTATGTCCTTAATGCACCGCCATTGTCTTTGAACCCCAAACGTCGTTTGTGGATGTTACGAACATCGGACATACACGCTTTTGATAACTACGTGATAGTTCGGTTAAACGGTTTAGAGTTGAGGCATCAAAGACGTTTTGAAACGTCGCAGTAACATATGAGATGTTTCGAGGGCTGAAATTGGGATTTCAGGCTCGTGCCCCACGCCAAGAGGTATAAGACCTCCGACGATTTTCTTAGCCTGCAAACTAAGGGAGAAAAGCTCAATTGTTGAGCTTGTGCTCAGATTGTCTCGAGTGCAACAATCACTTGAATCCAAAGGGAGTTGATCTTCCGGATGAGATAGTGATGTTTCTCCAAAGTCATTGCCACCAAGCTACTAGAGCTTCATGATGAACTATAACATATCGGGGATAGATATGATGATCCTTGAAGTGTTCGCGATGTTTGACACCGAAAGTAGAAGTCAAGTAGGAGCATCAATTGTTGATGGTTGGTAAAACCACTAGTTTCAAGAAGGGCAAGGGCAACAAGGGATACTTCATGAAATGGCAAAACAGTTGCTGCTCTAGTGAAGAAACCCAAGGTTGAACCCAAACCCGAGACTAAGTGCTTGTGTAATGAGAGGAACGGACACTGAAGCGGAACCACCCTAGATACTTGGTAGATGAGAAGGCTGGCAAGGTCGATAGAAGTATATTGGATATACATTATGTTAATGTGTACTTTACTAGTACTCCTAGTAGCACCAGGGTATTAGATACCGGTTCGGTTGCTAAGTGTTAGTAACTCGAAACAAAAGCTATGGAATAAACGGAGACTAGCTAAAGGTGAGCTGACGATACGTGTTGGAAGTGTTTCCAAGGTTGATGTGATCAAGCATCGCACGCTCCCTCTACCATCGAGATTGGAGTTAAACCTAAAATTGTTATTTGGTGTTTGCGTTGAGCATAGACATGATTGGATTATATCTGTCGCAATACGGTTATTCATTTAAGGAGAATAATGGTTACTCTGTTAATTTGAATAATGCCTTCAATGGTCTAGCACCTAAAAGGAATGTTTATTGAATCTCGATCGTAGTGATACACATTTTCATGCCAAAAGATATAAGATAGTAATGATGGTACCACGTACTTGTGGCACTACCATGTAAGTCATATTGGTATAAAACGCATGAAGAAGCTCCATGTTGATGGATCTTTGGACTCACTCGTTTTTGAAAGGTTTGAGCCATGCAAACCATGTCTATTGGTGTATACGCATGAAGAAACTCCATGCACATGGATCATTTGGACTCACTTGATTTTGAATCACTTGAGATATGCAAATCATACCACATGGGCAAGATGACTGAAAAGCCTCGATTGCAGTAAGATGGAACAAGGTAGCAACCTGTTGGAAGTAACACATTTTGATGTGTGCAGTCCAATGAGTGCTGAGGCATGCGGTGAATATCGTTATGTTCTGACTTCACAGATGATTCGAGTAGATGTTGAGTATATTTACTTGATGAAACACAAAGTCTGAATTATTGAATGGTTCAAGTAATTTCAGAGTGAAGTTAAAGATCATTGTGACAAGAGGATAAAATGTCTATGATATGATCATAGAGATGAGTATCTGAGTTACGAGCTTTGTACGCAATTAAGAAACTGTGGAAATTGTTTCACAATTAATACCGCCTGGAACACCATAGTGTGATGGTGTGTCCAAACATCATAGTTGCACCCTATTGGATATGGCGCGTACCATGATGTCTCTTATCGAATTACCACTATCGTTCATGGGTTAGGCATTAGAGACAACCGCACTCACTTTAATAGGGCACCACGTAATTCCGTTGAGACAGCACTGTTTGAACTATGGTTTGGAGAAACCTAAGTTGTCTTTTCTTAAAAGTTTGGGGCTGTGATGCTTATGTGAAAAAGTTTCATCGTGATAAGCTCGAACCCAAAACGGATAAATACATCTTCATAGAATACCCAAAACAGTTGGGTATACCTCCTAATTCAGATCCGAAAGCAATAGGGATTGTTTATAGAAACGGGTCCTTTCTCAAGGAAAAGTTTCTCTCGAAAGAATTAAGTAGTGGAGACTTGATGAGGTTATTGAACCATCACTTCAACTAGTGTGTAGCAGGACACAGGAAGTTGTTCCTGTGGCACCTACACCAATTGAAGTAGAAGCTTATGATAGTGATCATGAAACTTCGGATCAAGTCACTACCGAACCTCGTAGGACGACAAGGACGCGTACTGCTTCGGAGTGGTACGGTGATCCTGTCATGAATGTCATGTTGCTTGACAACAATGAACCTCTGAGCTATGGAGAACCAATGGTGGGCCCATATTCCAACAAATGGTTAGAAGCCATGAAATCGAGATAGGATCCATGTATCGTAACAAAGCATGGACTTTGGTGGACTTGCCCGTTGATCGGCAAGCCATTGAGATAAATGGATCTTTAAGAAGAAGATGACGTGGACGGTAATGTCACCGTCTATGAAGCTCGACTTGTGGCAAAGAGTTTTCACAAGTTCAAGGAGTTGACTACGATGAGATTTTCTCATCCGTAGTGATGCTTAAGTCCGTCGGAATCATGTTAGCATTAGCTGCATTTATGAAATCAGGCGAGATGGATGTCAAAACGAGTTTCCTTACCAATTTTGTAAGGAAAGGTTGTATGTGATACAATCGAGAAAGTTTTTGTCGATCCTAAGGATGCTAAAAGTTATCTTGGCTCCAATGATCCTTCTTAGGACCGGAGTAAGCATCTCGGAGTTGGAATGTGCGCTTTGATGAGATGATCAAAGATTTTGGGTTTATACAAAGTTTGTGAGAAACTTGTATTTCCAAAGAAGTGAGTGGGAGCACTATAGAATTTCTCGATGAGTATATGTTGTTGACATATTGTTGATCGTAAATGATGTAGAATTCTGGAAAGCATATAGGGTTGTTTGAAAAGTGTTTTCAATAGAAAACCTGGATTAGGCTACTTGAACATTGAGCATCAAGATCTATGAGGATAGATCAAAACACTTAATGGTACTTTCAAATGAGCATATACCTTGACATGATCTCGAAGGTGTTCAAGATGGATCATCGAAGAAGGAGTTCTTGCCTGAGATGTAAGGTATGAAGTTAAGACTTAAAGCTCGACCACGGCAAAAGAGAGAAAGGATGAAGGTCGTCCCTATGCTTTAGACATAGGCTCTATAGTATGCTATGCTTTGTGTACCTTATAGGAAGTGTGCCTTGCCATGAGTCGATCAAGGGGTACAAGAATGATCCAGGAATGGGGATCATTGGACAGCGGTCAAAATTGTCCTTGGAGTAAATAAGGACATGTTTCTCGATTATGGAGGTGATAAAGAGTTTGGCGTAAAGGGTTACATCGATGCAAGCTTTAACACCTATCCGAGTGACTCTGAGTAGCAAACCGGATACGTATAGTGGAGCAACCATTTGGAATAGCTTCAAGTGGAACGTGGAAGCAGCATTTACAATATGACATAGAGAATTGCAAAGTACATATGGATCACATCATTGTTCATGATAATAATAAATTAGTTATTATTATATTTCCTTGTTCATGATAATTGTTTAATATCCATGCTATAATTGTATTGATAGGAAACTAAGATACATGTGTGGGTACATAGACAACACCATGTCCCTAGTAAGCCTCTAGTTAACTAGCTCGTTTATCAATAGATGGTCATGGTTTCCTGACCATGGACATTGGATGTCCTTGATAACAGGATCACATCATTGGCGTAATGATGTGATGGACAAGACCCAATCCTAAGCCTAGCACAAAGATCGTGTAGTTCGTATGCTAAAGCTTTTCTAATGTCAAGTATCTTTTCCTTAGACCATGAGATTGTGCAACTCCCGGATACCGTAGGAATGCTTTGGGTGTACCAAACGTCACAACGAATCGGGTGGCTATAAAGGTGCATTACAGGTATCTCCGAAAGTGTCTGCATTGGGTTGGCACGAATCGAGATCGATTTGTCACTCCGTGTAAACGGAGAGGTATCTCTGGGCCCACTCGGTAGGACATCATCATAATGTGCACAATGTGATTAAGGGGTTGATCACGGGATGATGTGTTACGGAACGAGTAAAGAGACTTACCCGATGTAACGAGATTGAACAAAGGTATCGGGATACCGACGATCGAATCTCGGCAAGTACAATGCCGCTAGACAAAGGGAATTGTATACGGGATCGATTGAGTCCTTGACATTGTGGTTCATCCGATGAGATCATCGTGGAACATGTGGGAGCCAACATGGGTATCCAGATCCCGCTGTTTGTTATTGACCGGAGAACGTCTCGGTCATGTCTACATGTCTCCCGAACCCGTAGGGTCTACACACTTAAGGTTCAGTGACGCTAGGGTTGTATGAATATGAGTATGCAGCAAACCGAATGTTGTTCGGAGTCCCGGATGAGATCGCGGACGTCACGAGGAGTTCCGGAATGGTCCGGAGGTAAAGATTTATATATAGGAAGTCTTGTTTTGGTCACCGGAAAAGTTTCACACTTTATCGGTATTGTACCGGGAGTGCCGAAAGGGGTCCGGGGGTCCACCGGGGGGGTCCACCTGCTCCGGGGGGGCACATGGGCTGGTGGGGATGCGCCTTGGCCTGTATGGGCCAAGGGCACCAGCCCCAAGAGGCCCATGCGCCAAGGAGACTTGGGGAGGGGAGAGTCCTAAGAGGGGAAGGCACCTCAGGGTGCCTTGGGAGGATGGACTCCTCCCCTCTTAACCGCACCCTTCCTTGGAGGAAGGGGCAAGGCTGCACCCTCCCCTCTCTTGCACCTATATAAAGGGAGGGAGGGAGGGTGGCCGCACCACAAGCCCTTGGCGCCTCCCTTCCTGCTACACCTCCTCCTCCTCCCGTAGTCGCTTAGCGAAGCCCTGCCGGAGTTCTGCTGCATCCACCACCACGCCGTCGTGCTGCTGGATAATCATCAACCTCTCCTTCCCCCTTGCTGGATCAAGAAGGAGGAGACGTCATCCGCTCCGTACGTGTGTTGAACGCGGAGGTGCTGTCCGTTCGGCACTAGGTCGAATCATGGCGAGTACGACTCCATCAACCCGGTTCACTTGAACGCTTCCGCACGCGATCTACAAGTGGTATGTAGATGCAATCACTCACCCATGACTCATTGCTAGATGAACTCATAGATGGATCTTGGTGAAACCGTAGGAAAAATTTTAATTTTCTGCAACGTTCCCCAACACTTTCCATTCTTGAATGGAGATCGGGAGTTTGTCCTTCACAAGAACTCCGCACTAACGAGTCCACTTGTTCGCAATGTTCTTAGGCATGAGGGGTTCGCCACTAGGTTTGGTGGATTCAATGTTGTACTTTACACCCTCCTTCAACAATCTGCCCGGGCCTCGCTTTGTCCTGCTGTCTGTAGAAGCAGATTTGCTCGATCCGGAGGGCTGAAAGAAGAAAGACCCATTCGTTAATATATCTTCAATAAAAAACATGTGATGATCACCAGGATGCCTGCTTTTATAAATATACATCACCGGTAGTCTTTGTTATTTGAAGATCAGCATTGTCTGTGTCACCATAATCATAATCATAGTTCATGACTTCATCATCTCGGTCGTCGAGATCGAATATCTTTTCATCACCCTCTATGGTATTGTTCAGATATCGGGAGCCGTCATCTGCTTCATTCAGATCACCTAGCCTGTGAGGGATGCGTATGATGTCGAACAATTCCTCTTCTCTCTCTCTGCCGGTATTGTCCGCCATAGCTTTTACTTACCTAATACAGAAGAAATATAAAACAATTTAGTATTCAAATTACAATGCATGGATGCAATCAATAAGGAAAAACTGAATCATATATATAGTACATAATATATGTATCGTCTCGATTAATATATAATCTCGAATACATCATCGTCTTAATATATATAATCTCGAATACATCGTCTCGAATATTATATATCGAATACATCACTAGCTAGGTACCTAATAAAGATCGAGTACTACAGAAGAATCAAGTCCACTCGCGATTCCTGGGGCGCGGGCGGTGGACACCCAAAGATAAGGAACCATCACAGGATCATATCTCCGGTCATCTGCCCAAAGAACCTGCCAAGTATTGGAGAACCTGACGTCCATAGAAGCCATGTAACGATGGACGTGCTCGTCCTCCTCCCTGACATGACGATGCACCATCTCCGGCGGCGGCGGCTCCCTCTACACCGAATGTGGCCCACGCGAACGCCATCAAAGGAGATCAGGGTCGACGACGGGACCCGAGGCCGGGTTCCTCACCAAGCGGCGCGCCCCTCCGAGTAGCACCTCCAGTGCCAGCCGTGAGCCCAGTCCGGACATGGGTCCTCTGAAGCGGGGCGTCGTCGCGAGCGAATTGACAGCGAGGATGCGGGCCGGGCATATCGTCGAGAACAATACTATATGCCCGCAAAAAGTAACATTCTTTAAATGATTGGATTGTGATAACTAAAATTCTATATATATGCAAATTCTAACAATTTGACATTAATCTAATTCATCTAATTAACTAAAACTAATACTAAAATTTCTAACATTTCTGATTATATAACTAACATTTCTAATATTTATATAACTAAAAAATAGAAAAATTGCTAACATTTCTATAAATATTTCTATAACTAAAAAACAGAAATTTTTTATAACATTTCTATATAACTAACATTTCTAATATTTCTATAACTACAAAACAGAATAATTTCTAACATTTCTATAACTAAAAAACAGAAAAAAAAATTATAACTAAAATTTATAACAAACAAACTAATGTGTGTGTGTGTGTGTAGTGTGTGTGTGTGTGGACATGGCGGCCGGGGGGAGCTCACCGGCGGCAACAGGCGACAGACGGGGCGGCGGCGGCAGGCGGGCTGGCGGCAATGACGCAGAAGCAGCGCTGGCGACGGAAGCGGGGGCGACGGGACGACGGGGGCCAGGCGGCGGCGTCGATCGGGGCAGGCGGCGCGTGTCGTCGACGGAGAGAAGAAAGAAAGAGGGAAACTGAATTTTTTTCAAGTGTTGTATATATAGGATGGACCTTTAGTACCGGTTGAAGCCACCAACCGGTACTAAAGGTCTATTTTGGCCAGGCCAAGCGGTGGGAAGCACCCCCCCTTTAGTACCGGGTCGTGGCACCAACCGGTACTAAAGACCCCCTCTTTACTACCGGTTGCAGCCACCACCCGGTTCTAAAGGTCTTATTTGGCCTTGATCTTGGTGCGGCAAGTTTAGTCCCACCTCGCTAGTCGAGGGGCTACCGCACTGGTTTATAAGCCCCAGTGTGGTAGCTCTCTCGAGATCCTCTCCTAAGCAGGCCTACCGGGCCTACCTGTTCTGTGCTGTCATGTGGGCCTTCTGGGCCTTTGCGGGCCTGCATCCCGGCCCAACAAAAGATTGTGTTTCTAGTCGTATGCAGGCCTCTTTGGCCCAGTAGGCGGGCTTTTTTATTTTCTTAATTTTTTTTGCTTAATTTATTTTTGTTTTATTTATTTTTGAGTTGTTTTTTGCTGTATTTAGAGTTTCTCTGTGAATATTTTTGCTTTAGGTACAAAAAATTACAAACTTTTCTGTTAGTGCAGTAGTTTCCAAATTTGAATAGTTTAAATTTTGAATTATTTGAAATTTGTGTGAATCACTAGTTTGTGAATAACTTAAGTTTGAAAAAAGATTTTTCAGTGATTCTTTTTTTTATGTTTAATATTAGTGTGTTTTATCATTATATTCAATTTGGTAATGCTTAGGTTATTTAAAAAATGAAATGCCTTTGTAACAGATGAATTTTTGTCCGAAACCCTGATACTTCGGAAGGGATTGTCCATTTTGTACACGAAGTGCATCCAGTTTTTGCCGTAACCATCTCTACTTTTTTGCACATGCTATGTGGGTGAAATTATGATACCATGCCAACTTTCAACCTTTTCTGAGTTCACTTGAAATGCTTTTCAATTTCAGGGTCATTTAGCTGAAAAAATTCAGTAAATGCATGAAAGAATTTGTTTGCACATAAAATTTCTCCGCGTTTCAAATGCCAAAACACATAACTACCCTAACTATTACAGAGATTCCCTCCTGGGTGTGAAACACATAAGAAAGTGATGATAGTGAAGCCGATCACATCCCAGATCTTTGGGTGTGAAACTTTTTCTTCGCGTGTGTCCCTTTGCGCCGTAGCCATGGAAAATCTTCATCATTTAACTGGGTGCTCGGGTCAATATTCACTGTGAATGGAGAAATTTCATCAAACTTTTCATAATCTTCTGACATGTTTGTCTTGTCATCCACTCCCATGATGTTTCTTTTCGCTGAAAGAACTATGTGGCGGTTTGGCACGTCGTATGATCCATTCGCTTCCTTATATTTTCTTTCTCGGCCTGCTAGACATGTCTTTCACATAAAAAACCTGCCCCACATCATTGGCTAGGACGAATGGTTCGTCTGCATACGCAAGATTGTTGAGATCCACTGTTGTCATTCCGCATTACGGGTCTTCCGTTACCCGCCTCGTGTCATATTGACCCATTTGCACCGAAACAAAGGGACCTTCAAACCACCTCCATAGTTAAGTTCCCATATGTCCTCTATGTAACCATAATATGTTTCCTTTCCCGTGTTGGTTGTTGCATCAAAGCGGACACCACTGTTTTGGTTGGTTGAAAGTGCAATCATGCCCTTAATCTTATTTTGGTGTTGATGACAACATGCATTTTTGGAACTAATCATGTTATCAACTATATCTCAGGATTATGTTTCAAGTGCTATGTGTGTGGATCATGACTACAAGCAAAGAGGTATATATTACTCAAGAGCGGAGAATACAAGACAAATGGCCTTGGCCCTTTTTTTCAATTTGTTCTTGAGTATAGGGATCCCGCACTATTAAGAGGGGACCGTTGGGTAACGTGAAAGACTTGCTCAAAATACACAAAACACTTCTTCTATCATCTTTTTTGTTTTCATCATGTGTGCACGGTCTATTTTGTGTTTGTGAACCTGCTGCACTAGCCTTCACAACTGACCGGGCTTCCGGTGCACACCGGACGTCCGGTACATCTCAAAAGAACACTTATTAACGGACTTCCGGTTTCTCCGGACGTCCGTTACATCCAAACAGAACACATATTAATGGATTTCCGGTCTCACAGGACGTCCGGTCAGCGGTCGGCCGCTACTCTCCGGACGTCCGCTACTTGTGTTGTGTTCACGGTCAGATTTATACTCTAGCGAGCGGACGACCGGTTGCGGCGGACGTCCGGTCCGATCTATGTCACCGGTCGTCCGGTACCCACTGGACGTCCGGCAGCTCCTGTGCCATAAGTAGCCAAACGGCTAGCTTTTCACCAACACTATATATAGCCTTTCTTTCCCCACGGGATAGTTGAACATTCACTTTGAACAAACCCTAGAACACTTCTCACACTCTCTCTCATTTCTCCACACCAAATCTTAGATCCCCAAGGGATTTGAGAGCTTTGGAAAGAAGTTGTCTGATCAAGTGATAGATCGACTTCTCCTCCTTCCTTGCACCCAAGGAATTCGTGATTTGAGCAAGTCTTGAGCAAATCCCCATCGATCTTGTTACTCTTGGAGGTGGGAGACTCCTAGGCAGTAGGAGTCTTTCGAGAGGAATCGACCTTTGTGATTACCCCGGATAAGTTTGTGAGGGTTTGGAGACCACCCCAAGGTCTACCACTAGTGGTTGAGAAACGCATGCCGTGGTGTTGTCTCAAAGGGATAATAGGGTGAGCCTTCGTGGCGTTGGTGTGCCTTCGTGGTAACATCCACCTCTCTAACGGTGACTAGCTTCACTCCAAGGAAGTGAACATCGTCATACATCCTCGTCTCCCGGAGTTGCGGTTATTCCTAACCCTAACTCTATACTTGTGGTTACTTGTTGTGTTTGCACTTACTTACATCATATTGTGCTTGCTCACTTATATGCTTGTGTTACTTGCCTAGTACTTAGACTTACTAGCAATTGTTAGGCTCACCTTCATATTCCGCACTATTGCCTAAAATTGCTAAGTAATAATTAAAATTTGTAATTGTACCTATTCACCCCCTCTAGGTCCATCTCGATCCTTTCAATTGGTATCGTAGCCTTGTGCTCTATTCTTGTGGCTTAACCGCCCTAGAGCGAGATGAACCCAGATGGGACTCCCTTGTTGTAGATCCTAAGGATAAAGGCGGGGTTTCTTCCGAAGTCAAGTCCTTTACGTCGGAGGATCTAGAACGGGCCCTGCTAAGCAAAAAGAGGAGCATGATGCTTCTCTTGAGGCCTTGGTCCAAATGAGATTAGCCACGTTGTCCTCGGTGCTTGCACCACTCTCGGGTGGTGCTGCCTCAAGGCCAACTGTGCCTACTCCATCACTTGGTCAACAACCTCCTAACAATGAACACGCTAGTGTTCCTTGGCTTTATGCAAGACCTCAGGTTGAGAAACCAAGATATAATCCTCAAGGTAGTCCTCCTTTGCTTAGTGCCACTTCCGATTTTCCTTTGTGGAGAGTTGCTATGCAGGACCATCTTCGACATGGAAACGATGAGATGTTGGAGATCTTGGAGTATGGCTATCATGTGGTTGATCCAAAGAACCCCACACCAAGAGAAATATATGACAAGAACCTCAATGACACCGCAATCATGTGGATAAGGAGAGGTTTGGATGAAAAGCAAAGGAGACCGTTCATACACATCACAAGTGCCAAGGAACTATGGGAAACTGTTATGCGATCCAAAAGCGGCACTTCTACCCTCCTGAGTGCTCAATATGAAATTGCCAAGGGCAATTGCAAAACTTTGTATGGAGAAAGGTGAAACCCCAATCAACTCCATGAGCGTCTCATGACACTCATCGCCGATATTGAGTCATGTGAGTGTGACAAGACACAAGATGGATTCAACATGACTAAGAGGTTCCTTGTGGATAAGTTACTTCATGCTCTTGCTCCATTTCACCATCAAATGGTGTGGGACATAAGACAACACCATACCTTCAAGGAAATGACTACAGATGACATTGTATCCACCTTTCAACTATTTGAAGAGTCAAAGACTAATGCCACAAAACATCTTGCCATGCATGGTTCCCCATCTTCAAAGATCAATCTTGCATTGAAGGCCAAGCATGTATGTGAAGATGAACAAAGTGAAGAAGAAGAAGAGGATGACGAAGATGGTGATGAGATTGAATCCGACAAGGGCCCTACATATGAAGACATGGCTCTTTTTGTCAAGAAGTTTAGCGCGGGTAAATTCAAGGGAAGATTTCAAAAGAAGAAAGTAAGAAAATGCTACAACTGTGAAGAAACCAATCACTTCTCCAACGAGTGCCCTTATGAGAAGAGAGAAGATAAACCAAGGTTTCCCAAGACCTTTCCCAAGAAGAAGTTGCCAAATCCTTTGAACTCCAAGCTCAAGAAGAGAGATGGAAAGGCAATGGTTGCTCAAGAAGAATCTGATCCGGATGATGTTAGTGGTGTTGCGGAGTTGCTCAAGACTCTCAAAACACCTTGAGGTTAGTAAACAAGAGTGGTGACGTGGTCACCTACAACTACATGAAAGATTACAAGGGCAACGCTCACAAATGCCTAATGGCAAATGCCATGGTTGAAGAAGAAGAGGACCAAATCTCTTCTGACAAGGTCAAGGTAACTCCACGATCAAATCCTCCTCTTTTCACTCCTTCTACTCCTAGTGATGAGTATCTTGATGCGGAGGATAGTTATGAGGATGATGATCTAACTGATCCTATGCTTGCTAAACTTAATAAGTTCATGTGCTCCCTCAAAGGAAAGAAGTTCACTATGTTTCGTATGCTTATGGAGATGGTGAGTAAGCACACCATCTCCATTAAGGAACTCGAAACCCTCGTCATCGAGGAAAAGGAAAATGTGAAATCCTTGAGCAGAAAGTCAAATATGAGGAAGCACGAAATGATGAACTATGCTTAAAAATTGGTGCAAATTTTGATGTTCATACTAAAGATCTTGCCTCCTTGAAAAAGGCTATTGGCTCTTGTGAAGAGTTGATGAATGATAAAAGTAAGCTTGCAAAGTCTCATGCTTCTCTCACTAAGGATTGTGAGCTTCTATCCGTGTCTCTCAAGACTAAGGAAGAAGAGCTCACCCTTCTTACAAAGAGTTATGAGACACTCAAACTTACTTATCTTGAAACTCTAGCTAAGGCATACTCATCTCCTATTATCAATGTTGATGCATGTTCTACTAACTCCAGTAGTGATCTAGCATCCATTCTTGAGGAGAATCGGTTTCTCAAAGCTCAAATCGAGAAAGGGCTCATGACATGTGCTCAAGGGCAAAGAACCTTAATGAGGTGTTGAGCCAACACAATGAAGCGTTCGCCAAAGAGGGACTCGGGTTTGACCCAAGCACATGCAAGAAGAAGACGTCCTCCCAAAAGTGCACCACCCCTTTAAAAGAAACCTTTGTACGAGAAGGACACAAGGAGAAAGGTAAGGTTGTTAGTGGGAAGGCCACAAGGGGCATGCCCACTCTCAACAAGCCAAAGATTTCATGCCTCCATCCTATGTCTTTGCGTAAGACTAAGGACGGAGAAGTTTATGCAAAGTTTGTTGGTCCCCAAAAGGCATTTCGTTTTTATGCTATTTGGGTCCCTAAGACCCTTGTGACTAACTTGAGAGGTCCCATTGTAAAATGGGTGCCTCTAACCAAGTAATAATTGTGTGTAGGTAGCTTTCTTGATTGGAGTAAAATGGGTGATTGATAGTGGATGTACCAATCATATGACCGGAGATAGCAAATTGCTCTCTGATTTCATGGAAGCTATTCAACCATTTATGAGCATTATGTTTGGTGGAGGATCAAAAGGACAGGTACTTGGGTTGGGTAAGGTGGCTATCACAAATGACATGTCTCTTGCAAATGTCATGCTTGTCCAATCCCTTAAATATCATTTGCTTTATGTCCGCCAATTGGCTTCATTGGTTATGATACACTATTTGGACTAACGGATGTGAAAGTCTTTAAGAGATACTCTCGAAGTGGCCTTTGTTGGAGAGTTGGATGGCAACCTTTACACGGTTGATTTCTCGAAGAGAGCACATTCTATGCAACTTGTCTAATGGCCAAGGCCGACAAGGGTGGCTATGGCATCGCCGGCTAGCCCATGTCGGCATGAGGAATCTTCAAGATCTCTTAAAGGGTAATCACATCCTTGGACTAACAAATGTCTCTTTTGAGAAAGATCGTGTGTGTAGTGCATGTATAGCCGGGAAGCAACATCAATCAAAGCACCCACCCAAGAATATTGTGTCTACTTCAAGGCCTTTGGAGCTCCTTCATGTGGATCTCTTTGGGCCTCCTTCATGGGATAGTCTTGGTGGGAAAAAGTATGGACTTGTCATTGTTGATGATTACTCAAGATATACATGGGTATTTTTCCTCAAGTCCAAGGGCTAAAGCGAAGATCACTTTCATTGACTTTGCCAAGCAAGCACAACGCAAGTTTGACAAAGAAATCTTGGCAATAAGAAGTGACAATGGATCTGAGTTCAAGAACTATACCTTGGAAGAATTCCTCAGTGATGAAGGGATTGAGCATCAATATTCAGCTCCATACACTCCTCAGCAAAATGGTGTAGCCGAAAGGAAGAACCGCACCCTTGTGGAGATGGCAAGGTCCATGTTGGATGAATACAAGTCACCACATAGTTTCTGGGCCGAAGCTGTCAACACCGCATGTCATGCATCAAACCGGCTTTTCCTCCGCACTATATTGGAAAAGACTCCATATGAGCTTCCAACTGGAAACAAGCCAAATGTCAAGTACTTTCGTGTATTTGGGTGCAAATGTTTCATCCTCAACAAAAGAGAAAGGTTAGGAAAATTTCAATCCAAAACAATTGAGGGTATATTTGTTGGCTATGGATCAAACTCTCACGCATATAGAGTCTACAACAAATCCAATGGATGTGTTGTAGAAACTTGTGACGTGGTGTTTGATGAATTTAATGGCTCCCATGGGGAGCAAGTTGATCTAAGTGATGTAGGTGAAGAAGATTCTTCTCAAGACATTTTGACCATGGGTGTTGGTGAACTTCTTCCTATGGAACAAGAACCTCATGATGATGAAGAAGAAGATAGAAGTCTCACACATCATCAAACTACTTCAACATTCGTAACACCACAAGCCCCTATTGCTCAACCGATACCTTTAGCCCAAGTTGAAGAGGATGATCAAGCTCCTCCTCATGACAATCTTCAAGAACAAGAACAAGAAAGTCCAATCATTGATGATGAACCTCAACAAATGCAATATGAACAAGAAGATCTTCCTCCACACATTAATGATCCATATGTTGAGGATGTGGATGATGGACATGAAGTTGAACCTCGTGAAACCCTTACCTCTATCATGCCACGAGTGGCGGTCGTGTTGATGTTGACAAAATACTCACCGGCATATCGGAAGGTAGAGTCACTCGTAAACACTTGACCAACTTTTGTGCTCACTTCTCTTTTGTGTCTAGTTTTGAACCCATCAAGGTACAAGATGCATTGATGGACAACGATTGGCTAGTTGTTATGCAAGAAGAGTTGAACAGTTTTGAACGCAACCAAGTGTGGTCATTAGTCAAGAGGCCACCTACCAAACACAACGTCATTGGAACAAAATGGATTTTCAAGAACAAACAAGATGAGAATGGTGTAATCATCCGAAACAAGGCAAGGTTAGTGGCACAAGGGTACTCACAAGTTGAAGGTTTGGACTTTGGTGAGACCTTTGCCCCGTTGCTGCCTTGAATCCATTCGCATCTTACTTGCTTATGCTGCTTTCAATGGTTTTACACTACATCAAATGGATGTGAAGAGTGCTTTCCTTAACGGTCCTCTACAAGAAGAAGTATATGTATCACAACCACCTGGGTTCGTTGATCCCGATCACAAAGACTATGTGTATAAACTTCATAAGGCTTTGTATGGCCTCAAACAAGCACCTCGTGCTTGGTATGATCATCTTAAGAAGTTTTTACTCGATGATGGTTTTGTGAGAGGGTGATCGATCCTACTCTTTTTACTAAGAGGGATAAGGGTGATTTGATCTTATGCCAAATCTATGTAGATGATATCATTTTTGGTTCTCCTAACATTCATTTGTGCAAGAAGTTTGCGGCTTCAATGACCAAGAATTTTGAAATGTCACTCAATGCGGATTTGAAGTTCTTCCTTGGTTTTCAAATTCAACAATTTCAAGAAGGAATTTTCTTGTCCCAAGCAAAGTACCTCAAGGATATCCTAGAGAAGTTTGGTATGTCGATGCTAGTCCATGTAAGACACCAATGCTAACCAAAATAACACTCACTGAAGACACAGACGGTATCCCCTTGACCCATCTAAATACCGCTCTATGATTGGATCATTGCTTAAACTAAGTGAATCTAGACCAGAAATCATGTTTAGAGTATGAATGTGTTCTATAATTAAATATTCCACTAGGTAAAGTCAACATAAAGAGGTTAAGCATATTCTTAGATACCTTGTTCACACCCCAAAGTTGGGTCTATGGTATCCCAAGGATGCTAAGTTTGATCTCATTGGGTACACGGATGCGGATTGGGCCGGAGACAAAGTGGATCGTAAGTCCACTTCCGGTGCATGTCAGTTTCTTGGACGCTCCTTGGTAAGTTGGTCATCGAAGAAACTAAATTGTATTGCCCTCTCTACCGCAGAAGCTGAATACATTGCTGCCGCCAAATTGTGCAACTCAGTTATTATGGATGAGGCAAACTTTGAAGGATTACGGTATCACCTATAGACATGTGCCTCTTCTATGTGATAATGAAAGTGCCATCAACATTGCCGAGAACCCCAAGGATCATCTCCGCACCAAGCACATTGATATTAGGTATCACTTCACGAGAGATCATGTTGAGAAGGGTCATATTCACATTGATCACATTGGTGCAGATTTACAAGCGGCCGATATTTTCACCAAACCATTGGATGAAGCAAGGTTTTGTCGACTTAGGCGTGAACCTGGTATCTTGGAGCTTGACAACATTATGTGAAAACTAGTACTCATGCATGCATTGTCATAATGTCCTGTCTCTATGTAGGCATATACTTAGGGAGACACTCAACTCATGCGTTCTCTCTCCCTATGAAATGCATAAAAGAACAACCACTCTCAAAGCTACCATGTTACTCTAACTATGGTGCTTTCAATGATGGCGTAGTGAGTATGGACCCAAAGTTCAAATCTTTGCGGTGTCATGTCACGTATACGCATACATGGTGGCATCTGCCACCGCATTGTCATTAGAACAACTTGTGAGCAGTATGTGAGTTTATTAGTGTTGACTTAGGAAACTCAGTGTTTCACCCAGGGTGTCATTGCATCCTTACTACCTATGTCACTCATCATCTCTCCATCATTGTCATTAGCACCAACTATGGCACTCTAATCTTTCTCGGAATAATAATAAAAAAATCTGCCGCCGGATGTCCGTCGATGCAGACGTCCGTCAAATCCTCTCTGGTGCTCTTGCACCGGTCGTCCGCTGTAACCGGACTTCCGTTATTTATTGCTCTGTCTAAACGCGTCGGTCGTCCGTTGTTGCCGGTCGTCTGCTACTCCACTCAGGCCCCGGACGTCTGGTTCACACCGGATGTCCGGTACATTTTTCGCCCGTGTATATATATACTGAGGCGTGCGGTCCGGTCGTTCCTAAACCTAACTCATCTCCACTCCCGCTGCCGCCGCCACCACCGCCCTTGCTGGCCGTCACCGCCGCTCTCTCTCCTTGCTGTCTTCACGGGCTGGGCCCCTCGACGCCGGGACCCCGGTGGGCCCTTTCGGCGGCCGTCGGTCCTCCGGCCGCCCCCCCTTCTCTCGACCCGGCCGGCATCGGGGGAAGATTTCTTCCCCGTCGCATCCTCCTCTCAACCTCCCGAGGTAGCAACTGCTATTCTCCTTCCCCCCATTGCTCTAACCTTCTTGATCTATGGCGATTGTTAAGTGTTGGAGTCCCCTCCTTTGCTAGGTAGCCAAGCCAAGGACAAAGCGCTCTGCTCGCAAGCAGGTCAACGATGGGAGCTCTCGTCCGTCTCGTCGTGGTGGGTCCGATGATTCGCAGGAGCACGCTCGGCCTCGCAAGCGTGCCGCTCACCCTCACAGCTCCACTAGCACCTCTTCATCGGAAGAATCTGACTATGAGGATGAATTGGAAGAAATGGAGGAACCCGCTTATGTTGCTGTTACTGCACCGCCCTTTAAGCACAGAACTCGTCGGCCCACATTCAAGCCTCCTTCTCCTCCGGTTCAACCTCAAGGTGCTATCCGTCGCATCTCTCTTGAACCTCCAATCTCTCACGACCGCACCATCAAACAGATCAATAAGGTTCCCATCGCTTCTTACCTTAAGCTTCGTCGTGATGTAAATCAATTCGCTGTTCTTAGCGATTCACATGATGCTCGTTTTCACACAAATGTCCAAGCCGACATTTTCACCACTATAGTCATTCCTAAAGGTTTATCGCTCCATTGGTGCATCGACTTAGAGCATAACCGCACTCATCCGGCGAAATATCCGGGTGCTATTGAACTCATTGAGTCCTCGAATCCTGCTGCACCATTTGAATTCCACATGATTACAACCATGCTGCAATTCATCAATTCTATGCCACTTGTTACTTTGGTCCCGATAAAACGGTCACTTGGATGACCTCCGACACCGTGCTCATGGCATCCTATGCTCAACTTGTTGCTGCACTTGGTTTTCCTGACACAGGGTTCAAAATCCATAAGGATGACCCTAACCATAGGCCCAAGGGCATAGAGGTCTGTATGGATCTTCTCAAACCCATCAGTGAAATGTCTAATGAGGAGCAACAAAAGGGCCTGAATCAAGTTTCAATTTGGCGCTCACCCTTCTACATCATTTTTCAGTGTGCTATTCGCACCATTTACCCCAAGATGGGTGACAAGGGGTCATGTAACAGCTACTGCATTGATCTCATGCATCGCCTCTATGCGTCTCCCAAAGGGAAGATAAATATCCCTCATTTTCTGTGGCATGAGATCCGCCTGGCCTGTTTTCAACACAAGCGAGCCTTTCCTCATGCCCCCTTTCTTCAGGCATTTATCGAGAGTGTTGCTCCGTTTCCCATTGCCCGCACTCACTTGCATGAAAGGTGGATCATTCCATCTCACATGGTGGCTGATTGGGTTCCCAAGGACTCTGTTGCTCCTGCTAAATGCGTACCCGGCTAGTGTTCCTTCTTCCGCCACTCCGTCTACTTCTTCCAGCTCCGCACCTTTTGGTCGCATCTCTCGCTTTCTTGGGAAGGCTCACTGCTATGATGAAGATGTTTAACTTTCATTGCACCCAAAACCACACCGTTGTCACACGCTTGGTCACTTTCAAGAATGCTCAAGGCTCGTCTGCGAGACTCCACGAGTTTACGATGTAAGTGACGATGAACGTCTTCCTGATGCTCCACCTTCTGATTTCGGTTTTCCTTCGGGTCCCGAGTGGGCTGACTTTCTTGATGAGGCTGGTGGTAGTGGTGCTCGTGACAGTGATGATGATGATGCTCTTTGATGCTGCTCTGATTCCTCCTTTTTGGTTATTTGCTGCCAAGGGGGAGTAGGCACTTATTTATGTTAGGCACCTATTTATGTAATGTGATGATTATCGAACTCATGCTATGTTAGTAGCCTACCTGTTATCTATGTTACACTACTGGAATCAGCTACTTTGCCATCTGCCAGCTCTTTGCCGTCTGCTAGCGGACGGCAAATAAGCTCTTTGCCATCAGCTACCCAAAAAGCGGACGGCAAAGAACTAGCTGATGGCAAATACCAAGGTTACCATCGGCCGATTCTTTGCCGTCCGCTTCATGACGGCAAGAGGAAGGCCCCAGCGAGTTGCAAAAAAAAAAAACCTAACGGGGCCCTCTTTGCCGTCCGCTAGCAGACGACAAAAAAACAAGCGCGGCAAAAGGGTGGCGGGCGGCAAAGAGGAAGGCCCACGTAGCGTTAGCAGGCGCGCCCCCCCTCTCTCTCTCTTTCTCTCCCACCTCTCGCCAGCCCCTTCACCACGCCCGCCGCCCAGCGCCCGCCCGTCGCCCCACCACCCGCCGCCACCACCCCACCCCCATACCCCCGCCGCCACCGTCTGGCGCCACGCCCGGCGCCCCGGCACCTCCGCGCCCGCCGCCCGGCGGCAGCGCCCGCCATGCCGCCCGCCCCTCCTCCGCCGCCCAGGCGCGCCCTCCTCCACCCTCGCCGCCACCAGCGCCCCGCCCGCCGCCCTGCCGTTTAAGCGCCGCCCACGCCCGGCGCCCGGCACCTCCGCGCCCGCCGCCCAGGCCGCCCGCCCCCTCCTCCGCCGCCCAGGCCCGCCCCCTCCTCCACCCTCGCTGGTGAGTCTCTTCTTCCTTTTTTTCCTTTTTCTGTTTTTTAGTTTTAGGTTTATGTTTAGTTTTAGGTTTATAGGTTTAGTTTTAGTTTAGTATTAGGTTTAGTTTTAGTTTAGTATTAGGTTTAGATTTAGAAGAGGAAGAAGAAGAAGAAAGAGAGGAGAGGAGGAGAAGAAGAAGAGGAAAAGGAAAGGAGGAAGAAGAAGAAGAAGAAGAAGAAGAAGAAGAAGAAGAAGAAGAAGAAGAAGAATAAGAAGAAGAAGAATAAGAAGAAGAAGAAGAAGAAGAAGAAGAAGAAGAAGAAGAAGAAGAAGAAGAAGAAGAAGAAGAAGGAAAAAAGGAAGAAAAGGAAAAGGAGGAAGAAGAAGAAAAGGAAAAAAGGAAGAAAAGGAAAAGGAAGAAGAAGAAGAAGACACCTGACCCCGAGACCCCGACCCCGACCCCACCCCAACACCCCTAATTCTCACCCGACTGACCCGACTCCCTGCCCCGACCCCGACCCGACACGGTACCTAGACCCCGACCCGCACCCGACACGACACCCCGACCCCGAGACCCCGACTCACCCCGAGACTTGACCCCGACACCCCGACCCTAATTCCCGACACCCCCAAAGGCTGACCCGACCCCCCGAGCCTGACCCAACACCCCGAACCCGAGCCAGAACCGACACACTGACCCCGACACCACAACCCGACCTCAAACAACACCCCGACACCGACAGCACTACCCCGACACCCCGACCCGAAACAACTCCTCCTCCCCATTAATTATTTGATCTATTCCGATGAAACTTGATAGCTAGCTATATATGTGTCTTGAATCATCAATATGTAACCAATATGTGTCTCCCGTTCGAAGCGTCATAGTTATAAATATGCATGCATTTGCATATTTGTAACCTTGATTCTTTCGAATTGTCCAACGCTATCCATGGACAGCCCGAGTATCTGTAGATTGGGTTCGTTTTCCCATATGCTTTGCTCCGGATCCGACGCATATATTTTGTCAGTGCCTCCCCTGTTGTTCTCCGGGTACACATCCTCTCTGTTTATTGCGAGGCGTGTATCGAGGAGAACGGCGGAGGTGCTGCCGAAATTTAACGTCGGATCTGAGCATAGCATGGGAAAATAAACCCAATCTACATACACGGGTGAGATTAGGACCTATCATTACCTATTAGAGTGTAGGTTGCATGGACGTAATAAAATTGACAAAGTAGATCAACTGATGAATATATACATGGTGAATTACATATATAATTGTTGTGTGTCCAGAGCTACGAAAGTCAAGATGAGTGACCGTGCTTGGATGTATACGGTCACACTGGTCGTAACAAATGGAGCGTTGAATGGTTCACAAAAACTAAGGGGTTTGTGCAAGCCGCATTTGCAAATGGCCAAAGAAAACCTGGTGCCCCTGTTTCCGGTGCGGCAATTGGGAAAAAGAAGCGATGAGGCTGAAATGGGCAAACACCTGCAGAAGAGTGGTTTCGCCCGATTATATGGTGTGGACATTTCATGGTGAGTCTGCCCAACATGACCGAGCTGAGGTGGATCGTAAATCGCACCGACGAGCATGGTACCGGATGGAAAACATGGTGCAAGGCTATGATGATGCTTTCGGGATTGGACGAGGAGATGGAGGAATCTGCAAAGGCCTTCAATGAAATGCTGGAGTCTTGAAACGTCCGCTCCACGAGCACACCGAGCTTTGTCGGTTGGATGTCATCTCATAAGTAATGGCTCAAGGCTCAGTTCAACTTGGCGAGAGAATGCTATGACGCAATTATGACAAGTATTTGGACGCTTTCTACCCAAAGGCCATGTAATGCCTGCAAACCTGTACCAGTCGGACAAAATCCTCCGTGCAATCAAGATGCCCTATGAGAAGATACATGCCCGTGAGAAAGGATGTGCCTTATTTAGGCTTGACTATGCGGACTTGAACTATTGTCCCATTTGCAAGTCTTCCAGGTATATTGTGGTAGACAACGGTATGGGTGAGAAGACACAGACCAAAATCCCCGTTAGTGTTCTTCGGTATATGCCAATCGTACCAAGACTTCAACGTCTTTTCATGGTCGAAGAGACGACCTGTATGCCATGGCCCACACTGCCTCTTTCAAGAAAGTCAAGGCTTTCTCTCAGTCTGACCTCGATGATGCAAACAACTTCACCAACATCTCCTCCCACAACAAGCTCGTGAGATATAGAGATGAGGGAAGGCGAGGAAAGGGAGGACTTTAACCCGAGCCAGGGTCCCATTGATCCAGCTGTTGATGATATCTGGTGGCGGGAGGTCCCATGGCTCCATAGCCATTGGAGATGGACTTATCCGTTGTCCTAGCACTCTCTGGAGATCAAAGCGCGCCGATCGAGCTCCGCTCCTGAGATAAGGCCTCGTGAGCGGCCGGTGCAACTCGCCATCAAGGTTAGTGATACATACTCAGTTATCTTTCTCCATTACATTGTGTGCGCTTCCATCAATGATTACAAATGGTCATGTGAGTGGTGTTGCAGGCTGCTATACAGAGTGAGAGAGATAGAACGGAGAAACTTCTGGCGGAGGCGGCGGAGAGGCAGCGGGAGTTGGAGGAGAGGACGACAAAGATGATGGAGGAGGAGAGGGCACGGAATGACATGCAGGCAAGGGCCATGTACGAGCTCCTTGTGGTAAGTTTCTTCTGCAGATTAGCCAAAACATTCATGTAGTGTTTGTCTCATTACTAACTAGTATGACTGAGTCGTCAAAACCAAATGTGCGATGTGCTTGGCGAGAAGGCAGGTCAGACCGCTCCGCCGATGCCAGTGATTGCTCCTGGGACCACGGTGAGTTTTATTTCAATGGACATTACTTGCTAGTCTTAACATTTGAGTGTCATCATGCTAACAAGACATTGGAAATGATCTTTGGTGCAGCGTAACTCCAGACAAGCATCGCACGATCCTTCTCCAGCTACCGACACGAGCCACCCCGCTCCTACACCTCCTGGATCTTGGTAAGTTTATCTAGTGTTTTGCTTAACACATGCATAAAGACCTAGACTTAGCTCATAAATGATCCATTTCACCTTAGCTAGCTCATAAACGACCCATTTCAACTTAGTTAGCTCATAAATGATCCATTTCACCTTAGCTAGCTCATAAACGACCCATTTCAACTTAGTTAGCTCATATATGATCCATTTCACGTAAGTTAGCTCATAAATGGCATACTCTTCTTGTTCTAGTCTTCTTCTTGTTCTACTCTTCTTGTTCTAGTCTTCTTCTTGTTCTACTCTTCTTGTTCTAACTTTCTTATTTTCATTTTGCAGATTTCATTCACTTGACGAAAGCTTGCATAGATGGAGTGCTCCTTATCCCTTTCTCTGTTTCTTTTGTATCGTTGAACTATGCATGTATCGTTGGATGAAACTATTGTAATATATATGGTTGGATGCCTCTATGTTGA
The DNA here is from genome assembly GCA_021605145.1 of Aegilops bicornis. Taxonomy (NCBI): domain Eukaryota; kingdom Viridiplantae; phylum Streptophyta; class Magnoliopsida; order Poales; family Poaceae; genus Aegilops; species Aegilops bicornis. The sequence goes on along the minus strand of CM038672.1, from coordinate 614,057,009 downwards.
ACTTGTTATGTATGATGGAACTATGCATGTAATATATATGTTTGGATGATGAAGTTATGTGTTGGATATCTTATATGTTTGCTCTGTAATGGCCTTTTGAAATATATCTATATATGTCATATATATTTGTGATGAAAATTGTTGGATTTAATAAAAAGCAGATAAAAGAGCCAATATGCGGGCTCTTTGCAAATGCCACCCGTGACAGCAGCTCTTTGCCGTCTTCCGGACGGCAAAGAAGACACGTGGCATCTAGTCTGTGCTTCTGGAAGCTGACCCATTTGGTCACTTTGCCATCGATGGCGACGCCAAAGAACCTGCACTTTGCCATCCGTGGCGACGGCAAAGAACCTGCACTTTGCCATCGATGGCGAACGTCAAAGACACTAGAAATTTTGCCGTCGGCCGGGACGGCAAAGGCCTGCCGTTAGACACTTAACGGATCGACGGCGCAATTATTGCCGTCAGCTCTCTTTGCAGTCCGTCGCGGACGTCAAACGGCCTTTTCCCTCAGCCGCCAAGAACCGGACGGCAAAGTAGCTGTTTACCGTAGCCCTACGTTGCGAACTGTTGCCGTCCGCGGCTGACGGCAAAGGATTTTGCCGTCTGCCATTCATGCCTTTGCTGTCCGCCATGGCAGACGGCAAAGTAGCTGATTCCTGTAGTGTTATATGCTATGAGTGTTGAAGGAGTTGATTCTCTTGGGTATTGAGTTTTAGATGTTTGAGTCTCGGTGGTGTTGGTATCATATTAAGGGGGAGCCCCTCTCATGCTTATCTTTAGTTATTGCACATAATGAGGGGAGCTCCACATCATATTCTTCGATACTAAATGTTTTTACTTCTTCGATATTCAAAGGCTATTCGAAAAAAAGTGCATGTATGTGTCATCAACTACCCAAAAGGGGGAGATTGAAAGTGCAATCATGCCCTTAATCTTATTTTGATGTTGATGACAACATGCATTTTTGGAACTAATCATGTTATCAAATATATCTCAGGATTATGTTTCAAGTGCTATGTGTGTGGATCATGACTACAAGCAAAGAGGTATATATTAATCAAGAGCGGAGATGGCCTTGGCCCTTTTTTCAATTTGTTCTTGAGTATAGGGATCCCGCACTATTAAGAGGGGACCGTTGGGTAACGTGAAAGACTTGCTCAAAATACACAAAACACTTCTTCTATCATCTTTTTTGTTTTCATCATGTGTGCACGGTCTATCTTGTGTTTGTGAACCTGCTGCACTAGCCTTCACAACTGACCGGACTTCCGGTGCACACCGGACGTCCAGTACATCTCAACAGAACACTTATTAACGGACTTCCGGTTTCTCCGGACGTCCGTTACCTCCACACAGAACACATATTAACGGATTTCCGGTCTCACGGACGTCCGGTCAGCGATCGGCCGCTACTCTCCGGACGTCCGCTACATCTTTGTGTTCACGGTCAGATTTATACTCAGCGGCGGACGACGGTTGCCCGGCCGACGTCGATCCGATCTATGTCACCGGTCGTCCGGTACCCACCGGACGTCCGGCAGCTCCTGTGCCATAAGTGGCCAAACGGCTAGCTTTTCACCAACACTATATATAGCCTTTCTTTCCCCACGGGATAGTTGACCATTCACTTTGAACAAACCCTAGAACACTTCTCACACTCTCTCTCATTTCTCCACACCAAATCTTAGATCCCCAAGGGATTTGAGAGCTTTGGAAAGAAGTTGTCCGATCAAGTGATAGATCCACTTCTCCTCCTTCCTTGCACCCAAGGAATTCGTGATTTGAGCAAGTCTTGAGCAAATCCCCATCGATCTTGTTACTCTTGGAGGTTGGAGACTCCTAGGCGGTAGGAGTCTTTCGGAGAGGAATCGACCTTTGTGATTACCCGGATAAGTTTGTGAGGGTTTGGAGACCACCCCAAGGTCTACCACTAGTGGTTGAGAAACGCCTTCGTGGTGTTGTCTCAAAGGGAGAATAGGGTGAGCCTTCATGGCGTTGGTGTGCCTTCGTGGTAACATCCACCTCTCTAACGGTGACTAGCTTCCCTCCAAGGAAGTGAACATCGGCATACATCCTCGTCTCCACAGAGTTGCGGTTATTCCTAACCCTAACTCTATACTTGTGGTTACTTGTTGTGTTTGCACTTACTTACATCATATTGTGCTTGCTCACTTATATGCTTGTGTTACTTGCCTAGTACTTACGTACTTACTAGCAATTGTTAGGCTCACCTTTATATTCCGCACTATTGCCTAAAATTGCTAAGTAATAATTAAAATTTGTAATTGTACCTATTCACCCCCCCCGCTCTAGGTCCATCTCGATCCTTTCATTGGTGCTCTTCTTATCTTGAGCGATCGTGTAAAATGTATTCCCATTTATCGGGCACCCTTTGAAAGTCATTATATTCGAAGATGGTAACTGGGACAGTGAGTACAGGTCATTTTGAATATCGCCATCATGCATGGCACATTTCTGCAACCAACCGGCGAAAGTCCTCGTTTGTTCACATGTAATCCAGTCGTCAGACTTCTCCGGGTGTTTGGAGTGTAGAAAATTCTTGTGTTCCTCCATATACGGATCCACCAAGATGGAATTATGTAGAACTGTGTAGTGTGCTTCAGTGAGAGAATGCCCGTCCATACATATTATTTGATGCCCTCCTGGCATGCCTTTTTCCATCGATGCGCCCTTATGCGCGATTCAGAACACCAATCGGCTTAAGGTCAGGAATAAAGTCAATACAAAACTCAATGACCTCCTCATTTTCATGGCCCTTTGAGATGCTTCCTTCTGGCCTAGCACGGTTATGAACATATTTCTTCAAGACTCCCATGATCCTCTCAAAGGGGAACATATTGTGTAGAAATACAGGACCCAAAACGTTAACCTCTTCGCAAAGGTGAACTAGGACGTGCGTCAATGATGTTGAAGAAGGATGGTGGGAACACCAACTCGAAACTGACAAGACATTGCACCAAATCATTCGGTAACCTTGATATGATTTCTGGCTCGGTTACCTTCTGAGAGATTGCATTGAGGAATGCACATAGCTTCACAATGGCTAATCGAACGTTTTCTGGTAGAAGCCCCCTCAATGCAACCGGAAGTAGTTGCGTCATAATCACGTGGCAGTCATGAGACTTTAGGTTCTGGAACTTTTTCTCTGCCATATTTATTATTCCCTTTATATTCGAGGAGAAGCCAGACGGTACCTTCATGCTGAGCAGGCATTCAAAGAAGATTTCCTTCTATTCTTTGGTAAGAGTGTAGCTGGCCTGACCCTGATGTATACTGTCTTTTCCGTGCATACGTTGCTGGTCCTCCTGTGCCTCTGGTGTATCTTTTGTCTTCCCATACACGCCCAAAAAGCCAAGCAGGGTCACGCAAAGATTCTTCGTCACGTGCATCACGTCGATTGCGGAGCGGACCTCTAGGTCTTTCCAATATGGCAGGTCCAAAAATATAGATTTTTTCTTCCACATGGGTGCTGCGTCGATCGGCGTCCTTGAACAGGTTGTCCGCCGGGATACTTTCCAAAGATTACCTTCAAATCCTTGACCATATCATGTACATCAGCACCGATGCGGTGGCGAGGCTTCGTCCGGTGATCCGCCTCACCTTTGAAATGCTTGCCTTTCTTTCTTACGGGATGCTGCTTTCCGGAAGAAATCGTCGATGTCGGTACACATTCTTCCTACAACTATCCAAATATATCTTGTCGGTATCATCCATACGATTGCATGCATCCGCGGTATCCCTTGTTTGTCTGTCACGAAAAGGTTACCGAGAGCAGGCCAATCATTGATGGTCATGAACAACAACGCCTTTAGGTCAAATTCTTCCTGTCCATGCTCATCTCACGACGCATTACACATGTTCCATTCCACAGCTGTAATAGTTCTTCAACTAATGGCCTTAGGTACACATCAATGTCGTTGCCGGGTTGCTTAGGGCCTTGGATGAGCACTGGCATCATAATGAACTTCCACTTCATGCACAACCAAGGAGGAAGGTTATACAAATATAGAGTCACAGGCCAGGTGCTATGGTTGCTGCTCTGCTCCCCAAAAGGATTAATGCCATCTGCGCTTAGACCAAACCATATGTTCCTTGGGTCACCTGCAAACTCCTCCCAGTTCTTTCTCTCGATTTTTCTCCACTGCGAACCGTCAGCGAGTACTCTTAACTTTCCGTCTTTCTTAAGGTCTTCTCCGTGCCACCGCATCGCCTTCGCATGCTCTTTGTTTTGGAACAAACGTTTCAACCGTGGTATTATAGGAGCATACCACATCACCTTGGCAGGAATCTTCTTCCTGGGGCGCTCGCCCTCGACATCACCAGGGTCATCGCGACTGATCTTATAACGCAATGCATCGCATATCGGGCAAGCGTTCAAATCCTCGTACTCACCGCGGTAGAGGATGCAGTCATTAGGGCATGCGTGTACCTTTTGCACCTCTAACCCTTGAGGGCAGACAACCTTGTTTACTTCATACGTACTCTCGGGCAATTCGTTGGCCGAAATCACTATTCTGACCCTTTCAGCAAACTTTGTCACAAAGTGAACTTGACATGAAAGTATTTCACGATCTGACCCTTTTAGCAACGCCACAGTCTGCGGTGTTTCTGCCCAAAATGAAAACGCCGAGGTAGCTAGCGTTTCTGTCCAAAGAAGAAACGCCGGTGTAGCTCGCATTGCAGACCAAGTAAGAAACGCCAAGCCCCTATGGCGTTTCTATCCGATATTGAAAAGCCATCGCCTTTGGCGTTTCATATGTGGCAATACGTGGAAATGCAGCGGTCTGAACGTGGCAGTAGTACTATACACACCGATCAGTGTAGACTACCATTACTCTACTTTCTAGCCTGGCCAGCCTCGTGAATCATACAAGGAATCAGATAGCTAGCTAGAGCTATTTATTCCTATATTGTACTGATGATTGAAAGCAAGCTAGCTGCAGGAGCTAGTACAGAAGAGTCCAACGCCCACATTGGATGGCGAGAGAAGAGAAATACTCTTATCTATCACTCATTGTCATGACAGAGATGTGTGCATGGATACGGCACCGCATGCAAGAGTCCATCGGGTCCATTTCATACAGCACAAGAAAAGTACTCGTACGTGACATAGCTAGCTACCAGATTTTCATGTGTGTCTCGTAGTCGCTGATATCATCACTCTCACTGGCTGGCTCGCTGCATCTGGACGTGCTCCGGAGACAATTGCAGTCTGCGCTAAAGCCAATGGCGTTTGCATGTAGGACATGCTCCTCCCGATCGAGCTGTGGAGTACTACCACATATGAAACGTTAAAGCCAATCGCGTTTGCATGTAGGACAGAAACGCCAAAGGGGTTGGCGTTTCCATGTGGAGATGCAACGCTAGATACCTCGACGTTTACATGTGGAGCTGCAACGCAAGACAGCTCGGCGTTTCTATATGAAGCAGAAACGCCACGGTCTGTGGCGTTGCTAAAAGGGTCAGATCGTGAAATACTTTCATGTCGAGTTCAGTTTGTGACAAAGATCGTTGAGAAGGTCAGAACAGTGATTTCAGCCCAATTCGTTGTCCTTTGGAAGCATATTATTTATCATTACCAGCAACTTTCCAAATTCATTGTCAGATACACCATTCTCTGCCTTCCATTGCAGCAATTCCAGTGTGGTGCCCAACTTTTTTTGCCAGCTTCGCAATTCGGGTACAACAATTTCTTGTGATCCTCTAACATGCGCTGCAACTTCTTCTTCTCCAAATCACTTATGCAGTTTCTCTTTGCATCGGCAATGGCCCGACCTAGATCATCAGCGGGCTCATCTGATGCCTCTTCTTCAGCTTCTTCCCGCATTGCCGGCTCAGCTTCTTCCCCCATTGTTGTATCATCGTATTCAGGGAACCCATGGCCAGGATAGCCGTCGTCGTCCTCTTCTTCTTCATTGTCTTCTATCATAACCCCTCTTTCTCCGTGCTCGGTCCAAACATTATAGTGGGGCATGAAACCGGACTCAAATAGGTGGACGTGAATGGTTCTTGATGTAGAGTAATTGTGACCATTCTTACAGCCAGCACATGGACAAGGCATAAAACCATCCGCCAGCTTGTTTGCCTCAGCGGAAAGCAGAAAAGTATGCACGCCATTAATGAACTCGGGAGAGCATCGGTCATCATACATCCATTGTCGGCTCATCTTCATTACACAACACTGAATAGACCAAATTAATACAAGTTCATACATAAAGTTCATACATAAAGTTCATACATAAAGTTCATATACAACACTTACTTAAATGCAACATACAAATAACTCTCTAGCTAAAGAATTTAAATGCAACAACAAATGTGATCAAGATAGCAACTAAGGCAACAATTGATCCAACAACATAATGATACCAAGCCACACTATCAATGGCATATTTTCTAATCTTTCTAATCTTCAACCGCATTTTCTCCATCTTGATCTTGTGATCATCTATGACATCGGCAACATGCAACTCAATTCCATCTTCTCCCCCTCGATTCTTTTCAATTTTTCTTTCAAATACTCATTTTCTCTTTCAACTAAATTTAACCTCTCGACAATAGGGTCGGTTGGAATTTCCGGTTCACATACCTCCTAGATAAAAATATCTACGTCAACTTGATGGGCATAATTTGTCATAAACACGAAATGCAACAACTAGTTTTAAAAAAGAATATACCACATCCGAATCATAACAAGGACGAGGGCCGACGGGGACGGATATTAAAACAATGGCACTATGTATAACAAACAACATACGGGTAAGATAATTATACGAGTAACTATATATCCAAATCACACAAACATCAATTTGGTAATGTAAAACATTCATGAACAAGAGCCTCACCACAAGGTGGTGCCATGACAGGACAAGCAGTCTTGAACAATCGGCGGTGGTTATGGCGGAGATTTAGAAGGCACTAAGTAAACCACACCTACATATGCAAACTAAGTGTTATTTTGACCTCAAATTGCATATAAATCAAATACTAGCACATATAATTCCTCCCAAATTAATCACTATACAAAGCATTGCAAGAGCTAATCTATCAATGAGAGATGAAAGGACAAAGTTGCTAACCTTTGTGATCATTTGAATGGATGGGGGCCTTCAAATCTTGACAAATTTTGGGCAAAATTTGTGATGAGCTCGAGGAAGAGAGGGGAAGAACAGAGGAAGTGAGGGGAAAGGGGAAGAACAAAGCGAGCTCGGGTGGACGAAGGGTTTATGTACGTCGACCTTTAATACCGGTTCGTGCCACGAACCGGTACTAAAGGTGCTGGAGGAGCCCCAGACTGACAACATCCTGCCACCACTCTCTTTAGTACCGGTTCGTGGCACGGACCGGTGCTAAAGGTTCGCCACGAACCGGTACTAATGAGAGCGGCCGGCTAGCCGTTGGAACCGGCACTAATGGACACATTAGTGCCGGCTCAAAATCAAACCGGCACTAATGTGTCTCAGATTTGACCCTTTTTCTACTAGTGTCAACAACTCGCCCACTCCGACCCTCGCCGACAAAGTTTTTAGGACCGGGGTACATAAGTTATCAGGTCTATGAAATTTGAGTTACCATGTTATTCACACGAAAGTTAACGAAGGATATTTCATCACCCCCCCCCCCCCGGGCGGTCGGTAAAGTTAGCAGGATCACCAAATTAACTTGTTTTTATGCATACATAGTAGAGGAGACATGTTGAGTAGCCTATTTATTTTCTTCAAGAAAGGGATCGTAGGTCAGGTGGTAGGCTAGTTGAGTTGGCTCACTAGTGGTGCAAGGATCGAATCCTCTCTTGTTCACACCAATTTTTGCGTGGAAAAATCTCGAACAAAAAAAGATCTGGAGAGGGAAAAAATGGATCGGGAGGAGAGCAAGAAAATCGGATCTGGCGAGCAAAAGGATCTGGAGAGGGAAAAAATGATAAATTATGATCGCCATTTGCACTATAGAAATGGCCTACTTGCGGTAATCAAGTATCTACAAAATTAGCCCACCTCCAAATATAAACATGCGGCTGGCTGACATGGTCACCGAGTATAGTCAAAGTCTGTAGCGAGTCTGTAGGTGCGGGGTTTGATTTCTATTGCCGCTACTTTTTTGAAAAAAATGAGCCAACAACCGAGGATGACGGAAGCGTGTGTGCCTGTCGCTAACCACTAGTCGGCAGGTACTTAGCTTTCTTGCTAAAAAAATTATATGATATAAAAAAATGTTCACATAGTTTAAAAATATTGTTTCCTGCCATTCACAAAAATGTATGTGGCATTTAGAAAATGTTTTCATATTCCAAAAATATGTTTGTTACATTTAAAAAAATATATGCGACGTAAAAAAATGTTCAAGTAGTTCAAAAAACTTGTTTCCTGCCATTCAAAACAAATGAACGTGAAAACAATCTGGTACACTATGGTCATCTTTGGTCGGCCCCATCTGAAAGAGTGCCCTCTCAATCTTTATATCAGTGACTGACCTTTTTTTTTTATCTTAACACACTCCATTTATTGATCAATCGATAAGTTCATAGGGATAAAACTTAGGTCTGAAGTATTAAGGAGCCCCACATGGCATCATAAAAACAAAGGCCTAGAGCATGTTAGCGAGACTATGTGCCTCGTGATTGGTTTCTTTTCCTTCAAAGATGAAGGAGCAACGAGCTAACTGTTTGGACGTAATATTAATCTCCTTGATGATGCTTGCATATAATCCACCTGTGTTTCCCTGAATATCGTTGACCACACCTTGGCAACCCAAGGCGATTAGTACATCCGTTAGTGGCAGATAAGGCGAGTGCAAGAGCTTCTTGACATGACACCGCCTCCAGAGATGAAGGATCGGTAATACCTGAACATTTGATCGCTGAAGAACCCAAGTAATTGCCTATGGTATCCCTGCACACAATGTTGTATAAGACCTGAGCAGAATTGCGTGAGATGGCCCCATCTACAAGGATTTTATCTACTCCATCAGCTGGTGCAATCCATCTACAACGTTGTCTAGGTATAACTTGAGGAGTGACCAAAGGCTTCTTCAGTTTGCAGGCCTCGAGCTCATTGATGTATCTCCTAACAAATTGGTTCATAGAATATAGCGCCTCGAAGGACTGCTCATTTGCTTGCATGTCAAATTGCCCATAAAGACACTAAGAGTTTAACAAAATTTACATGGGGAAGAGCCGCTCTAATAGTGAAAATACAAACCGTTTAGCATCGGCTTCCCTATTTTTGCATCATGACCTCCACCAGTTCCTCGGCCCAAATATAACGCGCCATATTGCATTCAATCAATGATCGGCGCCAATAATCATGAGAACCAAAGAGGGCAAACGCCGGTTGGGATGCCATTTTTCTGGTGATGAAGCAGGTCCGATGTTGGCAAAGATTGTTGTGCTAGTTTCCATAGAAAGATCTTGATCTTGGAAGGGACATCAACCTTCCACATTTTGGTCCACAATTTCTCCCCACCTTTTGAGTTTGAATTACTAGCTCGGCCTTCCAACCATGCCTCATGTCGGAGCCTTGTTGCAACCAACATACGATAGGCCGACCACGCAGAAAAGCTGCCACTCTTGTTCATGTGCCCATGTCCAAAAGACATCAACATGTCGCATGCAAACTAGAATGGAGTATTAATTCAGTGTCCGTGGGGAGGAGCACCTCAGAAATCCTCGCCGAGTCCCATTCCCTCGATGGTAAAATCGGTTCATTGAGGGCAGAAAGGGAGAGACAAAAAAATCATGCTCCTGGTTAGGTCCGTCCCATGTGTGACGGTTGGTTCTCACCCCTGGTGATTCCTCTAGCGATCTAGGTTTTCTCCAGCCGCCGCCCAACTCCTTCACGGTCGCCCATTTTCCTCTCCCATCCACGTCTATCGCACTTTCTCCACCGGTTCCCACATCCATCGATCCCAACCAACACAATAATCCTTTCTCGTTCACCACTGTAGTTTCCTTGGGTTTTGGTCTGGGTTTCAGTGGCAAAGATGGAGAAGGTTGAGGGGCTGCTTCAGGGCTTGAAACTGTCGGAGAAGGAGAAGAAAGGCATCAAAATCGGATGGTCCGGGTCTGGCAAGGCAGGGATCGTGGAGCCACAAGCGCTGGCCAAACTCCTCTGGGAGAAGTCGGTGTTTGCTGACGCGATGGCGGAAACCCTAGGGCGCATCTGGTGCCCGATTAGAGGTCTGCAGTGTAAGGAAGTGGGTGTAGACAATGGTCCATGGGATTTTGGCAACGATATGCTTGTTTTTTAGGACTATGTCCCGAGGAAAATGATTGAGGATTACTCATTTGACTCCACACCCATCTAGGTCAGAATCGTTCGCTTGCCACTCGGTCTAATGAACAAAGAGACTGGGGAAATCATTGGGTCAGAGATAGGGGAAGTCATCGAAGTGGATGCACGGCCTGATGGGAAGGCTATGGGTAAGTTTCTGCGAGTGAAGGTGAGAATGAATATCAAGGTGCCATTGATGAGAGGATTGAGGTTGGATGAGGAAGAAGAGGATGGGAAGATGACAAGAACTGGTGCCCGTTTGAATACGAGTTCCTACCCGATTTCTGCTATGTATGTGGTGTGATTGGGCATGTCGACAAGGTGTGTGGGATTAAACTAAAAAAAGGTGAGAAGAAGCAGTTTGGGCCTTGGCTACGGGCTCATATTGAGAAGCGTAAAGGTGACAGTAAGGGGAGTTGGGGCGAGGGATGATCCTTTTCAGGTGGGCGTAGCTCTGGGGGTAGGAGCTTGGGTAATTGGAGGGGAGCAACTTTGTCTGGTAGTGATGGATTATCTTGGCGGAAAGGTAGCAAAGGCTTGGCTAACTTGGTAGAGGAAGAGGAGAATAGACCGGAGATGTCAAACCCGCTGAATAACAGAGACATGTCCGGCAGGAATGGCACCCCCAAGCAACTTAGTTTTGGTGATAAACTTAAAACTGGTGGTGCTGATGATTTGCATGCTATTAGAGCTGGTGCGGGACATGATTTGTTAAAGGGGGAGGCGGCGCATGCCACACAACATTGCGGAGCAGTCCGGGACAATGAAGGAGGCATTGAGGAAGCAGGAACAGGCCTTAGGGCCGAGGGCTTGCATCATGAGCTCTTGTCAAAAGATATGGTGGTGGATAGCATTGAGAAAGGAGGAGATACATGGACTAAGGCCGTGCACGTGCAAGAGACCTCTCAAGAGCTGATTACCGTCAAACACTTGGAGGGGGGACTAAAGAATGGCTCAGCACCCGAGGCCATGCACGATGGTATGTCAATTGCCTTACAGGGTGGGGGTATACCCAAGGTTTCTGATGGAGCGATGCTATACACACGATGAAATTGCAGCCGACGTGTGCACGATCCCGTGTGGCAGCACAACAGCGCACGTACATGCAGGAGGGAGTTGGTTTTTCTGTTAGTTGATGCATGCACACTGTGTGTATCGTTCGCAGATCGTGCAGTCCGTGTCGTGTGTGAAGCCATTTCGTTTCTGATGCCAGCAAGAAGGGCTATGTTGGGACATATAAAAAAGTCAAAGGGAGGAATAGGAAGGGGGAGACCACGGCTGTGCCTTTGATAGAGGTGGGGAGGAAACAGTGTTTGGAGGAAGAAGACATGGAATGTGAGACACACCCAAAAAAAGCTTAAGGCAGAGGAGCACAAGAGCGGAGAGGGGAAAGCAATTGACAATGACGCTGGGCTGAATGAGCAGCCTGGCGTGGCGCCATGAAAATCGTCGCTTGGAACTGCCGGGGGTTGGGGAACGGCCCGGCAGTTCAAGGTCTTCTGGATCTCCAGAAGAAGGAGGACCCTGACATCCTTTTCCTGTCGGAGACTAGGATGAGCGAGAAGAGGATGGAGAGGTTTGAATAAAGTTAGGACTGATGCACATGGTGGCAAGAGACAATGATGGCAAGAGTGGGGGTGTGGCCTTGTTCTGGCGAAGGGGAATAAACTTGAGCTTGCAATGGAAGGGACGGATGCATATTGAAGCCACGGTAACAGATGACGATGGTTACAAGTGGAGACTGACTGGGATTTACGGAGACCCAAAGGAAAAATCTGAAACTTGGCGGCTTCTTAGGACGCTCCAGCATCAGGAGAGCCTTCCATGGGTCTGCTTTGGTGATTTCAATGAAATAATGTTCAACTATGAAAAACAGGGTGGTGTGCCCCGAAGCCAAACTTGTATGCAAAATTTAGGGATGTTTTATCTTTTTGTGATCTAAGAGACCCTGATTTTGAGGGAGATGTTTTTACTTGGCGTAATAATAATTTTAGAGTTGACGGGTATATTCAAGAAAGGTTGGATATAGCTGTGGCAACTCCTTCATGGTGTAATTGTTTCGGGTACAAAGTGGTCAACGGCGATCCATTCCATTCAGATCATAGGCCTGTCATCTTGGACCTAGAAGGAGGCAGGCCAACGAGACGTAGCAACATGGCAGACCCAGTGAAACTTTTTGAGGCCAGATGGCTCCTTGAGGAGGATTGTGATGAATGTGTGCAGAATGCCTGGGACCTGGCTCACGCAAGGGGTGCAACTCATATTCAAGAATGCCTCAAGATGGTTGTATCAGAGTTAAATGATTGGAGCAAGAATATATTGGGTGATTTGGCAAAGCGTATAAAAAGATCAAAAGGGAATTAGAGGAGTGTAGGCGAAGGACCATATTACAACAGAATATCAATCGTGAGCAATTGCTTCATTTCAAGTTGAGCCGTCTGCAAGAACAACAAGAGTCGATGTGGAAACTGTTAGGGAACATAGTAATTTCAAAAAAAAAAATCTACGCACACACAGGATCATGATGATGCATAGCAACGAGAGAAAAGAGTGTGTCCACGTACCCTCGTAGACCGAAAGTGGAAGCGCTAGCACAACGCGGTTGATGTAGTCGTACGTCTTCACGATCCGACCGATCAAGTACCGAACGCACGACACCTCCGAGTTCTGCACACGTTCAACTCGATGACGTCCCTCGAACTCCAATCGAGCCGAGCTTTGAGGGAGAGTTCCGTCAGCACGACGGCGTGGTGACGATGATGATGTTCTACCGACGCAGGGCTTCGCCTAAGCACCGCTACGATATTATCGAGGTGGATTATGATGGAGGGGGCACCGCTGCACGGCTAAGAGATCCAAAGGATCAATTGTTGTGTCTCAAGGGGTGCCTCCCTCCCGTGCTCTATAAAGGAGTGGAGGAGGGAGGGCTGGCCACCCTTGGCGCTCATGAGGAGTCCTACTCCCCCCGGGCGTCGGACTCCCTCCCTTCCTTGTTGGAGTCGGAGAGGAGAGGTACGGAGAGAGAGGGGGAAAGGAAAGGGGGGGGGGCCGCCACCCCTCCTTGTCCAATTCGGACTTGGGAGGGGAGGGGGGGTGAGGGGCGCGCGGCTGCCCCTTGGCCGCCTCTCCTCTTTCACCACTTGGGCCCATCAGGCCCATTAACCTCCGGGGGGGGGGGGTTCCGGTAACCCTCCGGTACTCCGGTATATATCCGATAACCCCCGAAGCCATTCCAATGTCCAAATATAGTTGTCCAATATATCAATCTTCATGTCTCGACCATTTTGAGACTCCCCGTCATGTCCGTGATCATATCCGGGACTCTGAACTACCTTCGGTACATCAAAACATATAAACTCATAATATAACCGTCATCTAACTTTAAGCATGCGGACCCTACGGGTTCGAGAACTATGTAGACATGACCGAGACACGTCTCCGGTCAATAACCAATAGCGGAACCTGGATGCTCATATTGGCTCCTACATATTCTACGAAGATCTTTATCGGTCAAACCGCATAACAACATACGTTGTTCCCTTTGTCATCGGTATGTTACTTGCCCGAGATTCGATCGTCGGTATCTCAATACCTAGTTCAATCTCGTTACTGGAAAGTCTCTTTACTCGTTACGTAATGCATCATCCCGTAACTAACTCATTAGCTATATTGCTTGCAAGGCTTATAGTGATGTGCATTACCGAGAGGGCCCAGAGATACCTCTCCGACAATTGGAGTGACAAATCCTAATCTCGAAATACGCCAACCCAACAAGTACCTTCGGAGACACCTGTAGAGCACCTTTATAATCACCCGATTCGTTGTGACGTTTGGTAGCACACAAAGTGTTCCTCCGTAAACAGGAGTTGCATAATCTCATAGTCATAGGAACATGTATAAGTCATGAAGAAAGCAATAGCAACATACTAAACGATCAGGTGCTAAGCTAACGGAATGGGTCAAGTCAATCACATCATTCTCCTAATGATGTGATCTCATTAATCAAATGACAACTCTTTGTCTATTGCTAGGAAACATAACCATCTTCGATCAACGAGCTAGTCAAGTAAAGGCATACTAGTGACACTATGTTTGTCTATGTATTTACACATGTATTATGTTTCTGGTTAATACAATTCTAGCATGAATAATAAACATTTATCATGATATAAGGAAATAAATAATAACTTTATTATTGCCTCTAGGGCATATTTCCTTCAGAAACAGAGGGCACATTTAACCTGGCTTACTCAAGGTGATAGAAACTCCCAATTTTTTTCAGGCTTTTGCTTCAGAGAGGAAGCGCAAAAATGAGATTAAGAAATTGCGGAAGGAGGATGGTTGCGTGGTGGAGGGAGAAGAAAGGATAAAGGCCCTTGTGACTAACTATTATACTTCTTTGTTTACCCTAGTGGCAGGCATTCCTTTTGGTGATTTTATCAACAATATTAATCCTAAGGTCACACCACAATTGAATGATTTTCTCATGGCGGATTTCACGGCTGAGGAAGTGAAAGAAGCCCTTGATGGTATTGGGGTTTTGAAGGCTCCGGGAGTGGACGGATTACCGGCTATCTTCTACAAGAAGTATCGGCATCTGGTGGGTGATAGAGTGGTATAAGAGGTGCTCCATGTATTGCGTGGCGGAAGTATGTCTGCGGGTTGGAACGACACCATTTTCGTATTGATCTCAAAGGTTAAGAACCATGAAAAGTTGAAAGATTTACGCCTGATTAGCCTCTGCAATATTGTGTACAGACTTGTATCCAAGGTTATTGCCAACCGGTTGAAGTGCATTTTGGGGGAGAAAATATATGATAATCAAAGCGCTTTTGTGCCTGGGAGAGTCATCTCGGACAACACACTGTTAGCTTATGAGCTATCATACTTTCTAAATAGGAAGAGGTCGGGTGGCACGGGTTTCATAACTCTCAAACTTGATATAAGTAAAACATACGACCGCGTTGAGTAGTGCTTCTTGGAAAAAATGCTGCAACAGTTGAGAGTCTGTGAAGCTTAGTGCAACTTATTTCAAAGTGTATCAGAATCATTTCATACAAGTTTAAGGTCAATTCCTACTATACTGAGACGATGGTTCTAGGCAGGGGGTTACGCCAGGGAGATCCCATATCTCTGTATCTCTTCCTGCTATATGCTGAAGGTTTCTCGGCCTTGCTTCAGCAATCGGAGAGGTATGGTCACCTCAAAGGAATTAAAATGCACCTACAGCACCAACGGTTACACATTTGCTCTTCGCTAACGACTCAATGATATTCTTCAAGGCCACACCAGAAGGCGCCACTGAGGTCAGTAGGATACTACAGGCATATGAAGCGGGATCAGGACAAGTGGTCAATAGGGAAAGTCATCCATTATGTTTAGTAAGAACACTAAGGTAGCAGCGAAACAGGCGTTATGGCACAAGTAGGACTTCAGCAAGAAACATCGAATGGCAAGTATCTTGGTCTGCTGATGTATGTTGGCCGGTCTGTTTCCCAATGTTTTGAGTATATTAAGGACCGGCTGTACGCCCCCGCGTCGCCCCCGCTCGGGCGACTTGGGCGAGATCTAAAACCCTAGCCGCCGGGGGTCCCCATCCGTCCTCCCCTCCCTTCGCCGCTGCCGAAGGACGCCGCCGGCTATAGCCTGGGGCTGATGGCGGTGGCGGGGGTCTTCCCTCTTGCCTGCGCCCGTCTTGAGCGTGCGAGCCCATGGCGTGGGTGGTACGGCCGATCTGGCCTGGCGGCGCGGCGGCTGCCTCGGCCAAGGGCGGCGATGGTGGGGTGCGGCAGCTGGCCATGCCTCGGGTTGCGTGGCGGCATTCGGCGGCGGCGGCCGGGTCTGCGGCGACACACCATCTGACCTCGGATCGGCGGTGGAGGCATGGAGGGCCTGGTGGTTGGGTCGGCACCATGCGGGTTGTGCCCTCCGGACATATCTGATCTGGCTGGTGCGGCTTGCTCCATGTGCGGCGGCTCAGATCGGCGGCGACCCGTGCACACAATACGTGATGGAGGTTTTTCGAGCGGATCCGGGTGAAAACCTTGTGCTCGGCTTGATGCCAAGACCGGCGTTGGTGGCACTCTAAGGTGTCTTTACCTTCTTGAAGGCATCGCCGTGAGAAGCTCTAGACCTCTATCCGCTACCTCCGGGGGAAAACCCTAGATCAGTTGATCGGATGACTGCGGCGTGTTGGTGTCGTTTTCTCCTTGGGGGCGTCATTCTTGGAGGCGTACACGGGATCGAGGGACCAACGGGCGCCTTTTTTGGTGGAGCGGTACTTCATCCTTCACATTGATGACGGCGAATCTCGGCGGCGTGGTGCAGTGGAGACTTCGGCGCCCGATCTTGTGATGATGGACTCGCGCAGGTGGACGTAGTTGTCTGGCGTCAAGGTGGCGTCGATGGCGGAGTGGCCTGACAAGGTAAAAGCCTCAATAACTGCTCTGAAGACGGATCTGTGGAAGATGGCGGCGACGACACATGTGAGTGCGTCAGACCAGTTTATGCCCCAGACCCGGTATGTGGCTCGGCTGGGGCTTCTGGCTTTTTGATGATAGGTTTAGGTGAATAGACCGGATATTTGGCCCAGGTAACACCCCTTCATCATATGGATAGATGGGGGATTCAGGCATATTGTTGTAATACTTTGTAAGGTCCTCAAGAATAATCAATAAAGTGGCCGTATGCATCTTCCAGATGCAGAGGCCGGGGGTCATCCTTCTTTTCTAAAAAAAAGACCGGCTGTGGGCAAGGATCCAAGGATGGCTTGAGCGCTTCTTGTCGATGAAAGGAAAGGAAATTCTTGTTAAATCGTTGGCCCAGGCGGTTCCTATCTATACAATGAGTTGTTTTGATCTAACTAAAGGGTTGGGTGAAGAGTTGCGCAAAATGATATGCAAGTGCTGGTGGTCTCAGCAGCAAGATGAAGAGAAGATGCACTAGGTGGGATGGGAGAAGTTGATGCTACCTAAGAACAGCGGCGAACTTGGTTTCAGAAACCTATATTCTTTCAATCTTGTTAAGTTAGCAAGACAGGGGTGGCGATTACTCCAAGCTCCAGAGTCGTTATGTGTGCAAGTGCTACGGGCAAAATATTTCCCCGATGGCGACATTCTTGCTGTGGTCCCAGTAGCCAACATGAGTTATATATGGAGGAGCATTCTAAAGGGGCTTGAAATTGTCAAGGAGGGGCTTATTTGGAGGATTGGTTCTGGCGATCATGTGAAGATATGGTCTGATCCATGGACGCCGAGAGATTCTTCGAGGCTGCCACTGTCAAGACAAGGGGCTCACCTGCTCACCAGAGTTTCAGAATTGATCGATCCTACCTCGCACACCTGGGATGAGGATCTTGTGCGCCAAACTTTCCTGCCTGTGGACGCAGATATCATCCTGAGCATTCCCCTCTACGAGCAGTACGACAACTTTGTGGCTTGGCACTTCGATGCAAAGGACTTTTCTCAGTCAAGTCATCCTATCGAGTTCATGTGGATATGCTAAATAAACTAGCCACGAGACCACATGGGGAGAGTTCAAACAAAGACAACTGGAGAGCTAAGATTTGGTCTGCTCTTTGGAAAGTTGACTGCCCAGGGAAGGTTCACCATTTTCTGTGGAGGTTCACACACAATAGTCATCCGCTGAGGATGAACATTCAGAGAAGAGGTGTGGAGCTGGATACTAGATGAAGTATGTGCAGCAGGTTCTTCGAGGATGGCAGACATCTTTTTTTCAGATGCAAGCATGTTAAGGCTGTGTAGCAAGCTGCAGAACTCGAGTCAGAAAGGTCTCGTATCATGCAAGCAGCAACACCATTGGAAATCCTGGAGGTCATTTTAGGACTGCATGAAGAGAAAAAGCTAAATGTGGTGTGCCTTTTGTGGAGATGGTGGTCCGAGCGCAATAGGATCAGGCATGGCGAGAGACGCTTTCCTCCAGCGGAATTGGCTGCGGCAGTATCATCAATGACTAGGGAATGGAAAGCTATCCTAGGACCAAAACCTACGGCTAGAGTAACAGCACAAGACAGATGGAGCGCACCGCCTTTAAATTGGGTCATGATTAATACATATGCATCTTATGCTAAGGAAACAAGATCAGGTGGCTGGGGGTGTGTGGCTCGTGACTATGTCGGAGATGTGTTGTTTGCTGCTGCAGGGAGTATGATGGATCAGTCAGACGCACTACATGCTGAATCTACTGGCCTGTTGAATGCTATCCGTCTA
Organism: Aegilops bicornis; assembly: GCA_021605145.1. Taxonomy (NCBI): domain Eukaryota; kingdom Viridiplantae; phylum Streptophyta; class Magnoliopsida; order Poales; family Poaceae; genus Aegilops; species Aegilops bicornis. The sequence goes on along the minus strand of CM038672.1, from coordinate 614,038,489 downwards.
GCGGAGGAATTTGGTATGGGGCATGTCATTTTTGCCACCGACTGTTTGCCTTTAAAGCAGGCTCTTAACTCCAGCAACTTTGATCGAGCACCATTGGCATCGTCTTACGATACCGACACACCCAACTCGTTCAATCCGTGGGACGATGATGTGGTATTGACGATGTCAAACTCCTGGTCGGCTAATCGAGGTGGAGATGCGAAGTGGTTGACGTCATCTCGGCGAAGCGACGACATGTCAATGCTAGTGCGGGTCGGCATCCGTGGAGCAACGAGGTCGGACAGGTGTGACACTGGCGCGATGGTGAAGAGCACATCAGAAAAGGCTCAAAATTTGTAGACACATGTTTGAGAACAAAACACAACACCTTGCTAAAAACCCTCAATGAAAGAACGTGTGATAGCTCGCTCATAAAAAAGATGAACTCGCGTCAGATTTGTCTTTCTGTAGAAAGCAGATTGAAAAATTGATGCACTCCTCAAATCTTCCTCAAATCTTGAGGGATTGTCGACATAACAGTTCTGCACCATCCCCCGAAGGAATCGTGAATATGCAAAGTTTGCGTATCATTTCATTGATTGAAGAAGTTAGAATGAATACAAGGGGTGGTACAACACATGACACGGACACAAGAGGCATGAACATGGTGCCTGAAGTAAATAGACATGAGATGCTCGACCCAAATAAGGATAACACAGCTAAACTCGCCGACCAGAGAAGCAGTCCAACCGACAACTAAACGACCAACATCTCCAAATCCAGCATCGAGGACGCCGCGAGCAAACAAGACAACGCCTTCACGAAGGGGAACGACATCAAGACATCATCGTCGTCCGATCCGGAAATCCGGACCTAGGGTTTCCCCTGATGCTCGAAGAGGGGCACAGATAACGGTCATGGCAGCGCCTCCAAGAAGAGAAGGGCACCCGCAAATGTCGCCACTGCCAGCATAGGATGCAGGTATTTCTCCCTGGCCAAAATCCAAGCAATCCCAAGCCATCGGAGCACAGACCGGAGAAAAGGAAGTTGAGCATATGCAGGAGCTGCAACTGCAGGAAGGGGAGCCACACCCGATGTTGAGAGAGGCACCGGGCGCCGCCGGACGTGCGAGCCCCGAAGGAGGGCAAGGTTGTGTGGCTGAGCGGAATGAAGGCGATGGGGATACAACGGTGGCCAGAGACCCGGGTGAGCGAGAATCCGAAAGGGATCGCGGATCCAGGCCACCTGGACCGGAGCAGCAGGGACGCCATCGTGCTCAATAAACTGTAAGGGGACGCAGCTCTTGGAGCGTGACGGAATCGATGATGCGCCGGGATGGACGGCCAACCAAGGGCGCCGGCAGAGTGATGGTGGTGCGGAGATGCCGAGGAGTCAACAAACCGAAGAAGCTGGAAAGAGCACAGCTTCCAGGGCTCGTTGCATCCGAAGCCGCGTCGGCCGGCCATGAACACAGGAGGAGGCGCATGTCCATGGTCGCCAGGCCAAAGCCGCCCCTGCCAGGGGTGGGTGGGTGGTGAAGAGATCTCACCGACAGCTAAACCTCCCAGCCGCCGTCGGGCACAACCAGGCACCTCCATGGCCGCCTCTCGAAGCAGTCGACCCGAAGCCGAACCAGGGGATGAGGGAGCGGGATGGGGAGGGTCGGGGGTGGGTATCCTCAGCGAGTATAGCGTGCCCGGCCATCACGAAGGACGCCCGAAGAGCACCACGACTGGCTGGGGTGACCCCAGATCCCATCTGGGGTAGACCGCAACCGGGGGGAGGCGACCCAAGCAGCCAGCGCACCAGGGCAGAGACGCCTGGGGAGGCTGCCCCAACCGCGGTGGAGGCCGCCAGCGCCGCCAGGGTCCGGATCTGGGGGCGGAGGGGAGGACGGGGGCGAGGGGAAGAGAAACAGCCCCGCCGCCGCCATCCCGAGGCCAGCTGGCAACCGCCCGGCCGGCCCCTCCGGCGACGCGGGGTGGGCGGGAAGTGGGGGCGGGCCGCCGGCGAGCAGGGTTCCCCCGAGTTGCCCAGCTCGAGCGATCACGAGGGACGAGGACTCCCCCTCCATGAAGGAATCGTCGAAACGATACTCGAGGAGGCGGGGACGGCGAAAACTAATATGTTGTCCAGAAAATTATGCATGGTCGCGCGAGGGCAAAGTTGAGTTGAGCCCCCGAGCTCCATGGCCGATATTTTCCATAATCTCGGCAGAGATTAAAGTTGATGTTGATGAAGATGCTCATCGGTCGCTTGCTCATGCGCCTGGTCACCAGTGGGAGATCACCGCTTCCTCTCATTACCCTTGTGGCTCACACCTTGAAATCCCACCTCACCAGAGTGCGCCTCGGCACGAAATTAGTTGGCCGCAATCGATTCACAGCACATCACACAACCTAGCTGCAACGAGATACTTGGTCAAAATCAAAAGACCCAATTCCAAATCGCTCAACCTCAATTTGCGTTGAGGCCTTAAAACTTACGGAGCATAGTGGTACAGAGGATTTACTACTTAGGGGTTAGTACCATAGAATTGCAGTATTTATGTATATTTATTTTAAATAAATCAACATGCCAACGTAATCATACGGTCAGCTTGATGCCATTTCGTTGAAACTTACATGTGTGACAATTCACTCATAAGAGATTGCCAAGGGTGATGCAAGTATTTCCTTACTCATAAAGGTTTGAGACAGCGGGATTCTCTGTCCCCTCTTAATTTTGATCTGGGTGCTGACACTTTGGCTATCATGCTAGACAATGCAAGAAAAAACGGTTTAGTGAAGGAAGTGCTTAACGAAAATGTCCCATATGGGATTAACATGTTACAGTATGCAGATGTTTCTATTTTCTTGCTGCAAGATGATCTGGAAAGTTCTCATAATCTTAAATATATTTTGTGTCTCTTTGCACAAATGTCTGGTTTGAAGATCAACTTTCATAAGAGTGAGTTATTCCTATTTGGGGAGGCCATAAATAAAAAAGAGGATATGCAAAAATATTTACATGCCCAGTGGGTGATCTACCTATGAAATATTTAGGCCTGCTGGTAGATAAGAAACGTATTACAAATAAACACTGGAAACCGCCTGAAGAGAAAATGGAGAAAAAAATGTGAAACTTGGCAATGAAGATGACTTGCAAGTGCTAGTAGGGTTACTTTGATACAATCTTCTTTAACAGGCATTCCTTATTTTTATGATGTCTTTCTATGGTTTACCAATTGGGGTTAATAAACGTATGGACTTCTTTAGAGCCAGATTGTTGTGGTAGGAAAATGACAAAAAGAAAAAATACCATTTAGTTAAATGGTCTGAAGTATGCAAACCAAAAGATATGGGGGGGGGGGGGGGGATTCAGAACCTTACCCACATGAATAAAGCTCTGCTATGTAAATGGTGCTGGAAATTATACACTACCAAAGGGTTGTGGTAAGGGATCATTTTAAATAAATATCAGGGAAATAAAGCCCTTGGTAATATTTCTGTCAAACAGGGAGACTCCCAGTTTTGGAGGGAACTCCTGAAACATAGAGATCATTTTGCCTCTCTGTGTAATTTTATAGTGGGTAATGGAGTTAATGTTTGTTTTTTGGAAGACTGGTGGATTGGATCTGCACCATTGAACAAAAATTTCCCTAGACTCTATAACATTTGTTTTGATAAAAAGAAGATAGTTAGGGAAATTTTTGAAAATGAAATTGATAACATGCATTTTAGGAGAACGTTATCGGGAGACTCAAAAGAGCTTTGGGAACACATTAAAGAGGCTTGCAGTTCAAAGGTCCTGAATGCTGAAAGAGATGACTAGATGAGGTTATGTGGACATTGACTAAAAATGGTATATATACAGTAAAGTCTTTTTACAGACATTTGATAGAAGATGGTATCAAATATCCACATCTATATATGCAGAAAATTAAAATGCCACCTAGAGTCAAAGTTTTTATGTGGCTGGCTCTTAGAAACAGCATACTCACAAAGGATAACTTGCTGCACAGGGGGTGGAAAGGGGATAAAAAGTGTCCATTTTGAGGACATGATGAAAACATAAATCACCTTTTTTTCTCCTACTCTGTAGCTCGTTATTGTGGAACATATTAAAATGTGCCTTCAATCTAACTGATATCCCAGAAGATCTTGATCTTGTGATGAGAACCTGGGTTAAGACTTTCGGAAGAGGGGAGAGGATTAGTTATGATAGAAATATCTACTATTTGCTGGACAATATGGAAACTAAGAAATAGTGTTGTCTTTGAGAATAACAGTGTTAATGATCCATGTATGCCTGTAAATCTGTTTCTCAAAAATTCACATGACTGAAATATTTTGCAGAAAAACCCCGCAAGAAGTGAGATGATGGAGGCAAGAGTGAGACAGGTGGGCGAAGTAGCTGAAGAAGTGTTCAAAGCAGCACACGGATGGCGTCTGGGGGCTAGAAGAATCATGGGGTGACCATCTCCAGTCTTTAGGTTCACCTCCCAGTGCATGCGATCGCGGATGCTTAAAAGCTTCATCGGCCCTGCTCTGTGCTCGTCTTCCTACCATCTTTTGCGTATGATACGTGTTAGATGGCAGTTGTATGCCTAGACCCCTTTATGTTCAGATCAAAACTCTGTTTTAATATTTTCTGGTACTAGGACCTCTTTTGAGCCCAGGCCTTAGATCTCGGGATGCTGTAGTAGTTTTCTTTCTTTTCCTTTTCGTAAGACCTGGTAATTTCTGTTAATGGAAATCGGAGAGAGAAGCTCTCTTTTTCAAATAAAAAAAGAGATTGCCAAGGGTATGTGATCTGCTTATACGGCATCCACACTAGAGTCTCACGGACCGCCTCTATACACTGCTAGTTTTTGTGTGGCTGCCTCTATATCTAGCAACGCCTCTTACGTTAGAGGCTGCCTCCAGTCTGCCTCTAGTGAATAAATAAATTAGGCTGGCCCAATTGTCAGCACATAATTTATTTATTTTTTGCGAGGGAGCACATAATTTACACAGGAGGAGGACAAGGGACCCAGCAGCACGGCTGGGCATGGGATTTTTCTATTTTTGGTGAGTCCACCTTGGAAGCAGCTGGGAGTCTCCATACACTGCGGTAATTTCAGTAAAATTAGAGGCAATGCATATGAGGCCCATGTTAGAGGCAGGATCGCCTCTACACACTACTGATGCTCTAACAGCAATGATGATGGATGGGATGATGCGAAGTTTTTTTTTCGCGAATACGCAAAGATTGCGTATCTTTTCATTGATAGATAGAAGGAGAATGAGTACAACAGAAGATACAACACATGACATACACAAGGAGGCATGCGCATGGTGCCCGGAGCAGAGAGAAGGGGTGCTCAGCCCAAACAGGAAGAAACACACAGCTAAACCCACCAAACCTAAGACTAGAGAAGCAGACTAAATGAGCACGATGTCAAACATCTACAACTCCAACACCGGAGACTCCGCGAGCGAGCAAGATAGCGCCTTCAAGAAGGGGAACGACGTCGCGATGCTGTCGCCATCCGATCTGACAAGCCGGACCTAGGGTTTCCCCTGATGCTCGAAGAGGGGCTCGGATAAAGGCCATGGCAGCGCCTCCAGGAAGGGAAACGACATCCGCGGGTGTCGCCGCTGCCAGCCTCGGCAAGCCGAGCATGGCTTTCGCCTGGCCTGAGTCCGAGCAATCCCATATCTACCAAATCAGGATCCGAAGATGCCGGAGTCAACATGCCTGTCGACCGCTACCTCAGAAGGAGGGTGGGGCTGCACCTGCCGCCGACAAAAACACGAGCTTTGCAACTGATGGCATGGTGGATGGGGTTGGAGAGGCAGCGGGCGAAGGCGACACGGGTGGTAGGGTGGCGGCGGCGCCGCCGGCAAACCAGAGCGGAAGGCGCAGCTCCGTGTTGCTGGAGGCGTAGCCACCAGGACCGGCAAACCGAAGATGCTGGAAGGGACGCAGCAACTTGTTGGCCGGGGCCGAGACCGCGCCAGTGGAGACATCGGCAGACCAAGGACGCTGGAGAACGCAGGTCCGTGGACGCCGGGACTGGAGCAGTGCCGACCAAGAACCACCGTGAAACTTCAGCCGCCTGCCAAAGGACGTCGTGACCACACATACGCAAGTTGTTGCCGTAGCTCGGAGGCGCCCGTCGAGGGCAGAGGGTGGCTTGCGCCGAGGCAAGACCGAGCCCTGGCCTGCCCGGCCACCTCACTCGAAGGCCTCACCCGCCCCAATCAGCAGCAGCAAGAGCTGCGCTCACGGGAGACAGGAGGCAGACGAGGGAAGGTCACCGCGGGCAAGGTCGCGCCGCCGCGCCGGAGTGGCAGGAGGGGCCGCAATGGAGACGGAGGGAGAGCCCATGGGGCCTTGAGATCCGATCTGGGGCCATGGGAGGAAGGGGGGCTCCAAAGCGAGGTGGTGGTGGTAGGGCGAGGCTCCAGGGGACCCAGCCGAGCAACACCACCATGGTGAGGAGCGCCGCTGCCGCCGGGAGCCGCCACGAGGAGCCGGCACCACAACATCTTGGGGAGGTGGGGGCTGGATCCAGCCAGATCGCCCGCCGCCACCCTCCCGAGCCGGGCAGCCTTGAGCCGCCCGGCCGCTCCTCCGGTGGCGGCAAGGTGGGGAGCAAGGTGGGGAGGGGGCGGCGGCGCTCGATCTAGGGTTCCCCGCCGCCGCCAGGGAGGGCGACGCGGGGGACGCGGGATGATGCAATGTTGCAGCTACAGTCCTGCCGGAGTGCGACGTGGAGGAAATAAAAAAGGCGGTGGTAGGGCCTCCGGGGACGAACGACTTCAGGGCATATCACCTATGCATGTTTCTCAGTTCGTATTGCATATCACCTATGCATGTCCATGCAAGCTACGTCTACACAGGGGGACAGGGCTCATGCTCTTCTTTGGGGAGTCTCACTTGGGGTGGCCGTCACTTTGGGATAATATGGTTTTTTCTTGCAAAATTTTCCTAACATATTTTGCTTGCAAAAGCAGCAAAACCCAGATTCCCTTGCAAAATTTCCTTCCCAAAATCCTGTTACAAAATTTACCTGCAAAATGCAGATCCTCTTGCAAATTTTTGCTGCATAAATTTTCTTACAAAAAATTCTTTCAAAATGCAGTTTGGCTTGCAAAAAGTTACAACGTATGGTAGAGGAGAGATATGCAACTTGGTGGTGTCCCATGCATGCAAGAGCTACTGTAGCGGTAAAACTTGTTCCATTAACATCTAGGGCGTAGGGCCTGGAATAGGGCACCGAACCCCATGTTCACCAGATCCTTGCTCTTATTCTTTCATGAACCTGACATTATCAGTAGTACATGCACTAGCTTCACATCAAAGGGAAGAGAGGACATTCTCAATGACGCTAGATAAAACCAAGTTCCAGCAGCTAGCATCGCGGCCGTATCAGGTATGTATAGTACATGCACGGTAACCAATCCAGACAATCGTTCCAGAATCCAGATTGACAACACAATGGATACGCTCGAAAGACAGTACATCGTGTTATCTAGACTATGGAAAGGATCTTCATGACGAGCACCATCACCATCTCCGAGCGAGAGCGTTCCAAGACCTGCACGTCCAGCGAGTTGATCCTCTGCGCCAGGTCCCGTGTCAAGTCCAGGAAGAGCTGATCATCACAAACATGTTAGTAAACTATCGGTGCATGAGAAAGAGAGAGACGCACTTAAACGACGACTAACATATGCATGTCGAGATGTGACAAAGCAAGATATTGCTACTTACAGTTACAGCCATGCCTGTCTCTAGCAGCCTGTGGATGACCAACTTGCCAGGTGCGTGCTGCACCAGATCCTCGAGGTGTTCTTGGGGCAGGTCAGCAAAAGCCCTGAGCACGATGGGCAGCAGATCGGACTGTGGTTCGCCGGAGTCCTGGTTCCGGAAGCAGTGCTGCACGACGTAGTTCCCACACGGGTGGCGAGACAGGCCAGCGGCGTCCCCCATTAGCTCGTGGACCAGGCCCTGCCTGAACTGACTGCTGCCGCGGTCGAGCACGCGCTGCACGAAGTAGTTGCTGCGTACGTAGTGGCGAGTTCCCATGAATAATGCATGCATCAATATTTAGCTAGAGCGGGCAAAATCAACTAAGAGCTACTAGTAGTACTAACTAGGAGTAATTGAGAATCGCCGGACAAGTTAGAGCCAGAGTTGTGCTAACCTGTGCCGACCCATGGCCAAGTTCACGGCGCGGCCCAAGACCCGATCCTGGAAACGCCCGAGCTCTTCGCCTGTCGAGAATCGGACGCATGTACACAGGCACATGGAGCCGTATCGCCACTGCAGCTTGCTGTCGATGGTGTCCAATGCGTGCAGGATGAGGGCCTGAAAAGAAACTAACCTGATCAGTACAGAACAACATGCATGCATCAACTGTGCTCAACATACGGAGTATAATGCTAGTCCATGCAATTCCGTATCAATTCCTTACCCTGGTCTCCGCGTGATGCATGCTCTTAAAGCACTGCTCAACCAGATGGTAGCCCTGGAACTCGTCCATCACGCGCTCATGCACCAAGCTGCCGATGAGCCGCGCGGACAGGTCGTGGTGCGGGGCCACATACTCTATGAGCATCCTCAGAGAAGTTACCCTGCATTGCATTGCACCAGCAGGCAGATGCAGAGTTGCAGACAACACAAATTCAGCAGCAGGTTTTCACCACAGACACAGACAGGAGACAGGTCACAACTCTACTATTTGGCGACATAATTAACCACCTCAGGTGTTGCTGCGATCGAAACTGTTTGTTTGATTAGCTACGTAGATGTATATGCTATATATGTAACTTGCTACACACAGAGAGATATTAATTTGGACATTGCGAATCACAATGGTAAATTAGTTCTGAATCAAACCGGCAGCACGTACTAGTGAAATAGCAGGAATCGAGTCATTGATCGGTGAACGTACCCGTCGTTGGTCCTGGAGACGAGGTTGGGCTCCACGGCGGCGTCCACGATGCGGCTGAGCTCCTCGGGCCGCCACTGGAAGATGCGCAGCAGCGCTTGGAACACCGCATGCCCCTGACTGTTCTCCATGATCCCGTGCGCGCGGTGCACGAACCCGTCGAGGACGCTCTGGCGTATGTCCCCGTGCTTGTCCCCCTGCACGAGCAGGCGGACCACGAATGCCGAGGACTCAGGGCTGGACAACACCAGCTGCTCCAGCATCGTCGGGGAATCAAGCAGCTCCGATCGGATCTCCTCCAGCCTCGGCTCTTCAGGAATCGGTGGCTCTGACGCTTCCGAGCTCGAGCTCGGCGTCTCGTCCCGCGGCGGCTCCGGCCCCATCTGCGGCGGCTCCGGCAAGGTCTGCGCCGCGTACCTCTGCTCCGGCAGCGGCTGCTGCACCACCATGCGGAAGTCGGTGTTGGGGATGAAGGCGGGGCGGAACCGGTCGCTGGCGCCGCTCCAGTCAGCGTTGCTCGGCGTCCAGATCGTCACGGCTGATGGGCCGAGCGAGTAGTAGCACGAGGTGGCTCCGGGGATCTGCTCGAAGTTGCGGGCGGCCGTGCCCGCGTCGAGCGTGGAGAGGTAACCGCCGCTCGAGGAGGCCTCGCTCCGCCCGTCGGGGTGCTGCGGCGACCCAAGCAGCGGGATCGCCCCCGGCACCGGCAGCCCGAGGGGAGGCGACCCCGCGGCACGATCCCGAGGCGGGCTCGGCGGCGGCAGCAGCACGCGCGGAGTCGCGTGCCCCTGCTGCGGCGGGGACGACGACGAGGAGGAGGCCTCCCCGCGGTAGGCAGCGGGGCCACCGGCGTCGGAGGGCGCGGGGTGGGGCGGCTTGCCCGGTTCCATGGCTCACAGCTTCGATTGCTCTGGGGCTTCCGATTGCTTGGATCTGGGGAAATGCGAAGCGGAGATCGAACGAATTGGACGAGAGCTTCGCACTGCGCGTGCTTATATAGTGGAGGAGAGGCGGCGGCCGGGTGAGGGTGGGGAGGACGACACCCGTCCGAGTTATACGGGGAGGGGAGCTAGCAACGGGAGAGGAGGGGAGAGTAATTGGCACGGCACCTTAATGACCAACTGAAGTTCGTTATTAAGATCTGATCGTGTAATTGCGTCATTAAATGACAGTCTCGCACGCTCAACGCATGGTCAATCAGATACTTTTGCAGGAACATTTGGGTACTCACCGAAAACCAACGACCCAAATGGAAGGATGCCGTTTCAAGCAGATCAACGGCTCAGATGAATCTTCGCCGTTCAACAACCAGATTAAACCAGCTACTGTTATATTACTGTTTTACTGTGGGTGAGCTGGCGTCGGGTATAAGACATCACCAGCGAGATCGAGCAAGCCAAGTCGTAATTTCCCCATTTCTCTAGAGTAGTTAGAACCCTAGTTTCGATACTGTAAGATGGTGTCTCTTCCCTTCCGATCTATCAAATGTAACCGAATTGACCATGGTTTGCCCCTTCTTCGGGTGTTAATCGAGTAGATCGGCCAAATTCCAGTAAGCTGGGTCTCACATACTACAACTCTACTTTGTTTCATGTATGTTAGCAAATGAGATTGGGAGGTGTATAATGTAGGAGTGCTTGATAAATTATAACCCCTTCTTATTGACATTAATTTTTAGTTCTCTTGGAGGTAATTAAGTCATGTCGCCGATACTGTTAGTGTTGCTTGAATCCACATCATGCGGCTAGCCCGGCATGGACTATCGCACGAGCCACAGCCCCCCCTCTGACCAAGAGTCGGAGACCATCCAGCACATCCTCGTCGGTTGCTTGTTTTCCAGACAGGTTTGGCATGAGATCCTAGCTCGGATACGTTCCACCGCAACCCGACATTCTCTTTCAATCTTATCGTAAAGGGCTTTCCTCCCTTCTGTTGCTTACTACTTGGTCCATTTGGCGTCACCGCATGTGCCGTCTTCTTTCGCTCATCCAAGGCGAATTCTCGTCTTCTGTCTCGGGCGGGCTCTTTTGGCTTGGCCAACATCTTGCCGGTGCGGTAGTCCCATGCTACTATAATCTTCCCCTCCCCCCTTACTCTATACATTACCCGCTAGGACTCCATTGTGGATCCTTAGGCAGGCTCTGTAATTCTCTCCTTCTAACAATGAAGGATATACATGAAGGAAATATGCCCTAGAGGCAATAGTAAAGTTGTTATTTATATTTCCTTATATCATGATAAATGTTTATTATTAATGCTAGATTTGTATTAACGGAAACTTGATACATGTATGAATACATAGACAAAACAAAGTGTCCCTAGTATGCCTCTACTTGACTAGCTCGTTAATCAAAGATGGTTAGGTTTCCTGACCATAGACATGTGTTGTCATTTGATGAATGGGATCACATCATTAGGAGAATGATGTGATGGACAAGACCCATCCGTTAGCTTAGCATAATGATCGTTAAGTTTTATTGCTATTGCTTTCTTCATGACTTAACATATTCCTTTGACTATGAGATTATGCAACTCCCGAATACCGGAGGAACTCCTTCTGTGCTATCAAACGTCACAACGTAAATGGGTGCTTATAAAGATGCTCTACAGGTGTCTCCGAGTTGCATGGTGGGTTGGCATAGATCGAGATTAGGATTTGTCACTCGAGTATTGGAGAGGTATCTCTGGGCCCTCTCGGTAATGCACATCATGATAAGCCTTGCAAGCAATGTGACTAATGAGTTACTTGCGGGAACGAGTAAAGAGACTTTCCAGTAACGAGATTGAACTAGGTATGATGATACCGATGATCGAATTCCGGGCAAGTAACATACCGTTGACAAAGGGAATGATGTATGTTGTCATTGCGGTTTGACCGAGAAAGATCTTTGTAGAATATGTAGGAACCAATATGAGCATCCAGGTTCCGCTATTGGTTATTGACCGGAGATGTGTCTCTCGGTCATGTCTACATAGTTCTCAAACCCGTAGGGTCCGCACGCTTAATGTTCGATGACGATTTGTATTATGAGTTATGTGTTTTGGTGACCGAAGATTGTCCGGAGTCCCGGATGAGATCACGGCCATGACGAGGAGTCTCGAAATAGTCGAGAGATAAAGATTGATATATTGGACGATGATATTCGGACACTGATATGGTTCCGGATCATTTCGGGTATTTTTCGGAGTACCGGCAGGTTACCGGAACCCCCCGGGGAAGTATATAATGGGCCTATATGGGCCATAGGGGAGAGGGGAGGCAGCCCACAAGGGGTGGCCGCGCCCCTCTCCCATGGGAAGTCCGAACTGGAATAGGGGAGGGGGCGCGCCCCCCTTTCCTTCTCATCTTCCCTCTCCCTTCCCCTTTCCCCCTCCGTAAGAAAGGAAGGGGGCCGAATAGGACTTGGAGTCCTATTCGGTTTCCCCCCAAGGCGTGCCCCCTAGGCCGGCGGCCTCCTCTACTCCTCCTTTATATACGGGGGCATGAGGACACCCCAAAGCACATCAATTCTTCTCTTAGCCATGTGCGGTGCCCCCCTCCACAGTTTACTCCTCCGGTCATAGCGTTGTAGTGCTTAGGCGAAGCCCTGCGCGGATCACATCACCATCACCGTCACCACGCCGTCGTGCTGACGAAACTCTCCCTCGACCCTCTACTGGATCAAGAGTTCGAGGGACGTCATCGAGCTGAACGTGTGGTGAACTTGGAGGTGCCGTATGTTGCTGTCCTTTGGTGCCCATCATATGAGCGCGCGCGTGGATCACACCATAGGGTTAGTTGTATGTTGATAGGACTATGTATTGGAGGGCAAGAGTGACAGAAGGTTCAACCTAGCATAGAAATTGATGCATACAGAATTGAAGGGGGGCCAATATATCTTAATGCTATGGTTGGGTTTTACCTTAATGAACGTTAGTAGTTGCGGATGCTTGCTAATAGTTCCAATCATAAGTGCATAGAATTCCAAGTAAGGGATGACATGCTAGCAGTGGCCTCTCCCACATAATACTTGCTATTGGTCTAGTAAAGTAGTCAATTGCTTAAGGGACAATTTCGCCACACCTAGCACCACTTTTCCACACTCGCTATATTTACTTTAGTTGTGTCTTTATCTAAACAGCCCCTAGTTTTATTTTCGTGCTCTTTACTTTCTTGCAAGCTTACCCGAAAACACCTACAAAGTACTTCTAGTTTCATACTTGTTCTAGGTAAAGCGAACGTCAAGCGTGCGTAGAGTTGTATCGGTGGTCGATAGAACTTGAGGGAATATTTGTTCTACCTTTAGCTCCTTGTTGGGTTCGACACTCTTACTTATCGAAAACTGTTGCGATCCCCTATACTTGTGGGTTATCAGGTGTCTATTTCTCCAACTTTAGTTGAATCGAATTTGACTATGGCCGGTCCTTGTTGAAGGTTAAAACAGCACACTTCATGAAAAATCATTATGGTTTTGATGCGTACGTAGGAACGGTTCTTGCTAGAAGCCCGTAGCAGCCACGTAAAACTTGCAATAACAAAGTAGAGGACGTCTAACTTGTTTTTGCAGGGCATGTTGTGATGTGATATGGTCAAGACATGATGTGATATAATTTGTTGTATGAGATGATCATGTTTTGTAAAAAGTTATCGGCAACTGGCAGGAGCCTTATGGTTGTCGCTTTATTGTATGAAATGCAATCGCCATGTAATTGCTTTATTTTATCACTATACAATAGCGATAGATGTAGAAGCAATAGTTGGCGAGACGACAACGCCACTATGATGGGGATCAAGGTGTCAAGCCGGTGAAGATGGAGATCATGACGGTGCTTTGGAGATGAAGATCAAAGGCACAAGATGATGATGGCCATATCATGTCACATATTTTGATTGCATGTGATGTTTATCTTTTATGCATCTTATTTTGCTTAGTACGTCGGTAGCATTATAAGATGATCCCTCATTAAAATTTCAAGGTATAAGTATTCTCCCTAACACTACTAGGGAAAACCCTAGCGTGGGTATTTTGCCTATCAGTAGCGCGGGACGACGCGCTGCTGATAAGGCGCTACAACTAACGTGTAGCAATAGCGCATGTGGTCCCATGCTACTGCTATGCATGGCTAGCAGTAGCGCGCTTTAGTGCAGAGCACTGCTGCTAATATCTTTATCGCTTTTTAGCAGGAAGCGCTACTGGTAAGGGAGCGCTGCTGCTAACTTTGTTCCCCTCGCTACTGCTAGTTTTATTAGTTTTTGTTTTTTCCTGCATATTTGTTTTGTATTTGAATAGGCTTTATACAATAATCTTTAGCATATCATATACATACAAATGTAATCATAGCATATACATACAAATAGTCTCATAAAATCATGTCATCATCATAGTCATCATCCAACACAAAGTGGTCTCTCGTCATCATCTCGGAAATAGTGATACACGTCTTGATTACTTGCAACTACATCGTCATCCATCTAAACAATGATATACGTGAGAAGAGCTATCACTTTGAGTAAGAGCGGAACTATGCAGTACATGAGTTCGTATCCCTCTCTCGCATTAGCGTGAACCTAAACTAACTACTGCCTGTCACTCGAAAACCGGAAACCGATACACCTGAGCCTGACACTCCGGCCACTGGTCGTATATATACTCCTGGCGTAGCACTTCTTCGCCATCGATGATCTATGCACCTGCATCGTCACATGAGTCGATGATATGCAACATATATAGTTGAGCAACAGAAAGACATAGACTTAGCAAAAATAGAAGCAACATATCATAAGAATAAATAACAAAGTTAATCGTTCCCAAAATGCCCTAACTAGAGTGATCGTCGCTAGTCGAGGAGGATAGTTTAATTACATCACAAATAAAGTTTGTAGCACAAGTCATGCCGAAATTCATGGAAAATTTCGGCATGACTTTTGCTAAAAAATGGACAAATCGAGAATCTAAAATTTGCCGAAACGGAAATGAATCAACATTCTGGCAAAACATAGGCCACTCGGCTTCATTCCCTGGAAACAGTGTTCAAATATCCATCTTCGACACTGCAACACATGTCCAAATATACATGAGCAACCACATGTCCAAATATACATGTCCAAATTTCACAAGCTAATTCAAAAACTAAGTGTAGAAGATAATTCATTTAACTACTAATATAATAAAATTCAGTAAACTTTAGTGCTCTATAATTATGAAAGGAAAAAAATCCAGTTAACTACTAATTTCATTCATTTAGGTTATTCATTTAACTTCACCTAATTAACCTACTGTAACACTACTACTAGCAGCACTACTAACCTAATTAACCTAGCAAAACCCTATTGCCCTAACTAAAAAACATCTAATTAACATCTACTAGTACAACTACTGCCCTAACCTAATTAACATCTACTAGTATCACTATATACTACAAGCAGCACTGCTACAATATTTTCTTCATTTTTTCTTTTAAAAAACATCTATGAAAACAAAAACCCTAATTAAACCCTACTGCCGTAACTAAAGTTTTTGCTCCAAATTAATTTTTTTCTCTAAACTAATTTTTGCTCTAACATCTACTACTTTAAATTTTTTCTCTAAACTAATTTTTTTTCTATAAACTAACTTTTGCTCTACTAATTTTTGCTCTAAAATGCAAATAGAGAGGAGTGGTGGGGGGAGGGGTGGGGGGCTTACAGAGAGGGGAGAGACGGTGGCGGGGAGGTGCTCGGTGATGGAGGCAGGGGCGGGGAGGGCGGGCTCAGGCACGGGCAACGACGGTCCTGGGCGGGCTCGGGCAGCGGTGAGGTCGAGGGCCGCCACGGTGAGGTCGAGGACGGTGACGGTGAGGTCAAGGGCGGCCTCGGGCGGCGGCGGTGAGGTTGAGGGCGGCCTCGGGCGGTGGCGGTGAGGATGAGGTTGCGGGCGTCCACGCCGGCAGGAGACGGCGGCGAAGTGGGGCGACGACGAATTGGGGAGACGACGGCGAAGTGGGGCGAGGGATTTGGGGGAGAAGTGGAGGCCGGTGGGGGGAGGGAAACCGCTAGCTGTTTAAGTGAAACATATTGGTAGCGTGTTTCTGAAAACGCGCTATAGCTAAGTTAGCTACAGCGCATTTTCGGAAACGCGCTACTGCTATGCATTTCTCCTTTTTCCCCTTTTTCATTTATTTTTCTTTATATTTTATATTTTACCTTTCTCCTTTTTCTATTTGTTCATTTTCATTTACTTTTCTACTTGTTTTCCAATTTATTTTATTTTCGTTAGCAGTAGCGCCTTACACATAAACGCGCTGCAACAACAATATTAGCAGCAGCGCGTTTCGTAAAAGAGCGCTACTACTATGTGTAGCCTATCGGCTTAGTGGTGGGAATTTTAGTCGTAGCGCCCTTACAATGGGGCGCGCTACTGCTATATATGTATCTGCAGCACGGTTTTTCCGCACGCGCTGCTGCTGTGTAGCAGTAGCTCGCTTTTTTAACAAGCGCTACTGCTAAAGTTCTGTGTATAAGGTTTTCCCTAGTAGTGTAAGTATGCACCGTTGCGACAGTTCGTCGTGCCGAGACACCACGTGATGATCGGATGTGATAAGCTCTACGTTCAGATACAACGGGTGCAAGACAGTTATGCACGTGCGGAATACTCGGGTTAAACTTGACGACCCTAGCATGTACAGATAATACGTCTCCATCGTATCTATAATTTTTGATTGTTCCATGCCAATATTCTACAACTTTCATATACTTTTCGCAACTTTTTATACTACTTTTGGGACTAACATATTGATCCAGTGCCTAGTGCCAGTTCCTGTTAGTTGCATGTTTTTGTTTCGCAGCAAATCCATATCAAACGGAGTCCAAACGGGATAAAAACTGACGGAGATTTTTTTTAGAATATTTATGAATTTTGGGAAGAAGAATCAACGCGATATGATGCCCGAGGGGGCCACGAGGCAGGGGGCTGCGCCCTAGGGGGTCAGGCGCGCCCTAGGCCCTCGTGGCCACCCCGTAAGGCGGTTGGAGCCCTTCTTTCGCCGCAAGAAAGCTAATATCCGGATAAAAATCGTGTTCAAATTTCAATCCAGTCGGAGTTACGGATCTCCGGAAATATAAGAAACGGTGAAAGGCCAGAATCTGGAACACGTAAATGTAGAGAGAGCAGAGACAGATCCAATCTCGGAGGGGCTCTCGCCCCTCCCATGCCATGGAAGCCAAGGACCCGAGGGGAAACCCTTCTCCCATCTAGGGAGAAGGTCAAGGAAGAAGAAGAAGAAGGGGGGCTCTCTCCCCCTCGCTTCCGGTGGCGACAAAACACCGTTGGGGCCATCATCGTCACCGCGATCTACACCAACACCTCCGTCATCTTCACCAACATCTTCATCACCTTCCCCCATCTATCTACATCGGTTCACTCTCTTTCAACCAGCTGTACCCTCTACTTGAACATGGTGCTTTATGCTTCATATTCCAATGATGTGTTGCCATCCTATGATGTCTGAGTAGATTTTCGTTGTCCTATCGGTAATTGGTGAATTGTTATGGTTGGTTTAATTTGCTTGTGGTTATGTTGTTGTCCTTTGGAGCCCATCATATGAGCGCGCGCGTGGATCACACCATAGGGTTAGTTGTATGTTGATAGGACTATGTATTGGAGGGTAAGTGTGACAGAAGCTTCAACCTAGCATAGAAATTGATGCATACGGGATTGAAGGGGGACCAATATATCTTAATGCTATGGTTGGGTTTTACCTTAATGAACGTTAGTCATTCCGGATGCTTGCTAATAGTTCCAATCATAAGTGCATAGAATTCCAAGTAAGGGATGACATGCTAGGAGTGGCCTCTCCCACATAAAACTTGCTAATGGTCTAGTAAAGTAGTCAATTGCTTAGGGACAATTTCGCAACTCCTGCCAGCACTTTTCCACATTCGCTACACTAACTTTATTGCTTCTTTACCTAAACAGCCCCTAGCTTTTATTTACGTGCTCTTTATTATATTGCAAACCTATCCAGCAACACCTACAAAGTACTTCTAGTTTCATACTTGTTCTAGGTAAAGCGAACGTTAATCGTGCGTAGAGTTGTATCGGTGGTCGATAGAACTTGAGGGAATATTTGTTATACCTTTAGCTCCTCGTTGGGTTCGACACTCTTACTTATCGAAAGACTCTACAATTGATCCCCTATACTTGTGGGTTATCAAGACCTTTTTCTGGCGCCGTTGCCGGGGAGTTATAGCGTGGGGTGAATATTATCGTGTGTGCTTGTTTGCTTTATCACTAAGTAGATTTTATTTGCTGTTCTAAGTTGTTTGCTATCTTTAGTTATGGGTAGGAAACACAAAATACCAAAAAAATTAGTTGTACCTACTACACCAATGGTTGAAGAACCACTCAAAATCTATCACACTCCTGAAGCTTTTTACTTGGATCATCTTTGATTCCTACGTGTTTCGTCTTTGAAACCCCAACTAGCTTAGTTGAGGGCAAATCTTTAGATGAGCATGCTTGTTATAAAAGTATAACCGCTTATCTAAAAAAGGGGAACTTTTACTGGATCAAATTCATCGTTTGCAATGCTATGCTTGGAATTTATGTGAAATATATGATTTACTTGTTGTTCTGAAAACCCTAAGAAACACCTTCCCTATCAATGTGAGTTTAGTGATAATGGAATCGTATCTTCGTATGCTAATGGTATATATATATATGATTACTATGATGTGGAACAAATAGAAGAATTCGTTGCTTTTATGGGTGCTTATGAAATTGAATCTTTGTTTAAAGAGTGTGAAAATCTTTACGATGTTGTTTACAGATCTGAAAATTTTGCTATACTTAAATATTGTTATGAGAATTATGAATACAATGCGGATATTGATGTATTTATTGAGGAAGTCTCCGTCCAAGAAGAGAATAATATTTTGCAGGAATCTATGGAAGAAGAAATTACTGAAACTGTGAGCTCATTAGATGAAAAAGATGAGGAGGAGAGCGAAGAACAAAAGGAGGAGGAGCGGATTGATCACCCATGCCCACCTTCTAATGAGAGTAACTCTTTATCACATACATTGTTTAATTTCCCTTCATGCTTATGGAAGGATGATTGCTATGATAATCGCTATGATCCCTTTGACTCATTTGAAATATCCCTTTTTGATGAACTTGATGCTTGCTATGCTTATGGCCAATATGCCAATATGAATTATGCTTATGGAGATGAACTTGCTATAGTTCCTTATGTTAAACATGAAATTGTTGCTATTTCACCCACGCATGATAGTCATATTATCTTTTTGAATTCTCCCGACTACACTATATCGGAGAAGTTAGCCCTTATTAAGGATTATATTGATGAGTTGCGTTCTACTACTACACATGATGATTTTGATAGATATAATATGCATGTGCTTGCTGCTCTCACTTTCAATTATTATGAGAGAGGAACTACATCTCCGCCTCTCCATGTTTCCAATACGATAAAATTGCAAGAAACTGTTTATTGTATGCATTGGCCTTTACTATGTGTGCATGAATTGTTCTTTTATGACATGCCGATACATAGGAAGAGAGTTAGACTTCGCCATTACATGATATATGTTACTTTGTGCTCACTACTAAATTACTAATCATTGTTAATTAAAATTGGCTTTGATATAGCTTGGGATCCGGGTGGATCCATTACTTGAACACTATATGCCTAGCTTAATGGCTTTAAAGACAGCGCTGCCAGGGAGACAACCCGGAAGTTTTAGTGTGTCATTTATTTATGTTGTGTGCTTTTATAAATTTTAAAAACAAAAAAATAAAAAGGGGAACCCAAAACTTTTCAAAAAGGAAAGTGAAAGTGAGAGAGACAAGTATTGTTGAAGTGGGGGAGCTCCTTGAACTTTGTTCATGCTCACAGAAACTTTGTGAATCTTAATTACATAAACTTTTCAACAAAAATAATTATCCACTTGTACAATTCCATTGTATTATAAAAATAATGTGCCAAGATTTGCCTTTAGGATGTTTACATTGCTTGTAGGTTTGTGCGGTGCAAGACAGAAACTTTGGATGTACTGTGCGATTTTACATTTTTTACTAGAACTTCAACCGAAACTTTTTGCACTGTCTTTCTATACAAATTGTTTATTTTTCGTAATTTTTTCAGATTTTTTGGAGTACCAGAGGTATGGTGAATGTTTAGATTACTACAGACTGCCATGTTTAAGACAGATTCTGTTTTTGATGCATAGTTTGCTTGTTTTGATGAAACTATCGATTTCTATCAGTGGATTAAGCCATGGAAAAGTTATATTACAGTAGCTACAGTGCAAGACCAAAATATGAATTGGTTTGCAACAGTACTTATAGTAGTGATTTGCTTTATTATACTAACGGATCTGTGACGCCCGGATACTTAAGCTACAGTGATCCCCGCTAATGATGCCACGTCACCTCGGTTACTGTGGATAAACTCGTGTTAGTTCGAAACCTAGTTCGAATTTCAAATTTAAAACCGAGGCAAACAATAAAAGTTTTAAAATATTAAACAAAAATGTTCGGTGTGTGACCAATATTGCTAAAGTAATTATATTGAAGAAAGCATAATTTTACAAAGTGCCTAAGTTCTTTAAACTAAATAAAACAGAAAAGAAAACAGAAAGCAAACTAACAAAAAAAAGAAGAAGAGAAAGGCCCCACTGAGCTTCGGCCTAGCAGGCCGCCCCATTCGGCCACACCGACCGGCCCACCCCACAACCCCCTGGCCTATATGGCCTCACACCTGAAACCCTAGCCCCCACGCACCACTCCCCCGTCGCCCCCCACGCGCTCCCCCACGTTCCCCCTCTTGCTCCTCACTCCTCCCCCCCCCCACGAACGGATCTGGATCGGGGGGCAACCGACGCCCCCGACCCCCCCGCTGCCGTCGCGCACCATGGCGCCTCCGCCCTCGTCGCCGAACCCCGACGCCGCCGGTTACGCCCGCTTCGTCGCCGAAACCGCCCCATCCCGTCGCCACGTCAGGCGCCCGACCCTCGCCAGGACGCCGCTTGCTGGAGCCGCTCCACGTTGCCTCGCCTCCTCATCGGCTCCGTCAAGCCTCGCCGGACGTCCTCATCCGCTCCGTCGTCGGACCAACCCAACCTTCCCCGAGCCCGCTGCCCGTGACCTACTCCCCCCTGTGAGCTCCCCCTCTCCTCGTACGTCTCCGCGGTCATCGCACTCTGCGCACGCCCCTGGCTATCGCCCTGTACGCGCGCCACCCGTGCTCACCGCGGCCTCGTCTCGCCCGGCGTGCCGTCGCGAAAACCGCACCAGATACTTCTCCTTCCCGGGCGCCGCACCATGCCGTAGCCCGCACCACCGCAGCCCCTGGTGCCTCCGACGACCACCACAGCCTCCCTTGCAGTCCCTTCGCATCAGCCGCTCACCGTGCCTACTTCCGGCCGCCGGCGCCGTTGCCGCACCACCCTGCTCCGGCCCGTCGTGGCCGGTGCTCCCCTTCCCTGGTGGGATCTGGTGTGCGGGCACCCCTTCGCCCGCACCCGTTAGCCCACACCCACTAAGGCCCCTAGGGCCAATGATATGTGGGGCATATCCCCTGAAACGTAAAAAAAGGAAATAAATTAATAAATAAAATAAATAATAATTAAAATGTTAATTAAATTAATTAATTAAAGGATTAATTAACTTAATTAATTCAAATTAGATTAACCTAATCATTTAGTTAAAGCTAATCAACCCTAATTAATTACTATGAGACTGACATGCGGGACCCACACGTCAGTTGACCAGTCAACGCCTCTGTTGACTGCTGACGTCATGCTGACGTCAACATGCACTGTTCTGGATAATGTTGAATTTAAATAATTAAATAAATCCTAAAAATAAATTAAATCTTTTAAAATTAATATAAAATAAACCGTAGCTCGGATGGAAAAACTTTGTACATGAAAGTTGCTCGAGCAGACGAGGCGAACCCGGAAACGTAGCCCGTTAAATCTCGCCACACATCCCTAACCTCTCGAACTCGCAACTTTCCCCCTCCAGCTCCTCTGCCCGAAAACACAAAACACTGGGGATACTTTCCCGGAAGTTTCCCCCCTTCACCGGCATCACCTCATACCGCGTTAGGGCACGCCTAGCATCACGCTTTGCTTTTTCATGCATCGTCATGCATCGGTTTGCTTAAATATTCATTGTTTCTTCCCCCTCTTCTTCCGCTAGACACCGAGACCGGGCTGCTGCCCGGTTCGACTACGGAGTTGGCGACCCCTCTCTCTTGCGAGCAACCGTGCAAGCCCCCCCTTGATCACCAGATATCGCCGATTCTACTCTATACTGCTTGCATTAGAGTAGTGTAGCATGTTACTTCTTTCCGTTATACCTATCCTGATGCATAGCATGTCCTTGCTACTACTGTTGTTACCTTTACCTACAATCCTACATGCTTAGTATAGGATGCTAGTATTCCATCTGTGGCCCTACATTCTTGTCCGTCTGCTGTGCTATACTATCGGGCCGTGCTCACTCGGGAGGTGATCACGGGTATAGACTTACACTTATACCTGATTCATGTGGTGATTAAAAGGCGAATTGGCTCGTAGGAGTACCCGGGAGTGGATCTTTGTGGCGGAGCGACAGGGCAGGTTGAGACCGCCTAGGAGAGAGGTGGGCCTGGCCCTGTTTGGCGTTCGCGGATACTTAACCCGCTTAACAAGTTCTTGGTATTTGATTTGAGTCTGGCCATTTGGTCTATACGCACTAACCAACTACGTGGGAAATATATGGGCACTCGGCGTCGTGGTATCAGCCGAAGCCTTCGTGACG
The DNA here is from genome assembly GCA_021605145.1 of Aegilops bicornis. Lineage (NCBI taxonomy): Eukaryota > Viridiplantae > Streptophyta > Magnoliopsida > Poales > Poaceae > Aegilops > Aegilops bicornis. Next base: position 614,015,803 of record CM038672.1, on the reverse strand, counting down.
TCGGCCGAAGCGGCCTGCGCCCGGTTTGGAATGTAAGCCCGCTCTTTTATTTAGGGGGCTAGTTCTGCTTCCGGCCGCCCATGCAACGTGCAGGTGTGCTAAGGGCGATGGGCCCAGACCCCTGTGCGCTTAGGTTTAGACCGGCGTGCTGACCTCTCTCTTGGCCTAGGTGGGGCTGCGACGTGTTGATCTTCCGTGGCCGGGCATGACCCATAAAAGTGTGTCCGGCCAAATGGGATCAAGCGTGTTGGGTTATGTGGTGCACCCCTGCAGGGAAGTTAATCTATTCGAATAGTCGTGATCTTGATGTGAGGCGACTTGGAGTTGTACCTTGACCTTATGACAACTAGAACTGGTACTTAATAAAACACACCCTTCCAAGTGCGGATATAACCCGGTGATCGCTCTCTAACGAGGCAATGAGGAGGGATCATGGGTAGGATTATGCTATGCGATGCTACTTGGAGGACTTGGTCTACTCTCTTCTACATGTTGCAAGGCGGAGGCTGCGAGCGTAGTCTTTGGACAGGATTAGCTATCCCCCTCTTATTACGGCATTCTGCAGATTCAGTCCACCGATATGGCCCTTTACACATATATCCATGCATATGTAGTGTAGCTCCTTGCTTGCGAGTACTTTGGATGAGTACTCACGGTTGCCTTGTTCCCCTTTTCCCCTTTCTTTGCAGTTCTTTGCAGCAGACGATGGAGCCCAGAGACAGACGCCACCGTCGACGATGACTCTTACTACACTGGAGGTGCCTACTACTACGTGCAGCCGGCGGCGGCGACCAGAGTAGTTAGGAGGATCCCGAGCGGGAGGCCTGCGCCTCTTTCGATCTGTATCCCGGTTTGTGCTAGCCATCTTATGGCAACTTGTTTAACTTATGTCCGTACTCAGATATTGTTGCTTCATGACTCGTCTATGATCGAGCACTTGTATTCGAGCCCTCGAGGCCCCCGCTTGTATTATGATGCTTGTATGACTTATTTTTATTTTAGAGTTGTGTTGTGATATCTTCCGTGAGTCCCTGATCTTGATCGTACATGTTTGCGTGTATGATTAGTGTACGATTGAATCGGGGGCGTCACAAGTTGGTATCAGAGCCGACTGCCTGTAGGAATCCCCCTTCCACACTCCTTGGCCGAAATCGAGTCTAGACGTTGCAAAAACTTTTACTAACATGGCTATGTGTCTTACGGGCACATGTCGCCATTGGGTGGTAGTAGGATCTTTTATTTCCCGACCTATACTCTGGGACTTTGACATCTCTTCTATTCGTGTTAAGCGATTTTTACTAAAATCTAACTTTAGGTTCTCGAAAATACTTTCTCCCGGAGAGGCCCTTCAGTCCAGATGATCACCGACTGCACCAGAAGAATCCGAAGATACTCTCTGATGTTCTCTTGAGACTTTATGACGTCGCTTTTGCAATTTCCTTCCATCGATAAACCCCTGTGGATAACCACGTATACTCGTCATTCTTACGATGCCTCCCAGTTGATCTTGTTATTACAAGATACCCCGAAATTCTCTCTGTTGTTCCGAGAATCCTTTGAGCTTGCTGCCTTGCTGTTCTTTGCCACATGAATACCACTATGGATAATTTCTAGCACTCACCAGATAATTGCTCATCCCCAGTTGATTCATGTATTTCACAAAAGTCTTCAAAATACAATTTGAACTTCCGAAAATCCTGAGTAGCCTATTGCTCTTGAAATTCTTACTTGCTTGCATTATGGTTAATCCCATAAGTCTATAATCTTATTGGCATCCTTTGTCACTATAATTTTGTGTCCGTTGATTCTATATGTGTACCAGATCTTTTGTTGAATTTTATCCGACAATATCCTTCATATTCAATAACCTTGAGCCTTTCCTAGGATATATACCGCCTTTGGTAAATTGTATCCTTTGCTTTGTCAACCATGCTCTACTTTGAGCTTGTGTTAATTACTCCTGAAGTTAAGTGGTATATGTTCTAAGAAGCCCGATGGCTTGAACCTATGCCTTCCTTAATATGTGTGAACTAGAAAGTTTTCACGAGTCATACACTCCTGGTATTTTGCCAGATAAAATTTCAACACTACAACCTCCTCGAAAGTGAGAAGTGAATGAAAGGTTATGCATTGGAGAAGTGGGAGTCGACCTTGAACTTTGTGTTCATGCCCATGGACACGATGTAGATCCTATCCTGGAAGCTTCTTGTAATAATAGCTATTTCCTTGATATAATATCCTTTGGTTTCGTTGAATTGATCCTTTGCAATCATGGTTCCGACCATATGTTCTTCTTTGATCCAATTCCCAGGCAAGTTTAAGCACTTGTCTTCTGTGGATCAATACCCCAGTCCAACCTTTACTTTGATCTACTGTTGAGTATTACCCCCCTGGTATCTCGAGATTATCACGAAATGGCATAACTTCTTATGAGTTCTCCATCAAGTGCTACATTCTCATTTATCCCAATTTTTCACGGGCTCTGAGTTATTAAACACTCAAAGACACCGATAACTGACTCGAGTCCGCATCGCGATTAAGCAACTCTTGGTAACCTTCATTACTTACGAGTTTGAAATCAATCACGTCATTCCTAGCCTGCTTGGTTATATCCTTGTCGAGCCGACTTTAATTGTGGTACCTGGTCCTTATCCCAGGAGCACAACTTTCGACGATTGAGCTAAGCTTACGTTGATTTCCTTGCCTTATCGTTCCATCTTGAACAACAAGCTTGGTTTCGAGTTTGTGTCGTACCCTTGGTTCCAATAACCTTTCGCTTCACCATTCATTTGACTTGATGTCATCGCCGATCAATTACATCTTGAAATCTCTCGACAAAGGTGTCGTGATCATCAACATTCTGAGCTCTTCCAGGATATCAATTGAATTCATGATGAGAAATACCATCCTTGCCCTCGATGAATTGTATTATCATCGACCACTTTATTGCCTTCCCACCAACACAAGATTGTTCATGTTTGGTGTTATACCTTGAGTTCCTTGCTATCCAACTTATGTTATGATCTACCGTGGAGTATTACCATCTTTGATGTCAAGAATGTTGTGAGGATTGCTCCACCTCTTAAGAAATTCTTGCTATAATGATACTTCTCACCATCACCATTCTTTCTTGGTCCTCGTGTTGATTCCAACCGGGGTACCCACAAGTGAACGGTGTTGGTTGGATTATGCACTTCTAGCAACCCTATTGCTTTGGAGTTAATGATTGATAATTCATTCTTAGCCTATCGATTGCTGAACCACCATTCCAACCTTGATCATGCTACTATAAGCCCACATTTCGGTTGCACCTTTCAACTAATGTTTAATTGGGTATGTTTTTCCTCGAGCCTATCTCATTATATCATTTGATCTAACAAATGTTATATCCTTGTTCACATACTTGTGGAAATACATCCTTTTGGGAACCTCGATGAATTGTCGCTGAGTTCATCAGCTACCACCTTACCCTTCATGGGTTTAATGATGATCTCCTATTTCAGAACTCGCTTCCGTAGTAGATTTCCCGAGAATCTTACAATGTCGTCTCGTCAATTTTTTTGCACCTTTCCTTCTCAGGCATCCTGAGTCCAAGGTATTCTAACACCGATCAGATCTGAAACTCGGTCAGATATGATGGTTGGAACATTTTTCCAAGAGTTATGACACTGGTCTTTTATGACCCGGTAAGGTGAAGGCATGCCCAGCACACCTGGCCGGATGACCTGCTGTTATAGTTTCCTTATTAGCAAGGTTAGCCATTCTTCCATGAGGAAAATTGTAAGACTTATTCTATAAGTTGTTCCTGATGAATCCTTTGAGTATTCAAAATCCGACCTTTGCTTGAAAACCATGTCAATGCTATCTCGAAGCATGTCTGTGGGACGCCGATTTTTAACAGAAACATTTGAAGCCCAATGCTAAATGATTCTTGCTCAATTATCCAAACACCATGGTATGGGTAATGTCATGAAATTTCTCTCCCCTTACCTAAAGGGTTTTCTACATTATATCTTGTCACGGATATCATGCTCTGTTTGTCCTTGGGAAGGATACACCCTTGAAATACGTGTTTAAGCACATTTTCCTTTCCATTGCCTGTTTAACCTGGTAATCACCTTTCCTTTCCTTTGGTTTGCTTAACCCTTCTTGTGATCTATATTATATAAGCGGTAGTAATCTTCTGCTTATGTAAAGCACCTTGGTGTACAACCGTGTCAGTAAGACCCTGTTTCTACTGTTGATGACATTTCGGTAGCCACCGACGGACGGGAACTTTGCCTATTGGTCCGCCTCGTTCAACGAGCAGGAAAATGGTTCTCTTCGTCCCTCGCCCTTGGTATCGACGTTGTTGCCGACATAACCGACAGGCTACCCTCTGACATGCCTTGCTTGCATGATCACGCAAGACGTCTCCGCCTTCTTACTTTTAACCCACATGGTGGGCCCATAACCCACAGGTCCCAGGATCGAAACCTGACTCTCCTGTACAACCTGTTGTCAAAGTTATTCCTCGTGCTTGACTTTGTATGTAATTCACGGGCCACTTGCCTGTTGATTTATTCTGGTATCGGACGCAATACTTATTCCCGTTGCTCTGAACCCCTTTTGCACTCTGCTTCAGGCAATGAATGACTGCCTATCCGCTTGAAACTTCTTATCGCACTATCTTACTTTGCTCTCGATGTGTGTCATTTGTTCAACTCGAGAGATACTCATAAGTTCATTCTTGAGATACCCCGGATGAATTCCCCTTATAACATCCTATCATTGTAGAGCTGCCCTTACCTATTAAATGAAGTACGATGGAGTTCCCGAAGAAAGGACGACAACTTCATCATGATGCTTTGGAATAAAGAATTGAAGACATCAACGAAAGGGATTAACTTCTTCGAGAAGGCCCGTTAGAATATCTTAACGAACTTTCCCCTTACTCCCTCTTAAATCTCGGACGAGATTTCTTGTAGTGGAGGAGAATTGTGACGCCTTGGGATACATAAGCTACAAGAATCCCCGCTAATGATGCCACGTCACCTCGGTTCTTTGTGGATAAACTTCGCGTTAGTTCGAAACCTAGTTCAATTTCAAATTTAAAACCGAGGCAAACAATAAAAGTTTTAAAATATTAAACAAAAATGTTGAGTTGTGTGACCAATATTGCTAAAGTAATTATATTGAAGAAAGCATAATTTTACAAAGTGCCTAAGTGCTTTAAACTAAATAAAAGCAGAAAAGAAAACAGAAAGCAAACTAACAAAAAAGAAGAGAAAGGCCCCATCGAAGCTTGGCCCAAGAGAGGCCCATTCGGCCACACCGACCGGCCCACCCCACAACCCCCTGGCCTATATGGCCTCACACCTGAAACCCTAGCCCCCACGCACCACTCCCCCGTCGCCCCCCCACGCGCTCCCCCACGTTCCCCCTCTTGCTCCTCGCTCCTTCCCCCCCCCCCCACGAACGGATCTGGATGAGGGGGCAACCGACGCCCCCGACCCCCCCCCCGCTGCCGTCGCGCACCATGGCGCCACCGCCCTCGTCGCCGAACCCCGACGCCAGTTCGCCCCGCCCGTCGCCGAAACCGCCCCATCCCGTCGCCACGCCGGACGCCCCGACCTCGCCAACGGACGCCGCTCGCCGGAGCCGCTCCACGTCGCCTCGCCTCCTCATCGGCTCCATCAAGCCTCGCCAGACGTCCTCATCCGCTCCGTTGTCGGACCACCCCAACCTTCCCCGAGCCCGTTGCCCGTGCCCTACTCCCCCCATGTGAGCTCCCCCTCTCCTCGTCCGTCGCCGCGGTCACCGCACTCTGCGCACGCCCCTGGCCATCGCCCTGTACGCGCGCCGCCCGTGCTCACCGCGGCCTCGTCTCGCCCGGCGTGCCGTCGCGCCGAGCCGCACCCGCAGTGCTTCTCCTTCCCGGAGCGCTCGCACCATGCCGTGGCCCGCACCACCGCAGCCCCCTGCTGCCTCCGACGAGCACCACAGCCCCACAGCGCGGTCCCGCGCTTGCATCAGCCGCTCACCGTGCCTACCTCCGGCCGCCGGCGCCCGTTGCCGCACCACCCTGCTCCGGCCCGTCGTGGCCGGTGCTCCCCTTCCCTGGTGGGATCTGGTGTGCGGGCACCCCTTCGCCCGCACCCGTTAGCCCACACCCACTAAGGCCCCTAGGGCCAATGACATGTGGGGCCTATCCCCTGAAACGTTAAAAAAGGGAAATAAATTAATAAATGAAATAAATAATAATTAAAATGTTATTTAAATTAATTAATTAAAGGATTAATTAACTTAATTAATCCAAATTAGATTAACCTAATCATTTAGTTAAAGCTAATTAACCCTAATTAATTACTATGAGAGTGACATGCGGGACCCACACGTCAGTTGACCAGTCGACGCCTCTGTTGACTGATGACGTCATGCTGATGTCATGCTGATGTCAGCATGCACTGTTCTAGATAATGTTGAATTTAAATAATGAAATAAATCCTAAAAATGAATTAAATCTTTTAAAATTAATATAAAATAAACCGTAGCTCGGATGGAAGAACTTTGTACATGAAAGTTGCTCGAGCAGCGAGACGAACCCGGAACGCAGCCCGTTAAATCCACGCATCCCTAACCTCTCGAACTCGCAACTTTCCCCCTCGGCTCCTCGCGAAAACCACGAAACACCAGGGATACTTTCCCGGAAGTTTCCCCCCTTGACCGGCATCACCTCATACCGCGTTAGGGCACGCCTAGCATCACGCTTTGCTTTTTCATGCATCGTCATGCATCTGTTTGATTAAATATTCATTGTTTCTTCCCCCTCTTCTTCCGCTAGATACAGAGACCGACGCTGCTGCTGCCCAGTTCAACTACGGAGTTGACGACCCCTCTCTCTTGCCAGAGCAACCAGGCAAGCCCCCCCCCCCTTGATCACCAGATATCGCCTATTCTACTCTATCCTGCTTGCATTAGAGTAGTGTAGCATGTTCTTGCTTTCCGTTATACCTATCATGATGCATAGCCTGTCCTTGCTACTCATTTGTTACCTTTACGCAATCCTACATGCTTAGTATAGGATGCTAGTATTCCATTTGTGGCCCTACATTCTTGTTAAATACATTTGGGCTATACTATCGAGGCGGTGATCACTCGGGAGGTGATCACGGGTATATACTTATACTTATACATGATACATGTGGTGATTAAAGGCAGTCGGCTCGTAGGAGTACCCATAGCGGATCTTTGTGGCGGAGGCGGCAGGCAGGTTGAGACCGCCTAGGAGAGAGGTGGGCCTGGCCCTGTTCGGTGTTCGCGGATACTTAACCCGCTTAATGAGTTCTTGTTATTTGATCTGAGTCTGGCCATTTGGTCTATATGCACTAACCAACTACGTGGGAAAGATATGGGCACTCGGCGTCGTGGTATCAGCCGAAGCCTTCATGACGTCGGCGGCGGCGTAGCGCTACCGGTTTGTAACGTAAGCTGCTCTTGTATTAAGGGGCGATTACGCTTCCGGCCGCTCACGCATAGCGTGCAGGTGTGCTAAGGCGATGGGCCCAGACCCACAATAACAAGGTTTAGACCGGCGTGTTGACCTTTCTGTTGGCCTAGGTGGGGCTGCGACGTGTTGATCTTCTGCGGCCGGGCATGACCCAGAAAAGTGTGTCCGGCCAAATGGGATCAAGCGTGTTGGGTTATGTGGTGCACCCTTGCAGGGAAGTTAATCTATTCGAATAGTCGTGATCTTGATATGAGGATGACTTGGAGTTGTACCTTGACCTTATGACAACTAGAACTGGATACTTAATAAAACACACCCTTCCAAGTGCCAGATATAACCCGGTGATCGCTCTCTAACAGGGCAATGAGGAGGGGATCGTCGGGTAGGATTATGCTCTGCTATGCTACTTGGAGGACTTCAGTCTACTCTCTTCTACATGTTGCAAGACGGAGGCTGCCATTTGTAGAATGCTTTTTTGCTTCACTTATATTTGTTAGAGCGTGGGCATATCTTTTGTAGAAAGAATTAAACTCTCTTTCTTCACTTAGATCTATTTAGAGAGATGACAGAAATTGGTCATTCACATGGTGTAAGGGCATATTTATCCCGTAAGTGTTTTGGTGATTGATGACGATACTTTTGCGGACTAATCGTATGCTTTGAGTTCCTCAGATGGTTCATCTCGAGGCTCGAGACGATTCGGTGCCCCTCGGAGACTATTGAAGACGGCGTCGTCCTACGTTTCTTTTTGGTGGATTTGAGTCGTAGGAGAGCCGTACTATTAAGAGGGGGTCCGCGTCGGAAAGGTTAGGGCGTAATCAACACTTACACTTGTCCCTCCTTTCCACACTTTGGAGCTTCCCTTCGTTATCTTGGTTGTCTTGGAAATCGACAATTTCCACTGTACTTGCGGTAGTACCACAGGTACAGCGGTAGTACCGCTGAGGTGCCATAGTACCGCTCCTCGAGAGCTAGTACCGCGGCTCCCAAATAGTGCCGCTCGGTCTTGGTAGTAGGGGCGGATGTAATTGTTTACATCCGCGCCCGCCACAGTAGTACCGCTCGTCCAGCGCGGTAGTACCGTGTGGGCCCACGGTAGTACTGCTCCCTATGAGCCGTAGTACCGTGGCCCTCCTACCAAGTACCATAGATTCACGGTAGGCACACTGCCTTCTGATAGTACCGCTCTCGAGGAGCGGTAGTACCGCGTCGGATTTTGCACTACCGCAGTTTCAGCGGAAGTTAGCACGGATGTAATTTATTTCATCCGCGCCTTTCTCGTGTCGTGACTCCCCGCCTTGCGGTAGTACCGTAAGGGGCGGTAGTACCGCAGCGGTAGTACTGCCCTTAGTCGAGCTAGTCCCGGCATGTGCTTTCTGCTCTTGATGTACTGCGTGGTCCTCCACGGTAGTACCGTCTTGACCTCGCAGTAGTATACCGCGCCCAGAGAGCGGTAGTACCGCACGTCATGCTGACTAAGTGGATAATGGTTGGAGTTTTTCCACGACTATATAAGGGGCTTCTTCAACCTCTAGTTGACCACCGCTTCTCTCTCTAAGCTCCATTGTTGCTCCAAGCTCCATTTAGGCCCGATCTCTCTCCCTAGCCAATCAAACATGTTGATTTGCTGGGATTGGGTGACAAGGGCCCGATCTACACTTCCACCACAAGATATTTGATTCCCCCCACTTATCCCTTGCAGATCTTGTTACTCTTGGGTGTTTGAGCATCCTAGACGGTTGAGGTCACCGTGGAGACATATTCCATTGTGGTGAAGCTTCGTGGTGTTGTTGGGAGCCTCCAATTAAGTTGTGGAGATTGCCCCAACCTTGTTTGTAAAGGTTCGATTACGCCTTCAAGGGCACCAATAGTGGAATCACGACTCTTGCATTGTGCTTGGCGTGAGGAGATTCTGATGGCCCTAGTGGCTTCTTGGGGAGCATTGTGCCTCCACACCGCTCTAACGGAGACGTACTTCCCTCAAAAGGAAGGAACTTGATAACACATCCTCGTCTCCACCGGCTCCACTCTTGGTTATCTTATCCCTTTACTTGTGCAAGCTTATTTGTGTTCCTATCCTTGCTTGCTCGTGTGCTTGTGTTGTTGCATCATATAGGTTGTCCACCTAGTTGCACATCTAGACAACCTTTATTATTGCAAAGTTTAAATTGGTAAAGAAAAGCTTAAAAATTGTTAGTTTCCTATTCACCCCCCCCCCCCTCTAGTCAACCATATCGATCCTTTCACATGGTTAGTCATAAAATCCTACATAAAACTTGTAGATCACTGAATATGATATGTTTGATTCCTTGCAATAGTTTTGCGATATAAAGGTGGTGATATTAGAGTCGTGCTAGTGAGTAATTGTGGATTAGTAGAAATACTTGTGTTGTGGTTTGTGATTCCCGTAGCATGCACGTATGGTGAACCATTATGTAACGAAGTTGGAGCATGAGATATCTTTTGATTGACATCCTTTGTGTGGAGGTCGGGGGCGCGCGATGGTTAACTCCTACCAACCTCCCCCCTAGGAGTATGCGTGTAGTACTTTGTTTCGATGGCTAATAAATTTTTGCAATAAGTATGTGAGTTCTTTATGACTAATGTTGTTTACGGCAATAGTAGGTTTCTTGCTTGTCATATTTAGAATATAAGCATCAGTTACATTTGACGACGACTCCTGTAACTCTGCCTGAGCAACGCTGTCTTACAGTGGAAGAGGAAGGAGTCCATGGATTATACGCACTCTCACCCTTCCATCATTGCTAGCCTCTTCGGTATCGTGCATTGCCCTTTCTCACCTCGAGAGTTGGTGCAAACTTCGCCGGTGCATCCAAACCCCGTGATATGATACGCTCTATCACACATAAGCCTCCTTATATCTTCCTCAAAACAACCACCATACCTACCTATTATGGCATTTCCATAGCCATTCCGAGATATATTACCATGCAACTTCCATCATCATCATATACATGACTTGAGCATTAATTGTCATATTGCTTTGCATGATCGTAAGATAGCCAGCATGATGTTTTCGTGGCTTGTCCGTTTTTTGATGTCATTGCTACGCTAGATCATTGCACATCCTGGTACACCGCCAGAGGCATTCATATGGAGTCATATATTTGTTCTAGTATCGAGTTGTAATATTGAGTTGTAAGTAAATAGAAGTGTGATGATCATCATTATTAGAGCATTGTACCAGAAAAAAAGAGGCCAAAGAAGCCTAAATAAAAAAAGGGGGGCCAAATAAGCCCGCAAAAAAAGAAAAAAAATAAAAAAAGAATAAAAGGGATAATGTTACTATCCTTTTTCCACACTTGTGCTTCAAAGTAGCACCATGTTCTTCATATAGAGAGTCTCCTATATTGTCACTAGTGGGAATTTTTCATTATAGAACTTGACTTGTATATTCCGATGATGGGCTTCCTCAAATGCCCGAGGTCTTCATGAGCAAGCAAGTTGGATGCACCCCCACTTAGTTTTCAGTTTGAGCTTTCATATACTTATAGCTCTTAGTGCATCCATTGCATGGCAATCCATACTCCTTGCATTGACATCAATTGATGGGCATCTCCCTAGCCCGTTGATTAGCCGCGTCAATGTGAGACTTTCTCCATTTTTGTCTTCTCCACACAACCCCCATTATCATATTCTATTCCACCCATAGCGCTATGTCCATGGCTCACGCTCATGTATTGCGTGAAAGTTGAAAAAGTTTGAGAATACTAAAGTATGAAACAATTGCTTGGCTAAAACCAGGGTTGTGCATGATTTGAATATTTTGTGTGGTGAAGATGGAGCATAGCCAGACTATATGATTTTGTAGGGATAAATTTCTTTGGCCATGTTGTTTTGAAAAGACATGACTGCTTTATTAGTATGCTTGAAGTATTATTGTCTTAATGTCAAATGATAGACTATTTCTTTGAATCACTCGTATCTTAATATTCATGCCATGATTAGATTACATGATCAAGATTATGCTAGGTAGCATTCCACATCAAAAATTACCTTTTTTATCATTTACCTACTCGAGGACGAGCAGGAATTAAGCTTGGGGATGCTGATACGTCTCCGTCGTATCTATAATTTTTTTATTGTTCCATGCCAATATTCTACAACTTTCATATACTTTTGGCAATTTTTTATACTATTTTTGGGACTAACATATTGATCTAGTGCCCAGTGCCAGTTCCTGTTTGTTGCATGTTTTTGTTTCACAGAAAATCCTTATCAAACGGAGTCCAAACGGGATAAAAACTGACAAAGATTTTTTTTGAATATTTATGAATTTTGGGAAGAAGAATCAATGCGATACGATGCCCGAGGGAGCCACGAGGCAGGGGGCGCGCCCTGGGCCCTCGTGGCCACCCCGTAAGGCGGTTGGAGCCGTTCTTTCGCCACAAGAAACCTAATGTACGGATAAAAATCGTGTTCAAATTTCAATCCAATCGGAGTTACGGATCTCCGGGAATATAAGAAACAGTGAAAGGCTAGAATCTGAAACGCAGAAACAGAGAGAGACAGAGAGACAGATCCAATCTCGGAGGGGCTCTCGCCCCTCCCATGCCATGGAAGCCAAGGACCAGAGGGAAAACCCTTCTCCCATCTAGGGAGAAGGTCAAGGAAGAAGAAGAAGAAGGGGGGGGGGCTCTCTCCCCCTCGCTTCCGGTGGTGCCGGAACGCCGCCGGGGCCATTATCGTCACCGTGATATACACCAACACCTCTGTCATCTTCGCCAACACCGTCGTCACCTTCCCCCATCTATCTACATCGGTCCACTCTCCCGCAACCCGTTGTACCCTCTACTTGAACATGGTGCTTTATGCTTCATATTATTATCGAATGATGTGTTGCCATCCTATGATGTCTTAGTAGATTTTCGTTGTCCTATCGGTAATTGGTGAATTGCTATGATTGGTTTAATTTGCTTGTGGTTATGTTGCTGTCCTCTGGTTCCCATCATATGAGCGCGCGTGTGGATCACACCATAGGGTTAGTTGTATGTTGATAGGACTATGTATTGGAGGCAGGAGTGAGAGCTTCAACCTAGCATAGAAATTGATGCATACGAGATTGAAGGGGACCAATATATCTTAATGCTATTGTTGGGTTTTACCTTAATGAACGTTAGTAGTTGCGGATGCTTTCTAATAGTTCCAATCATAAGTGCATAGAATTCCATGTCAGGGATGACATGCTAGCAGTGGCCTCTCCCACATAAAACTTGCTATCGGTCTAGTAAAGTAGTCAATTGCTTAGGGACAATTTCGCAACTCCTACCACCACTTTTCCACACTCACTATAATAACTGTATTGATTCTTTACCTAAACAACCCCTAGCTTTTATTTACGTGCTCTTTATTATCTTGCAAACCTATCCAGCAACACCTAGAAAGTAATTCTAGTTTCATACGTGTTCTAGGTAAAGCGAACGTTAAGCGTGCGTAGAGTTGTATCGGTGGTCGAGAGAACTTTAGGGAATATTTGTTCTACCTTTAGCTCCTCGTTGGGTTCGACACTCTTACTTATCGAAAGAGGCTACAATTGATCCCCTATACTTGTGGGTTATCAACAGACATGGCCTCGGAACACTGAGATCAGAAGGTCGAACGTGAATCATATAGTAATTATGATCAACATAGAGATGTTCACCATTGAAAACTACTCCATCTCACGTGATGATCGGACATGGTTTAGTTGCTATGGATCACGTGATCATTTATATGACTCGAGGGATGTCTATCTAAGTGGGAGTTCTTTAGTAATATGATTAATTGAACTTAAATTTATCATGAACTTAGTCCTGATAGTTTTTGCATATCTATGTTGTTGTAGATCAATGGCCCGTGCTACCAATTTCCTTGAATTTTAATGTGTTCCTAGAGAAATCTAAGTTGAAAGATGATGGTAGCAACTACACGGACTGGGTCTGTAACTTGAGGATTATCCTCATTACTGCACAGAAGAATTACGTCCTTGAAGCACCGCTGGGTGCAAGGCCTACTACAGGAGCAGCTCTGGATGTTATGAACATCTGGCAAGCTAAATCTGATGACTACTCGATAGTTCAGTGTGCCATGCTTTACGACTTAGAATCGGAACTTCAAAGACGTTTTGAACGTCATGGAGCATATGAGATGTTCCAAGAGTTGAGGTTAATATTTCAAGCAAATTCCCGAGTTGAGAGATATGAAGTCTCTAACAAGTTCTATAGCTGCAAGATGGAGGAGAACAGTTCTGCCAGTGAACACATACTTAAAATGTCTGGGTGCCATAACCACTTGACACAACTGGGAGTTAATCTTCTGGATGATAGTGTTATTGATAGAGTTCTTCAATCACTGCCACCAAGCTATAAAGGCTTCGTGATGAACTATAATATGCAAGGGATGGAGAAGACTATTCCCGAGCTCTTCGCAATGCTCAAAGCTGCGGAGGTAGAAATCAAGAAGGAGCATCAAGTGTTGATGGTTAACAAGACCACTAGTTTCAAGAAAAGGGAAAAGGTAAGAAGGGGAACTTCAAGAAGAATAGCAAGCAAGTTGCTGCTCCCGGGAAGAAGCCCAAATCTGGACATAAGCCTAATACTGGGTGCTTCTACTGCAAAGGGATTGGTCACTGGAAGCGGAACTGCCCCAAGTATTTGGTGGATAAGAAGTATGGCAAATTGAAAGGTATATTTAATATACATGTTATTGATGTGTACCTACTAATGCTCGTAGTAGCGCCTGGGTATTTCATACCGGTTCTGTTGCTCATATTTGCAACTCGAAATAGGGGCTTCGGATTAAATGAAGATTGGCTAAGGACGAGGTGACGATGCGCGTCAGAAATGGTTCCAAGGTCGATGTGATCGCCGTCGGCACGCTACCTCTACATCTAGCTTCGAGATTAGTTTTAGACCTGAATAATTGTTATTTGGTGCCAGCGTTGAGCATGAACATTATATCTGGATCTTGTTTGATGCGAGACGGTTATTCATTTAAATCAGAGAATAATGGTTGTTCTATTTATATGAGTAATATCTTTTATGGTCATGCACCCTTGATGAGTGGTCTATTTTTGTTGAATCTCGATCGTAGTGATACACATATTCATAATATTGATGCCAAAAGATGTAAAGTTAATAATGATAGTGCAACTTATTTGTGGCACTGCCGTTTAGGTCATATTGGTGTAAAGCGCATGAAGAAACTCCATGCAGATGGGCTTTTGGAATCACTTGATGCTTGCGAAGCATGCCTCATGGGCAAGATGACTAAGACTCCGTTCTTCGGAACAATGGAGAGAGCCACTGACTTATTGGAAATAATACATACTGATGTATGCGGTCCAATGAGTGTGGAGGCTTGCGGCGGGTATCGTTATTTTCTGACCTTCACAGATGATTTGAACAGATATGGGTATATCTACTTAATGAAACATAAGTCTGAAACATTTGAAAAGTTCAGAGAATTTCAGAGTGAAGTAGAAAATCGTCGTAACAAGAAAATAAAGTTTCTACGATCTGATCGAGGAGGCGAATATTTGAGTTACAAGTTTGGTCTTCATTTGAAACAATGTGGAATTGTTTCGCAACTCACGCCACCTGGAACACCATAGCGTAATGGCGTGTCCGAATGTCTAAACCGTACTTTATTAGATATGGTGCGATCTATGATGTCTCTTACTGATTTACCACTATCATTTTGGGGTTATGCTTTAGAGATGGTTGCATTCACGTTAAATAGGGCGCCATCTAAATCCATTGAGACGACACCATATGAACTGTGGTTTAGCAAGAAACCTAAGCTATCGTTTCTTAAAGTTTGGGGTTGCGATGCTTATGTGAAAAAGTTTCAACTTGATAGGCTCGAACCCAAATCGGAGAAGTGTGTCTTCATAGGATACCCAAAATAAACTGTTGGGTACACCTTCTATCACAGATCCGAAGGCAAGATTTTCGTTGCTAAGAATGGATCCTTTCTACAGAAGGAGTTTCTCTCGAAAGAAGTGAGTGGGAGGAAAATAGAACTTGATGAGGTAGTTGTACCTTCTCTCGAATTGGAAAGTGGTTCATCACAGAAATCAGTTCCAGTGATGCCTACACCAATTAGTGAGGAAGCTAATGTTGATGATCATGAAACTTCAGATCAAGTTACTACCGAACCTCGTAGGTCAATCAGAGTATGTTCCGCACCAGAGTGGTACGGTAATCCTGTTCTGGAAGTCATGTTACTAGACCATGATGAACCTATGAACTATGATAAAGCGATGATGAGCCCAGATTCCGTGAAATGGCTTGATGCCATGAAATCTGAGAT
The DNA here is from genome assembly GCA_021605145.1 of Aegilops bicornis. Classification (NCBI taxonomy): domain Eukaryota; kingdom Viridiplantae; phylum Streptophyta; class Magnoliopsida; order Poales; family Poaceae; genus Aegilops; species Aegilops bicornis. The sequence goes on along the minus strand of CM038672.1, from coordinate 614,000,001 downwards.
GGGATCCATGTATGAGAACAAAGAATGGACTTTGGTTGACTTGCCCGATGATCAGCAAGCCATAGAAAATAAATGGATCTTCAAGAAGAAGACTGACGCTGATGGTAATATTACTGTCTACAAAGCTCGACTTGTTGTGAAAGGGTTTCGACAAGTTCAAGGAGTTGACTACGATGAGACCTTCTCACCCGTAGTGATGCTTAAGTCTGTCCGAATCATGTTAGCAATTTCCGTTTTATAATTATGAAATTTGGCAAATGGATGTCAAAACTGCATTCCTTAATGGATTTCTTAAATAAGAGTTGTATATGATGCAACCAGAAGGTTTTGTCGATCCTCCAACGATCCATTTAGGGACTGGTGCAAGCCTCTCGGAGTTGGAATATACGCTTTGATAGTGTGATCAAAGCATATGGTTTTATATAGACTTTTGGAGAAGCCTGTATTTACAAGAAAGTGAGTGGGAGCTCTGTAGCATTTCTAATATTATATGTGGATGACATATCGTTGATTGGAAATGATATAGAATTTCTGGATAGCACAAAAGGACACTTGCATAAGAATTTTTCAATGAAAGACCATGGTGAAGCTGCTTATATATTGGGCATCAAGATCTATAGAGGTAGATCGAGACGCTTAATTGGACTTTCGCAAAGCACATACGTTGATAAAGTTTTGAAGAAGTTCAAAATGGATCAGTCAAAGAAAGGGTTCTTGCCTACAAGGTGTGAAGATAGAGAGAAAATGAAAGTCATTCCCTATGCCTCAGCCATAGGTTCTATCATGTATGCAATGCTGTGTACCAGACCTAATGTGTGCCTTGCTATAAGTTTAGTAGGGAGGTACCAAATTAATCCAGGAGTGGATCACTAGACAGGGGTCAAGAACATCCTAAAATACCTAAAGAGGACTAAGGATATGTTCCTCGTTTATGGGGGTGGCAAAGAGCTCGTCATAAATGGTTATGTCAATGTTAGCTTTGACACTGATCCAGATGACTCTAAGTTGCAAACAGGATATGTATTTAATTATATTGAATGGTGGAGCTGTCAGTTGGTGCATTTCCAAGAAGAGCATCGTGGCGGGATCTACGTGTAAAGCGGAGTACATAGCTGCTTCGGAAGCAGCAAATGAAGGAGTCTGGATGAAGGAGATCATATCCGATCTAGGTGTAATACCTAGTGCATCGGGTCCAAATAAAATATTTTGTGACAATACTGGAGCAGTGGCCTTAGCGAAAGGAATCTAGATTTCACAAGAGAAACAAAGACATCAAGAGGTGCTTCAACTCCATCCGCGATTAAGTCAAGGAGGGAGACATAGAGATTTGCAAGATACATATGGATCTGAATGTTGCAGACCCATTGACTAAGCCTCTTCCACAAGCAAAACATGATCATCACCAAGGCTCCATGGGTGTTAGAATCATTACAATGTAATCTAGATTATTGACTCTAGTGTAAGTGGGAGTGAGGGAGTCCTGGATTAGGGGGTGTCCGGATGGCCGGACTATGACCTTTGGCCGGACTCCTGGACTATGAAGATACAAGATTGAAGACTTCGTCCCATGTCCGGATGGGACTTTCCTTGGCGTGGAAGGCAAGCTTGGCGATACGGATATGAAGATCTCCTTCCATTGTAACCGACCCTGTGTAACCCTAACCCTCTCCGATGTCTATATAAACCGGAGGGTTTTAGTCCGTGAGGATCTAACAACAATCATACCATAGGCTAGCTTCTAGGGTTTAGCCTCTCGATCTCGTGGTAGATCTACTCTTGTACTACCCATATCATCAATATTAATCAAGCAGAGTAGGGTTTTACCTCCATCGAGAGGGCCCGAACCTGGGTAAAAACATCGTGTCCCTTGTCTCCTGTTACCATCCGCCTAGACGCACAGTTCGGGACCCCCTACCCGAGATCCGCCGGTTTTGACACCGACATTGTGAAAGATCGAGGATGTCGCCTAGAGGGGGGGGGTGAATAGGCGCTTTAAAATAATTACGGTTGAGGCTTGAACAAATGCGGAATAAACCTAACGGTTAATTTGTCAAGCACAAAACCTACAACAACTAGGCTCACCTATGTGCACCAACAACTTATGCTAAGCAAGATAAGCAACTATGTGATAGCAAGATATATGACAAAGAACAATATGGCTATCACAAAGTAAAGTGCATAAATGTAACGGGCTCGGTAAGAGATAACCGAGGCACGCGGAGACGACGATGTATCCAAGTTCACACCCTTGCGGATGCTAATCTTCGTTTGGAGCGGTGTGGAGGCACAATGCTCCCCAAGAAGCCACTAGGGCCACCGTAATCTCCTCACGCCCTTGCACAATGCAAGATGCCGTGATTCCACTAAGGGACCCTTGAGGGCGGTCACCGAACCCGTACAAATGGCAACCCTTGGGGACGGTCACCGAACCCGTACACTTTGGCAACCCTTGGGGCGGTCACGGAACCGCTCAAATTGCTCAGGCGATCTCCACAACCTAATTGGAGACCCGACGCTTGCCCGAGCTTTACACCACAATGATTGAGCTCGAACACTACTAACCGTCTAGGGCGCCCAAGCACCCAAGAGGAACAAGCTCAAGGGCACCAAGCACCCAAGAGTAATAAGCTTCTCAACTTGTAACTTCCACGTATCACCGTGGAGAACTCAAACCGATGCACCAAATGCAATGGCAAGGGCACACGGAGTGCCCAAGTCCTTCTCTCTCAAATCCCACCAAAGCAACTAATGCTAGGGAGGAAAATGAGAGGAAGAACAAGAAGGAGAACACCAAGAACTCCAAGAACTAGATCCAAGGGGTTCCCCTCACAAAGAGGAGAAAGTGATTGGTGGAAAATGTGGATCTAGATCTCCTCTCTCTTTTTCCCCAAAACTAGCAAGAAACCATGGAGGGATTGAGAGATAGCAAGCTCGGAGAAGGTCAACAATGGGGGAAGAACACGAGCTCAAAGGATGAGGTTCAATGGGGAAGAAGACCCCCTTTTATAGGAGGGGGAAAATCCAACTGTTACCCTACTGAAAATCCCCGCACAGAGCGGTACTACCGCTAGGGAAGGGCGGTACTACCTTTGAGGGCGGTACTACCGCTCCTATCCAAATGGTACTACCGCTGAAGAGAAGGTCAAGGCCTCGCCCCAGAGCGGTACTACCGCTAGGAAGAGCGGTACTACCGCTCAGAGCGGTACTACCGCTTCTACTGCCGCTACTAGTGCCAAGAAAACCCGACGAAAAACTTCGTTCGAGAATCGAGGCGGAAGTAGCCCAGACGCACAAAGGTACTACGGCCGAACTCCCAAGAGGTACTCCCGTTCGAGGCGGTACTACCGCTTGAGCGGTACTACCGCTTGAGCGGTACTACCGCTCGAGAGCGGTACTACCGCTATGAGCTTCGGTACTACCGCTGAGGGTCACGGTACTACCGCTGGCACCAGCCTTAAGCCACAACCACGAAAGCAAAGAATACTCCAAGAAAACCAGAACTGCCATAACTTCTTCATATGAGCTCCGAATTGAGCAAACTCAAGCTTGTTTGAAACAAGACAACGAGTAGCATCAAAGGAGTGAAACCTCCAACTGAGAAGAACCGGCATACCCTCCAACATCGAAAACATCATAGAAGATGCATGAGAACTCCGTTTTCGATGAACTCGTGCTTGTCATAAAAATGACCATAAGCTCCAAATCTCACAAGGAGAAGAACCAAATAAGAACCAATAAAGATGATGCAAGGATGCAATGGTTTGAGCTCTCTACGAACGATACGATCAAGCAACTCATCGAGAGCCCCCCTTGATAGTACGGCAAACGATCCTATAACCCGGTCTTCCACATGAGACCGGTAAAATAGAAAACCTATCAAGGGCAAACCTTTGCCTTGCACATGGTCCACTTGAGCTAGACGATGACGATCTTGACTCCCTCAAGTTGGACCACCTTTCTTGATTGCATTGGCGGGATGAAGACTAGTTGATTGCTCCCCATACTCTACCGTGGGTGAGCCTCTTCCCATTATCTTCACAAGTCCATTGTCACCACAATGGACGGCAAGCTTCAAGCACTTGATCTCTTCGTGATGCATCACTTGAACTTGCACACCGCAACCTAACCCCACAAAGAACTCTCACGAAGACATGGGTTAGCACACAAAGCGTAATGAACAATGCTTACCATACCATGGGATCACTTGATCCCTCTCGGTACATCTTCTACGCTTTGTGAGTTGATCAACTTGATTCACTCTTGACTTAGTCTTGATCAACCTTGAATCTTTCCAACTCTCTTCATTTGGATGATGTCTTGAAGGTGGACATGAATGATCACACAATCTTATTCTTCAAGACATGCTTGCAATAAGCTCAACACTCACATGACCAATCTTTGGATAATTCCTTGAATAGCACCTTGGTCGACACAAAACTCTCCTTGAAACCAACACATGTACTCCAAGAAAAGCCTATGGACAAAACCTTCAAATAAACTCAAGGTAACCATTAGTCCATAGAGAATGTCATCAATTACCAAAACCACACATGGGGGCACCGCATGTCCTTTCACATTGGTGCTTTCATTGAGAGTTCCTCTGTGTCGTCACCTTTAGGCCCGATGGCTCCTTCGATCATCAACAACGACGCGGTCCAGGGTGAGACTTTTCTCCCCGGACAGATCTTAAATTCGGCGGCTTTGCACTGCGGGCCAATTCGCAGCCATCTGGAGCAGATTGAAAGCTACACCCCTGGCCATCAGGTCAGATTTGGAAGTTTGAACTACACGGCCGATGTCCGCGGAGACTTGATCTTCGACGGGTTCGAGCCACAGCCAAGCGTGCCGCACTATTATGATGGGCACGATCTAGCTCTGCCGCCGAACAGTGTCCTGGAGGCCGCACCAGTGTCCGCTCCGACCCTTAGCTCGGAGCCGAGTGCGCCAATCAAGGATGGGTGGCTGGACACCGCCTCGGGGGCTGCAATCTCTACGGCGATCGAGCCGAACACCATACCCGTCCTTTGTGACGCTCGTGACTCCAAGGTGCCGGACTCCTTTCCGGACTCCGAACCTTCCGCGCCCCTGCCAATCAAATCTGATTGGGCGCCGACAATGGAGTTCACCTCCGCGGACATCTTTCAGCACTCGCCCTTTGGCAACATTTTGAATTCACTAAAGTCTCTCTCTTTATCAGGAGAGCCCTGGCCGGACTATGGTCGGCAAGGTTGGGATGCGGACGATGAAGAAATTCAAAGCCCACCCACCACCCACTTCATAGCCACTGTCGATGATTTAACCGACATGCTCGACTTCGACTCAGAAGACATCGACAGTATGGACGACGATGCAGGAGACGAACAAGACTCAGCGCCTACAGGGCACTGGAAGGCCACCTCGTCATATGACATATACATGGTGGACACCCCAAAAGAAGGGAACGGCGACGGACCAACGGAGGATGACCCCTCCAAGAAACAGCCTAAGCGCCGACGTCAGCGGCGCCGCTCTAAATCCCGCCACAACAAAAACGGCGATTCCGGCACCGGAGACAATAACACCCCGGACAGTGCCGAAGACAACCCCCTCCAGCAGGATTCTGCACAGGAGGATGGAGAAGCCAGCCCTCATGAGAGAGCGGCAGACAGAGAGGTAGAGGACGATAATTACATGCCCCCCTCCGAAGATGAGGCAAGCCTCGACGACTACGAATTTGTCGTGCCTAAGGATCCCGTCGAACAAGAGCGTTTCAAACGCAGGCTCATGGCCATGGCGAGCAGCCTCAAGAAAAAACAGCAACAACTTAGAGCTGACCAAGACTTGCTAGCCGACAGATGGACTGATGTCCTTGCGGCCGAAGAGTACGAACTTGAACGCCCCTCCCCGAGCTACCCAAAACGCAGGCTGCTACCTCGATTAGAGGAAGAAGCACCTAGACCTACATCACCAGCGCATGATACGGCCGACCGGCCACCTCGTGGCTGTGACAGAGAGGCCTCTCGGCCCTCCACTCAAGCCGCACCCCGGCGCCGCTCAAAGAATACCAAGGCATGGGGAAACGCGCCAGACCTGCGAGATATATTGGAGGACAGGGAAGGCAAACAAGATCGATCTATGGATCGCGTGCGCCCACGACCGCGTGGCGATAACCGTCATGCCGACATGGTAAATCCGGTCGGGCGAACACAGCAGACAAAGCTCATTTGAGCTACGTCATGATATAGCCCAATACATGAGGCGCCAAGACACCCACTATGCTTCACGAGGCAGTAATGGATCATCAAATCCCCGAAGGTTTCAAACCCGTAAACATCGAATCATACGATGGCACAAAAGACCCTGCGGTATGGATCGAGGACTATCTCCTTCATATCCACATGGCCCGCGGTGATGATCTACACGTGTCACGCCCAATATGCGACCCTATCCAAAAGGAACTCGACGGTCCCACCAAGGATAGACCCGCATATTGAAACGCTTTTGCAAGGTGGATATCATTACATCAACATTACATAATACATAGGGATACATACATAAGGCACAAATGCCACAAGAATACATCAACATCATACAAGAGATCAACATCCGACTACGGAAGAAACATAAACCGAAACTCAAACGACATCCACCACCGCTAGCCCAGGCTGCCGACACGGAACCTATCCTCGATCAAGAAGAAGCAAAAGAAGAACTCAACGCAAGCAAGCATCGCTCTCGCGTCATGATCATCGCAAAACATGTACCTGCAACTGGTGGTGTAGTAATCTGTGAGCCACGAGGACTCAGCAATCCCATTACCATGGGTATCAAGACTAGCAAAGCTTAATGGGAAAAGGAAGGGGTAAAGTGGTGAGGTTGCAGCAGCGACTGAGCATATATGGTGGCTAACATACGCAAATGAGAGCGAGAAGAGAAACAAAGGAACGGTCGTCAACTAGTAATGATCAAGAAGTGGTCCTGAACTCCTACTTACGTCCGACATAACCCAGAAACCGTGTTCTCCTCTCGAACAACCCCGAAAAGAGACACTCACGGTTACGCACACGGTTGGTGTATTTTAGAAGAGTTTGCTTCAAGTTTACTACAACCGGATATCAACAAATTCCCATCTGCCACATAACCGCGGGCACGGCTCTCGAAAGTTTATACCCTGCAGGGGTGTCCCAACTTAGCCCATGATAAGCTCTCGCGATCAACGATGGATATTCCTTCTCCCCGGGAAGACCCAATCAGTCTCGGAATACCGGCTACAAGACATTTCGACAGCAATAAAACAAGACCAGCAAAGCCGCCCGATGCGCCGACAATCCCGATAGGAGCTGCACATATCTCGTTCTCAGGGCAACACCGGATGAGACATCCTACGAGTAAAACCAAACCTCAAGTTGCCCCAAGGTGGCCCCGCAGTCTACTCGGTTCGAACCAGCACTTAGAGAAGCACTGGCCCGGGGGGGGGGCTAAAATAAAGATGACCCTTGGGTTAATTACTCCCAAGGGAAAGGTAGGTAGTGGTGAGGCAAATGGTAAAACCAATGTTGGGCCTTGCTGGAGGAGTCTTATTCAAAGCGAACTGTCAAGGGGGTCCCATAAATCACCCGACCGCTGTTAGGGACGCAAAATCCGGGAACATAATACCGATATGACGGAAACTAGGGCGGCAAGAGTGGAACAAAACACCAGGCATAAGGCCGAGCCTTCCACCCTTTACCAAGTGTATAGATGCATTAATTAAATAAGATATATTGTGATATCCCAACAAGTAAACATGTTCTAACAAGGAACAACATCTCCATGTGCCAACAAGGAACAAACTTCATCTTCACCTGCAACTAGCAACGCTATAAGAGGGGCTGAGCAAAGCGGTAACATAGCCAAACAATGGTTTGCTAGGAAGGGTGACAAAGGTTAGAGGCTGACATGGCAATTTGGGATGGCTTGATAAACAGGTAATAGGTAGCGCAACATAGCGATAGAACGAAGCAACTAGCATAGCAATGATAGTAGTGAGATCCAAGGTAGCGGTCATCTTGCCTGAAATCCCGCTAGGAAGAAGAACGAGTCCATGAAGAAGACGAACGGATGAAGCCGAACCAAGCGTAGACGAACGAATCCTCACGATCGCAACGAAACATGAACTAACAAGAAGAAGCACACAACATAGTAAACACACCTCACATGAACAAGACATGATGCACAACAAACATGATGCATGACAAATCTAGATGAGTCTACTCATGGCAAGAGATGATGCAAAACAAGAGCAACACATCAAAGCAAGTTTAAATGAGGCCGGGAACAACATGTAACAATTCCGGTAAGTCCTCATATGCAAATTTCAAAATTGGTCCAGATCTGAATAACTTTATGTTCAAGTTGTTAAACAGCAATTCAAAATGCACCAAGATGATCTACACGAAAATCTAGTCAAGTTACATATAAAGTTCATTAGATTTGGAGCTACGGTCTAGAAGATATGAGCAAAACAAGTTAAACATGGCATTGATGCAAAATGCACCCAAACATCAAGCAAAACACCTCAAAACAAGTATGCAACAAGATAATATGAAACTACGTGCAAAATCAAGCAAGTTTCACATAGAGCACACTCAAAACGGAGCAACGGTTCAACACATACACATGAAACAAGTTATAGCAAGAATCTGTCCAAAACAGCAAGTAGGCATATTGCAAGCATCAAAACAACATGCTACAGCATCTCAACGTAATAACCAAAGGCATGGGCATGATCTACAGGTAAAGCATGACAAAACATGAACACTGAGCTATCTCCAGAAACAACTAGAACATGCTCAAAAACACATGGCAAGATTGCAAATAATAACAGTTTCAGGCATTGGCAGAAATAACATCAGGTTGCAATGTTTAGAGCTATCAAACAACATGTTACAGGAACTTAACATGGAAAATAAAGGCATGGCATGAATCTACAAATTGCATAGAACAAAAGTCCTTTACTGACCATAAGCCAAAAAGGATAAGAAGATATGATGGCACCCATGTAAACATGGCAAGTTATATTACAGATTCATACATGGCAGGAACAACAAGTAGGCATGTTGGTGAGCTTGAACCACTCACCACAGAGCAAAACATGGCATGGCAAGGCAACCAACAGTAAGAAGACATGGCATAGAAGCTATACATGGCAAGAACAACATCATATCATGCAATAATCAACTACAACAACCTTGGCAAAATTGAATAACATGTAAACAATCTGCCAGGAACATTTTATAGCAAAAGTAGAGCTCGATTGACTCAAGCTAGACTACTCCATAATTGCAAAAAAAGACGTGGGAGATATAGCCGCATCGAGGGCGTTATACATGTAACGTTGGGCATCTTGCCCACCATGGCGCCTCCGCACTCCGCTTGTTGGCCGCCCACTACCTTCGGCTTGACGCTAAAGGTCTTCAACCATAAGCCGAAGTGGGGCTGGATGCAGAGGAAGGCCTCACACATGACGATAAACGTCGAGATGTTGAGGATGAAGTTTGGGGCCAGATCGTGGAAATCCAGGCCGTAGTAGAACATGAGTCCCCGGACAAATGGGTAAAGTGGGAAACCTAGTCCGTGGAGGAAGTGGGTGAGAAACACCACCCTCTCATGGGGCCTGGGGGTGGGAATGAGCTGCCCCTTGTTGGGAAGCCGGTGCGCGATGTCATTAGACAAGTATCCGGCCTTCCTTAGCTTCTTGATGTGTCCCTCCGTGATGGAGGAAACCATCACTTGCCTCCCGCTCCGGACATGGCTGGAGAAGGTTGAGGTGAGATGTGCAAACTTGGGCGCTGGAGCTTGAGTGCACGAAAATGGATAAGCAAAGGAGGAAGAAGGCGTAGATGGAAAAGGTGGATCCTTATCCCCTTATATGGGCGGACGAAACTATGCGCCCCCACCCGCCTGGTAAAACTCACTTATCTCCCAAGCGCCATAACTTAATGGCACGGTTGGGTTACCCACGTCCGTATTGATGAGAATCCCGGAATAAGGGGACACGATCTCTGCTTTAACAAGACGTGCCAAGGAAACTGCCTCGCTAAGTGCGCTAAGGTGGGACAGTAAAAACGATTCGAATAAAGGCTTGGCCGTGGTATGGTGACATGCTGTGAAATACGTCAGCAGATTAGAATTGTGTGAATATTGTTCTCTCTACGGTGGTATGTGGAAATTATTTTGCAGAGCCGGACACTATCCTTGTGTTCAAAATCTTCTATGAACTATTCGGAGGAGGAATCCGCCTTGCAATGCCGAAGACAAACTGCGCGCGGACTAAATCGTCATTGAAGCCTGGTTCAGGGGCTCTTGAGGGAGTCCTGGATTAGGGGTGTCCGGATGGCGGACTATGACTTTTGGCCGGACTCGTGGACTATTAATATAAAAGATTGAAGACTTCGTCCCGTGTCCGGATGGGACTTTCCTTGGCGTGGAAGGAAAGCTTGGCGATACAGATACGTAGATCTCCTTCCATTGTAACCGACTCTGTGTAACCCTAACCCTCTCCGGTGCTATATAAACCGGAGGGTTTTAGTCCGTAGGACAAACAACAATCATACCATAGGCTAGCTTCTAGGGTTTAGCCTCTTTGATCTCGTGGTAGATCTACTCTTGTACTACCCATATCATCAATATTAATCAAGCAGGAGTAGGGTTTTACCTCCATCGAGAGGGCCCAAACCTGGGTAAAAACATCGTGTCCCTTGTCTCCTGTTACCATCCGCCTAGACGCACAGTTTGGAACCCCTACCCGAGATCCGCCGGTTTTGACACCGACAGGGAGACTGAAGGAAATATGCCCTAGAGGCAATAATAAAGTTGTTATTTACATTTCCTTCTATAATGATAAATGTTTATTATTCATGCTAGAATTGTATTAACCGGAAACTTGATACATGTGTGAATACATAGACAAAACAGAGTGTCCCTAGTATGCCTCTACTTGACTAGCTCGTTAATCAAAGATGGTTAAGTTTCCTGACCATAGACATGTGTTGTCATTTGATGAACGGGATCACATCATTAGGAGAATGATGTGATGGACAAGACCCATCCGTTAGCTTAGCATAATGATCGTTAAGTTTTATTGCTATTGCTTTCTTCATGACTTATACATATTCCTTTGACTATGAGATTATGCAACTCCCGAATACCGGAGGAACTCCTTGTGTGATATCAAACGTCACAACATAACTGGGTGATTGTAAAGATGCTCTACAGGTGTCTTCGAAAGTGTTTGTTGGGTTGGCATAGATCGAGATTAGGATTTGTCACTCCGAGTATCGGAGAGGTATCTCTGGGCCCTCTCGGTAATGCACATCATGATAAGCCTTGCAAGCAATGCGACTAATGAGTTTATTGCGGGATAATGCATTACGGAGCGAGTAAAGAGACTTTTTGGTAACGAGATTGAACTAGGTATGATGATACCGACGATCGAATCTCGGGCAAGTAACATACCGTTGACAAAGGGAATGACGTATGTTGTCATTGCGGTTTGACCGATAAAGATCTTCGTAGAATATGTCGGAACCAATATGAGCATCCAGGTTCCGCTATTGGTTATTGACCGGAGATGTGTCTCGGTCATGTCTACATAGTTCTCGGACCCGTAGGGTCCGCTCGCTTAATGTTCGACGACGACTTGTATTATGAGTTATGTGTTTTGATGACCAAACATAGTTTGGAGTCCCGGATGAGATCACGGACATGACAATGAGTCTCGAAATAGTCGAGAGATAAAGAATGATATATTGGACGATGATATTCAGAAACCGGAATGGTTCCGGATCGTTTCGGGTATTTTTTGGAGTACCGGGAGGTTACCGGACCCCCCGGGAAGTAATGGGCCTACATGGGCCGCAGGGGAGAGGGGAGGCAGCCCACAAGGGGTGGTCGCGGCCCCCTCCCATGGGGAGTCCGAATTGAACTAGGTGAGGGGGCGCGCCCCCCTTTCCTTCTCCTCTTCCCTCTCCCTTCCCCTTTCCCCCTCCGTAAGAAAGGAAGGGGAAGGCGAATAGGACTTGGAGTCCTATTCGTTTTCCCAACATGGCGCGCCCCCTAGGCCGGCGGCCTCCTCCCCTCCTCCTTTATATACGGGGGCAGGGAGGCACCCCAAAGCGCATCAATTGTTCTCTTAGCCATGTGCGGTGCCCCACTCCACAGTTTACTCCTTCGGTCATAGCGTCGTAGTGCTTAGTCGAAGCCCTGCGCGGATCACATCACCATCACCGTCACCACGCTGTCGTGCTGACGAAACTCTCCCTCGACCCTCTGCTAGATCAAGAGTTCGAGGGACGTCATCGAGCTGAACGTGTGCTGAACTTAGAGGTGTCGTACGTTCGGTACTTGATCGGTTGGATCGTGAAGACGTTCGACTACATCAACCACATTAAACTAACGCTTACGCTTTCGGTCTACGAGGGTACGTGGACACACTCTCCCCCTCTCGTTGCTATGCATATCCTAGATAGATCTTGTAACATCCCAAATTTTCAATTTGGCATGTTATACATAGGTCATCCATGCATATCATATTTTATTGCATTTTCGTTTGCAATCCTCGAAATCCTAAGCAACTCAAGGACCCTTGGAGAGAGTTGGGGATTTTCCGAGTCTCATATTTGATTTTTATCAAATACTGAAGACGAGGATTTTTGGTTTTAATTATTTTTCTCTCCGGAAAATATTTCATTTTAAATAAATAAATGAGGGGAGATAATATGACTTCTCCAAAATAATTGAAATATCGGAGGAAAAATGTTAAAATCATTATTTGGTTTTTATTTGATTTATTTTGGAATTTTATTCGCCCTAGAAAAATTTGCATGTTTTAAAAAATTGCATTTTAGGGGCCAAGAAAAGTTCATCCTGTTCTAAATATTCCATTTAGTCGGAGAAAACTTATTTTGGAATTTTTAGATTTTTATTTATATTTTTCTAGGATTTTTTCTTAGTCCGCTGAACGTTTTAAAAAAAAATATAGAGGACCCGCGCCCGGGCCAGGGCCAGGGCTGACCGAGCAGGCAACCCACCGCCCAGCGCCGCCGCCTTCCCAGCGTCGCCGCCGCCGTGTCCGACCCGGACACCGCCGCCCGCCGTCGCATTGCCCCTCCCAAGTCGGAGCCCCCCACAACCTATATAAGCCCCCCCTAGCCACCACCACCACCGCCGCCCTCGCCTCGCCCAGCCGAGCCGAGCGAACCCGCCGCCCCTCGCGCGCCTGAAACCGCCCGCCGCCGCCGTGGTCGCCGCCTCGCCTCCCCGAGCCCGCCGCCCTCGCCGAGCCTCGCCAGAGCCGCCCGCCTCAGGGACGACCTCGCCGAGGTAGCCACCACGCCCTGCTTTTTTTTTAAAACCCTTCGTTTTTTTAAACCCTAGTTCCTTTTTTTATAGATCGGTTTTATTCTCCGGTTTATTTGTTTAGCGGCGTCATTGCTCGTTTCGTTCTAACGAACGTGTTCGTCGTTTAGTTTCTGCTAACGAACGTTCGTTTGTTTAGCCGTTCGTCGTTTTCTTTTTTCGGATTTATTCCGTGATTTTTCCGATCGCGATTTCTGATCCGACGTTCGAACTAGTATAACTTTTCGCTCGTGTATCGGAATCAGGCGATTCAAGCGCCTGGAGTTTCATCTCGAAACCCTCTTTCCGAATAGCCAACTCAAACAAGTTTTTGCCTCTGTAAAATTTGACCCTTGTTCAGATTAGTAAACGGATCTTGTTTCTTTCGCCGTTTGAGTTTCGTTGCTCCGTTTGGTTTGATTCTTGTTGTGAACCGGAGTTCTTAAGTTGAACTCTCCGGTCAACCTCTTTCAGTTGAAGTTTCGTTTGTGCTTCTTTGCTTGTTGCTTATGTATGTATTGTTTGTTTGCGATAGAATTCCCGGAGTGCGAAGCGTGTTACTACGAGTCACTAGGATTCCCGGATCGTCAGCAAGGCAAGTAACACTTTGATCATGCTCTTTTCATACCCAGTTTTTATGCATTAGTTTCAACCCTCAAACATTGCATGGTTAGGATGTCATTAATTTGTGGGTTGGGAAGTAGATGATGAGGTAGGAACCTATTGCCATGTTACTGTCAAACCCTTGGGAGTTACTTCTACGTACTGCTTATATTGCTATGCTATGCTCGTAGACGTGGATTGGGTTTGAGAGTTATCCATGACAGATGTGAGATTGTTAATCAATGGTTAACTTAAGGTGGCAACTTTAATACACATCTGGGTGGATTGAGGCACCTGGGGAACCCAGTGTTGTCTGTTTTGTTTTGGAAATCCCGCGGTACCGTGTGATCTTCCTATGGACCGCTACCAGTGCTCAAAGGAACTGAGATTATTCATGCTAGAAACTTCCGTGTGCAGCCACAAGCTATTATGGGCTCTAGCATAGTTGAGTAAGTTACGTGAAGCTCTTGAAGAGGTAGATCAGCAGGTAGTGGGTTTTGTAGGTTTGGTATGGTCTACCGGAGTAAAGAGTTAATGTTTACGAAAGACTGTGTCTCGGTCATCCGTTTCTCAAACACCATGCAAAGGCGAGAAATCAACGGAGGCGATCGAGTCTTGTGGGGAAAAGTGCGCAAACCTCTGCAGTGTGTACAATCTAATCATGGTTAGCCGTGTCCCCGGTTATGGACAATTCTGAGTATCTAGTACTTGAGTATTCACATGTATCTCATCACTCTAAATTAATATTGCTGGGATGTTAATTAGCTTAATTGGGATTGAGTTGGGGTTATACCTTCTCGATGATGTTTCAACCACCATGATAGTTAAATTAAAATTTATTCCTTTGTTGTAGGGAAAAATTGGCTTTCCGCAAAGCAGAATCAGAGAGCTTTCCACCAGCCAAATATGCATGTAGTGGTAGCATTATTATGTTATTGCTCTATTGTGTTACATTGCCAAAGATATTCCATGTGTCGACCGTTCTCAGGCTGCAACGTATTATGTTGCAGACTTTTCAGACGAGGAGTAAGGTTCGATAGGTCGTTGCCGTGCAGCTCAGCTATGTCGTTGGAGTTGATGGACTCACTTTACCTTCCAAGCCTTCCGCTGTTATCGTATTAGATTGCCTTAAGCCATATTATTGTAATAAGTTCTCTTTTGAGACATTCGATGTAATAAGTGTGTGATTGCTACTCTGTTATAAATCCTTCGAGTACTGTGTGTGTCAGCATTACTGATCCAGGGATGACATGGAAACACAGAGACTTGACCGTCTGAGGTCGGGTCGCTACAAGATGGTATCAGAGCACACGCTGAGTGTAGGACACGACCACTAAGATAAAACCATAGGTCACTCTTCTCTACTCATTTCGACTCCTCTCCATTTTTCCACTCTTTAGGATGACGGAGATGAAGAACAAGTTTGCACAACCAGATGAAGACACACCTTTTGGACGCCACTTGAAGGAAGTCACTAGGTACCTGAATATTGGAATACCAAGCTTCACCGGGACGTACAACGCCACTTTACCAGAAGAAGAGCGCTGGATGATTCAAGTACAAGTTCCAGGAAGGACATTCTCGCCAACTTCCAAGCCCGTAGAGTTTTCTTTTGAAGCACCCACCTGGAGCCTTGGCAAGAGTATGGCAGCTCACATTACCATGGGACGCATTGGAGAAGTCTACAACCGGGAGCTTAAAGACACCATATATCAAATATGTGGGCGCCGAGACGAGCAATAGGAAGTAATCAACACCAAGAAGGATAGATCCATTGCAGCTTACATCCAGGAGCTAAACCAGCACATTCGGCGTCAAGAGAACCAGATGTGCGCAGACATGATGGAGATGAAGAAGGCGAAAACTAGGATCATCGAGCTGGAGGAAGAACTCAAGTTTACACGCGATGGATATGAGGAAGAAATCAAGACCCTACTGGAGAAGAATGACGATCTAGTCAAGAAGATCGGAGTCTTCATGGGAGGACCAACACCGAAGAAGAGGAATAAGATCCCACTTGTCCGGACAACTACATCATCATCGACGACACCGACTCTGACCCAAGTGATGATGACTACGAAGACGAAGCTGGAGCAGACATCATGGAGTCTTCCACCGATCAAAATTTCTAGATGACCACCATATAATAGTAGTATTCCCCCATGTAATTAGTAGTAGTTGAGCACTTATGCGATAGTCCTAGACTGTTTTGTATGCCCTTGCTTGATTGATTGAATGAATGTGTGTGTTTGCCTCATATGCATATGGGTAGTGTTTCTCCCTAGATCTTTTCTATTCTAATCTCTTCCATCTAAAACCCTCGGATGCCTCCAGGGCGTGACCCGGTTTTGTTTTCCCACCGGAGCTCACCCAGTTGATCCAGCAGCAGAATGCCTTGATGCAATTGCTAGTTCAGAACCAGGGCAACAACAACAACAACAATGCCAACAACAACCCACTGCCAGTGGACAACTTAACCCGTTTCCTGAGGCTACAACCGCCGGTGTTTTCCAGTAGCACCAAGCGAATAGTTGCTGATGATTGGCTACGCCGTATTGGAAGGGAGTTAACCACCGCAGGATGCACGGATACGGAAAGGGTGCGCTTTGCCGCACATCAATTGGATGGACCAGCAGCCGCATGGTGGGAGAATTACACGGCTACTTTTCCTATAGCCAATGTCACTTGGGACCAGTTCCAACAAGCTTTTCGCATGGCCCATGTCTCAACTGGAGCCATGCAGATAAAGAAGCGTGAGTTTCACAACTTACGCCAGGGGAACCGTACTGTGGCCCAGTACGTGGACGAGTTTAGCAAGTTATCACGCTATGCCCCTGATGATGTGGCCACATATGCCGCCAAGGTGAGAAGTTTATGGAAGGGCTGAATGATGAGATGAGTATGCGCTTGATGGTGGCAACTTTCAACAACTACCAGAGTTGGTAGATAAGGCCCTAATGATTGAAGGAAAGCAACAGCAGATTGAGAGTCAGTAAGAGGAAGTATGGACAAGGGAAGTATAACTCAGAGCTCACCAGAAGCCTCGCTTAACCCCGAACTCGGGAGGACTTGTTCATAACCATGGAGGTCATAACCATACTGGAGGAGGATCGCATAATCAAAATGGTGCGAAGAACGGGAATGGGAATGGAGTCAACAATAAATCGCTCTAAGCCAGCTACACCCGCCAAGAGGGACTTAAGCCAAGTTATTTGCTTTAAGTGCGGGAAGACATGGCACTATGCCAATGACTGCCCTGAAGGAAAGAATGGAAACGGAAATGGAAGCGCTGGGAAGAAGCCCAATCCATTCAACAAAGGACAAGTGAACCACGTTAACGTGGAGGAAGTTGAAGAGCAGCCGGACGCGGTAATAGGTAAGTTTTTGGTTCAGTCATTTACCGCTATTGTTCTTTTACGATCTTTGGTGCATCGCATTCATACATATCAAGGGATTTGTGGATAAGTTTAAGTTACCAACCCAGACCCTTAGGACCCCTCTTTTAGTGAGCTCGCCCAGAGCAGAGTACATGGCTAGCAGATGGTGCACCCAGATACCCCTAATCATTGGCACGCATGTTTTTCCGTCTGACCTAATTATCTTGGAGTCGCAAGGATTGGATGTGATATTAGGTATGGACTGGATGTCAAAGTATGGAGGAAGTATTGACTGTGCTAGCAAGTCAATTTATCTTACCACCTCGGAGGGAAAAGGGATTAAGTATGTATCTAGGCATGTGCCTAGGAGGAGCCAAGTGAATGCCCTCACGGGAGTTGTACAGGAGGAAGTACCTGTAGTAAAGGATTATCCGGATGTTTTCCCAGAGGAGTTGCGGGCATGCCACGGATCGAGACATCGAGTTTCGATAGAGCTATTGCCGTGCAGGACCAAGATCCAAGAGACCCTACCGGATGCCCGCAAATGATCTGGAGGAAATTAAGAAGCGGATCAAGGAGCTATTGGAGAAAGGTTACATTCGTAGAAGTTCATCACCTTGGGGAGCCCCAGTACTTTTGGTGGAGAAGAAGGATAAATCCCTGAGGATGGTTGTTGATTATCGAGCTCTAAATGAAGTAACGATAAAGAACAAGTATCCCTTACCGATGATTAATGATATGTTTGATCAGTTGCAAGGAGCTAAGGTGTTTTCGAAGATTGATCTCTGATCGAGGATACCATCGATTGAAGATCCGAGAGAAGTATATACCAAAGACAGCATTTACCACACGGTATGGATTATATGAGTATACGGTCATGTCATTTGGACCGACTAACGCCCTGCCTTTTCATGAGTATGATGAACAAGGTGTTCATGGAGTATTTGGACAAGTTTGTTGTGGTGTTTATTGATGATATTATGGTATACTCGAAGAACAAAGAGGAGCACGCGAACACTTGCGTTTGGTTCTCGAGAAACTCAGGGAACACCAGTTATACGCCAAATTCAGCAAGTGTGAGTTTTGGTTGAAGGAAGTTGGATTTCTTGGGCATGTTATATCAGGAGAGGGTATAGCAGTAGATCCCAGTAAGGTTCAGTCAGTTACTGAATGGTTGGCACCCACTTCAGTTGGCGAGATCCGCGATTTCCTTGGACCGGCGAGGATATTATCGGAGATTCATTGAGAATTTTTCCAAGATTGCTAAGCCAATGACTGAATTGCTAAAGAAGGATACTAAGTTCAAATGGACAGAGGATTGCGAGGCAAGTTTTCAGGAGTTGAAGAAACGGTTGACTACAGCCCCAGTGCTGACATTGCCATATATACATAAGGAGTTTCAAGTGTATTGTGACGCCTCTTGCTTGGGACTCGGATGTGTTCTTATGCAGGACAGAAAAGTTGTTTCGTATGCCTCACGACAACTGAAGCCACATGAGTTGAACTATGCCACGCATGATTTGGAGTTAGCAGCTGTAGTACATGCGTTGAAGACCTGGAGACATTATCTTATTGGAAACCGTTGTGATGTGTACACGGATCATAAGAGTTTGAAGTACATTTTCACATAGAAGGAGTTAAACCTCAGACAGAGGAGATGGCTGGAACTTATAAAGGATTACGATATGAAGCTATGCTATCATCTAGGAAAGGCCAACGTCGTAGCAGACGCTTTGAGCCGAAAGAGTTATGCTAATATCCTTGAAAGCAAAGGATTGCCAAAGGAGTTAGCTGCGGAGATCATGGAACTTCGATTGGAGATTGTTCCAAGAGGTTTTATTGCAACAATGGAGGTTCAATCGTATTTGTTGAACAAGATTCGAGAAGCTCAGAAGGAGGACAAAGAGATTGCTGAGATAAGAGAGAAGATGGGCGAAGGAAAAGCCAAAGGTTTTCGCGAGGATGAGCATGATACCTTGTGGTTTGAGGACCAGATTTATGTGCCCAACAATTCGGAGATCAGGAAGTTAATACTTCAGGAGGCCCATGACTCACCATACTCGATTCACCCCAGAAACACCAAGATGTATTTGGACTTGAAGGAACGTTTCTGGTGGACTGGTATGAAGGATATTGCCGAGTATGTAGCCATATGTGATGTATGTCAGAGAGTGAAGGCAGAGCATCAGAAGCCAGCAGGACTGTTACAACCTATGCCAATACCCGAATGGAAGTGGGACAAAACTTGGCATGGACTTTATTACCGGATTACCCAGAACCAAGGCAGGATATGATTCAATATGGGTAGTTACGGATCGTTTGACCAAAGTAGCCCATTTCATCCTAGTGAAAACAACCTATACAAGTGCAAAGTTGGCCAAGATATATATGACCAGGATCGTATGTTTGCATGGAGTTCCGAGAAGCATCGTATCAGATAGAGGAACGTAGTTTACTTCAAAGTTTTGGCATCAGCTACACCAGACTTTGGGTACCAGATTGGAGTTCAAGATGCTGCGTTCCATCCGCAGACGGATGGATGCAGAAGAGAGTCAATCAGATTCTCGGAGGACATGTTGAGAGCCTCGCGCTTAGATTATGGATCTAGTTGGGATGACAATTTGCCGTACGCAGAGTTCTCGTACAATAACAGCTACCAGGCCAGTTTGAAGATGGCACCGTTCGAAGCCCTGTATGGACGCAGATGTAGAACACCATTGATGTGGGATGAGGTTGGAGACCGTCAGTTGTTTGGACCAGATTTGATCAAGGAATCAGAGGAGAAGGTTAAACTGATCAGAGACAGACTAAAGATTGCTCAGTCTAGACATAAGAGTTACGCAGATTCAAAACGCAAGGAAGTAACCTATGAAATTGGAGACAGAGCCTATCTGCGAGTATCACCCTTGAGGGGAGTGAAACGTTTTGGAGTAAAAGGAAAGTTAGCCCCAAGATTTGTAGGACCGTATCGTGTTTTGGAACGGATGGGAGAAGTTTCCTACAAGCTGGAGTTACCTGAAGGATTGTCAGGAGTTCACGATGTGTTTCACGTATCACAGCTGAAGAAGTGCCACGCTGAGATGGCCGATATACCGTTGAATGATACAGTGCCCTTGGAGGCGATTCAGCTGGATAGTAATCTGACCTATGAGGAGAAGCCAATAAAGATTCTTGATTTCGACAATCGAGTCACTCGCAGCAAGGTTATCAAGTTTTGCAAAGTCCAGTGGAGCCACCATACCGAGGAGGAAGCCACCTGGGAGCGAGAAGAGGATATTCGCAAGGACCATCTGCACCTATTTTATAGCCAACCCGAATCTCGAGGGTGAGATTCATCTTAAGGGGGGTAGGTTTGTAACATCCTAAATTTTCAATTTGGCATGTTATACATAGGTCATCCATGCATATCATATTTTATTGCATTTTCATTTGCAATCCTCGAAATCCTAAACAACTCAAGGACCCTCGGAGAGAGTTGGGGATTTTCCGATTCTCATATTTGATTTTTATCAAATCAAGACGAGGATTTTTGGTTTTAATTATTTTTCTCTCGGAAAATATTTCATTTTAAATAAATAAATGAGGGGAGATAATATGACTTCTCCAAAATAATTGAAATATCGGAGGAAAAAATGTTACAATCATCATTTGGTTTTTATTTGATTTATTTTGGAATTTTATTCGCCTAGAAAAATTTGCATGTTTTTAAAAAATTGCATTTTAGGGGCCAAGAAAAGTTCATCCTGTTCTAAATATTCCATTTAGACGGAGAAAACTTATTTTGGAATTTTTAGATTTTTATTTATATTTTTCTAGGATTTTTTCTTAGTCCGCGGAACATTTTAAAAAAATATAGAGGACCCGCGCCCGACTGGGCCAAGGGCCCAGCCGAGAAGGCCGGCCCACCTTCAGGCCGCCTTCCTCAAGCGTCGCCCGCCGTGTCCGACCGGACACCGCCGCCGCCTTGCCCCTCCCCCAAGTCGGAGCCCCCCCAACCTATATAAGCCCCCTAGCCACCACCACCACCGCCGCCCTCGCCTCGCCCGCCGAGCAGAGCCGAGCCCCACTCGCCGCGCCTGCGCCCGCCGCCGCGCCGCCATAGGTCGCCGCCGCCTCCGCCGAGCCCCGCCGCCCTTGCTGAGCCCCGCCGTAGCCGCCCGCCTCGCCGGACGACCTCGCCGGAGGTAGCCACCCACCTCGCCGGACGACCTCGCCAGAGGTAGCCACCCGTCGTTCGGTTTTTTTAAAAACCCCTTCGGGTTTTTTAGAAAAACCCTAGTTCGTTTTTTTATAGATCGGTTTTATTCTCCGGTTTATTTGTTTAGCGAGCGTTCGCTCGTTCGTTCGTTCTAACGAACGTGTTCTTCGTTTAGTTTCTGCTAACGAACGTTCGTTCGTTTAGCCGTTCGTCGTTTTCTTTTATCGGATTTATTCCATGATTTTTCCGATCGCGATTTCTGATCCGACGTTCGAACTAGTATAACTTTTCGCTCGTTTATCGAAATCAGGCGATTCAAGCGCCTGGAGTTTCATCTCCAAACCCTCTTTCCGAATAGCCAACTCAAACAAGTTTTTGCCTCTGTAAAATTTGACCCTAGTTCAGATTAGTAAACGGATCTTGTTTCTTTCGCCATTTGAGTTTCGTTGCTCCGTTTGGTTTGATTCTTCTTGTGAACCGGAGTTCTTAAGTTGAACTCTCCGGTCAACCTCTTTCAGTTGAAGTTTCATTTGTGCTTCTTTGCTTGTTGCTTATGTATGTATTGTTTGTTTGCGATAGAATTCCCGGAGTGCGAAGCGTGTTACTACGAGTCACTAGGATTCCCGGATCGTCAGCAAGGCAAGTAACACTTTGATCATACTCTTTTCATACCCAGTTCTTATGCATTAGTTTCAACCCTCAAACATTGCATGGTTAGGATGTCATTAATTTGTGGGTTGGGAAGTAGATGATGAGGTAGGAACCTATTGCCTGTTCTTTGTCAAACCCTTGGGAGTTACTTCTACGTATTGCTTATATTGCTATGCTATGCTCGTAGACGTGGATTGGGTTTGAGAGTTATCCATGACAGATGTGAGATTGTTAATCAATGGTTAACTTAAGGTGGCAACTTTAATACACATCTGGGTGGATTGAGGCACCTGGGGAACCCAGTGTTGTCTGTTTTGTTTTGGAAATCCCGGGGTACCCGTGTGATCTTCCTATGGACCGCCACCCAGGCTCAAAGGGAACTGAGATTATTCATGCTAGAAACTTCCGTGTGCAGCCACAAGCTATTATGGGCTCTAGCATAGTTGAGTAAGTTACGTGAAGCTCTTGAAGAGGTAGATCAGCAGGTAGTGGGTTTTTTGTAGGTTTGGCATGGTCTACCCGGAGTAAAGAGTTAATGTTTCTGAAAGACTGTGTCTCGGTCATCCGTTTCTCAAACACCATGCAGTGCGAGAAATCAACGGAGACGATCGAGTCTTGTGGGGAAAAGTACGCAAACCTCTACAGAGTGTACAATCTAATCATGGTTAGCCGTGTCTCCGGTTATGGACAATTCTGAGTATCTAGTACTTGAGTATTCACATGTATCTCATCACTCTAAATTAATATTGCTGGGATGTTAATTACCTTAATTGGGATTGAGTTGGGGTTATACCTTCTCAATGATGTTTCAACCACCATGATAGTTAAATTAAAATTTATTCCTTTGTTGTAAGAAAAAATTGGCTTTCCGCAAAACTGTAACCGTAGAGCTTTCCACCAGCCAAATATGCATGTAGTGGTAGCATTATTCTGTTATTGCTCTATTGTGTTACATTGCCAGCATATTCCATGTGCTGACCCGTTCTTGGGCTGCAACGTATTATGTTGCAGACTTTTCAGACAAGGAGTAAGGTTCGATAGGTCGTTGCCGTGCAGGTCAGCTATGCCGTTGGAGTTGATGGACTCACTTTACCTTCCAAGTCTTCCGCTGTTATCATATTAGATGGCCTTAAGCCATATTATTGTAATAAGTTCTCTTTTGATACATTCGATGTAATAAGTGTGTGATTGCTACTCTGTTATAAATCCTTCAAGTACTGTGTGTGTCAGCATTACCGATCCAGGGATGACATGGAAGCACAGAGACTTGACCATCTGAGGTCGGGTCGCTACAGATCTTCGTAGGAATTTTTTTAAAATTGCATGCTATGTTCCCAACAACACAATCTTTACGTATTCGCAAAAACATCATTGTCTCGTTTGTTCTGGCTACATAGAAGACGTGCATCTTTGTCTTTCGTCAAGACAAGAACTTAATTTACTGAAAAAGACTCATCCCTGCTTTATATAAATATTATAAAGCACCAACCACAATTCAATCAGTCAAACCGATAAACGAAGGACTACAAGAAAAAACAAGGGTTGGTTTAGAAAGGAAACAACAAGTCAAAAACAAAGGGTGCATGCATGGGGCATCAGCCCATCCAAGCGTCAATAAGGATAAGTGACAATAATAAGACGTGAGGCCAGCTCCTTGTAGTTCCTCGTCAACTTGTGGATGGCCGGCCAATCACGCCACTTTCTTAGAGGCTTTCATAGCTGCATAAAACCACACAATTTGTATATAACATCATTGGTTCGAATAAGGTGAGCATGCCCAATTACAAGCTTATTCCTAATACACACTAAGGTACCAAAGTTCATGCGATATGGCTTAATTAGAATAACACGCCATTCTAGGGAGTAATCATCTACATAGATAGACCGTAAGACGATGTTTTCTTCCCTGCTACTTACACGGGAGTTCAGGTGCTCGGACCATGTCCCAAAGTGCATTTATTTTGTCTCGTCAATTTTTATTTTTATAAACTATAATTGATGCTCGGATGATGTACCTTTATTTATGCCTAGCATAGACTTTGTGTCTCTAACATCTTGCATGTAGTTTTTGCCCATAATTTCTTGATTTTCGTCCATTTTATTTGAATATAACTAGACCACTCACTTCTACTTATATTGAGTGCGAGAGCCCATTCACTCACAAAAAAAGAGTGCAAGGGTCTTGGTACAAAATGCAAATTTCTAGACCATAAGCCCAAAGATACACAACAAATTAGTTTCTTACTAGTATTAATTATTTTCTTACTATTACCATGTTCAAAAACATTCAATTGATTGAAAATGCAAATATAATCAGTTGACTCAATTAAGTTGGAAAATTAAAAAATCCATTACCACAACTAACTTGTATATTACCTACACATATGCAACTAGTGAATATTAAAGAGAGAATTTGCTTCCTCTCAACTAGGAAGGTCTTGGGCCCCAAGTGCAAGGGTTTGTAGCAAGCAACTGTTCGCCTTCGTATGCCGAGTACCGAAACTCGGGAACTAGTAGACTGGTGTCATATGCATGACACTAGTATAAGTTACTCTCCACTATGACCAGCCTAAGTAAGTTGAAACGGAGGGAATAGTTAAATATTATCCCTAACTATCCTTGCTGATAAAGGTGTCAATAAAAGGTATAATTTTTTTCCAGATTAATTGGTGAAAAGAGCTATCAGAATAGTAACGTGGAAGCGAACCAACCTGCAGTTGGATGGTTAGAGGGACAGTGGTATCCCCAGCCCACCAGGGTTTAAATCATGGTGCTCGCATTTATTCCTGTATTTATTTCAGGATTTTCGATGATGCACATTCAGTGGGAGGAGACGTTTGATACGTCTCCATCGTATCTACTTTTCCAAACCCTTTGTCCTTTGTTTTGGATTCTAACTTGCATGATTTGAATGGAACTAACCCGGACTGACACTTTTTTAGCAGAATTGCCATGGTGTTATTTTTGTGCAGAATAAAAAGTTCTCGGAATGACCTGAAACTTCATGGAGATAAGTTTTGAAATTAATAAAAAATATTGGCGAAAGAATCAAGTGAAGGGGGCCCACACCCTGGCCATAAGGGTGGGGGGCGCGCCCTACCCCCTGGGCGCACCCTCCGACCTTCTGGGCCCCCTGGACCTCCACCGACCTCAACTCCTACTCCATATATTCACGTTCGGGGAGAAAAAAATCAGAGTGAAGGATTCATCGTGTTTTACGATACGGAGCCGCCGCCAAGCCCTGTTCTTCTTCTGGAGGACAGATCTGGAGTCCGTTCGGGGCTCCGGAGAGGGGAATCCATCGCCATCATCATCATCAACCATCCTTCATCACCAATTTCATGGTGCTCACCGGCGTGAATGAGTAATCTCATCGTAGGCTTGCTGGACGGTGATGGGTTGGATGAGATTTACCATGTAATCAAGTTAGTTTTGTTAGCGTTTGTTCCCTGGTATCCACTATCTTCTAAGATTGATGTTGCTATGACTTTGCTATGCTTAATGCTTGTCACTAGGGCTCGAGTGCCATGATTTCAAATCTGAACCTATTATGCTTTCATGAATATATTTGTATTCTTGATCCTATCTTGCAAGTTAATAGTCACCTACTACGTGTTATGATCTGGCAACCCCGGAGTGACAATAGTCGGGCCACTCCCGGTGATGACCGTAGTTTGAGGAGTTCATGTATTCACTAAGTGATAATGCTTCGGTCCGATACTCTATTAAAAGGAGGTCCTAATATCCCTTAGTTTCCAATAGGACCCCACTGCCACGGAAAGGTAGGACAAAAGATGTCATGCAAGTTCTTTTTCATAAGCACGTATGACTATATTCGGAATACATGCCTACATTGATGAACTTGAGCTAGTTCTGTGTCACCATAGGTTATAACTGTTGCATGATGAATGTCATCCAACATAATTATCCATCAATGATCCATTGCCTACGAGCTTTTTACATGTTGATCCTTGCTCCGTTACTTTTCCGTTGCCACTGTTACGACTGCTACAAAACTGCTACTGTTACTTTTGCCATCGTTACCGCTACTTCAATATTACTTTGCTACTAAATACTTTGCTGCAGATATTAAGTCTTTCAGATGTGGTTGAATTGATAACTGAGCTGCTAATACTTGAGAATATTTTTGGCTCCCCTTGTGTTGAATCAATAAATTTGGGTTGAATACTCTACCCCCCAAAACTGCTGCGATCCCCTATACTTGTGGGTTACCAACGTTCTCGTCGATGACGAGGTGCCTATGGTGGCTTCGTAAATTTCAAGATGATATGTCGGCTCAGTCTTTCGGAGGTGCTCATAGAGGTAGGGTGTGTGTGTGCGCGTCATAGGGATGAGTGTATGCGCGTGTATATGAGCGCTTGCATCTGTAGTGTGTTAAAAAAATCATAACGTGGAAATCACCTCCTCATCACACACAATATTTTCATATTGTACATTTCTGATGTGATGAAAATGTTAGATAACAACAAATACGGACAATTCAATAAATGCCACTAGAGAGGTAGCTAGCCGGAGCTTGGGTGTGCAACATCTGCATATCCATATAAACTCTTATTTTAACCTCTCAGTTCCAAACCAGAAGGTGTAATAATTATTATTTTAAGTCAAAAGGTTCCTATGTATGACCAAGTTTATAGAATATTATATCAACATTTATAATACTAAATAAATATAATATTAAATTATATGTCATGGTGAATCTAATCATACTATTGGTTTCATGTTGTAGTTATGGATATCTTGCTATCTAAACTTGGTGAATTTTCCAAAAATAATAATGCACCTTATTAGAATGAATAGAGTAGTATCTACTGACTACTGGGTGCACGTTTGACTTCTGAAGCTCCTCGTGACGCTCATCATCTTATCACGTATTGTACAGAAGATAATATATTCAGCTTTACTACAGTGCTTGATAAACATACAATATTTGGTTCCACCTTCAGTTAAAGGAAAGATGGCATACACCTTCAATTGATTATGTATTAAGTTAGATAGTCTTTATAATTATTAAGAAATCCTCATACTTTAGTTAACAATTTCTCTTATTTATTTGTCACATCAGAACATTGTGCAATTTTGAACAAAACTTTTTGCTAGCTACTTGAATAGTATCCCAATCCCCTCTGATAATAGTGCCCAAAAAAGGAGCCACAATATAAGTTTTTTGCTAGCCACAATATAAGTTTCAGATTGATTGGTGAAAAGACCTACCTGAATCATAAGATGGAACTTATCCTTCGCCATTGTATATGACATATTCATATGGTCAGTTCTTGATATCATTTCAATAATATGTATGTCACTATAGGCTTATCCGTAGGCTGTGCAACATTAACGTATCCATAGGTAATCAGTTTTTCTTTTCAGAAACACTGATTACAACGTAGACGCACACGCTCACATCACCCCCCGACCCACCCACCCACACACACATACATCGCCTATTGAAGACCGGGTCGGAGTTGTTGAGCTTCAAAACTGATGAAGTCACCATGGGTGTCTCGCTATCGATGGAACGTCATCTCCCACTGAAAGGATGATCCGTATTTATGAAACAGCAAAGAGTCAAATGTCCTGATGAGCTGCAGGTACCACCATCCTACTAACAATGCAACCAACGGTTCGTTCTCATAGGAACTCTGATTGTAGTAGCTACTATTCCAAGGTACAAGCACACAGTTAAAATTGTACTGCTTGAAAAATGGGAAATTAACCCACAGCAAAAATTATGATGACCATAGTGTACCAGATTGTTTTCAGTAATAGCGTCTGATCAAAGTTGACAATTATGTTCCGCATCTGGCACACGTTTGACTTCACCGGTACTTGAACTGAAGCAAATAAGAAGAAAACAGATATGTCAGATGTAGAAATAGGAATTTGTTACAATTAATTTTTACAATCTTGTATTGTTGTGTAACCAGGAAACAAGTTACGTAAAGATAACCAAAGAAATTTGCCTTGGAGTTGCATTCAGATATTCAGGAATTTACAGATGAGGAGGTCCAGATTGAAATAGCAGACTCTCGCACTAGAAACTGGTACACACACGTCCGTCATCTTCTTTCCAAGGTTAACACCAACCATCCATGCGTTCTTATCATCACGTGTCAGTTTAGACATAATGTAAACAACATCCTCGCTGTCCATGCCTAGGATGGGGTAAGATAAACACAGGTTCCTTGGTGACAATCTTCCAGCCGCAGCGTCCCAGGGCTGTGGGAGCAACATATAACCATCAGGGTTGCGAGCCGAGATGCCATGGATATCAATAGGGTGCCCCTTGCGCCAATAGTTCCAGGTGGTATGCCTAGTACATGTTCGGAGCTTCCAACCAACACGGGTAGCAAGTAGTCTCACGGGGCTGGCACATGCATTCTCATTGTGGAAGAGCAGCTCAGAATCATGGATGACATGGTCGACGCTGTCAAGATTATCCTCTGTTGTGTCACTGCTCTTTTTAGTAATACCTTCCAGCTCGATAAACTTGATGAAACCATTGGAGCAGGTGACATCCCGGACAAGCCGTGGGCTAGTAGCCCGTTGCTCATTACAATATGCAAGCATGGGTATTGGGATGAAACTTAGAACAGGGTTCTTGTCAAACACATTGCAGGTGAGAATGCCACTCCAGAGGTCGATCCAGCCGACAGCACCTCCTCCAAGCGCGACGACCTTGTTGAGAAAAGGGCCCGGCAGGTTCTCTTTCCTCACCCCAGGATATGGTTGCAACCGTAACGGTGTAATTGCCCACTTGCCTGTCTTGGAAGAGAAGACATGAAGATCGTAGTCTGGTGGGAGGTTCGTCATGCAGAGATCTGCGAGGACAAATCCCCCGTCATCGTCGTCCAGGGGCAAGATGCACACGTGGAACGAGTTTCTGTTTCTGGTGCCCGGCGGGATCGGTGTGAGCGACGGCTTGCCGTGGTCGGCCTTGTAGACGAAGTACTCGTCGAGGCCAGATCCCCGACGGTTTCTCCCAGGACTGAAGCAGAGGAGCACGAGGTCCTTGGCCTAGAAGACGACCCGGGGCTCGGTCGTTAGGTCATCGCGCTGGAACTCGGGGCCATGGACACAGAAGTGGGAGATGGCCGGCGGGTCGGCGAGGCAGAAGGTAACTTTGAATGCGTTGCCTGTGCTGGTGACGGCTTCGGCGGTGGTGGCGTTCTCGCGGACGGCGAAGTAGGCCTTCTTGTCGAGGAGAACCCAGGGGGCGTAGCGGGCGCTGGCACGGATGACCACGGGGGGCTGGAAGGAGGGGGCGAGGAAGTATCCGTGGTCCATGGTTGCTAGTCAGCAGATTGGGAACGGAAACATCAAACCGTGAATTTTGTAGGATGCTTTTTAGGGTTGGTATAAACACGTCCCTTCAGGCCTTCAGACGTCCGATGTGAAAACGCTCATCTTTGAAGAAATCAGTCGCGTCCACGAATCCAGTGGGACCAGGCACCGCTGCTCTTTCTCCTCACGCGAGTCCCACGTGTTGACCTCTTCTATCTGTATCTCTATCTCCGATGAATCTCGGCGGCAGTTATCTCGATCTCCCTTAAATCCGGCGAGAGGCACTGGAGACTCGCAGCAGCTCCTCTCCAATTGCAGCCACCGCGCCGCCGTTGCAGCCACCGCGCCGCTTGGGTCGCCCCCATCTGCTCTAGTTTCCAGCCCGGCGCCATCTTGCAGCAGCACAGCCGCTGCGGCCGGTCGCCCCCTCACAGCACCATGATTTGTTCCACCCTGCAGCACCGCCACTGATCAGTGATCACGGCAGTGACGTCTGCACTGGACGACCTATGGCAACGCAGCATCGCCAACACCCACAGGATCAGCAGTGGACAGCGTGCTGCAACGAAGCGCCGCCGTTCGTCGCAGTCGCTACTGAACCGGACCACCTGCTGCAAAGCAGCACCGCCGTCGAGGCATGGCAGCAGCACTGCCGTCTCCACCCGACCACCTGCTGCAAAGCAGCACTGCCGTCTGACACGTGGCAGCGGCACCACCCGTGTGCAGCCAACCACCTGCTGCGAAGCAGCACCGCCGTCGGGCTGCAGCAGACCACCTGCTGCAAAGCAGCATTGCCGTCGTTGCATGGCAGCGGCGGCCTCGCCTGCTGCAACGCAGCTCCGCTGCCGGCATGTCAGCGGCGGCCAGTGGGTTATAGTATCGGAGCTCGCCTTCAGCAGAGTGTCGCCCCTGGAAGCTGGCTTTGCAACGCCGGTGCCGTTTTTGCAAGAGCGTGCCAGCGGTGCTACGATGAAGCTCGATGGTGGCAGCAAAAAGTGTTGCATGGTGCTATCTTTTTCATTCCTCGACATGCTGTTCTTTTTCTTCCTTTTGGCAATGCGGGGTGCATGCAGGAGTAGCTGCTTGAGATGAAGATGACTGGTGTGATCCAATGGCCATACAACACCTGATCCAACGGCCCACGAGGCGGTCGATTTTTTGCCACGGGGCAGTCGGATGACGAGGTGAGTTTGGGTGGCGTTTGGCGGCTTTGCGAGCTACACCATGGAGGCTGTGTCCACCCTTCACTTGGCAATGGTGGCAGCGGACAAGGAGAACAATCTGGTAGGTGGGACTGGCAGTGCCCCATCTGAAACGGAAGAGAAGATGGCAAAATTAATGGAGAAGCTCAATCTCACATATGAAGAAGCCACAGCAGTCATCTTGGAGGACGAAAATGAGGAAGATTAGGTGTCCTTGGAGTGGGCAATCATAGGAAAGGAACTATCCCCAAACACTCTCCATATTCAGACGATTATGGCGGCACTGAGGCCACCTTGCAGAAATCCTAAAGGCATGAATCCTAGATCTATCGGAGACAATATGTTCATTGTTGAGTTTGCAACTAAGACAGATGAAGATGTGAGTCGAAGTCGGAGCTCCATGGCCTGTTGGCAAGCATGCAGTGCTCACTAACAATTTTGATGCTAGACAGAGACCATCAGATTAATTGTTTGGGCTATAAAACACCCAAGATTTGAACTAATGAACAAACTTTGGGGAGAAAAGCTTGGAACAAAGCTAGGAACAGTGGAGATTGCTGATGTGGATAGCTAGGGTAGAGCTTGGGGGGACTGTCTACGAGTCAGAGTAACCGTGGATATCTCCAAACCTTTGTTAAGGTGGGTTACAGCTTATATTCCAAAAAAGCACCAAGAATATGACACTTATGAGGTAGTGTATGAGAGGCTTCCACATTACTGTTTCCCATGTGTCTTGCTGGGACACTCCTCTATGGAATGCCCAACACCAGGTGAGAGGGATGCTGGGTAAGCTCCCTGTGTGTAAAGGATGATAAGAAGAAGAGTTTTTCAGGTTCCAGATCAACGCAAAGTTCACAATCAAGTGGCAGATGTTCACACTGTGATGACGAAAAAGGGGGATCCCACCCCTCTGCTAAAGCCAATATTGTCGAACCAAAAGCTGATGAATTGCAAGAGAGAAACGTAGTCACGTCTCCCATGAAGCTGAAGGTGCAGAAATCAAAAAATAAATAATAAGGTGGAACAGGGCACGGCGAGCAAGGAACCTTTTACTTCAGTCTCTACAGATATACGTGTTGCTGGGCAAAAAAGGAAGCAAATAAAGGTATATAGACCCAAAGGGACAGCCACAAACACAGAACTGAAGGTGAAGCTAGACAACAACAGTAAGGCCATTGTCTTGGGCGGAAACAATCTGAATACAAGTGATCTAGGTACAACTTTGTGTCAGATGTATGAAGAAGGGAACAATGATTCTTATAAGAAGCAGAAGACGGAACTCAACCTTATTCCCTTGAGATCAGGCGGAGGCTGCAGTGGAGCAACCCCGCCATACGCAATGAATCTGCTCTGTTGGAACTGTCCTGGTGTCACACCTGCATCAACAGTCAATGATGCAGTGGACGTGTAATGTGTGGTACCCCCTCTGCCTTTGTTGGCACGGACCAAGAGAGAGAGACGAGCGAGTACTTAGCTAGCGCCGGACAAGGGAGCGAGGCATGCGTAATTGTATTCTGAATCTGAACCCTCGTTTACTCTGTGCCTCTCTTCTTCCTTGGCAAGAAAACTATCTTCCAAGTCCCGATCTCATCCCCTTTCCTTATGTCGATCCGATCCTCTCGGGTCGTGACAATCTGGTAATCAAAACCTTCTAGCCCACCCACAAATTTTCCCCGCCGCCATTCTCATCTTCTCAATCGACCGCAACATCCATCGCTTGGTGTGGAACTTGCTCGGCAAGATGCACAAGAAATCCCAATGAGGCTGGTTTGATTTGGAAGCGGCGCGACGCCGCTTAGACCCACCACATCCTAGCCGCCATGTCCGGCCACCGGTGAACTCAAACCGCTCCAGACTCGCTTCGACGAGAGCAAGCTCGTCGGAGACAAGCATCTCGAGGCACAACTCATGTTTAACAAGCAATTCGAGCGATCTCGCCCATCTCGCAAAAGATCAACCTCACCCAACCGATGTTGATGAGGTGCATCGCCAGCGGAACGCCAGACCGCCACCCGCCGCGCGTCATCACCGACAAACCAATGTGTCACGCCAAGGGGGAGACTCACACGCCATCCTCTTCGCCACACCGGTGGACCAGCCGCGTGGATCCAACGGATTCGAACGGTTTATGCGCGATCGTCAACGACGGGCCGCCGTTGTTTCCTACAAGACCCACCGTCATGCTCACGGAGGTGCCCCTATGACGCGTTCCTCTCCATGAGGGCTACCGCCACCTACCCGCCCGCGCCGCCGGTGGAGGACCACTACGTCAACCCCAAGACGACTTCCCAAGGTTCACCGGCGTAGCATCCAAGCTCTGGATTGATCGGTGTGTGGCCTACTGAAGTTGTACCGCGTGCCAATCGAGCACTGGTGACCATGCGGCGCACAAGCATATCGCAAGCACCACCGCACACCCACATGGGAGGCGTTCACCACCGACGAGTTTGAAATAGAGATGCATAAGTACAATGTTCTTAAAGGTAACTGCTGAGTACCTGCCATCAAGGATCAGTACAATGTTCTGAGCACCAAAAGTTAAGATGTAAGACTTATGGTAAATCAATCTAAGCAAATGACCACTCTGAGCTGAAATACTTCGGTAGAATCCCCTGAGAAGTTCAGCAAGAATATGTTAATGCCTTGAGTAATTGAATTCTCTGGGATGCCAGAATTTTCTTTCGAATACCAATAGCAGAGCAGTAGCTTGTGTGTTTTCATGTTTTCAGTCAGGTCACCACTTCACGTCATTATATGAAATCGACAATAATGTTAATTCTACTATCTTAGCTAATTTTCTGGAAAAGCTAGACTTATCTCTTTTATCACATCATTACATAAGCAGCATGCAAAATGGCAGAAATTGTGCATCCAGTTATTTCTTCTATGAACGGCTCATTTGGACAAAGCATTGGGCGAATGTAGTAAACCACAGAGACATTTTTGCTTGTTAAATTAGCCCCTAATTTAAATTTATGCCAAAAGCTTGATCCTAACAGTGTGCCCACTAAGAGTTAGGTATGATTATATCCCAGATTTAGGCCACATCCTAACCGTGTACATACAGGAGCCTTTGAGTTGCAATTTAGCTCAAACCCGTGATTATACCGTGTATGTCTTTAGATATCAAACTTCACCAGCAGGTGCACCACACCACCGGTCCCAAAAGAGGGGCGATGAAGGAGGGGACTCGCTCAGGGGAGATCAGGGGCTGGGGATGCGGAGGGAGGGAACCTGTATCGAGGCCCGCGGCAGCGAGGGTGGCAGCGGACGATGGCCTGGAGTTCGGTGGCGAAGAAGAAGCCGTCGTGGTCCACCGCGGGGGTTCCCCCATATTCATCTCACCGGCGTCCGTCAGCGCCATCCGGGCGAGCACGGGGTGGGCCGGGTCTCCGCGGCGCGGAACGGGATCCCGGGGGCATCGGGGATGAGCCCATCCCGAACTGCACGGCGCCGGTGCGGCGGGGGCAGGGATGAAGTTCGCGACGGTGCGGGCCCAACGGGGGCGAGAGGCGCTGGCTCTTGGAAAGGCAACCGCCACCCATGGCCATCGCTGCCGACGAGTAGGAGGAGAGAGTGGGCGGTGAGAGCGGGGAGTGAGCGGTGGTGGCTGGTCTTATTCGGTCCACGCTGTGTCAGCGGAGTAGTTTTCCTCTCTACGAAAAAAAATTGCTTTTCTGTATTAAAAATGTGGCAAATTGTAGAGATTTTTTTAGAAAGGAAGCGCTTACCCGGCCTTAAACTGAGGCCTTACGAATCATGTCCGCCAGAGTGACATAATGTTCAGCAAGCAACAGAGTAAAGCAAAAAAGATACATACCTGAAGATGGATACATAACGGCACACCGCTAGCATAGACGATAAAGAAAAAACACACCTCGTTTGGATGTCTTCATTGGAGAGCACCGTATTGAATTGGTCTCAATTCTAAATTAGTGAGGAAACTGAAATGGCACAAATACGAATTCAGCTGTTTGGTTGTCCAGGGAATTGACCATTGAAATGCCTCTAGATTTCAATACCAACTCTTATTTGGATGACAAACTCTGGAATTGCATAGCTATATTACCAGATTGTACCTTGTTCTACATGACTTAAAAATGAAGTCTGACAATAAATAAATATATAACAATGAAAATAAATAAATATTCTAGAAATGCATCAGGAAAACGCAAATGGTCATATAATGGCAACAATATTTTCTTACAATACCGTAACACAGAATTTGAAACAAAAACAAACAACGCGTACTCTCGTACATATGACATAAATCACAATGATTTAAATAGATAGGTCCAAATACTTGACATAAATAGTGTGTGGCAGTAGTTCATATATAGTTACAAGTTACAATAGGACATATAATAGATAGTTCGAAGTTCAACAAAACATAAAAGAACACACACATATCAGGAAAGCATCAATCTTCAAGACAACATTAGCAGCCATGTCTTCCTCATGGTGATGGGCAGCTCCTTTAGAGCTTGAAATAGGCGATCATTGAGTACCAATTCCCCATAACATCGAAGCATGTCTTGCTCGGCTAAATCAGGTATCAACTTAAGTGCATCAAGTATTTCAGCGGGAGTGATAACCTTTGGTAGTGAAATGGGCTCAGTTGTCTTGAAAGCATCAACTAAGTCCTTCATATCTCCAAGCATGCAAAGAATAGCATCACTTCAATCGGTTCTTCTAATGGCTCTGCAGCAATCTCAGCACCTGTCTTCGCACCCTCACCATTAGCATGATCTTTTGAATATATGATGCAAATGGACTCCCAGTTCTTGATTACTTTGTTCTTATAAGACTTTATCTCCTTGCATGTCTTGTTAGCCTGCACAATAAACACAAAGCCAATAGTAAAGTTGATGCCTTGTTATTCTACATATGCAAACTATATAAAGAATATGTACTCATGGTGGTTACCTCCACATATTTAGCCCAAACATCATCACTATCCATTGATAGCCTATTATTGGTCCAATACCAACCCGAATCACTTTGAGAAAAGGATTTTGCTTACGACCTCATAGTGATGATCCAAAGTCCTCATCCTTTCACTAATGTTCTCCTTTGTGATATCCCTTCACATGTCTTATGGCATGTGTGTACACATGTGACTTCCATCCATTTTGGGCATGGTCACCCTTGTTGTGATGCTCAACAAGGACTTCAAGCAATGCATCATCCATCTCATCATCCCATGAGCAGTAATTTCTCCTCCATGTAGTTACTTCCTCGGCCATGGTGCTACAAGGAAATAAAATATTGTACAGAATACAAAAGGTTTGAGAAATACCATGATCGTAGAAACATAATGTCATCCATTAATTTCATGAAGATGATGCATATAAAAATACCATAGGCATCATCACACTAGCAACTAGCTAGCTATACAAAAGAAGACCACCGCAGCTAGCTATACAAAAGAAGACCACCTAGCTATCTATCATACTCTCATCCTATTCCATCTCCAGTTCTCCTTGTGCCACAAGGTACTCAACAAACATATCATCAGCTAGTTGTTGCCTAAAGTCGGGCCATTCAGTAGTGACTTGCACACCTCTAATGAAGTTGTCATCATCTGTGGATCATCATTTGGCGCATCTGCTAAGTCACTATCCACTTCTGGCAATAACAAATCATCCATGACATGTTGCCTATCGCTTGCAAAGTTGTGTAACACACAACAAGCATTAATAATTTGAATCTGGAATGATATTCTATTTCATAGTAAGCAATTGTCATCTCACAGATTTATTTTATTTAACAACATATTTACTTTTGGTACCTGATCCTTTAT
The DNA here is from genome assembly GCA_021605145.1 of Aegilops bicornis. Classification (NCBI taxonomy): domain Eukaryota; kingdom Viridiplantae; phylum Streptophyta; class Magnoliopsida; order Poales; family Poaceae; genus Aegilops; species Aegilops bicornis. The sequence continues at coordinate 613,963,506 of CM038672.1, read as the reverse complement.
GTCAAAGAAGGTTTGGGAACGCAAGAAAGACCATTTTTTCTTGAACATGCCAAATGTTCGCTCCACTACATTCCTAGCACGAGAATGGCGCAAGTTATATAACTCCTTCTCGGTCTGAGGTTGTTGTGCACTTGCAGCCCATTCTTTTAGATGATACGAAGTGGACCTGAATGGAGCTAGAAATCCTTCTCCATTGGTATAACCAGCATCCACTAAATAGTATTTCCCTATATCAATAAGTTAGTTAGCTAAAATCAAGTCAAAGAAACTACATACCAAGAGTAAGAGTCATACCCTTAGGCAAAACAAAAGCATCTTTGTAGTTTGTCCTCATTGCATCACGCAAAACTCTCGAGTCTGAAACTAAACCCTCCCAGCCAAGTAACACATAAAGAAACTTCATGTTCCAATCAACAACACCTAGCATTTTAGTGGTAACTGAGGGAGTCCTGGATTAAGGGGTCCTCGGGCGTCCGGGCTATGTGACATGGCCCGGACTGATGGGCCGTGAAGATACAAGGCAGAAGACCTTTGATCATCAACAACGATGCTGTTTCCGGGGAGACCTTCCTCCCCGGTCAACTTTTCGTATTCGGAGGCTTCGCTCTACGCGCCAATTCAGTTGGTCACCTTGAGCAGATCGACAGCTACGCCCCTGGTCATCAGAACAGATTCGGGAGCCTGAATTACGTCGCCGATATCCGAGGAGACTTGTTCTTCGAAGGGTTCACGGCCTCGACCACTATTCCTCATCTCCAAGAAGGCAACCCATAGGATCCTTCATCAAGCGCCGCTCAAAGACCAACTATCATCCCTGCCCTGGCCATAGATCCGGAGTAGACCACCTCATTCGAAGATGGGATCTTAAAACCCACCGGACCCTCTCCTCCCATGGAGCTCTTTTCCGAAGACCCAGAAGCAGTTGTATGTTCGGCGAGCCTGGAATTAAACATGACCCTCCTTGTCATGGGAGAGCCGAACTCGCCTCTGGATGCCAACTCCGAACCCCTTAGGTCTGCGTCTGGTGAGCACAACCTGGCAGAATCTGCCATGCCGAGCTCCGCAGGTCCTTGGTTCCCCATCCGGCCTTCACTTTTAAGCGAGGCCTTAGACTTAATGCGGTCTCTCGCCATCACGGAGGTATCACCTCCGAATTACGCCCAGCCCGAACTAGGGGCTGAGTGCGGGGAATTTTGCGTCCCACCCACCACCCACTTGGTAGCCACTGTCGAAGACTTAACCGACATGCTCGACTACGCCTCCGGAGACATCGACGGTCTGGACGACGATGCCGATCGACGGCCAACCAGGGCAAAACCCGCCTATCACCGGACGATGGACTGCCACTTCTACATACGACGTGCACATGGTGGATACACCCAAAGAGGACGACGATCACAATCAGGATCCGATTGAGGACAAGCCCGTCGAAGCACCACCAAAGCGTCGACGCCAGCGGCGCCGCTCACGATCGTGGTAGGAAAAAGAAAGCAATACCGGCACAGGAGACAATGATACTCCTGATAATGCCGAAGACTCTAACCACCCCCATCGAGCCTGCCGTAGAGCAGGATGACTGGGAAGATGGACAAATCAACCCAGACGACCTGGCCGAGAATGAAGATTCAGAGGACAGTAACTATTTACCGCTCTCTAAGGAGGAAGTCAGCCTCGGTAACGAAGATTTCATCGTGCCAGAGGAACCCCTCGAGCAAGAACGCTTTAAGCGACAGCTCATCGCAACTATGAGGAGCCTAAAAAAGAAACAACAACAGCTTCAAGCCTAACAGGATACGCTCAACGATAGATGGACCCAGGTCCTTGCAGCCGAGGAATACGGCCTCGAGCGACCAGGAAAGAGTTATCCGAAGCGTTGGCTACTGTCACAATTCGATGATGAGGCCCTTGAGCCAATACCGTCAAGATATAATCATGCTGATGAACCAGACCGACCACCTCGTCGGCGAGACAGATCGGATCCTTACACCAAACACCAGCCCGTGCCACCTCGCCGTCGAGGCAAAGAGGTAGCGGCTCCGGGCTACACCTACGACTTATGTCAGGATCTGGACAATAGAGCCGGCCAGACCAGATCAATCTACGGATCAAGGGGGCGTGCTCCAACGAGAGACGACGACCTTCAAGCTTGGCGCGAGCAGCATAATTGAACTCGGGCCGAAAACCGAACACGGATGTCATCCGAACTCTGTCGTGAAGTTGCTCGATACAGAGGTACCGCACACCCCCTGTGCTTTACCGATGAGGTAATGCAACACCAATTTCCAGAAGGGTTTAAACCCGTAAACATCGAATCATACGATGGAACGACAGATCCCGCAGTATGGATTGAGGATTTTCTTCTCCATATTCACATGGCCCGCGGCGACGATCTCCACGCCATCAAATACCTCCCCCTAAAGCTGAAAGGACCAGCGCGACACTGGTTAAAAAGCCTACCAGAGAACTCTATTGGTAGCTAGGAAGACTTGGAGGATGCCTTTAGAGACAACTTCCAAGGTACCTACGTCCGGCCTCCGGATGCCGATGACCTTAGTCATATAGTCCAGCAACCCGGTGAGTCAGCCCGCAAACTTTGGATTAGGTTCTTAATTAAAAGAACCAAATCGTCGACTGTCCGGATGTCGAAGCCTTTGTGACCTTTAAATATAGCGTCCGCGAAGAATGGCTCGCCCGACACCTCGGTTAGGAAAATCCGAAGTCTATGGCAGCTCTTACCGCACTCATGACCCGCTTCTGCATGGGAGCGGACAGCTGGTTGGCTCGTAGAAGCAATAGTACCAGTGACCCTGGCACCTCCGAAGTCAGGGACGGCAATGGCAGGCCATGACGCAACAAACACAAGCGTCGAAACAACAACGAAGGAACTGAAGACACAACGGTCAATGCCGGATTCATCGGCTCTAAATCCGGTGAGCGGAAGAAGCCATTCAAGGGAAATAAAGATGTTCCATATAATTTGGACAAAATACTCGATAGGCCTTGCCAGATTCATGGCACCCCTGACAAGCCTGCCAATCATTCCAACAGAAACTGTTGGGTCTTTAAACAGGCCGGTAAGTTAAATACCGAACATAAGGGGAAAGGGCCGCCAAGAGAGGACGATGAGGAGCCCCGCCCATCGAACATAGGGGGGCAAAAGAAATTTCCCCCTGAGGTGAAAATAGTGAACATGATCTATGTCACACATTTCCCTAAGAGGGAGCGCAAGCACGCACTAAGGGACATCTACGCCGTAGAACCGTCGCCCCCAAATTCAACCCATGGTCAGCTTGTCCAATCACCTTCGATCGCAGGGACCACCCGACCAGTATCCGTCATGGAGGTTCGGCAACCCTGGTCCTCGATCCAATTATTGACGGTTATCATCTCACTTGAGTCCTTATGGATGGCGGCAACAGTCTTAACTTGATCTAGCAAGACACTGTCCATAAAATGGGTATTGACCCGTCCAGAATCAAGCCTAGTACCACCACCTTTAAAGGTGTGATACCCGGCATTGAGGCCCGCTGCACGGGCTCATTAACATTGGAAGTAGTCTTTGGTTCACCGGACAACTTCCGAAGCAAAGACTTGATCTTTGACATCGTCCCCTTCCGCAGTGGTTATCATGCACTGCTCGGACGTACTGACTTCGCCCGCTTCAATGCAGTCCCGCATTATGCTTACTTAAAGCTCAAAATGCCTGGACCCCACGGTGTTATCACAGTCAATGGAAACATGGAACTCTCCCTCCGTACTGAGGAGCACACCACGGCCGTTGCAGCCGAGGTACAGAGCGGCCTTATCAAGCCGAACACTTCGTCGGCCATTAAGCCTCCGGGACACTATTAAACGAGTCCGGCCTACTCTGCAGAACGTCAGCTCGGTCAATTCGGAGCTGGACTAGCAGTTTTGCCTCCGCCACCGCCCCATCTAATGGCGGAATATGTACCGCGTGTGTGCTACCTCTTGAGCACTGCGTTGGATTTCCTTGAAGAGGAAAGGGTGATGCAGCAGAGTAGAGTAAGTATTTCCCTCAGTTTTTGAGAACCAAGGTATCAATCCAGTAGGAGCACTACAAAAAAAAGACACATCCGTGACATTTTGGGTCGAACGAAAAAAAAATCTGTCATACATATGACACTTCTATGACGATAATTGTGACAAAACCTGGTATCGTCATAGATGTTGTCATGGTTTTGTCACGGCAGATGTCCTCATGAAAGGACTTAGTCGTGGAGCCATCGCTACGGGTTAGCTTGAAGGGGTTAAAGCGGACCCAAGGACGCAAGAGAGTTTATACTAGTTCGGCCCCTTCGATGAAGGTAAAAGCCTACGTCTAGTTGTCATGGAATTGATGGAGTTTCGATGACTAGGGAGCAAACAAGCTTCGCCTATGTCTCGAGTTGTTGTCTGTCTGTTGTCCCTGAACCGCCGCCGGGTCGTCCCCTTATATACATGGGTGGCGCCTGTCGGTTTCCAGAGTCCCGACGCCGGTTCATAGATGTATCCGGCTCGGTCTCCACTATTCCTAACTTACAATACAAGTTACATACCAACGCCGGTTTATGGCTACAGGCCTTGAAACGGCTATGGGCCTTAAGCCCTCATCTGCCTACTTGGGCTTTAACATACTCAACTACTGACGAAGTTAACCCGGCCTGTCCTGGCCGGTTTACACCTAGTAGTAATATCCCCAACATTAGGCCCCAGATTGATTTGAACAGGTTCATGTCAATCCTTAGCAAAAAACTTCATCTTCAGCATCTTTCTGTAGTTTGGTGAACCGCCATGATGTCATCTTCTCTGGTCGTTGTAAACCGGCGTGATGTCATCTGTCATAAAAACTATCCACGATACCTTTTTTGTTTAATAGATTCGCGACAATCGAGGCGACAGCTCCGTTTCTAAACTCGCGGCCCCTTGATTTTCGCGCCTGACACATGCCCCTTGCTTTATAAATAAGACCGAAGGGTCATTTCTTTTTCCCCTTCGTGCTTATACGCTTCATCTTCCTCGCGTCGCCCGCTTCGGAGCTCCGCCGCCATTGCGTCGACTTCTGCACCAACCTTGGCCGCTGCATCACCCTGAATATACCAGAGCATCGCGGCGATCTTCCATTTCTTCCTCAGCTCTGGTAAGTCTTCTATCTTTTCATCATAGATCTGTTCTAGGGTTTCCATGTTCATCAACGTTCATGGCTTGCTTCTTGTTCATATGATAAATCTTAGACAAGTCTGTAAATCTTTGTTCTGCGTAGCAGTAGTTTTTATCATCCGTCGTCACTTGCGCATCTCAAAGCCATAGATCTCCCTGTATCCTTGCTCATTGATTCGGTATTGTTCCCTTTTGGACCTTGAATATTTATTTCTTTTCTGAACATGTTCCAGATCCAAAACTATGATGTAATTTTGTGAAACCTGTTTTTGCACACCTACTCATCTGCAATCTTGACTCTTCAATGGTTCAGACCAGGCGGTTTAACTTTGTAGAAAAATTGACAACTCGGTATATACCATTAGTCCCCTTGTTGAACCACCAGGATTCCCTAGCTAAGTATTGCCACTTTGCAGAACCCCGGTTTATAAGTAACTGTTTCCGGTTTAGCGATGAATGCATCAATGTATACCCTTCCAACATATTCTTGAACCGGTATTACTGCTTTGCAGATTGCACCATGGCCAAGCAAGTGTACAAGTGCAACTGGGTCCCTTCTCGAGTGACCGGGACTCAACTGAATAACCTAGTCCAAACCGGCGCTTTAGGCAAAAAAGATGTCGTTCATTGGAGGGTCCCTGGCCCGGAATGTCCTCCAGAACCCGAAGATGGAGAGGTTGTTGTTTTTGCTGACCATCTAGGCCGGGGCTTCAGTCCGCCCGGTTCAAAGTTTTATCAGGATTTCTTGGCCAACTTCCAATTGCGTCCACAAGATATTGGCCCCAACTCCGTAACCAACATCTGTCACTTTCAAGTGCTCTGTGAGCTGTTCTTTCAAGAGGAGCCCACGGTTGAATTATTCAGAGATTGCTTCCATCTGAACCGCCGCACCAAATTTCTTGGACGGTCCCAATACCGAAGTTAGGTGGAATGGCGATTCAAAAGAGGAAAGAGGTCACTTACCCTCACGCCAAACTGCATGTACCATCCCAAAGAGTGGAATTCAACATGGTTTTATCAAGAAAGATACCTCTCCTGATGGAGAAAATACCTTGCCGAGTTATCGTCCGGAGCGGCTAAGCAACACACATCCCTTCCCTCAGAGACTGACTGCTAAGGAGAGAAGCAAATATGCTCCTCAATTATCCAAGCTCAGGGCCTTCATGGCTAACGGGTTGACAGGAGTTGACCATGCTCGCTGCTGGATATCTTGGAGTATATTGCCCTTAAGCTCAAGGCCCGGTTTGATGTGCAAATACACAGGAGATGTAAAAGACCCTCTACGGCATATTGAGATCCAAATGATGCATTTATGAGGTTACTGAGGCTGTGAAGAAGATATTAAATGAACCGGAAGCTGCTTGCTCTCAAATCGGCCTGCCTCCTTTTTGTACCATTAACAAACCGCCAGCCGTAAGACTCATATCTTATGCTTTCCTGAAATCTGACTATGTTTAAGCACCCTTTGTTGATATTAACATCTTTCAAACAGGGTGATGAGCCATTTTGGAGCAAGAAGCCTCTACAAGAAAAACCTGAGAAAGCCATCCGGCCCAAAACCAGAGTTGTGAAGAAACCGGCCAATAGGAAGAGAACCACTGCATGCTCCGATCCACCAGCTGACGATGATGTGGGTAATCCGTACTTTGAGGTACAGCTTGACTCACTTGGTTTATTTTTCACATGCTTTATTGATAATGATTATTGCCAGGATGACGCTGAAATCAGTCACGCTGATGTTGTAGAGGTAATCGCTCTTTCTTCCGATTCAAACCCTTTGCCTTCACTAAAAATCCGTCGGGCAAACCGGAAAGTTAAATTTTCTCATCCTCTTGCTTATTTGGACCGGAACTTTCTTATGAAGACACAACAACATGAAGCTCGCCGCACAACCCGGCACAACGGCCAGGTAGTTACCTCCACCGGTTTACCGAACAGTACGGTTCGGAAACGCCGTTCAGAGGTCTCTAACTGTTTCGTCAAAGCTTATCCTAAAGCGGGTTGTTTTCGTCAACCTCTTAATCCATCTGACTCCGATTATCAGGGCACTTCTCATTCTTCTTCCCATGAAGTCGTCACCACCCAGCTCCCACCACTCAAAACGGTGCTTGGGTGAGCCATATTCCTTATAATGTTGTTTGATATATCACTTTCAATATTCATTGGACTGATCCGTCTTTTTCCTTTCAGGGCCAAGCCTAGGCCAAGCAAGAAAGCTCGTCTGGACAAAGCGGCAGAAGAAAACGACGCTCCTGAACCGGACAAAATACCAGATCCCGAAGAACACATCCACGAAGATGTGCTGAACGACCCACCATCGCAAGATCATGATGTTACTGCTGACGAGGCACATGCTGATGCCACAGGCCCTTTTAATCAGCCCGCAAGTCCTGTCCAGACTGACAAAACAACGAGCCCATCAAAGCATACTGATAAACCGGCAACCCCAGTGTGGGCCGGTGAAGCCAAAGATGATGATGTTGTTATTACTGGCGTTGGTCGTTCCGAACCAGGCAATCCTGTCGCTTTATCTAAGCACACTGCCAAAGATGAATTTGCTGCATTTGGCAAAGGAAAATGGAATGCCGATTTGGCGACTTATGCCACTCTGAACACCCAAGATCTTCATTCCGGCTACCTGAATCGGCTATATACCAGCCGTGATTATGAAGCCGGTCTGGTAAATATGATGATGGACAAATATGAGGTAAATTCCATATGACTCTCTGCTTGTATATTTCAATCTGTCAACTCCAATAGCCCCCAAGTGACGGTTTTAAGATATCAACTTAAACCGGGACTTTCCAATGTGAACTTTAATGCAGCTGTACTTTGGGAATGTAGCCCCCAAGGGCCGGTTCAACTTAATGTAGTTAAACCGGGACTTTCCTATGTGAACTTTAATGCAGCTGTACTTTGGGAATGTAGCCCCCAAGGGCCGGTTCAACTTAATGTAGTTAAACCGGGACTTTATACAGTAAGAATTCCAGTGTCACTAAAGGACAGCAAACAGGCATTAGCCCCCAAGTGCCAAGTTGAATACTTGTATTGAGCTTGGGACTTATATAGAAATTGTAGGATGAAAAGCAAATATGCATTAGCCCCCAAGTACCAAGGGCATAACTTGTTATGTGGTTGGTACTTCAACTCGCACCGTAATCTTTATCAAATGATTATCTCAGATGTAGGCTGATCTGAGCAAGAAAGAAAGTCAAATCGCCGATCTGCAAGAAAATCAAGTCCCGACAAGCTGAAACCTCCAATGCAAAAAATGAATTAACCAGCGCTTTAAGCGTCATGGAAAAGCTTAAGGAGGGTTTCAACAAGGAGCGGGCAGACTGGGCCACTGAAAAAGCCGCTTTAACTCAACGAGTAGAGAAAACCGAGGTTGCACTCAAACCGGTGGTGGATGGATTGACCAGTGTAAAACGGCAGGTGCATGCTATGACCGCTGCTGTCTTTGGTAAGCCTTCTTAATTTCTGAAGTAATGAGGCCTTCTCATGTAATCGCCGTTTACTAACCCTTTGAATGATACTGAGGACACGTATTGGCCACTTGGGATCGGATGTGCGGAAGAAATTGAAAGCCGCCTATACCTTGATAGAACAATCAGATATCTTGGTGCACAACGGATCATCTCAGATCGCTTCTCACAACAACCCGGCGCCGACCTTGATCCAGACACTATTAAAAGGTTGCCAATGCTTCCTGCCCGGTTGAAGAGTTAAAGAAATCTGCTGCTAGAACCGGTGCTATAAACGCCTTTAATCCGGGCAAAAGCATGGGTGCCGGATTTTGATCCTGCTGAAGCGCCTGTGGCTTCCCAAGCTTGAAGGAAGACGAGACATAATTCAGCGAAGAGGATCTCCGAGCTATAAACCGGGAAGTGCGCCCTCTGGCTTGTGAATTGGTTGAAGAGGCAGATTTGTCTCACTATCAAGCTCAATATGATGGTCAAAACAAACGGTGGCTGCACCAATTCTCAAGCGGAGAACCTTATACCTCCAATCCGTAAGCATACTTACGCTCCTGACATTGAACCGTCGTTGCTGATCCATGATGAAGCTGTCTTTCAAGCATTAACGGGAATTGACTGGACAACTGTTGATTTCCAGCCACTGGGTAGGGAAGCAGAGGTTGAAGCGGCGCAAGATGACCCGCAACCATCAGGCCAAGCTGGTGACCAAGCATGAACCGGAAGCCGGTTTAAATTACTGCTCCTTTAGATTACGCAGAAAACAATTATCTTATCTGGGCACTGTGTTGCCTTGTAATAGACTAGCTGCCACACTTGGTTTTGATATGCCTTCGTGCATACTTACCGCAACTTATGCTTCTGTTGAATCATCAATCTTAAACTGTTGTCTGCAGCCAAAAAGCTTAAAACGCCGCCATGGTTGTATCACCAGGCAGGTCATAACATCTATGTATATGAAATCAAAGATAATATCTTAGATTTAAACATATAATCAAATATGGAAGTATATGATACCTGCCATCGTAGGGCATGAAGTTGGCGGTGCCAATTTTGAAATGGAGCTTTTAAGAAACCCACTTTGCTGGAGGAGAAAACACTCCTGTGAATATAAGGTCAGTTTACCAGGTAAACCGTTCCGGGTTACGATGAACACCGGTGTTACTCCATAATAGGATGTTAACAAAAAATCAAACCGTGCAAAGAGTCTCCGGACTAAGATTGGACCGTGTTCCGTCAACTGACAGTCGAACCGGTTTAATGATTGTCGGTTTCAGAACACAACAAAAGAAATATGCATCGAAAGAGAGACAAAATTCAAGCAAAGAAAAAGATAAAATCATTTGCAAAAAGAGGCTGTTTGAGCCGATCAAGTGGCATTACCATGGTCGGACACGACCAAGCCCCTAATAGGCGTAGCTATGGTTCAAGTCAGCCAGGTCCCCAAATGATGCAGTGGCATTACGCCGATCAAGAGGTGTAGCGATGGTTCGGGTTCGACCAAAGCCCCCAAGTGATTCTGTGGCCTTAGGCCGATCAAGAGGCGTGACTGGTTCAGACGTGACCAAGTCCCCAAGTGATTCTGTGGCTTTTGCCTATCAAAAGGTGTTGCATTGGTTCGGACACGACCAAGCCCCCAAGTGATATGATATAAAGCTTTTGAAAAAGCTAACTCAAAGGGTAAACCGGAGGCCGCTTTAAGACAAAAACTCTGTGTAACCACACATGATGTAAAAATAACAGAGACCCCGCTTTAGCTAAGGCTCCGGTTTATTGTATTGATCATAATATATACATTGTCATAATATGTACATAAGTAGAGCCTATGGCTCAAGTATAGTAAGGCCGAAGATGAGCTATGTTCCATGGCCTGTTGGTCTCCTCCTCTGATGTACGTGAGTCTTTATGCTCTCGAATATCGATCGATAGTATGACCCACAGCAGATTCTTGCCGACCTCGAAAGGTCCCTCCCAAGGTGGGGATAGCTTGTGCATATCGATCTGGTCTTGGATGAGCCAAGCACCAAATATCCTTCTTGAAAGGTTCTGGTTCTAACTCGGCGACTGTGATAGCGACGAAGATCCTGCTTGTAGATCGCCGAACGGGCAGCTGCAATGTCACGCTCCTCGTCCAACAGGTCCAAAGCATCTTGCCGTGCTACCTCGTTGTCCGCTTCAACATAAGCTGCTACACGAGGTGAATCATGACGGATATCACTGGGGAGAACCGCCTCCGCTCCGTAGACCATGAAGAACGGTGTGTATCCTGTCGATCTGTTGGGCGTAGTATTGATGCTCCATAATACAGATGGTAACTGCTCAACCCAACAACCTGGCGTCTGCTGCAAAGGAACCACAAGCCGGGGTTTGATGCCTCGTAAGATATCTTGGTTAGCCCTCTCTGCTTGGCCATTGGACTATGGGTGAGCCACTGATGAAACGTCAAGCCGAATGTGTTCACGTTCACAGAACTCCTTCATAGCACCCTTGGATAGGTTGGTACCATTATCAGTAATAATGTTGTGTGGAAAGCCAAACCGGAAGATCACCTTTTTGATGAATTGAACCGCCGTGGCTGCATCACACTTGCTAACGGGCTCCGCCTCCACCCACTTTGTAAAATTGTCAACCGCCACCAAAAGGTGGGTCTTCTTGTCCTTGGACCTTTTGAAAGGCCCAACCATATCCAGCTCCCAAGTCGCAAACGGCCAAGTAATTGGAATCATCCTCAATTCTTGAGCCGGCACATGAGCGCGTCTTGAGAACTTCTGACAGCCATCACATCGCCTAACCAGGTCCTCCGCATCAAGCATGAGCGAATAACCAATAGAAGCCGTGACGAAACGCCTTAGCCACCAAAGACTTTGAACCGGTGTGGTGACCACAATCCCCTTCATGGATTTCGCGCAAGATTTCATAGCCTTCCTCAGGAGACACATAGCGTTGAAACGCCCCTGACACACTGCAATGATGCAATTCGCCATTGACAATAGTCATGGACTTGGATCGCCGGACTATCTGCCTGGCCAGAGTCTCATCATCTGGTAACTTGCCCCGGTTCATGTACGCAAGATAAGGAACTGTCCAATCTGGAATGACATGCAGAGCCGCCACCAACTGAGCCTCCGGATTAGGAATAGCCAAATCCTCTTCACCAGGGAGCTTGACAGACGGGTTATGCAGAACATCCAAGAAGACATTAGGCGGGACCGGTTTACGTTGAGAGCCCAGCCGGCTTAAAGCGTCCGCCGCTTCGTTCTTCCGTCTGTCCACGTGATCCACCTGATATCCTTTGAAGTGACCTGCAACAATATCCACCTCACGACGATATGCTGCCATGAGCGGATCCTTGGAATCCCAAGTGCCAGATACTTGTTGGCCACCAGGTCCGAGTCACCGAAGCACTTAACCCGGCTGAGATTCATCTCCTTAGCCATCTGGAGACCATGGAGTAAAGCTTCGTACTCAGCTGCATTGTTAGTACAAGGGAACATTAAGCGGAGAATGTAACAGAACTTATCACCTCGTGGGGAAGTTAACACGACTCCAGCCCCTGAGCCCTCCAATTGCCTGGACCCATCAAAATGAATAGTCCAATAGGTGTGATCCGGCTTTTCTTCAGGCGCTTTTAGTTCCGTCCAATCATTGATGAAATCTACCAGTGCTTGAGATTTAACCGCCGTCCGAGGAACGTATTTCAATCCGTGCGGCCCAAGCTCTATAGCCCACTTGGCAATCCGGCCAGTTGCCTCCCCGTTCTGATATATATCTCCCAAAGGAGTAGAGCTGACCACTGTGATGGGATATCCCTGGAAGTATTGTTTAAGCTTCCGGCTTGCCATGAAAACTCCATACACCAGCTTTTGCCAACGCGGGTACCTTTGCTTGGAATCAATAAGCACCTCGCTGATATAGTAAGCCGTACGCTGAACCGGATATTCCTTGCCCGCCTCTTTACGCTCCACCACAATAGCTACGCTGACTGCACGAGCATTAGCTGCCACATATAGTAGCAATGGTTCCTTGTCAATCGGAGCAGCAAGAACATGCGGATTGGCTAGCTGCCGCTTTAAATCCTCGAACGCTTTATCAGCAGCGGAACTCCAGACGAATTGATCTGTTTTCTTCAGCATCTGATACAAAGGGATCGCCTTCTCACCGAGGCGGCTGATAAACCGGCTCAACGCGGCAATCCTGCCTGCCAAGCATTGAACGTCATTGATACACTTCGGTTTAGCCAGGGAGGTGATAACTGTGATCTTCTCCGGATTAGCCTCAATTCCCCTGTTGGATACCAGAAACCCCAATAACTTGCCTGCCGGTACACCAAAAACACATTTGGCTGGGTTGAGCATCATCTTGTATGTCCGTAGGTTATCAAAGGTTTCCTTCAAATCGTCAACCAGAGTCTCCTTCTCCCTTGACTTAACCACAATATCATCCACATAGGCATGTACATTACGGCCGATTTGCTTATGAAGGCAATTTTGTACACACTGTTGATAAGTTGCCTGGGCACTCTTGAGCCCAAAGGGCATAGATACATAGCAGAAGGCTCCAGAGGGAGTTATGAACGCCGTCTTCTCCTGGTCCTTAACTGCCATCTTGATCTGATGATAACCAGAATATGCATCCAGAAAACTCAAATGCTCACAACCCGCAGTAGCATCAATAATCTGATCGATGCGGGGGAGGGCAAAAGTATCTGCTAGACAAGCTTTGTTAATGTCTGTGTAATCCACACACATGCGCCAGGTGCCGTTTTTCTTAAGGACCAGCACCGGATTAGCCAGCCATTCAGGATGGAAAACTTCAACAATAAAGCCAGCCGCTAAGAGCCTGGCCACCTCCTCTCCAATAGCTTTGCGCCTTTCTTCGTTAAACCGGCGGAGAAACTGTTTCACCGGTTTGTACTTAGGATCGACATTAAGAGTGTGCTCAGCGAGTTCCCTCGGTACACCTGGCATGTCAGAAGGCTTCCATGCAAAAATGTCCCGATTCTCACGGATGAACTCGATGAGCGTTCTTTCCTATTTCGGATCCAAGTTGGTACTGACATCGAATCGCTTGGATGAATCGCCGGGTACGAAGTCAACAAGCTTAGTCTCAGCTGCCGATTTGAACTTTAGGGCCAGATCATGCTCTGTCATTGGCTTCTTCAATGGAGTCATGTCCGCCGGATCAACATTATCCTTGTAGTATTTCAACTCTTCCGTGGCACAAACCGACTCTGCATAGGCCACATCATCTTATTCACACTCCAAAGCAATCTTGCAACTTCCATGAACAGTTATTGTCCCCTTGGGACCCGACATCTTGAGCTGCAAATAAATATAACAGGGCCGTGCCATAAATTTGGCATAAGCCGGCCGCCCAAATAGGGCGTGATATGGGCTCCGGATCTTCACCACCTCAAAAGTCAATGTATCTGACCTGGAATCATGATCGTCTCCAAAGGCCACTTCCAAAGATATCTTGCCAACAGGATATGCTGACTTACCAGGTACCACACCATGGAATACCGTATTGGACAGTTTAAGATTTTTATCTATTAGCCCCCATACGGCGGAAGGTCTCATAGTATAGTATATTAATACTGCTCCCTCCATCCATGAGCACCTTGGTGAATTTATAACCTCCCACCTGAGGTGCCACCACCAACGCTAGCTGACCCGGATTATCAACCCGGGGAGGGTGATCCTCTCTGCTCCATATGATTGGCTGTTCAGACCAGCGTAAATAACGAGGCACAACCGGTTCAACAGAATTCACCGCTCGCTTGTGAAGATTCCGGTCTCGCTTATCCAAGCTAGTGGTGAAGACATGATATTGCCCGCTATTCAATTGCTTCGGATTACTCTGATAACCCGTCTGCTGCTGCTGCTGTTTGTAACCACCCTGGCTACTCTGATTATTTTGATTGTTATGTCCACCCTGATTACCATTGAAGCCTGAACCGGAATTTCCTCCAGCGTGACCCGGCCCATGGAATCCGGATCCTGAGCCACCACCTGATCCGTGATCATATCGGAAAGCATTAGAATTCTTGAACTCCTGCATAATGTAACAATCCTTCCAAAGGTGGGTTGCTGGCATCTCCTTCGTCCCGTGCTTTGGACAGGGCTGATTTAATAGATAGGTCAGGCGGTCCGGGTTAGGACTTGGAGCTCCGTCGCGATTCGACGGTTTACCCTTTCGTCGCTGGCCCTTGTCCTGCGTGCTAGTATTAGCCACAAAGTCCATGCTGCTATCCGCTTTACGTTTGCCTCCGTTTCCATGACCTGCCGTGCTGTGTTGCTGCCCTTTGGAGTTGCTGCTCTTCTTTCCCTTCCCTGTTTTGTCATCATCAGACTCGGGATCCTTGGTACTATCAGAATCAACATACTTCACTAACACAGCCATGAGGGTCCCCATATCGTTACAATGGTGCTTCATCCGTCCCAATTTCAACTTCAGGGGCTTTAACCGGGAGTTTCCCTCCAAGGTTATAACCGCGGAATTGGCGTTGATACGGTCCGATGAGTGCAAAATTTCCGAGACTCGGCGCACCCAGCGGGTTGTTGATTCTCCTTCCTCCTGGACACAGGCCGCTAGGTCCACTATCAACATGGGCTGCTTACATGTATCCTTCAAATTCTGGATAAACCGGGCTCGCAACTAGGCCCATGAACTGATAGAATTGGCCGGTAAGCTTTTTAACCAAGTACGGTCTGTCCCTTCAAGCATCATGGTGAAATACTTCACACACGCCGCCTCATCCACATAAAGCATCTCCATGGCCATCTTATATCTTTCCACCCATGTTTCGGCAGTGTAATTTGGCACCTTGCGCGGGCCCTTGAAATCCTTGGGCAGGCGCACATTGCGTAAAGCAGGGACAAGACAGGGCACTCCCAAAGAACTAGAAGTAACCTCTGGCTCGACCGAGGTGGTTGGACGAACCGGCGTAAGCTGACGAGCCTCATACTGCGCCGCCAACTCGGCCTCCCTTCGCGCCCAGGCCCGGTCCACCACTTCCTGAGCATCACCAATACCACCTGCCGGGTTATTGCCACGGGGCGCTTCACGGTTCTGTGCATTACTTGATACGGCCGGTTCATCCATACGCCGGCTGTAGCTCCGGCTTGGACGGGGGTGGAGTGAATTCGGTCACAGCTGTATGAATACGCTTCCTGTTGAATCAAGGTTGTCCGAAGAAGCTCCTTAACCTAGCGCGTCTCCACCGCCTGCGGAGAATCACCTTCAATCGGGATGGCCTCCAGTCATGAAGTGGCAGCGACAAGATTGTCCATTGGATTGGAATAATGACCCGGAGGTGTCGGGACAGGCTGAGGCACGACATTGTTCTGTCGAGGCGGCTCCATCAGGCGAGGCTGAACCGGCGCGCCCGGCCCAGGTGCCTCCGCCCAGTTTATCACCGACGGGTTACTAGTTCCTGCTCCTGGGGTGTTAAAGAGATTTCTAGCTTTGAAAACCGGAGGCAAGCAAGACTGGTGCTTCCTCTTCAGGACTTCATGCGACGCGGTCTGATCCAGCATAAGCCTCTAGGCCTGTGCATCCAAAGCGGCCCGCTCTGCGACCATCCTATCGTTCTCGGCTGCTAGGTCGGCCTTGGCCTGAGTGATCTGTTCCCTCACCCTTGCAACTTCCGCGTTATGGGCGTCCTGATCTGCCGGGTTAGCCTCTGCCATAAGCACAACCAATGCATCAAACAGATCAGATAAAACTTGAGCCGGCGGGTGCACAGGGCCTCCTGCCCCGGCTTCGATACCGCCACCGGCCGACCGGAGATCATTGCTGCTGCGGTCGAAGAGTGGATCGCTGCCTGTGTATCGGCCATGAATATTCCAACCCTGTTGGGCAGATCAGAGGGGTGCGGAATACTGTCGCCATCGGAACAACCCCCAATCCGGCCATCTTGTAACTGATATAACGATTCGGTTTCTTCGGTTGAGGACTCGTCGCTGGAATAAACGACGGTCTCGCTACAAGATTCCGATCCATCCTCATATTCTCCTCCATGGATGACTCCCATGAAGGCACGCTTCACAGGCGGTTTAACCTGGGTAGATCACGCACGCTGAGCCGTTTCGACGAGGTCGGTGCAGATGTCCGGCTCAGGGCCCGGTTCACCGATCTTGCCGATGAAGACGTGTATGCCACCAAAGGGGACCCGGTACCAGACTCAATCGAGCCGGCCTCGGGGCCCCACCCTGCATCGTCGATGTAGAGCTTGCATGACGACTCTTGGTCATCCGGCCCACAGCGTAGCCCTTGAGTCCTTCAAGTTGCCCTCCAAGAACTTGAAACCATCGCGGCGATAGCCCCACGTTACGCCAACTGTCGTGGTTTTGTCACGGTAGATGTCCTCATGAAAGGACTTAGTCGTGGAGCCATCGCTATGGGTTAGCTTGAAGGGGTTAAAGCGGACACAAGGACGCAAGAGAGTTTATACTAGTTCGGCCCCTTCGATGAAGGTAAAAGCCTACGTCTAGTTGTGATGGAATTGATGGAGTTTCGATTACTAGGGAGCAAACAAGCTTCGCCTAAGTCTCGAGTTGTTGTCTGTCTGTTGTCCCTGAACCGCCGCCGGGTCGTCCCCTTATATACATGGGTGGCGCCCGTCGGTTTACAGAGTCCCGACGCCGGTTCATAGATGTATCCGGCTCGGTCTCCACTATTCCTAACTTACAATACAAGTTACATACCGACGCCGGTTTACGGCTACAGGCCTTGAACCGGCTATGGGCCTTAAGCCCTCATCTGCCTACTTGGGCTTTAACATACTCAACTACTGACGAAGTTAAGCCGGCCTGTCCTGGCCGGTTTACACCCAGTAGTAATATCCCCAACAGATGTGGTGGGCTCCTACTTCTATGACAAAAAATCATGACAGAAAATGGGCTTTTCGTCCTGGGCGGGCCGGAGACGCAGCTGCATGACATTCTTTGGGCCGTCCATGACGGAAAAACCATGGTAGAAGCGAGGGGGAGGAAAATTTCGGGGAGTTGCCGGTTACGGTGGGAGGTCGGGGGCCGAGCGATGCACGTTTCTCTCATACACGTACGCGCGTGTGTGCGAGGCGTTGGCTCTAATCAACCCGGCGAGGGGTTGGGCTCTAATCAACCCGAAAGCGACAGACCGCAGTTACGCTGCTATCGAACCCGAGCGATCGATCGATGGATGTTAATCAACCCGATGGAGCGATTCTTCGCCATCGCTGCTAATCAAGCCGATCGATTGGATGAACAAAGGAGCGTTGGGGGCGGGGGGGGTTGTATGAACAAGGAGCGGTGGCGTTGCCTCTGGATGAACAGACCCCGTGGTGTGGAGGGCTAGATGAACAGAGACGGTGGAGGGGTGGCCGTGGAGGGGTGGTTGAACAGACCCCGTGGTGTGGAGGGCTGGATGAACAGATGAGCGATGGAGGGGTGCCCGTAGGGGTGGTTGAACAAGAGCGGTGGAGTAGCGCGGTGGAGGCTGGATGAACAGGAGCCCGTGGAGGCTGGAGGAGGTCGACGGTAGCCCGTGGAGGCTGGAGGAGATCGACGGTGGAGATGAACAGTATCCCGTGGAGTCCCGTTTTGCGGTACGCCACACCCCTCCCGATGAACAGGACCTCCGTTTCGACCGTAGCGCTCCAACAGAAGTCCGTTTCGTCCGTTTTGCGGTACGCCACACCCCTCCCGATCAGCAGGACCCCCGTTTCGATTGTAGGAGGTATATTTCCTCCGTTTTGCAGTACGCCACACCCCTCCCGATCAACAGGACCCCCGTTTCGACCGTAGGAGGTCCGTTTCCTCTGTTTTGCGGTACGCCACACCCCTCCTGATCAACAGGACCCCATTCCGAACGTGGCCGGTCGAACACAAGGTCGTTTCCTCCGTTCTGTGTTACGCCAGGCCTCGTTTCCATCGCCTGTTCTGTCCAAGCCGGTTGGCTCCCACGCGTTCCGTTGCCTCTCGTTGAACACGACACATTCCGTTGCCTCCCCATGAACACGATGCATTCCGTTGCCTCCCCATGAACACGACGATGACGTTGTTTCTCCGTTCCGACCCAGCCATGTACATGAGCCCTGGCCGTATGTATGCGCGAGTAGGCGTACGAGACCCCGCCCGTATGTACACATACGTGGCCGTATTTTCTTTCTTGCACCACGGCGTATGCGTGCGTGTACATGCTACGTGTGCGCCTCTACTACGACACGTGCGCGCCTCTACATCGACCAGTATGTACGTACACATTCGCGACCAGGATGACAACGCTACGTATGCTTCGACCAGGTGGGTCCCGACTATCACACACTTCCTTGCCTGCGAAGATGTAGCTGGTGGGTCCCAGCAGACAGGGGGGCGAATCGTTTAGTTTTTTTTTGCCCGGACGCACTTCCTTGCGTGCCAAGGTGTAGCTGGTGGTTCCCAGCAGTCAGGGGGCGAATCGTTTTTTTCCCGGACGCACTTCCTTGCGTGCGAAGATGATGCTGGTGGGTCCCAGCAGTCAGCGGGAAATGTTTTTTCCGTGAAATACAGTGGCCCGTCCGGTGGGTCCCAAATCGTGTGGAGGAATCATTATTTTCCGCGTAATAAGGAGGCACTTCCTTGCGGCGGCCGTGGACCCAGCTGTCGACCTCTCCACGTCATACCCACGTCCGATGGAAGTCGTTCCTTGACCATGTTGACCAGGCCGCACCGAGAGCACCACGGCGGTGGACGATGGCGAGGCCTAGGAAGGGGACGACGCGGAGCCGGGAAAGACGTGGCAGTGGAAGCCCGCGCTGAGAGGAGTACGAGGGTTCACTGGTTCGGTTGTGGTGTGAGGCTGCCGTCGCCACAGGGCCTGGCTAGCGGTGGGAATAGTAGGGGGCGGTGAGGCCTCTGAGGTAGCACAGCCAGCCACGGGAGGCAGGAGCATGCGGCACGACCGGCGCTGCTTTGGGCGGCTGGAGCAAGAAGACTAGAGGTTGAAGAAGCACTACGGCCGTTGGATGGACATCGTGCAGTCACTTTGGAGCTAGAATCGTTCATATTGACTAAGTTGACAAAGCCCTCCGTCCCGTCAACTTAGTTGGCCCACAAGTCATCCTCCCACTATGGTGGGTCCCAGCTAGCGTGGTGGGTATTCATTTTTTGTGCGTAATAAGGAGGCACTTCCTTGCGTGCGAAGATATAGCTGGTGGGTCCGACATGTCGGTGAGGGAACATTTTTTTAAGTGAAATACAGAGGCCCTTCCGGTGGGTCCCAGCCAAGTGGAGGAATCATTATTTTATGCGTCTGATCCACGGCTGATGGATGTCGCTCGTTGACCACGTTGACCAGGCCGCCCGAGAGCACCATGGCGGTGGGCGATGGAGAGGCCTAGGAAGGGAACGACGGAGCCGTGGAAGACTCGGCAATGGTTGCCACGTGGTGGGGAGTACGAGGAGTTCTTGGTCCGGCTGGCCACGGAAAATAACAGGAGGTGTGGGTGAGTAGAGGAATGGCACGGCCGACAATGAAGTAGGGTGGGGCGGTCGGCTGTCGCGGCAAAGACAGCCGCCACGGGAGGCGGAGCGAGCAGTCCCACCGGAGCTGGTTTGGGCGGCTGGAGCAAGACGATCGAGATATTGAAGAAGAAGACGCGGCCGTTGGATTAACATCCAACGGTCATCGCTGCTAGAATCGTTGTGGACTAAGTTGACAAAGCCAAAGTACACGTCAACCTAGTAGACCCACAAGTCAGCCTCCAAATCTGTCCCAAACAGCATACAGCCCGAAATTTCTAGCCAGATTCAAATTAATTTTAAATCTAAATATACCTTAATTGAAATTCAATGAAATTTTACCCGCACAAAAACAATGAAATTTAAAATATCAAAATCCGAAAGAAAACAGTATTTTGGAACTAATTGCCTGTTTGTTGTATTTTTTCATTTACAGCCAATTTATTATTACTTATAGCCCATTTCTTATTACTTATAGCCCATTTATTATTACTTATAGCCCATTTTCTGGGCAAAATGCATCCCTTCTCGTCTTGAAAGATTTCCGGCCCAGCAGGGCGTAGAAAAGCAAGTAGGCCTATGTTGGTTATTCTACAAAAAAAAACAAAATAGCTGGCTAGCCATTTTTCAGAAAGGAAAAAAAAACAAACTGGGTTGGTCATGTGCTAAACATATGAAATAAAAGCCTGGGGTAGACGGGCCACGAGTCCCGCACAACCCAGTTGATACCCTTCTCCTTCCCGAAAAAACAAAATTACTGCGCGCGCTGCTGGGTCCCTGCTGTCATCCTCGCCATGTACAGTCATCTCCTTATTCCTCTCGGTTGTTGACCATGTTGACAACACCAGAGGGCAGCGCCGCGGCGAGCGAACCAAGGCGGAGGACGATGGTGAGGCCTCGGATGGGAACGAACAGGAGCCGGGGAAGATCACAGCCAGCCGTGGGAGGCGGGAGCAGGCGGTCCCGCCGGCGCTGGTTTGGCTTTGGTGGCTCGAGGAAGAAGAGACTGAAGAAACGCGATAGATGTTGAATGTCAATCCAACGGTCAAGGTTGGCACAATCGTTTTTTGACTAAACGGACACCAAGTAGCATACTTTTTTATATATAGGAAGAAAACTACGAGGAAAATGCGTTCGTCTGCCGTCCTCCTCACAAGGAACGTTCGCCACATAAGTGACTAGCACCCTTGGTTTTCAACCGAGAGGTCTTGGGTTCGAGTCCGAGGAACTCTCAATTTTGTCCTCCTTCCTTCCTCGCAAAAAAAGGGAAAGAAAATCAAATACTTGGGAAGGCGTACAGAACAAGCTAGTGTACCAGTAAAGATGTTGCCGAGTTTTAGAAAAAAGAAAGACGTGCTCCTGTAGCTGGTTCGAATCCAAACCTAGACTATGACTATATATGGTGCTATGCTTCTCTGCAAGTAATGAAACTGACATATCCAATGTTCACTTCTCCTCTTCTCTACTTACTCTGCCTAGCATCGAAGCTCCGGCGCAGCAACCATGTCCATTGGCTGCTCGTCCACCTGCTCTTCAAAAGCAACAACCAGATATGCACCAAGTCGCCACCCATACCATCACCGTGGGTCTCATCACACCCACCCAAGACGCACAAGCGCAGCCGATTGCTCACCGCAACCCGCTGCCGTTGGTGTGGTGCCACCGCTGCAAATCACGCAGAGTCATCCGCGTCTCAACCACAATCCGCAACCCTGGCCGAGTCTTCTACAAATGCCCGAATCATGGGGTAATAATATGTTTAAGTGTTGTTTTGCTGCTTTCAGTTGCTGATTTTTTTTAATAATTTGGTTGATGATCTTCCAATTTGATTCATGCAAAAAAGGGAAGATTTGTGTGGTTTGTATTTACGGGAAGTTGTTGATGTGGGGAATGCAACTTCGCTGATTATTTGGTTAGCCGAGGAATCCCAATGCCGGAGGTTGGGGTGTTGGACAAATGGCGAAGGAACGGCAGAAGAGGAAGATGCAGAGCAGAAGGTTAAAGATGCAGTTCCTATGATCATGGCCAAGCAACAGCTGCTGAACGGCCTTGACAGCAATGAGGAGATGAAAGAGCTTGTGAAGATAATGGGAAAAATGGATGTGCTCTGTAGGATGATTGTCTCTTTATTTGCAGTGTATGTAGCACTCGTGATGTATTCAGTGGCTACGATATGAGCACTTTGCTGAAACTAGTAATGAATGAAACCTGTGTAGCAGGCTGGGCATAGTGTTGTGAACATCTAATGATTTCTATTAACGGAAATCAGGGGGTATCCCCTTTTGCTCATATAAATAAATAGCAGAGGCCCTGTCGGGTCAGCTTTGTTCTCATTCGAAGACGTCGAGCAAACTGCAGTCCAACAGCAAACTATGTCATCAAATTCAAGTTTCACAGCCAAATACGAGTACAAGTAAACAACAATGTCATCATGTTTTAGTTGTCATACAATCACCAAACACAAATCAGCATACATAACAAGTGATGTTCTAATAGCAAAATACTAAACAACATGTTCATCAGGTTTCAGTTGTCATAGCTGTCGGTGTTGCAGGAGCAGGGTTACCAGACTTGCTCACTGCGGCTTCTTGGCGTGGTTCAAGGGGTGTCCCAGCACGGCCCATCCTCATCAGCACAAGCTCAAGACCCTCGCGAGGGGCCAAGCCTCACGGGGCGGACGACAGGAAGCTTCCTCAGGCACGGCCTCGTTAGGTTGGCTCGCGAGGAGGCGGAGAGATCAAGGCGGGTACCTCACGAGGTGCCCATGGCGCAAGCCATGACGACCAAGGGTGCGGTGAGGCGCCCGGCCAGCGCAGTGTCCTCATTTCCTCTTTGGTGCAAAGGGGGCAAGCGCAGGCGAGAGCATCAAGCAAAGGCACCCGTTTCGGTGCAACGAGACCAAGACCGTCGCAACGGCAGGAAGGAAGTCATCGTGGAGCCCAAGCCGGCGTCACCACCAGAGCCTTTGACAGGCGAGGACCAACTTTAGTCAGGATAAGTGTACTAGATGTTCCCCTTCAAAATGGCCAATTGTTGGCGCCCTTCCGGCTCAATATTTGGGAAGAGGCCCAGGGCCTCTGCCTATAAATAGGACTAGCCACCCACAGGGTAGAGGCATCTCGGAGAGAGCTTGATCTTGAATCTAGAGAGAGAGAGAGAGAGAGAGAGAGAGAGAGAGAGAGAGAGAAGCAACTGAACTCCCCCTAGCAGTTCATCGCACCATCCAAGAACAGACCCTCGCGAGGCTGTTCTTCCTTGCATTGTTCATCATCAGCCCAAGAGGCACTCCACCACACCACACCTTTGAGTAGGGTGTTACACCACAATGGTGGCCCGAACCAGTATAAACCTTGTGTCTCTTGTGTTGTTCCTTTGGTAGTTTAGATCCTAGCGAGGCGACGAAGTGTAGGTAGGTAGGGGGTGAGATCTCCGCGTGCACCCCAGAGTTCGAACCTAGAGGGTCTGCCGGAACCCGAAATCCGACATTAGGCGCGCCAGGTAGGGGTGCACCGGAATCCGTATTCCGCCGCCCTGTTCTTCGCCACCCATCGCATCCATGTCGGACGCTCGTCAGGCCCGCGCCGAGCGCCGAGCCGTTCTCGCTACCCGCGTCGCCCAGACGCCCCCGTTGGCGGCCGCCCCCGCCGTTCACCGTCGCCTGCCGTCAACGCCGCCACCGGCCCGGTGGGGAACGAGCAGCAAGCTTCGTCCCAGCATCCATCCGTGAGGGGAGACGGCCGCACCGCTACTCCTTCACTCGCCTATCACATCCCTAGTTCTGGCCTGCACTGGGTTAGCTAGTCTTGTGTTGCATCATGTTTAAATTCCTCTTAAATTTGAAATGGGGATGACAAGCCCTAGCGCTAAATGAAATGCAATTAGGATCAAAATAAAAATATTTTCAATGAACCCATAATGCCCTTTAGAAAAGTTCATTATTTTTGATAAAGGTGAAAACCTCTGCCAAAAATGATGCACACATTTTTAGGCCATTCTAGATTTTTGAATAACCCATATTGTATTTGAATTGGGGCATTTAAATACTATTAATATCTTTAAATGCTCCAATAATTCTGAAAATAGTTAAGGGCCTCTGTAATAATTCATTTAATGCCCACAATTATTTTCAGGATTTATTAAAGTGATTTGGTTTGAAAACCAAATCCAAACAAATTTGCATAAATAGAAAACAGAACATAAATAGAAAAGGGAAGGAACAGACCTTACCTGGACTTACCTTGAGGTCCACCAGAGACACTAGCCCACCTGTTCAGCCCACTTGGCGGCCCAGCTGGCGGCCCAGCCCACCAGGCCACCCCCTTCCTGTCATCTTCCTCCCCTCACCCCAAAGCAGCTCGCTGGCGAGCGCTGTCGTAGCCGTGGCCTCCTCCCTGCCTGCTTCCCCCTCCCCGACCCTTCTAGCGATGCCACGGGGACGCCCCGTGCCCCCCTCTCTCCTCTCCCTCTCTCCCGAGCCTCTCCACTCCTCTCTAGCTCCTCCCCTGCACCACCGAGCGGAGCTCGTCGCCGCCGCTCGCCGTAGCCACGCCCACCGTGCTCCCCTCGCCTCCCCGTGTCGTCTGCAAGCTCTGACACCATCCGTTACGCCGCCTGGAGCAAGCCCCGAGCGCCTGGACGCCCCAAGACGACTGCCTCGACTCCGTGTTCAAGCTTCGGTCGCCGGCGATCGACCTCGACGATTCGTTATCCTCAGCACGCCCCCGGCTACCCCGAGCATCGCCTCGTGATCTACGTGAGCCCTGCCATCTTTCCCCTCTCTTCTCGCTGCCGAACGCGTTCCCTAGCCGTGGTCTTCCTTGGAGCCGAAAGCCTCTGCCGCCGGCCATGTCACTGCCGTCGCCGTAGCCGCTCGGTCTCGAAGCTGAGCGCGTTTCAGTGCCCAGCAAAGCTCCAGGAGCATGTAGAGGCCACCCGTTGCTCCTGCCGTGCACCATAGCGACGGTTGCATCATCGCCCAAACTCCGGCGCCGCCGCGAGCTCACTTCCGTCAAGCTTCGACCACCTCGTGACCTGCCGCTGCCTCCGCTGGATGCGCGGGAGCGTGGCTACCTCCAGGTGTCCTCAGTGCACCCAACTGCGGCCCCTGCGCCACTCCGGCGAGCCACCGCCGCTCTGGGTCGTCGCCGTCATCTAACCGCCGGCGAATCCGACATGGCCGTCGTTAGCGGCTAACCTCCCCACACTAACCAACCCCCTAGGACACTGACTCATGGGCCCCCACGCCCTAATTAACATAGATTACATTTTACGCTTAGTTTTAACCCTGATGGGCCCACGCGTCAGTGTTGACTACGCTGACGTGGCCGTTGACCAGGCCCACCTGTCTGTGACCGTAGGCAGCACTGGTCACTGACCGGCGGGCCCCACTCGTCAGGTTTGACCTGGACCGGTTTTGCTGACCTGCTGAGGTCAGCATGACGCAATGTTGATGCAGTAATTGATTTCTGGATTTGGAATAATTCAGGAAATTCCAGAAAATAGTGCTAACTTCTAAAAATCATAGAAATTCAACCGTAACTCCAAATAAGATAAATTATATATGAAAAATGATCAGAAAAATCCAATCTATCCATATGTACCATTTTCATGCATGTTTGAACAACTTAAAGTTGCTGTATAAGACAATTTGAATTAATGGCATTTGAAATGTCATATATGGAGTTTGAATTTGAATCTTGGATTCAAACCAACTCCATTTAACATGTTCTAGCTTGCATTAGCCCAAAACACATTCATATTACCATGTCAAAGCATGCATCATATTGTGCATTGCATTGATCGTGTTTCTTCTCTGTTTGCCGGTGTTGTTCCCCCTCGATAGACGTTGTACCGACGTTGTGATCGTTGACACTGATGAAGACTCAATGTTATCTTCAGAAGTGCCAGGCAAGCAAAACCCCCTTGTTCATTCCGATACAATCCCACTCTCTCGCTCCTGCTCCTTTTATCGCATTAGGACAACAACGATTCATACATTACTTGCTGCGGTAGCTGAACCCCTTTATCCTCTCGCATGACCTGTCATTCCACAGTAAATAGATGAAACCCACTAGCATGAGTAGGAGTTGTTTGAGCCTTGTTGTGCCTACTCATTCATGCTTGTTTGTCATGCCTGCTACTGCTTAGAGTTGAGTCAGGTCTGATTCATCGGGGATGAATCGGAGATGTGTGAACATGTCCTACTGTGTGTGAGCTAAGTGTGTGAACACGATTTGGTAAAGGTAGCGGTGAGAGGCCATGTAGGAGTACATGGTGGGTTGTCTCATTGCAGCCGTCCTCAGGAACTGAAGTTACGTGTTTGTGATCCATGAAACAGTTACTACCACACATTGGGTTCCGGTAACTCGACCCTCTCGGCTTATTAATCGCCTCGATCTCTGTCCATGAGTTGCAACTAGTTTCTGGTGTTTGTAGGATATGTGTTGGGAGCCGTGCGTAGCGCTGATCAACTTCGAGCATGTCGGTCAGCAGCGTATGAATCCGGGCTGTAACACTGGGCTATGAGGACTCAGGAACCCGGCTGCTTGAGCTAAGGCGAGGACTCGAATGTCACCAGCGTGACATTTCCCGAAGAGACAGAACCACGAGAACGAAGTGAAACACATGTCGGCCAGTCAGGTGTCTGGCGATAGTCTTTGGGCTACGAGGACTCCGGTGAACCGGGCTGTAGCAGACTACTATGGCTCAAGGAAGCACTAGACTACATTTCCCCATAAGAGAGGCTGCCAAAGATAAACAACTAGATTGTCGGATCCCACATACGAAGCATTTCAAACATACACACAATATGCTCGATATGTGTAAATACAACATGGCATCACAACATAACTCTACGACTCAAGTATTTATTCATTAGGCTCCAAGGAGCGAGATATTACAAACATGGGTCTCATGACCCAACACTCGAAACATACAAGTCAAAGCACAAGCGGAAGCTTAACATGTCCGGAGTACGCACATCTACAAATGAAAAAGGTGAGAAGCCCGACTATCTACCGAGATCTGCCGAGGGCTCAAGATCGTAGCTGAGGTAACAAGCTAAGCGTCGAGAAGTCCACGTGGAACTACTAGCGAGACCGACGTCTCTCGCAAAACATAAATTAAGCAAACGTGAGTACAAATGTACTCAGCAAGACTTACATCGAGAACTAACTACATATGCATCATTATCAACAAAGGGGTGGTGGAGTTTGATCTGACAAGCCAGCTTTGACTCGATGGCTATCCTAAACTACATTGCAAGTAACTCTTTTGAGGTGGCGCTACGAGTCCACATATTCACCATATCAATACACCACTATGGATCCGCTCCCGTCTCCTTACGAGAACGCCATCCATAGCACTCACACTTATCTTGCGCATTTTAGAGTATCCACTTTCACTTGTCTATGAACTGATATAGGCAACCCAGAAGTCCTTTACCGCGGACACGGCTATTCGAATAGATCATATTAACCTGCAGGGTGTACTTCTTCACACACGCTCTCACCACTTATCGCCGTTTACACGACATGTACTCGGCAACCTTCAAGCGGAAGCCCAGCGAGGGTGTCGGCCATGGCCTACATAACACTCAAGTCCCTAGTCCGGGTTTATCGCCTATTCGGGTTCCATCCGCGGAGTCCGCCGAGGTTTCCACTAACGGCCCCGAACGATGTGTGCGGGGTTCCCAGACACCAAGCAGGCGAATCGATACCGGGCCACGGTGTATCTCTTGCATCATAGCCCACCCCTAGGGCCAGCGCCACGCATTTACCTCCAACACATATCCTACAAACACGTAAACTAGTTGCAACTCCCGGACAAAGGACAAGGGTGGTTAAGAGGCCGAGAGAGTCAATTAAGGATCCCAATGTGTGGTAGTAACTGTTCATGGATCACAAACACAAAACTCAGTTCCTGAGGACGGTTTCAATGAGACAACCCACCATGTACTCCTACATGGCCTCTCACCGCTACCTTTACCAAATCGTGTTCACACACTTAGCTCACACAGTGAGGACATGTTCACACACCTCCGATTCATCCTCGATGAATCGCACCAGACTCAACTCTAAGCGATGGCAGGCATGACAAACAAGCAAGAATGAGTAGGCACAACAGGGCTCAAACAACTCCTACTCATGCTAGTGGGTTTCATCTAATTCTTGTGGAATGACAGTCATCACGAGAGGATAAAGGGGTTCAGCTACATGACAAATGTAACAGATGAATCGTTGTTGTCCTAATGCAGTAAAAGAGAGCAGGAGCGAGAGAGTGGGATTGTATCGGAATGAACAAGGGGGTTTTGCTTGCCTGGCACTTTTGAAGATATTATAGTTCTTCATCGGTATCATCGAACTCATTGTCGGTACGTCGTCTACTGAGAGGGGACAAATACCGGCAAACAAGGAAGAACACAATCAATGCAGTGCACAATATGATGCATGATCATGACATGTCAGAATGCTGTGATTTGAGCTAATTCAACTAGCAACATGTTAAATGGAGTTGGTTTGAACCCTAGGTTCAAATTCAAACTTCATATGTGAGAGTTTAAATGCCATTTATATGATTTGTGCTAAACAGCAGCTATAAGTTGTTCTAACATGCATGAAAATAGTACAGATGGATAGATTGGATTTTTCTGATAATTTTTCATATATAAATTATTTAATTTGGAGTTACGGTTGAATTTCTATGAATTTTAGAAGTTTGGGGTATTTTCTGAAATTTCCTGATTAAGATTAAATCCAGAAAATACTTTATTGCGTCAGCATTGCGTCTCTGTGACGTCGGCAGTCAACGGAGATGGTCCAGGTCAACCTTGACCTGTGGGTCCCGTCTACCAGTGACTAACCTTACTAATCTAATTAGTCAGCGTTAAACTAACACTAACCTAGTTTAGTTAGTGGCCTGGGGCCCACACGTCAGTGACCCAGAGGGGATCAAACTATGGTCAACCCCGGGTCAAACTCACCAGAGTTGACCGCGGCTCGTCGCCGGCGATGCCAGAGACAGCGGAGGGTGTCGGAAACGCACCTCCGGCGACCAAATCGATGGCTGAGAGGTTCTACGCGATGCTGGAGCTCGTCCGCGTCTTGTGGTGCACGCAGCAGCAGCTCAGGTGACCTAAATCGACGGCGGCGGCAACTTGCACGGCGGCCGGAGTTCGGGCGCGAACGGTGTCGACGCTACGGTGCACTAGAGGAGAAGCAGAAGAGTGCTACGTGCTCCTGGGAGTGTTCTGAGCGTGCTGATGGGCTCGGATGCGAGCCACAGCAGCTGTGGTCGCGGCGGCGCCATGGCCGGCGGCGAGGAGCGCTCGGCAAGGTGGTTAGAGCGGTTAGGGAAGGCAAACGAGCACGGGTTAGGGGGGGGGAGGACCGTGGCCTCACAGCGGTTGCAGGGGTCGTTGAAGCGGCCTCGGGGAAGGCTTGACGGCACCGGAATCCCGGCGGCGATCTCCTGTGGCCGAGGAAGAAGATGAGGTCGAGGACGACGCGTCGGGGCTCTTCCGGTTGCGTGAGCCGATGGAGAGGACGAGGGAGGCACTCAAGGAGCTCGGGAGCATGTTGGAGGGCGAGGAGGGCGGTGGCCGTGGCAACAACAGCGGGCGGCGGCAGTGGCGCTTCGGGAGAGGAACAGAGGAGGAGGAGCACAGGAGAGTGAGAGGGTCGAGCGGTTCGGGACGGCACCGAGGAGGGATTCGGCGTCGCGCTGTCCTCGGACGCAGTGCAGTGCAGCCGGCGTGGCGCCATGGGCGCCCGTCGTTATCCCCGCCTACGCCTCTTGGCAGAGGTGGGAGATGACTGGCAACGGCCAGGTGGGCTAGGCCGGCTCCTGGGCCGCACAGGTAAGTGGCCCAGGTACTATCTCTCTCTGTTGTTCCTATTAAATTCTGTTTTCTATTATTCTGTAGTTTTAGGGCTTTATTAAAAATACTTAGACACTTCCAAAAATCATGAAACTACTCATGATCACTGTTGGGAATATATCCTACAAAGGAACATTTTAGTTTGTGATTATTTGAGCATTTAAAATATTATTTAGCAATTAAATGCCCAAATGCAAATACCATATGATTTAATTCAAAAATCCAGAATGGCCTAGAAATATGTGCACCATTTTTTGGCAGCGGTTTTAAACCAATCCAAAATGATAAACTTTTCTGAAGGGCATTTTGGGTTTATTGAGAATATTTTTATTTGAACCTAGTTGATTTGGTTTGGTGCTAGGGTTTGAGCAATCCCCATTTCAACTTTCAATAAATTTAGACATGATGCAACAACCAAGCTAGCACTAGCGCATTGCAAGGCTAGGGATGTGACAGACGTGTTACTAATCCATAGACTTATAGAATTGATAGTTTCAAATCCCAGTTCAGTTTCTACTACTTCCGTATGTTCATAGTTGGTCTCAGAACCTTGATTTTGTGATGTTGAGTGGTCATGCCACCATTTTTGCAGGATGTCTCAAATCATTTTGAGCATTTACAGCCGTTATGCTGTCCGAGTCATCCCAGGTTTCTAAACGATCTGATGCATTTGCAAATCCATTCCTCCCATTCCTGATGTCCTTTTGGGCCAGATTAAGCACACTAATCGGTGAGTTGAGGTACTCTATTGCCTCGACATATATGTTGGAGTTAGTATTATGACCCTAGGTGTTTTAGAGTCACCTAGTAATCTAGCCATGTTTTGTGTTCCCGATGTGATGATTACGGCCACAAATCTCGAAAGCATCCCGTGATGCCATTTAGTAGTAGGTATTCTACTCCGGGGTTCTTGACCGAGATTCACCCCACCTACCTCCTGTTGATAGTGTTAGCTAGTTCCTTTAGGATATTAGTAACTTTGCGATAGTCCTCGAGGTCCGTGGTATTTCCTTCTTTCAAATACTATGAACCGCTTATGGCAGAAGTTCCTCGCTGAACCGAAGGATCACAATCAGAGTACTCTTGAGGAGTTCTCCATTCATAATTGTGAATCTGCCAGTTCTACCCTTTCCGCATGGGTTATCTCGAAGAAATGTTGAGCTTCGCTCGACATACTAATCTATGCCTCCACAACTCAGAAAAACATATGTTCCTTTGAGTTGTCCCTCTTTAGTTGTTTTCTGACCTCCATCTATCAATTGATAATCAAGAGTATGCGTGCATTCGTCATCAATGCCTATTATTCTTGTGGTCCGTCAAGCCATTCTATTCTGGAATGACAGGGAGAAACAAACTCCAGTACCTCATCCATATCCAGGATTGGGTCAAAGCAGTTGTAATCCACAGATCAAATGCAATTAAGCTTTTGATTATGTTCTACCCTGGAGTATTACCATATTTATATCAAGAATATCATGGGAATTGCACACCATTCTATGAACTCTTGATACAGTGATACTTCTCGCACTCATTATTCATTTCTCAGCTCCCATGTTGTTGCAACCGGAATGCCGACAAGTGAACCCTGATGTGTGAAATCAATACTTCTAGCAACCCCGTTGCTTGGTAGTTAAAGGACAATAATTTCATTCTTAGTGTGTTGGTTCTTGAATCATCATTCTAAGATAGATTGTGCTACCTAGTCCTTATTTCTGGTGCACTCTTTGATCGATGAGTTAGGATTTCGTCAAACCCTTGCTCTGTTGATCATATTGTCTTGCCCTGAAAAGCAAGATTGTTCTTGAGCTTAGTAACATATCGGTGGTTCGTGATTCTCCATATATCTTCTCGGAAGCATTACCAGGTTGTCCCCTGACTGTTATGTTGAGCTTGTGACCAAGTTGGTTTTCCTCTAAACCAGCCATTCTCCAAGAATACATGTTGGATACCACAGGCTAGTTGGTTAAGCTAAACACCAACTTGGAGAGTTGGAAGATAAACGCTTGCCTAACTTAGTTCATTCTACGGGATATCCTTGTGTGTGTGTGTGTGTGTTGAAGAAAGATGATATCTCCATCGGTTGGCCCTCGTGATCAGTAGTTGGATCTATTGCCTTGTCAAAATTTTGACTTGAGTATGGGCCATCGTCAAGCAAATCAGAACCAACGATGTTCGTAATGTTGTCTTACTCGTGGTTGATCCCTCGAGCATACACCATTACATCCTTTGGTCTGACCAATGCTATCACCGTGTTCACATGATGGTGGAAGTCCAGTGATATGGAAATTTCGATGAGTTGTTGTTGAACCCCATCAGCAACATTTTGTCTCCCCCATGATTTATGCCGAACATCAACCTAGTATTGGAAACTTTTATAAGCATTATCTTCATGTCCCATTCGTGAAGAATATGTTGGATGAAAGAAGTGATATTCTCTGATTCACGTGCATTTGGTGCAAGTTGCCGCCGTGAGTTCGAGAAAGATTTTTTTTGTTTCCCTGGTACCATCCCAAGTCAGTCATGCATGTGCGAAGTATGCTATGGTTTGACAGGCTCGCTACCTCCAGTCTATATGTGTCCCTAGCACACCAAGCCACTGATTGATTTGTTCAAGGAGAAGAAGTTTCTTCATAAGAGCTAGACTTACGCAAGGACTTCGATATCCTCGTTGATGGTTCCCCCTGAACTCGGTAGTGTTTTGTTGTAAGACTACCAGGTGACCATGCTTGTCTAGGACAACGTGTTCACATGCTTGTAGCAGAACCGGCTCATGTTTTGGAGCTTACTGCCGTAGTTCATTCCCCCGAGAGTTTCGCAACGTCATCTCATCGGTTTGTGTTGCAAACTTTCATTTTTCTTTCTAGACTTGATGAGTCTGGAATATCATGTTACCAACCAGATCTGAATCTCAGGAAGATATGATGGTTGGAACCTTTCGAAGATCTATGATGTAGGTCCCGACAAGGTTGATGTTCTGGCCGACACACCTAGCCGGAAGATCTATCATTGTAGTATCTTGATTGAGCAAATCGACCATCGTCTCCATGAGGATTTCGAGTGACTTATTTAGAAGTTGTTCCTTATCGATCCTTTGTTCTTCTGAAGTCAGACCTTTACTTGATGTTCCAGATACCGAATGGTATTGGGTTAAACTGGTACGTCAAGGAGAACATTAGAAGCGAAGTGCTAAATGTCTCTCGGTCGATCATCCAGATTTGCTTCTTTGGCATTGCTAAGGAAAATTCTGAGAAAGTGATGTCTTCTTTTGCATCTGCATCGTCCATCACTATTCATCATGGTAGTATGATGTGTTGCCAGGATATTTGGCATGGATGTTGGTAAAACCTTGATGAATATGGAAATGCTCAAGTTCTTGTGAGCACACTCAGTCACTAGGTTATATCCTCGGTATCAATTGGAATGTGCCTCCCGTTTGCCGAGTTGTTCTATAAACATAGTTTCCTTTCCGAACTGAGTATGCCATTTCCCCGGACCCCTTTCAAACGATCGTTGCAAATTGCCTTAGCCTGGTATGGATAGTTTCAATGATCCTTTCCGATAGAGTTTCTTTCTAACGTCATCGAGTTGGATGAAGATCTAGAAAGCAAAGACGTCAAGATCAATATGAAGCAATGAATCAACATCTTGAGAAGGACAGTTGGATCGTGAAGATCGTGTTAGCTTGTGACCCCTCTGACTTGTTACCTCATGACTTGAATCTCGGGACGAGATTCTTGTTTAGTAGGGGTGAGCTGTCACATCCCTAGTTCTGGCCTGCACTGGGTTAGCTAGCCTTGTGTTGCATCATGTTTAAATTCCTCCTAAATTTGAAATGGGGATGACAAGCCCTAGCGCTAAATGAAATGCAATTAGGATCAAAATAAAAATATTTTCAATGAACCCAGAATGCCCTTTAGAAAAGTTCATTATTTTTGGTAAAGGTGAAAACCTCTGCCAAAAATGATGCACATATTTTTAGGCCATTCTGGATTTTTTAATAACCCATATTGTATTTGAATTGGGGCATTTAAATACTATTAATATCTTTAAATGCTCCAATGATTCTGAAAATAGTTAAGGGCCTCTGTAATAATTCATTTAATGCCCACAATTATTTTCAGGAATTATTAAAGTGATTTGGTTTGAAAACCAAATCTAAACAAATTTGCATAAATAGAAAACAGAACAGAAATAGAAAAGGGAAGGAACAGACCTTACCTGGACTTACCTTGAGGTCCACCAGAGACACCAGCCCACCTGTGCAGCCCACTTGGCGGCCCAGCCCACCAGGCCACCCCCCTTCCTGTCGTCTTCCTCCCCTTGCCCCAAAGCAGCTCACTGGCGAGCGCTGTCGTCGCCGTGGCCTCCTCCCTGCCTGCTTCCCCCTCCCCGACCCTTCTAGCGATGCCACGGGGACGCCCCGTGCCCCCCTCTGTCCTCTCCCTCTCTCCCGAGCCTTTCCACTCCTCTCTAGCTCCTCCCCTGCACCATCGAGCGGAGCTCGTTGCCGCCGCTCGCCGTAGCCACGCCCACCGTGCTCCCCTCACCTCCCCGTGTCGTCTGCAAGCTCTGACACCATCCGTTCTGCCGCTTTGGAGCGAGCCCGGCGCTGGACGCCCCAAGATGACCGCCTCGACTCCGTCTTCATGCTTCGGTCGCCGGCGATCGACCTCAACGATTCGTCATCCTCAGCACGCCCCCGGCTACCCCGAGCATCGCCTCGTGATCTACATGAGCCCTGCCATCTTTCCTCTCTCTTCTCGCTGCCGAGCAGTTCCCCTAGCCGTGGTTTTCCTCGGAGCCGAAAGCCTCTGCCGCCGGCCATGTCACTGCCGTCGCCGTAGCCGCTCGGGATCGAAGCTGAGCGTGTTTCCGTGCCCAGCAAAGCTCCAGGAGCACGTAGAGGCCACCCGTCGTTCCTGCCATGAACCATAGCGACGGTTGCATCATCGCCCGAACTCCGGCGCCGCCGCGAGCTCACTTCCGGCGAACTCCGACCACCTCGTGACCTGCCGCTGCCTCCACTGGATGCGTGGGAGCATGGGCTACCTCCAGGTGCCCTCAGTGCACCCAACTGCGGCCCCTGCGCCACTCCGGCGAGCCACCGCCGCTCTGGGTCGTCGCCGTCATCTAACCGCCGGCGAATCCGACGTGGCCGTCGTTAGCGGCTAACCTCCCCACACTAACCAACCCCCTAGGCCAGCGACTCATGGGCCCCACGCCCTAATTAACATAGATTACATTTTCGCTTAGTTTTAACTAACCTTGATGGTCCCAGCGTCGGTGTTGACTATCTTTGGCGTGGCCGTTGACTGTGCCCACATGCGTGACCGTAGGCGACAGCTCAGCGACGGCCGGGCCCCAGCGTCGAGTTTGACTGGACCGGGTCATTGACCTCTTTGAGGTCGACATGGCCTTAATCTTGTGTGATAATTGATTCTGGATTTAAAATAATTTAGGAAATTCCAGAAAATAGTGCTAACCTCTAAAAATCATAGAAATTCAACCCTAACTCCAAATAAGATAAATTATATATGAAAAATGATCAGAAAAATCCAATCTATCCATCTGCACCATTTTCATGCCTGATTGAACAACTTAAAGTTGCTATATAAGACAATTTGAATTAATGGCATTTGAAATGTCATATATGGAGTTTGAATTTGAATCTTGGATTCAAACCAACTCCATTTAACATGTTCTAGCTTGCATTAGCCCAAAACACATTCATATTGCCATGTCATAGCATGCATCGTATTGTGCATTGCATTGATCGTGTTTCTTCTCTGTTTGCCGGTGTTGTTCCCCCTCGATAGACGTTGTACCAACGTTGTGATTGTTGACACTGATGAAGACTCAATGCTATCTTTAGAAGTGCCAGGCAAGCAAAACCCCCTTGTCCATTCCGATACAATCCCACTCTCTCGCTCCTGCTCCTTTTACTGCATTAGGACAACAACAATTCATCTGTTACTTGCTGCGGTAGCTGAACCCCTTTATCCTCTGCATGACCTGTCATTCCACAGTAAAGATGAAACCCACTAGCATGAGTAGGAGTTGTTTGAGCCCTGTTGTGCCTACTCGTTCATGCTTGTTTGTCATGCACTGCTTTGCTTAGAGTTGAGTCGGTATGATTCATCGAGATGAATCGGAGGTGTGTGAACATGTCCTCGTGTGTGAGCTAAGTGTGTGAACACGATTTGGTAAAGGTAGCGGTGAGAGGCCATGTAGGAGTACATGGTGGGTTGTCTCATTGCAATCGTCCTCGTGAACTGAGTTACGTGTTTGTGATCCATGAAAGCGATTACTACCACACATTGGGTTCCGGTAACTCGACCCCTCTCGGCTTATTAATCACCTCGATCTCTGTCCGGGAGTTGCAACTAGTTTACGTGTTTCTAGGATATGTGTTGGGGGTGATGCGTGGCGGCTGACCCTAGGGGTGGGCTATGTTGCGGTAGATACACCGTGGCATGGTGTACCGGGCGCCCGTTTGGTGTCTCGGGAACCGTGCTCACATCGTTTGGGGCCGTGAGCGACACCCCAGCCGGATCTCCTTGCGGATGGAACCCGAATAGGCGATAAACCTGGATGAGAGACTTGTGTGGTTAGTCAGGTCGTGGCTGACTCCCTCGCCAGGCTTCCGCTTGAAGGTTGCCGAGATACACGACATGTACACTGTGGTAAGTGGTGAGTGCGTGTGTGAAGAAGTACACCCCTGCAAGGTTAATATGATCTATTCGAATAGCCGTGTCCGCGGAAAAGGACTTCTGGGTTGCCTGTACAGTTCATAGACAAGTGAAAGTGGATACTCTAAAATGCGCAAGATAAGTGTGAGTGTTATGGATGGCGTTCTCGTAGGGAGACGGGAGGGGATCCATAGTGGTGTATTGATATGGTGAATATGTGGACTCGTGTGCGCCACCTCAAAAGAGTTACTTGCAGTCGTAGTTCAGGATAGCCATCGAGTCAAAGCTAGCTTGCTGCAGTCAAACTCCACCACCCCTTTGTTGATAATGATGCATATGTAGTTAGTTACGATGTAAGTCTTCTTTGAGTACATTTGTACTCACGTTTGCCTATTTTATGTTTTTGCAGAGAGACTTCAGCCTCGCTAGTAGTACCGCATGGACTTCGACGTTTAGCTTGTTACCTCAGCTACGATCTTGTGCCCTCGGCAGGATCTGGTAGATATTCAGGCTTCTAAGCTTTTTCATTTGTAGATGTCTGTACTCACACATGTTAAGCTTCCGTTTGTGCTTTGACTTGTATGTTCTGAGTGTTGGGTCATGAGACCCATGTTTGTAATATCTCGCTCCTCGGAGCCTAATGAATAAATACTTGAGTCGTAGAGTTATGTTGTGATGCCATGTTGTATTTACACATATCGAGCATATTGTGTGTATGTTTGAAATGCTTGGTATGTGTGGGATCCGACAATCTAGTTGTTTATCCTTGGCAGCCTCTCTTATGGGGAAATGTAGTCTAGTGCTTCCTTGAGCCATAGTAGTCCGCTTCTGATCCGGTTCACCGTAGTCCTGCTAGCCCAAAGACACTCGCTCGGGACACTGACCGGCATGTGTTTCACTTTGTTCACTGTGTCGTCCCTTCGGGAAATGTCATGGTGACATCCGGAGTCCTCCCTAACTGCTACAG
The DNA here is from genome assembly GCA_021605145.1 of Aegilops bicornis. Classification (NCBI taxonomy): domain Eukaryota; kingdom Viridiplantae; phylum Streptophyta; class Magnoliopsida; order Poales; family Poaceae; genus Aegilops; species Aegilops bicornis. The sequence continues at coordinate 613,925,857 of CM038672.1, read as the reverse complement.
CCCGGGTTCCCGGAGTCCTGTTAGCCAGTGCTACAGCCCGGATTCATCTGGCTGGCCGACATGCTCGAAGTTGATTCATGTATGCCTGTCCCCATGGGTTAGTGCCGCTTTGGGTTCATGACTAGCCATGTCGGCCGGGTTCTCATCATATGGATGCTAGCGACACTATCATATACGTGAGCCAAAAGGCGTAAGCGGTCCCGGGCCATGGTAAGCGACACCGTGGGAATACCGTGCGTGAGGCCGCAAAGTAATATGAGGTGTTACCGGCTAGATCGATGTGACTTGGTATCGGGGTCCTGACATCGCCCCAGCAGGTTCTTCGTCTCGCGCGCTCCGCGCGCCCATGGAGGCTCGAGCTGCGCTCATCGCGACAAATGAGCTCCTGCGCTACCGCCCTGTCGATGATGTCTACGAAGAGTGGCTCGACCGCGTCACCGAGCTCGTCCGCGCCGCAGGGGGCTCCCCCCGCGCCGTCCTTCTCGCTGCACCGCCCGCCACGCAGGCGATGAAGCTCGAGGTGCCTCAACGCCTCCCCCTCAAGAAGGCGCCTTGGCCCCAAGGCGCGTGGCCTGGGCGGAATCCACTCATCCGGTGCCCGGCCTGACAAAGAAGAGAAGAGCTGTTAAGAGGTCCCTCGCCCCCAAGAAGCTGCCCGAGTGCTCCCTGCACCGGCTCGTCACGACCGCGCTCCTGCTCCAGCACGCCAAGACCCCGCGCTGCTCCCAGCGGCAGCGCATGGGGACCCGCAAGACCAGGCTCTTCGTCACCAAAGGCCTCCCGTGGCCACGGCAGGCTGCCGCGCCTTCACCACCGAGCTGCGCAGCGTCGCGTGGCCCGGCAAGTTCAAGCCGGACCTGCCTCCTCGCTACGACGGCACGGCCGACCTGCGGAGTTCCTTCAACTCTGAGCTGGGCATTGAAGCCGCCAGGGGCGAGAAGGTCATGGCGAACTGGTTTCCCATGGCACTCAAGGGCCAGGGCCCTTGCACTGGCTCCGACACTGGCTCCAGCACGATCTCCTCCTAGGGCGAGATGCGCACCGCTTCATCGCCAACTTCCAAGGTACCGTGACCGGCCTCCTGCCGTGGCGACATGCGCCGCATCAAGCAGCAGCCGGGGAGACCCTGCGAAGTACATCCGGCCTTCAACAATGCACGCCTCAAGATTCCCAAGGTGACCGAGGAGGCCATCATCTCAGCCTTCTCCGACAGTGTGCGAGACGTCAAGATGAAGGAGGAGCTGGCGATGCATGAAGATCTGTGCACATCCTTGGAGCTGTTCAACTTGGCGACCAAGTGCGCCAGGGCTGAGGAAGGACGCCTTTCCCTCCTAGAGCTGCCAGCCGTAGACCCTGAAGAGAAGAAGTCCAAGGCCAAGGACGTGAAGTGCAAGGGGGCTGCCGTGCTCGCGGCAAAACCAAACACCAAGCGAGGCAGAGATCAGCCTGAGTCTTCCAAGGGCAGCCGGTACTGTGTGTACCACGACCTCCACACCCACAACACCAACGAATGTCAAGAGCTCTGAGCCGTGCGAGAAGGGAGAATCGGTCGACGCCCCAACCGCAACGACCGAGGCTACGGCCGAGGAGGCGGAAGAAACGCAGGACGCTGGGAAGACCGTGGCCCTCGCCAAGGGTGGCGTGACCGACCTCATGAGGATCGTGGCGGGGATCAGCCAGCGAGGGAGGCTGGAGGATCAGCCTCGCGAGGATCGTCCGCAAGGAAGCGCAGGCCTCCCTCCTCTACCACCGCAGCCAAGGAGAAATGAGGACCATCATCGGGGCGAGGGGGTGGGGGCTTCCGAGCAGCGCGTCGCTTGCATCCTGGGAGGAGCTCAAGCCCCAGCCTCTCAATGCATCTTCAAGCAGTTCGCCGGCGAAGTGAATGCAGTCCTCCCCAAGCTCGAGGCCACACGCCCTCTCAGGTGGTCAGCGTGCGCGTCACGTTCATCTCGGCGGATCAGCTCAAGTGCGCGGCCACAGCCGGAGTCCTCCCGATGCTTTGTTCCCCAATCATCAGCAACGTGCAAGTCACCAGGACCGTCATCGATGGCGGAGCAGGGCTCAATGTCCTGTTCGTAGAGACATTCAACAACCTCCAAGTGCCTTACAATCAGCTCCAGCCAACCAAGCCTTTCTCCGGAGTCACCGATGGCTCCACAGTTCCGATTGGGAAGGTCCGCCTCCCCGTCACCTTCGGGGCGCGCGACAACTACCGCACCGAGCTCATCCACTTCGATGTCGCCAACATTCTCCTGCCATACAATGCCATCCTCGGGTACCCAGCTCTGGCCAAGTTCATGGCCGTGACTCATAACGGCTACAATTTCCTCAAGATGCCAGGAAGCGGTGGAGTCATCACGGTGCCTTGTGAAGAGAGAGATGCAGTGTGCTCCCTGGAGCAAGCTTTCCAAGCCCCGTCACTTGTAGACCCGGATCGCGGGGGCGGGAGGCTCCCCGAGATTGCTCCCAAGAAGAAGAAGAAGACATCGCCAGGCCCGACCCCTCGGGAGGCAGGCCCCTCGAGTCTGCGCTTTGTTGAGGGCACCTCCTTGCATCGCATAGGAAGGCGCGCCCGGCGCCTCCTCAAGCAAGGCTCGGGGCTCTCTCCTGGAGGGCCACCGACCTTGCTAAGGTCACGAGGGAGGCGCTTGGGCACCGCTTGGAGGCGTGTTTCGAAGCACGTTTCCCTCGGGAAGGAGCGAGGCAAGGAGGGCCAAACCCTCCGGAGTTCGTCAGCCAGATCATGCAGGAGCTGCAGGAGTCAAGAGTCATGAGTGGCAGCCGCGGCTTACCCGCCGTAGCTCCCCATCCAGGCAAGGATGGTGGGCTGCGCGTCTGCATCGACATACCAAGGCTCAACCAAGCCATCTCTCAGGAGCGCTTCTGGCCCTCACGCGTGGGGCGCTGCAAAGGTCCACCCCACAGCTACGTTCGCATGCCCTACGGCATGCCGAACGCGGCCGCCACGCGCCAGCACCTCATGGGGAACATCCTGGAGGCTCAAGAGGCGAGGCGTTCCTTGATCTGGCGGAGATGGAGATGGTCCGCGAGGAGCCACCAGCGCCTCCGAAGCCTCCCGAGGCTCCTGGGCCTGGGGGCTCATGAAGATCGGCTTCCGCAGCCCACGACGTCCGCCACTTCAGCGTCCCTTCGTCTTCAACGTTATCAGGTGACATCCTTCAAGTTTCATTTCTGGTGGGGCGCCCCAGGCTGCATCATTCCCGAGCCGCGTGGGCCCGTCCATGCGGCATGTATCCCTTTTACTTCATGTTCCTAGCTTACTTTGTTGGGGGCGCCCCTCGGGCTGCATCATCCCCAAGTCGCTCGGGCCAGACCCAGCGGCATGTACCCCTCTTGCGTTTATTTCGGGTCATGCGTTTGGCCCATCATGATTGTTATTTGATGCCTGTCCACGGCACCCCTTTCTTCCTTCATGTCGGCCACTTGCACGTTAAAGGGGGGTACCTGAGCATCGCGACTCATGGGCTCCTACCGGCTCTCCAGCCCTCACCCTCTGGCCTTGTCCACGGCATCGCGACCTGGCATACCAGCGATGGCTGAGACCCGCCGAGGCAGGACCCGAGGGCGTGAAGTGTCGGCATCTAACCAAATTTGCAGGAACACATCACAAGTTAAGGCCTAGTCCCAGGCGCAACCCGCCTTGAGGTAGGGCCCCGTGAGTCCCGCGCTGGCTCACGGGTGCCCAGATACACCTCGTCAGGCCCTACCGTTCCAGCCACGTGTCGTAGGCGGGTCAGACACGCCTGGCTCCTCCCGAGGGGAGCCCCTCCCACGCACCAAAGGAAGCACCATGTTCCTTGTTGGCTGGCGACACTGCCGAGGAGTGGCTATGCCCAGACACACATACTGAGCGCTATGCTCCTTGCTGGTGATAAACAATCGAGGTGGCCCGGCCGCATCAACCTCAGGGAGCCCAGAGCTCAATGTCTAGCCTCATTGCAACGCCTCCCCTCGGGAGTGCCGCGCGAGGGGGCTGGGCACGGGGGCTACGCCTGGGTCATGCCCAGACGCACGCAACCCCAGCCAGGCCCCTCGGGCCTGGTTCGTTGCACGTCCCTCCCCGAGCGGAGCCAAGGTACGAAGGCCATTTGAATGTCAAGGGGGACTCCTGAGCATCGCGACTCAAGAGCCTAACTGGTCACGTAGCCCCTCACTCCTTAGTTCCGAAAGGCTAACGGCGGTTGAGGTATGCGCGAGGACGGGCTCTGCAGACATAGAACGGTAAATTCGCCCATACATCTCGCCTCCCTACTTGCTGTTCGTGCACCAAGGGGGACTCCTGAGCATCGCGACTCAGGAGCCTAACTTGTCACGTAGCCCTCACTCCTTGGTCCCGTCCTGGTTTCCGGTCGGGGCTAACGGCCGAGGTATCAAGGCCGGCTCTGCCGCATAGAACATAAGCAAGTAGGATGGAAAAGCGCCAAATCTCAAAGGAATTCAAAAGAAAATATTACAGTCCATAACTGTTGTCACAACACCAAGCGCAAGTTTAAACGCCTCCCGAGGCATGATGCATGTTGCGGGAGGCTGAAAGCGTAGCAGGAGCCACAAAGGAGTCACTTGGCGACGGGCGGAGCTACTGTTGGGCGGGTTCGCCTCGTGAAGCCTCGGGACCGGCAGCGCCTCGCTTGGCTTAGTCTTTGAAGGCCGGAACAGCCAGTGAGCCTCCGCTCGACCCTTCACGGCCTCGGCGTGCCAGCGGTGGCAAGCTCGCCGCTCCACGAAGCTCCAGGCCTGTCGAGGTCGGCGTCGGGATCGCGAAGGTAGGCGTGGGTAAGGGGCCTTGTCAGCCTGCGGAAAGACAGGACACGCGCCTCGGCCTCAGCCGTAGGGCCAAGGCCAAGGGTGACATCTTCAAGGGCGCGGATCAGGAAGGGAAGCAGCTTGGCAGGGCCGTCCTCGGCGCCGGCCAGCGGGCTTTCCAGGCCGCTGTCGTAAAGCGACCTCAGCAAGGTGCGAGCCTTCGCCTCCATCTCCGCGAAGGCCACGCGGTCCTCGGCGAGGACCAGCGCCTTGCCGTCCAGCTCGACCCTCTTCGCCTCCAACTCCCGCTCCAGCGCTCTCAGGCGGTCACGACGCTTGTTAAGCCTGGCGTCCCGGTCCTTGACGGCCGCCTCGCGAGCCTTCATGTCTTCCTCCTTCTCTTGGCGAATGCGGGCCTCCTTGGCAAGCTGGTCACGCAGGCCCTACAGCCCGCTCTCCAGCGCCTTGCAGCGGCCTCGGACATTGGCTACCTCCCCCAAGGCGGTGTCGCGAGCAGCCTTCGCCCCAAGGACGGCCTGCTTCTCCTCGTTGCAAGCCGTCGCGGCCTGAACCAGCGCCCGCTTTCGAATCAGCGTCAGGCCGAACCCAGCGAAGGCCGGCTCAAGCGCCCATCCACCAAGCGAGGGTCGGCACCCAGAAGGTCTTGCCGCAGCCGGTCGAGTTCAGCAGCAGCATAATCCAGGACAGTGCGAGGAGTCAGAGAGACAGCAGTTGGTGGAGTAGGAGGAGAGGACGACAACATAACCACAACACCACAGGCAGGGCCCTGCGCCCCAACAGTGCAGCGGTGGCATCGAGCAAGGATACCTCGGGAGTCGCTTGGGCCATGGGGGCTGAGCTCGCCCCAGCTAGCTCCGCCAGGCCTCACGAGGAAGACTGGGCAGGAGAGGCCCGTGTCTTACCGTCACCTCCTTTCGCGGGCGGAGACGATGCCCCAAACAAAGCCTCGAGAGCTCCCTTCAGCTTCTTCGCCGCAGGCGCAGGCCTAGCCAAGAGATACAGATATCAAGCCTCAGCGACAAAGCAAGAAATAAAACAAGGATCAAGCACTTACTGGTCATCGCTCGCGGGCTCGAGCAACCTCCGGCCATACTTGAAGCCCGAGAGCCGGCTGCAGATATCAGCCTCAAGAGGCCCGGGAGCAGGAGGCACGCGTCATGCGGATCGCCTCGGGCAGGGCAGACCAGCTGGGACCAGCCCAGTCCTATCCTTCTTCGGGATCGGGGGCAAGCTCTCGCCGCCCCACTCATCGCCATCCTCGTCGTCGCTCGGCGAGAGGCGGAGAGCGTGGGACCTGCGCCGGGGGAGGAGCGCTCTCGACTCCCCGTCGGTCGCCTCGGAGTCAGGACCCTCTTCCCGCTACTCCTCTTCCTCCTCTTCGTTGGAGTCGCCGAAGGACACGTTCACCGTCGCCAGGGCCGCTGAGTCCTCGAGAACCTCCGCGGGCATGGGCCCGTCCCCATTAAATACGGGCATGGAGTCCATCGCCTGCTCCCAATCATCTCGAAGGAACAGGGGTACAGGAGCGCCCTCCAGCCTCGCCACGTCTCCCCCAACCAAAGATTGGAGGACCGCGGCCAGATCTTCGTCGGCCAAGACTGCGGGGCTCGGGCGGGGCCTCCACAGCGGAAGCGAGTACTGATGAAGCGGGCCACACAGTGCTCAGAACTCCCTCGGGGAGCGACGACCGTCAGCTTCGCCGTCGCCATGTTGCCCGGCCACAGGTCCGCGTTCATCTTCTCCAGCACCGGCTTCGCGCGGGGATCCACGAGTTCCGCGCGAGACCAATCGTCGGAGGTCATGGGGTGCTCCGTGGGCAGAATCAGCCGAGGGTGGATGCGCCCAGCATCAACCATGGCCCACTTGCTCCTGAAGCTTTCAATCCTCTTCCCGGGCTTCGAGATGGCATTGGAGTTGCCATACGTGACAAAGCTCGCGCACGCGGAGATGGGCCCGCGAGAGGTCTAGAGGTAGAAGTAGTGGCGCAGCAAGGCCACCGAGGGCTGCACGCCGACATGAGCCTCACAATAGTAGGCGAAGATCGCCAGAAGAAGAACAGAGTTGGGGTGGAGGTGCAGAGCTTGCAGTTTGTAATGGCGGAGGACAGGAAAGAAGCACTCAGAAAAGGGAGGCACCAGACGGCAGCAATGGTGCTCACGAAGAGCGGATAGAAGGTGCTTCCTTGGCCCTCAGGAAGGGCGGAGCTGGCCCTGAGCACCGCTGCCCCGTCGTTGCCTTGCACCACCACCATCTGGCACGCCCGAGCAAGGCCCTTCTCCGATACGTTCGGCGAGTCCATGGCGGGTGAGTACCAAGCTCCGGCCGGGGTCTTGCGAGGCGCCATGTCTCGCTAGGGCACGCGGTCGAAGTAGATCCGGAGATTTCAGAAGCAGGAAGGAAAGGCGCATGAACAGGGATCTGGGCAATGACCGGAGGAGGCAAGGGAGGCAAAGCCTAGACGGGTGCCGCACTTTTGTCGATTCGCGCAGTTGCTAAAGGCGCCCACGTCGAATCAACCGCCACGCGGCGCCCAAGGCCGTAGGCTGTTAGGGCCCGCGGCGCTTCGCACTTGCGCCTTCGCTTCTCTGCTCAGCCAAGTCCAGGCACGCCTTGGGCCGGGGGCTCACTGGGTGTTACAGGAACGGGGTACCAGACTTTGCCTGCGACTGCGCGGTTGGCTCAAGGGTGGCCCAGATGGCCCATCTGCATCGGCACAAGCTCAAGACCCTCGCGAGGGCCAAGCCTCATGAGGCGGACGACAGGCTTCCTCGAGCACGGCCTCGTCAGGCTGGCTCGTGAGGCCAGGGAGATCAAGGCGGGGTACCTCACGAGGTGCCCATGGCGCAAGCCATGATGACCAATGGCGCCAGCAGGCGCTTAGCCCCGCAGCGTCCTCATTTCCTCTTTGGTGCAAAGGCATAAGCGCGAGCAAGAGCATCAAGCAAAGGCACCCGTTTCAAAGGCAACGAGACCAAGACCGTCCATAGCGGCAGGAAGGAAGTCACCGTGGAGCCCAAGCCGGCGTCACCACCAGAGCCTTTGACAGGCGAGGACCAACTTTATTCAGGATAAGTGTACTAGATGTTCCCCTTCAAGATGGCCAATTCTTGGCGCCCTTCCCGCTCAATATTTGGGAAGAGGCCCAGGGCCTCTGCCTATAAATAGTACTAGCCACCCATAGTGTAGAGGCATGTCGGAGAGATCTTGATCTTGAATCTAGAGAGAGAGAGAGAAGCGACTGGACTCCCCCTAGCAGTTCATCGCACCAGCCAAGAACAGACCCTCGCGAGGCTGTTCTTCCTTGTATTGTTCATCATCATCCCAAGATGCAATCCACCACACCACACCTTTGGAGTAGGGTGTTACACCACAATGGTGGCCCGAACCAGTATAAACCTTGTGTCTCTTGTGTTGTTCCTTTGGTAGTTTAGATCCTAGCGAGGCGACGAAGTGCAGGTAGGTAGGGGGTGAGATCTCCGCGTGCACCCCCGAGTTTGAACCTAGAGGGTCTGCCGGAACCCGAAATCTGACAATAGCAAACACAATTTCACATAGTAGATAAAAAAACGTCTTCTTACAGGCAAATACGACAAAAGCAATGTAATCATCATCCGCAGCAGCAGCGTCAACATCTTCGCCATGTGTATCAGTCTGAATCGTAATTCCCCACGGTGTCATCTTCTTCTTCGTCCTCAACATCCTCGAACGTTGGCTTCTACTTGATCAACTCTTGTATGTCCACAAAGACGGACAATCTTTTTTCGGCGTCATTGACATGATGGTTCTCAAAGATATTAGGAACATATGTGTTATCTTGTACATCGGGAGCGATGTAAGCATCATCTTGTTGTGCAACTTCATTAAACGAATTCCTCTGCTCAAACCTTTGCAATACTCTCCGGTCATCGCTACGTGCAAATGTGTCTTCCAAGAAAAATATCTGTGTTGCTTGATTTGCCAAAATAAAAGGATCGTTGGTCCGATGCGCCGCCTTGACATTGATGGATTTGAAATAATCATCAGCTCTGGGTTTTGCGATCCTGGAAAACAGGTTATACCAACGACAACACAACAGAACCACACACCGATGATCCTCGAAACAGGAGATATACTGCAACTGGACAATGTCTGTTATGTTAGCATACATTTCAGTTGTCTCTTTGTCATATGTATCCGTGCTCATTATGTCACTATTTTGTGTCTTCCTGCCTTCGTCTCGTGCAAGGGTGTTGTAGCGCACATCTCCAACAACGCAAGATTCATAATGTCTTACCCGAGTATCAGGACCCATTGCTAGTGAGTAAAAGGGCATCATCAACTGCCTGCCCGTCCTCCCGCATCTTCTTAACCTATGGTTAGAAAATAGACAAGCTGATCATCTTATGTACTCAATATATTTAAAAAAAGCGGCGATTGCACTTCAAAAGCTTACATGGTTCTTGAACCATTTCGCAAATCCTGCCATAACCAGTTTGTCAATGTTTCTTGGATTTTGCAGCAGGAACTCCTCTTTGTAGATGCTGCACAACATAGTGATCACGTGAAACATCTAAATATATAAGAATGTGCTGCAAGTTTAGTAGATTACGATGTATAAGTTGCGATCTTGCACTTACTTGATATAAGGTAGTATCTCGGGACGGTTATTCAACATATACCAAACCATTTTGTCCAAATCTTTAGGTTTGTCCTCTTGTCGACTCTTCCACCTTAACTCGAACAGAATAATCAAAAACATTGAGCCCGGGATTGTCTTCACCCACCTCTTTGCTAAGCTGATCAGCTGTTTCAATGTATTTTGAGCAGAATGTCAACGCTTCTGTAGCAATGTAGGCCTCTGCAATGGAACCCTCTGGTCTATCTCTGTTCCTAACATAGCCCCTGAAAGTGCCTAGCCGCCTTTCAATAGGGTACATCTAGCCTTACTGTACTGGACCTCTAAGTAGTGCCTCATCAGGTAGATGAACAGCCAAATGCACCATCACATCAAAGAAGGCTGGAGGATATATCTTCTCAAGGTCGCATAGGATAGTTGGTATCTTGTCTCTAAGACGCTCCAAAGCATCTATCCTGATATTTCTACTACAGAGTTCCCTGAAGAATTGTCCCAACTCTTGCAACTGCTCAGTATAAGTCGTATGCCCAATCCTCTAAGGATAACAGGTAAAACCCTTTGAAGCAGGACGTGGCAGTCATGAGTTTTCAACCCTTGTACCTTGTTTCCATATGCACTGACTCTCCTTTTAGGGTTGGAAGCAAATCCAGGCGGGAATCTCACACGTGATAGGACCTCGCAGAATTATTTTCTTTTTACCTTGTCCAAGACGTACACAGCTGGTGCCATATCCCGTTGTTTACCTTCATCTTGCACCTGCAAATCCTTTCTGATACCCAGGTGTGTCAAATCAATCCTAGATTTTAAGGTATGTTTCGTCTTGCCTTCAATGCTAAGAAGTGTGCCGATAATGCTGTCACATATATTTTTGTAGATGTGCATCACATCAAGATTATGCCACAGATCCAAATCTTTCCAATACTCCAAGTCCCACAAAGTGGACCTGCGGGTAAACAATAATCTCTCTTCTACCGTGCCACGCTTCCTTTTCCCGCTACCATTACCAGGATGGTTTCCTGGTGTAATATGCCTGACCTTCTCTAATTCCACTTGCAACTCATCGGCGGTGAGCCTCTTTAGCGCATCACGTTTTTCATGCTTTGCATTGAACACATGTCTTCGTTATTTTCTAGGATGCGGCTTGTCCTTGGGAAGTAAACATCGGTGTCCAATGTAACAGATCTTGCTAAGTATTGCGTATGACAGCGGATTCATGTCACAGCGAACACATGCATTGTAACAATGTGTCGCTTAAGCCTCGACATAGTGCCCAAAGCCGGATAATCATGGATGCACCAAATTACAACAAAGATGCAGAAAGAAATCAGCTGGTGGGCTGCTATATAGGTCTCGAGTGAGAACACACTTCCATAGTTGTTGAAGTTCCTCCACAAGAGGCTCCATGAACAAATCAAAATCCTTTCCAGCACTTTTTGGACCTGCGATGAGCAAGGCCATCATGTAGTTTGATTCTTTGGTGCAGACATTTGGAGGCATGTTGTAAGGGATAACAAGCACTGGCCACATGCTATATGTGGCGCTCTGGTGGCCAAATGGGTTAAATCCATCTGAAGCTAAGCCAAGTCTAATGTTTCTCGGGTCAGCAGCAAACTCTTTGTGTTTATCATTAAATCTTTTCCACTCACTACCATGAGATGGATGGCTCATTACACTCTGATCTATGTACTCCTGGTTCCTAGAATGCCACAGTACATCCTCTCTTGTTTCAAAGATCATGAAACAACCTCTGCAATCTTGGTGTAATTGGAAAATGTCTCAGAACATTATGAGGAATCCTCTTCACAGTATCGCCATCTTTCCATCTTGATGATTTGCATTTCGGGCATTCACTTAAGTTTGCATAATCCTTCCGGAACGGAACACAATTATTCTTACAAACATGGATCATATCATTTCCAATTCCAACTACACGAAGGAAATTCTTCATTTTACTGTAGGTGTGTGGCAGCTCGAGACTTGTCTGGGAAAGATTTGCGGAAAGTAGCCAACATCGCATCGAATGATTTGTTGGTCATCCGCTCAGATGTCTTCACCGAAGAAAGGTGACCATAGCTGAGAATCTTGACGACTTATTTCACAGGCGACATCAACGTTGCATTGTTTCAACATGCGGGCCCACCGTTTTTCTTCTGCAGGTGAAAGTTCATGGAATGCACGAGCATTTCGTAGCATTGTTTCAATGTTGGTCAAACTCACTGCTCCGCCACCACCACCTCCTCCTCCTCTTCCACCTGAGCATCAGGCAGATCAAGATGGTGATCTGCTGCTTCCACGTAGTCAATAACATTGACGTTCACAGCTTCACCATGATGAACCCACCTAGTATATGTGACCGACATCCCATACAAGTGTAGATGATTTTGCACAGTTGACTGGGGTCTTGTAACTGAATTCATACAACTGCTACACGGGCAGAGCACATCTGATTTTGGACCACCGTACTCAGCTCTGATAAAGTTCATGAAGTTTTCAACCCCCTCGACATATGTAGCGGAGAATCTTGAGCGGAAGTTATCCAAGTCTTGTCAATCATTAGACATACAAATTAGTTCTTCTACTAGATATTACAGGAAAAACATATATGCTTTTTATGAAGTCCAAAAAAATACCTAGGTCGATGTCTAAAGATATGGCAAGATATTTGGAAAAGTAGATCTAAGTAACGAAATATATGTAAAGCTAATTCAGCAAACAGATTTGAGTGCTAAATTATGGCAGGCTGTTTCAGCAGTCAATGAGGCCAAGCACACAGCCATCGAACTATCGAAGGCCATCGCAACAATAAAGATTGAGTATAAAACGGTGTAGAGCTATTTCACCTAACAGATTGGCTACTAGACCATGGCAATCTACGTCACAATAAATATATGGCAAGATATTTTAGCAACTAATCGGCCTTGGCATGCCATCTCAACTAAACAGATTGAGTGCGAGAACAGGGCAAGGAAGCTTCTTAGCGAGCATATTGACAGTAAACTACTTCGGCAAACAGTGAGATTAACAGCGTCTATCAGCTAATATTTAGCGCTACACCGACATGAACGGGGCCTCAGTCTAGAATGCGCGTACCATGGGAGAACCTGACCGTCGTGCGTCTCCACACGAACATCGCCAGCGGTGGCGGCGCTGACCGCCGTGCGCCTCCACAAGAACGTAGCTAGAGGTGGCGGCGCGGCTAGAGGACGGCGATCTACGAGAGCGTCTTGTGGGAGCGAGAGGATCGTCGTCGCCCCTTGACGAATGAACATGGCGCCGACATATCGGCGCGGCGAGGAGGGCGGCTTTGGCAGAGCGAATGGAGTGGAGGGGGGACAGGAGGGAGGGGGGTTTGGGGAATATTTGGCCGAAGGGCAGTTGAATCGGATTTGGGGGGAATTTTTGTTTGGGCGGGGGGGGGGGGGGGAGGATTTTTGCGTGGTGGGCGGTGGAGTTTGGCGCATGGTCGGTTTCTCCAAGTGCGGTCCCACGTGTCAGTGAAGAGGCAAGCCGAAGCGCGTTCCGTTTGCGTGAGCCGTGTACAGGACCGAACGAGTGTGGGGTGCAATGCGACCGCGACAGGAGTGCTGTGAGTGTACCACCTTTTTTCCTTTTAAACTAGTAGGTGCTTCGCCCCCTCAAAAAAATTTGTTGCTTCGTGCGATCCATCGATACTACTACTAGTAATCCGGTAATCCCGACTAAAACGGCGGGGCCGGGTCTTTTCCCACGTGATATGCTGGGAGGTTGGCTTAGTTGGGTTTTTAGATTTGTCTCGGTTCAATAAAAAGCAGAGTTGGTGATGATGGTGTGCCTGTCATCCTGCAATATAGGCCGTCCGATCTATATCTAACGGATAGGAAGGAAACTATGACAATTTACCCGCACTCCTCTCCACATTTGCAGATAAGGCTTTCCCTCGTTCATCCTTTCCTCCCACAAGATCTTGATCTTCCGCGCAACGCACGGGCATCTTGCTATTACTCCCACAATATGTATATTATTATGAAAGTTCATATACACCGGCCGAGATTAATGCAAACACGACAAATTTTCATTACATTTCCAACTTTTATAGGACAGAAAAATAAAAGAAAACCCACCCTAAACCTATTCTACGGCGGCGACCGACATCCTCCATCTGCGATCTCTATGTACGGGGGCGGGGTTCAAGACCCATGAAGTGAAGGTGTGGTCTCCGACGAGGAAGAGTAGAACACGGGATACAGACCGGCCAGTTGGCACACCATGCCCTGCCGCCTCCCATGCCCTACTCATCCTCGGAGGAGCCCACGACCTCGGCGGTGCCGGACGTTGGACGATGGCAAGTAGGAGGCGTGGCTGACGGTGCTCCCGTCATCGGCCGCCAACGTGGCCACCGCTTGTGCGGTCGCGTCCACGTCTGGCTACGCCGCTATTGCGTCGCGAGAGGCAACTCGAGCGAGGGCGGCGACCTCGAGCTTCATCCCCGAAGACAAGCTCTCCCGCAGAGCGTTCGCACTTGCGGTCATGGCGGATGTGGTGCTAGGTAGGAGGACGATGCGCTATGGTGTGGAGGTTAGCTGGGCGTTGCCGCTTTAAGTAGCGCATTCCGGTGAGGCCAAGCGTCCGGGTGCATCATTAAGTCGCCGGAGTTGGTTCCTCGGGCACCGAGCCTCTTAACGACGACATACGAACGGACGGCATGAATGCGGGCAGCTGGCGCCGGCTGGGAACGCACCGCGCGACGACGCGAGGGACGAGGGCTTTGGTGTGCCAGGGTAGTCAGCTGCGGTTGTGGCAACGTTGGAGATGCCCTTTGCTCAAATGCGATCCCCGCATGTCATTGAAAAAGCAAGACGACCCGGCATGGTCTCAGGTCCAGAGGATGCATTTGGCCACGCTACACCACTCCGCAGACGCGTCGCGGCGCCCCGTGCATCCTCGACGAGCCGGGTGTTGAGGTGTGTTTGGATTGTGGCCAAAGTGCATCTTACCAAAATTTTGATCATACCCAAAGATTGGTCTTTGTTTGAATGGTTGCCATTTTTTGGCATGCCAATGAACTCTAGCCAACTCTAGTTCATTTTTCTTGCCAATGTCGGCCAAATCATGGGCAACCAATACCTCAACCAAAATTTTGGTCATGACCCAAAGATTGGTCTTTGTTTGGATGGTTGCCATTTCTTTGGCATGCCAATGAACTCTAGCCAACTCTAGTTCATTTTTCTTGCCAATGTCGGCCAAATCATGGGCAACCAATACCTCAACCAAAATTTTGGTCATGACCCAAAGATTGGTCTTTGTTTGGATGGTTGCCATATCTTTGGTATGCCAATGAACTCTAGCCAACTCTAGTTCATTTTTCTTGCCAATGTCGGCCAAATCATGGGCAACCAATACCTCAACCAAAATTTTGGCTACCAAATGCTTTGATGGGGCAACCTTGGGCACAAACCAAACATACCGTTGGTCGTGCCACATCACTAACGCCACCCTCGGCACACTGAAACCGACCGTGTCTAGCGACGATATGAGTGTGTCGCTCACCGCGGTCGCCGTGTCCAGAGGCGGTGCTGGATCTGCGCCCCGTTGTTGGCCCCAACGACCCACATGAACGGTTGTCGGTGGTGAGGAGGTCGTGGGCCAGCCCCTCCATTGGACTAGTCTGCGCTACGTCGTCCCGACGGGTGTGCCCCACATGTCAGTTTCCCTATTTTCCCGGCCATATTCGAGCTTCAGTGCTCCGCATTGCGCATTAGGCCTTTTACTATGTAGGCCAAGCAAGACAACTTATTGTTTATTTGAGCTGTTCAAGTGTAATCATGTGGCATTTGCTTATTTCACATTCCTCTCCAACCCTCTTCTCCATTGATCATGTCGCCCTCCAGTTGAGTCCATCCTCCCGCATGCCTCATTTGAACATTCCGCCGAGTATCATTTGCATGTACCCACCCTAGTCCTCTTTCAATAGATCTCCAGACCCCGAGATGAAATCGAGAGGGAACGAGTGGGGGCAGGTGATACCTAAGGCGGATTCAAAATTTTGAACCGGTGATCATAGCATCCGCAAATCATATATAAAGGGTATTCAATGTTCGTTTCGCTTTTGAGCGTACAATATACTCCCTCCTATCCTTTCTACTTTACATATAAGTTTTATGTGTAGTCAAAGTATCTCTACTATGATAAAAAGGTATGAACATTCAACAACGCCCAATCAATATTGTTAGATTAAATGCGTACTCCTAGATTTGTACTCGAGATGGTTTCCAATTTGACTATTGACAAGATTAATAGTACATGAGAAGTATAATGTGAAAATTATATCATTGGAAACTCCTTTCACATACAAAATTGACTGTATGCTTTGTGTAAGTTGCATGTCATATATTATTACTCTAACATTTGGTCAAAGTTAGCCTCGAAAAATGCATTAGACCGTGTATGCTTTGTGTAAGTTGCATGTCATATATAATTACTCTAACATTTGTGTAAGTTGCATGTCATATATTATTACTCTAACATTTGGTCAAAGTAGTATAGTGGAAGTGGATCCTCTGGCGTAGGTATCCCTGCCTTACCCTCCCTTTCGGTCACTTACTGGCGGACCCCATGCTTGCTAGGCCCCGTTTGTCAGTTACTCAATGGGTTCGGCCACGTCAGGGGATCCTCATCCGTAGTATACTCCCTTTGTTTTTATTTACTCCGCATAAAACGGAGGGAGTGGTGGTACAGTAAATGACGCGGGCGGGAGAGGGGGAGGGACGTCGGTTTGCTCTCAACTGTGGTCCCACAAACGAGCGAAAACGCAAGACGAAGCGCGTTCCATTCAATGAGTGACGTGGAGGGTCCAGCGTGCCGGGCTGCAACGCGAACGCGACAAGAGTGATGTACAGTCAAAACCGATTGACCGATCGTCACCAGAACCACTATTCACACCAGAACCTTCGCTGCTCGGCCTACGCCAGCCACTGCCCTAAAACCACACCAAATCTCCAGCCCATTCCCCCACCTTTTGATCCCCTAGCCTGCATCAAGCGTCCCCTAGTTCGCTGGAAAGCCATGGTGCACCGCAAGATCACTTACTACAAGATGCTGACGCCGGAGCGCCGCGCAAAAATCGCGGCGGCGGTCGGTGCCAAAGACCTCCGTTCCCAAGCTCGCTTTGTGGTGGGCCAATCCATGAGTTCTCTGGAGCCAAGCTACGAGGAGGAGGAAGCCGATCCAATGTTCACTGCGGAGGTCGCGGCGCAGAAGGCCCCCGATGGGTATGAGACGATGGACGTCGACTTGTGCGGTGTCCGAGTCCCCCATGGTGCAGGCGGACCAGCGGTTCAACAGGCAATACTAAAGGAGGACCGGAGGCGAGGCTCAACTCGACGCAGAAGCGCGCATGCCACCGCTGCCGTCGAGGCTCTCCTGCAGCGGAATCGATGTCGTGGATGTGAACCGGGCGGCGGAGGCTCAACTTGAGGCAGAGCGCGCGGATGCCGCTGCCATCGAGGCCCTCCTGCAGACGGAACCGGACGTCCTGGACATGAACCGGGCGCCAGAGGCTCGACTCGACGCAGAGCGCGCGGATGCCGCTCTCATCGACGCCCTCCTGCAGGCGGAACCGGACATCCTGGACTTGAACCGAGCGGCGGAGGCTCGACTCAACGCGGAGTGCGCGGATGGTGCTGTCATCAGGGCCCTCCTGCAGGCGGAACCGGACGTCCTCGACTTGAACCGGGTTGTGCTCTCATCCGTGCAGAGCGCCCGCACGCTCCGCTTGAATGAGTAGCTGGAGGCCGAGGACAATCACGGTGCGGAGACGCACGTCGGCTGGTTCGCGCCGACAGCCAAATACGACGAGGCCGTCTCTTTTCGCGAGCAGTGATAGTTTTTCTTTATGTTGTTGTTTTTATGGATCTTTTGCTGTGTAAAAACATACTGTACTATATTTGTTATGCAAGTCGCCTGACTTGGGTCAGTCTACCATTTCAGGCGGTTGGATGAATATCCCACGTCTCCTAACCCTTCTTTCCTTCTTCCTCACCCCTTCTTCTTCCCCAACAGACCATCGCACGGGCCTTACGGATACTCCCCAACATGCGGTTGGATAAACATACTCTATGAACGAAAATTATGTGTCAGTGATAGGATGGCTGAGTTTGGTTTGTTCACATGCGACAACACGTGTCAGTGAGGGTGTGTTCCCTTGGTTGGGTTTATGCGGCGTGCGAGGAAGCGATCGTGTGAGGGTGCGGTGCGACCATGGCGTCTTGAGGCGGCGTGTGAGGTGCGGTGCAACCGCCGATGACCCGTCTTAAGTGTACCTCCTTCTCATTTTGAAAACTTTAGGCAAGCTTGGCAAAAATGTGTGGCGAAGTTTGGCAATGCAAGGCCTAGACCCAAACAGGATAAGTAATGCGTGCATTACTAGGAGTACTAGTGTTAAAAAAGAAAGGCGGGGTTTTCCTTCACGGGATTTAATCGATACAAATCCTCGTTTCACGTGTCAATTAATGCGTATTTTTTCGAAAGACCAAAGAGCTAACCATCCCACTCCTCGTCGCTTGATTATTGCAGCGCCATGCAAACCAACCTTCTCACTTACGCATGCATGCAGGGGATATTAATGTCCTTGGTTGCTAATCCCATCAATTTTGCCTCGATTAATGTTAGTGGCCCTTTGCAAATTGTAATTTTGATAATAATGTCCTAGTGTACAAAAAAATGGAGGTAGTAACTATATTTGACTTCCTTCCCCATTGCGGGACGTTGTGATTATTTTTTGTGGTTTGGCGAAGTGCGTTCGACGGAGAACACCATTGAGGAGACCATGGTAAGTCGTTATCAAGTGCACCGCAAGCCGAGACAACCGCCTTATTTGCATCCAGGAAGTCCTTTACTAGTACTACTACTACGAGTACTAGTGCGGTGAGATGGTTTCTCGAAGAAGGCGATGGATTAGCGGAGTCAGCGAAGAGTGAAATGATGGTTGCTTCGTCTGTGCTTTGTGATTTGACGCCTCACTGCTTTGTGATTTGTGACAGAAGGGACATGGGAGTATACTATGTGCTCTATACTGTACTACATGCGTCCAAGCATGGGAGAAAGAGGAGAGACGTTGCATTTTTCTATTTCTTCAATCAATCAATCAGGGAGCTTCGGTTCCATCTTTTTGGCTTTGGCAACACCGTCCACAATGGTTCCCACGATGCCAAAAGCTATTTTAACATTTGGCTACACATTGTGGATGCCCTTAATCGTACCACTTGGTTTTGCTCCTGTGTGCTATCTATACAAATCTCAATTATATTGATCTAAAAAATTATAGAATCAAGATTAGTAAAAAGGAGGTGATTTTGCCGTGCGGATGGCGGTTTGCTAACATGCAGTCCCACGTGTCAGTGCTTTACCAAGCCGATTCGCGTCCCACATGTGGCACAACAACGGTAGAAGCAACACGTGGTGAACTTGAAGAAGATGAGGGAGAACCAGATTCAGCAACGAGTGAAATGATGGTTGCTTCGTCCCTCCAACTTCTTTTTTTAGCATTATTACTCCGTCCCTCCAACTTAATCATGCGGAAAGGTGCACCTTTGTGATTTGACGCCTCATTGCTCATTACTACGCCGGGCGCCATGGTAGGGTGCTTCACCCGGCTGCTCTGCTTGTATTCGGTATGGCACGTGGACCGGGTTGCTTGTTGTCCCACTTGTCGGCGAATGGGACTAGAAGATTTATGAAAGCGAGCGCTCCACTTTTACGGCGGAGGAGTAGACGACACGACGGCCCAAAGGAATCGTGAATTTGTAAGTAGTACTATAGTTTTGCTGTTTCACACGATCCATCGATACAAACCCGATTAAACAGGAAAGGGCGGGATTTTTCCCGCGCGGTAGATGATACTGGCCATACAATTCAAAGGCAATTTTAATGTATGCAAACTGAATAATTATAAGTAACAATATGATATCTAGTAAAACTAAAAACACATATGATTTATTGTGTTAGAGTGTAGTAGTAGTGCTGCATTGCATAGTTGTTAGATGTAACATGCGAGAACATCTAGAGATGTAGTTTTGGAGGGCCTACAGAGAGAAAAGCATAATATGGTCATCGAACTTCAGAATAAGCTGATTACGGTCACTATATACGTTTTGCGGTGATTATCCGGTCACTTGCTCACAGTTCAGCATCGGATTGCACTCTGTTGACCGGCCAAATAGTCTACATGGCGCCATGTTGACTAGTTAAATTGACCACATTCCTTGTGGGTCCCACTCGTCAGTTCGCAGAGGGCAAAGGTCGAGATAAACACAAATTTACGCAGCGCGACAAGGCTCCAACCCGTGCGGGAATCACCTGGTTGTGTATGTATCTCGGGGCCTGATGTGTGCGCATGCACGTGTAGGTTGAGCACTTGAGCGTGAGAGTGTGTGTTGGTCGTGTGGTATCTTTGGTGTGTGCATGCATGCGTGCGTGTGTGCGTGTGAGTGTTGCGTGCGTGCGTGGCTGCGTGTGTACGTGTGAATGTTGCGTGCGTGCGTGGGTGCATGTGTTTGTGTGAGTGTTGCGTGGATGCAGTTCGTGTACATGCGTGTGTGTGTGTATAATCACCACACCAGCTCCTGTGTGTTAAAACAGACGGCTCAGCATACCAATACAAGGCCACCTTGTCCGCTGTGCCATGGTCATGACTTCGAACCACCGTCCAAATATTTTTTTGTCATTTTTTTTCATTCTTACTAGCAAGATGCCCGTGCGTTGCACGTAACATCAAGATGCATTTGTATGACTTGTTTATCTTGTGAGAGAAAAGGATGAACGAGGGAAGGCCTTATTTGAAAATGTGGAGAGGTGTGTGGGTAGCTTTTTGCAAAATTGCCATAGTTTCTTTCCTATCCGTCAGATATAAATCGGATGGCCTATATTGCAGGATGGCAGGCACACCATCATCACCAACTCTGTTTTTTATAAGAGTGTATTTTATGTATTTTATAAGAGTGTAGATGTAGAGTAGATACAAGTCGACTGGTGGGCACGATGGTAGTGAGATAATGTGATGCAACACTAGAGGTGCCACCTGGAGCATTTAACTGGTCAACTAGTCATGTCATGAGAAAATACAGAGTT
Organism: Aegilops bicornis; assembly: GCA_021605145.1. Lineage (NCBI taxonomy): Eukaryota > Viridiplantae > Streptophyta > Magnoliopsida > Poales > Poaceae > Aegilops > Aegilops bicornis. Next base: position 613,905,351 of record CM038672.1, on the reverse strand, counting down.
GTACGGTGAGCCCGTGATCAGTATAATAACCACTAAACGTGGCGGTGACCGTAATGAGTGGATTATGAAGTCCAATGTATGTATCGTGCTTTAAGCTTCAAATACAATTATCATCATTGCATATATCGCGAGAGAAAGATGAAACTTGCGTTAATTTTCTGGGGGCTAACTTTTAGAGGACCTGGAGATAGTTTTGTGTGCATACGTGAAAGGGGCGTACAGGGGGGGGGGTGTATGCGATGGAGAGAGAGATGCTCTTCATTTCTCTTTATGACTAACTTTGTATATAATATAAAAATATACAAATTCACAGTGCGGAATAAATATCATTGTGGGCACCATGCAATGCAAATTAGCGTGCGGACTCCTCCATATAACTTTGTAATGTTGTATATATGTATAAACTCTAAAATAATTTTTGGCCACACTTTATTCAAAAGGAATGTTGTATGCGAAATAAACGTGAAGAGAGGGCTCTTTAGATCAATGGGGTACGTGATTTAACATGTGTGAATGTGTAGTTGATGCATTTGGCGGGGCCAAGAGAGGTATGTGTGTGTATTACGTATTCGAGAGAGGCATGGATAGAGGGGCCGATTTGGCGTGGGAGAGATAGCACGAGAAATGAGAGTGGTCAAGAAAGAGAGACGAATATGACATCACGACAAGAGATTCCATTCCCTTGAGTGTGTATATGCAAGGGGCGAGGGAATAGAGGCACCAGGAGAAATTTTCTGTGTGTGTGGTGTTTGTGTTGGTATGTGTGGGTGTGAGAAGATAATGAGACGTGGTGGCAGAGGGTGTGTCACCGCGTGAGGTCCGGTGGGTCGAGGTGAGGCCCTTCATTCGGTTCCGTCCTGCGCCACATTGGTCGGCCCATGACACATTTAGGAAGACCCATGGATGACTAGTCGTACAAGACAAAGATAGCAGAATTGTGAAGGACTCTGTGTCCAGTGACAAAGCCATCTAGGATTTGTAACCCTAGGTTCTCGGACTACGGTAACCCCTTTATCTCTGATATTACTATCACCCAACCTAACTTTAAGGGGCATCCTACAGAATGCTCTGCTAGAATCATACTCGTCGATAAGGAAGAGAGTTGTGAGACAATGCGTGAGAGACATGCGTAAAGATAATGTGCGTACATGAGACACGTAGGCAGGTCCATGTATATAGAAAGGGTCGATGAGGATTGTGCATGTGTATGTTTGCGAGAGGAAGAGTGCTTGTGATAAAGGTTAGTGAAAACAGTTGTAAATGGTTACGAGAGGGAGGGAGGGTTATATCTAGAGCATGTGTGCGAGAAAGACACCTCGGGAGAGAGTGTGTGAGCATGTGTGAGAGACCACCGATGGAGAGTGAAACTACACGTAAAAGACTGCTCTACACATTGATTAAAGATATAAATTGTATCCAAATATTAGGATGAGATCATGATATTTGCAATTCGTAAGGCGGTCATTGATCCATCGTACATCTAGATTCTATTTAGTTTGAGCATGTCTATGTTATTATTCGACACAATTGATCCACATAGTTAGTATTTTGAATTCCAGACAATGCATCGCTTTAGCAATCGAATATAAACGTGAGTATAGTTCATGTTGTGTGTAAAGCACATTATACATATGAAAGTTACACAATGGACATTATAAATAGCTACATATGAACTAGCATACATTTGAATTCAACTTAAGGTGGTTTAAAAAAAATCGAATTCAACATGAAGTCCATTCAATTATTTGAATTTGATATCATGGCATTTGTAAACCATACCTAAATTATGGGGATACCAATCTTCGCTCTGATTTTGTACATAATAGCATATGTAGTCGTGTACAAAATAGATTCAAATTTAGCTCCCCCATTCCAAAATAATCATAGTTATAGGATTTTCAAGTGTCAAAATTTCAAAAAGAAGCTGATAATTTAATGAGGTTTTCAAACATACAAGGTCAAATATAACGTTGTCTATTTAGGTCAATCCTCATAGTTCAAGACTACTCTAAACGTGAATGCTTGTGTTTCAAAATTTCGAACGAAGTGCCAAAAGAGCCTCTACTCGCCCGAAACCGCGTGAGACCAATGTTTGGTAGTACAAGGAAATTACTTTTCTAATAACTCCGACCCGTGAAACCCGCTGGACCGACGTCCAAAGGTCTAAACCAGGGTAGGTTTGTAACTTCATCTAGACGCCACACAACCGCCTCCGAAAAACATTCATACACAATGGCCGCCTAAGCACACATGCGCGTGGCCGAAATCGCTCCCGCCCACTATTTGGGACACCTGGGATTACCATCCTACCCCCGACCCGCAGTAGGTCCGAAATTTAAGAGGGGGGCAAAGTTTGTACTTTCCCCAAATTTCAAACAAGCGCGTACCATCTTCTGTTCAAAAAAGCCAAAATAAGCGCGTCCCAGACCGAAACATGGTCCCCCCCACCCGTCCGATTCCCCATTCGTACTCCGTGGGCGCCAAAACTACCTCTCCACCAGCCACGAAACCCCGGCGTCCTCTGTCCGCCACCCCATCCCACCCATCAACCGCCGCCGTCCTCCATCACGCCGGAGCCGATACCCCGACGTCATCGTCCACCGCAACGCCCTCCATGGCTAGTAGTTGAAGCCAAGGCCGAGCCGTCCGTACTCGAGCCAATTCAACCATGCCGTCCTGTGCCTCACCGTTGCCGCTCCAACTTCGCCACCCTCCACCGCATCGGAGTTGTTCCTGTTGTGCCGTCCTTCGCCGCCTCGGATCTGCTTCCCCTCTGCCGACATACGGCCACGGCAACACAGTCAACAATTTGGCCATGGGTTCGTCCAAGCCTGCACCCTCTAGAACATCGGTTTCCCCGGTAAAAAGAAGAAGATCGGTAGCGACATGTGGAGGTGACCACACCGCAACCGAAGAAGGTACTCCTCTTCCCTTATTCGTGCAAATCTTATGTCTCTTCTTGCACGGTATTCATCCCACGAAGACACTAGTTGACCGCTTCTTCTTGATACTAGATGTTCCTAGTAACTTCGCGATGCACAAGGTTTCTCCTCATATACTATTTCACCTTAGCTAGAGGTCCGTCGCCCCCTGAATTTCAATTTCTGGCCGCTTGATTCCCAATTAATCTGAAGCATTCCCGGCGTAATGCACGCTAGTACGACTATTACGCCCGGGAAGCAGCACCTTGGTGTTTATCTTAGGCGTGTGCAGCCTAGAAACTCTTGGCGCCTCGATCTGGAGGTCGGCCGGGATTAAAGGATGGCCTAGGGCGCTGCCAAGCACGGCGGTGGTGTGAGGTCGATGGGAGGGCGGGGCGGCGGAGGCAGGGGTCTGGGCCGGTGGTCGCTGGTGGTTCGAGAAAGATCGTCAACAGTGACTGGCGGGAGGTAGACGAAGGCCATCTACCCGTAACTTATAGATGGGACGGTTCATAAAAAAATCGACTGACCTATTTATTTTTAGTCGACTGTTATCTTGATAGGACCACATGTGGTGGTGTGCTGGAGGAGTACCTGCATTTCCTGTGCTCATATATTAAAAAATCATACGGAGTAGAATCTAATTTTGTTTGCCACACAATATTGTAAAGCTATCATATGTCTCATGTCATTTATTTTTCAGCCACACCTGCTATACGCTACTTTTACAAAGGCACTACTTCTGCACACACTTCACCCATACTCTCACTATTGTGTTTTTATGCAAGGGTATTTCAGACCCTGCCTTCACAGAAGCAGGAAAGAGAAGAGAGAAGTCGCTCTAGCGTGGTACGCGGCTAGGACAGACACGTTTCAAGACATTAAAGGGTGTAGTGTCAGCAGATGGAGATGGGGAACGTAGCTCTGGAGTTGATGATCTCACTCGCTGTGAACCACCATCCCAGGTGCTTTCTTTAACTTCACTGTGTCATATGTGGTTGCATATGGTGTCTAGCTTGTATTCGAAAGGCTGAAGTCAGTCTTTATCAAGATAAGGAAAGATATTTTTTACATGAACCACCAGCCGGATGTCTAGCTTGTATTGCTTCCAATTTGGTTAAATTGCATCTGCTTAGCTTACACATTATACCTTTGAATATGACATGCCTTTCTGTTTTTGGTACATACTAGTACATCTGTGTATTAACCATGTTCTTACATCAAACTAATGTTCTTGTGTATCCCTCATCAATCACTTATGACGAGGCAGGCAAGGGGACTACTCATTTAAAGAATGCAACGTCAGCCTCCCGACATGATTCTCAAGAAACAGATATGCTAGATGAAGATAGTGAACGTAGCTCTGTACTTGATTACAGCATTTCCCCTACACTAGCATCGCAGGTCCTTGCTCTAACTTGGCAGCGTGATATGTGGTTGCATGTTGCATATGGTGTCTAGATTGTAATTCTTCCAATCTGGTTAAAGCGCTTGTGCTAGTCTGCTTAGCTTATAGTACATTATACATTAATGTGACATGCCTTCCTGTATTTAGTACATAGTACATCTGCCTATTAAGCATGTCCTTACATAAAACTATTGTTTTTGTATCCCGCATCAATCAATATGACGAGACACCTTTAGTATATGCGGTGCGATATTAGTTGCATCTTTCATATGATTTATAGCATGCGCTGCTTCTAATTTGTTGAAATTCCATTTATGATGGGACGCTTTTAACTTGGCGAGTCATATTGGTTGCATCTTTCATGTGGTGTCTAGCTTGCATTGTTTCTTATTTGCTGGAATGGTTTTACGCTTAGTTTACACAAACAGGTTGTGAACATGCCATGCCGTCCTGTTTTCGTACATATTCCATCCTGGTATCATGTGTTTGCCTTACATCAAAGTAGTGATTGTCGTTATCATGCATGAATGAGTTACGAAGAGAGAATTTTATTGCTTTTTCTTGTCGGTTTTACTTGACAATTCAAAATCAATAAAGCGGAAGGAAGTTAGCAAGGCAGCGGATAAAGGTGCTCCTTCCGAACGGAGGGCCTCTACTGATTTCTACTCCTCCACACCCCAAGATGATTACCAAGACAACACATGCATAGACACTCAACAAAGCTATGTTTATGATGAGCACGTCTCCCCTAGTGCAGCATCACTGGTGCTCCCTCTAACTTGGCACTGTTATATGTGGTTGCATGATATGTGTGATGTCTAGCTTGTATTGCTTCTAATTTTGTTGAATTCCATCTCCTTACTTTACACATTATACTTGAATAAGACACGTGTTCCTGTTTCTAGAACATAAAATATCTGTCTATCACACCATGTTCTTACATCAAATTACTACTGTTGTGTAACCTGCAACAATCACTCATCATAAGACACGTTTGACTTCAGAGTGTGATATAGGTTACATCTCACATTCTTTTCTAGCTTGTACTACTAATTTGTTGAAATGGCACTTATGGCGAGACCGTTTTAACTTGGTAGAGTGATATTCGTTGCATTTTTCATATGGTGTCTAGCTTTCATTGCTTCTAATTTGTTGAAATGCCTTCTCCTTAGTTTACACATCATAAGCTGTGAATATGCAATGCTGTGAATATGCAATGGCACTAATGATGAGAGACCTCTAACATGGTAGTGTGATGTTGTTTGCATCTTGCATATGATTTATTTCTTGTACTGCTTCACATTTGTTTAAATGCCATTTATGATGAGCCACTATTAACTTGGCAGAGCGATATTTGTAGCATCTTTCATATGGTGTCTACCTTCCATTGCATTGCTTCTAATTTGGTGAAATGTCTTGTTCTTAGTTTACACATCATAGTTTTGGTTATCTCTTCCGTCCTGTTTTTCATACATATTACATCCTCCTATCATGTGGTTGTCTAACATCAAAGTTCAGTTAAATGCGCATCACGCGTCAATTTGTTCAAGAACTAAATTGTTATTCGTTTTTCTTGTCGGCTTGACTTAACATGGCACAGAGAAAGAGGAAGAAACACAGAATGGCAGGGAATGAGAAGCGGATGAATCCTGCAGATTCTGCTGGTATTGATGGTGCAATAGAAGGTCAAAGTCTAGCAGAAAATTCTACAAACACGGCATCCCATGCTACACGAGCTGCAAAAAAAGCCAAACAGAAACAAATAGCTGCCACCAAACAAGCAGAGACAGCCCTAGTTTTTGCAACACCTACCACAGTACTACCAGCTACACGACATACTGCGTCGTCAACCGAGCTAGCAGCATGTTCCCAATCTCCCTTGCCACGACACTACTTCCCAAGCACTCTTGACACAAGACGAGTTGGCAATATCAGATGAACCTTGTGAGCTTCAACAACAAGAAGGTAGTTGCTTTGAGTCAAGTTACAGATTCCATGCTTCTTTATATGTAGTCTCACAGTTTGACGTACACTAACACTTCCTATGTTCGTTGTTGGACTAGCACCTAGGCGCAAGAGGAAACAAACATCAGGGATAATACTCGATAGGTTAACTAAATCTAGAGGAGGAAGAATGGAGATCCGTTTTGAGGCAGGTTTAAAAAGGCCACGTGATTCTACAGAGTCAGCCAAGTTAGTATCAGAGGCAGCGGTTGCCGTTCGGTGTCATGTACGTATCCTCCCAACATGGATTCAATACAGGAATGACAAAGACGAAAACCAGTTAAACACCTTCCTCGACCATTTATCTGTAAGTATGGTTATGTATGGAAACTAGTAATATCGTCTTGATCTGTCCCATACTTTCTAGGTTGCTGATAATGAGACTACCATAATTTTCAACAGATGAGGTTCAAGTTGGACAGCCAAGATGATGCACCAGACAAGCTTGCACCCATGTTTTCAAGTCTGCTCTGCGACAACATCGGTATAACTTGAGGAAAACTCACTTTGAAGGCAAGGCTAACAGTGAACTTTCCCAAACATCTCCAGTGGAAAATATATCGGATGAAGACTGGAGGGGCCTTGTTAAACACCGGTCTGATCCGAAGTATCAGGTACATTATATATATGTGATCAGATCACATGTTGAAGTCCAATTTACGCATGTGTCACACAAATCTATCTTCTTGTAGGTGAACTGTTCAAAGAACAAGGCCAACCGTACGAAAGTGAAATTCCAACAGACGACAGGATCTCATAGCTATATTGGACACTGTGAGGCTCTTGTAATTAGCTGTTGTTTCACTCTTTTCGCTATACCATATCATCAGATCTATATTGACTTGTTCGAAATGCAGAGGAAAGCCCACAAGGACCAAAAAGTACCTGAACCAAATGCTGTGGAAATCTTCAAGGACTGTCACACCAGCTAGAAGAAGGGCATGACTACACCAGTCAAAGCCGCTGTTGTAAGTCCTTAATCCTCATGCCTTTAACTACTACTTACTCTAACTTGTGCCTTGAACTGCATGGTTTGCAGCCAATGTCTATTACTCTTTTCAATTTTATACACAATTGTCTTAGCGTATCATTGCACCTTACAAGGTTTAAAAGAGAGGAGTGATGTTCCTTTGATCTTGACCTGTAATCTAGTTCCGTGCTGGACTTGCCCACACAACGTTACAATTGCCTGTTTGTCTGTTCTCAGTTGTTTTGTGATATGAATGATGTCATACTATGCTTACCGTATTATAAACTTCGTCTCTTTATCCTTAGCCCTCAATACAATGTCAAGAAATAGACAATACATTAGCGATGGTACATGGTCATATGTTTGGAACCTGGTTTCATTATGTACTTTGCAATAAAATAAAACTAATATTTTACATGGGTTCACCGTAATAAGTTACGTATATAGACCAAAGCTATTTTGTTTGGTTTTGCTGCCTCCTTAATATCTTACATTGCTCGTACTACTAATGTAAAACCTCAACTTTTCAGCGAGCTATGGAAAAAATGGTGGAACCGCCACCTTACGAAGGTGGCGAGGCAACTATAACCGCAATGTCGACTCTTCTTGCGGTGGGTCAAGACTGTCCACTAACAGTGCCAAAAGCACGTTCCTACGTAATACTGGATTGGTTGTTAAGGCAATATCGTCCAAACTGCCTCATGATCAAGGTATGCAAGCTCAAAGCAATGTTGTATCTGCGTTCCAGACACAAGTCCATTCCCTAACAGAGGCCCTTTGTGAAACAAGGAGAAACATTGCTCAATGTCGTCAAGATATGCATGGTTTTGAAACCAGACTATCGGACATTTGCTATGTTATTCAGGAGCCTAGGGGAAATGAAGGCGACGGTTATGGTGCTCCATCGGACAACATAGCATGAAAACATAACGGTCGGGTCAAATGATCTGAGCTTCTGAACTTCTGGTGGTGCATTTATCCGCTAGACTGTTAGTTTTATGCCAACCTTCCTTTTGTTATATAGTTGTAATTTGTTTTGGTGCGATACAAAATTTATTCTTAACATGCAGCCACCGGTTGAAGAAAACATCAAGCCATTTTTGTATAGTGTAGGGTGTTCCCTATATTTGCACTGGTGGCGATCTTTGATGCCGAGTGAATGTAATCAGGTAATCGCTTTAATAGCCTAAGCGTTAGTTTCAGCCTTATTTATTTCCTAGTCTTCTTTTTCCCTGGTTTGCTAGTGGTCAGAACTACCATGGGCCATATACGGGCCGTAGGATCCATGGGTCTCCCTACGGGCCGTCGATAAATGGGCCTATAATCGATGGGCCTCGGGCCGTCGATAAATGGGTCTGTAATCGGTGGGCCTCGGCCGTCGGATAAATGGGTCTACATGGGCCGTAATCGGGCGTAATTGGTATCGGCCCAGCCGCAGTAACGGGCGTTAACGGGGCGTAGGACTGCAAAAGGCTTAATTACATCACCGGGCATAACGGGTCGTTAATGGGCCGTAATATAGGACGGGCCGAAACGGCGAACGGGTTAACGTGCCGTAAACGGGCGACTCTTGCCATGGGCGAAATTGGCCCATTAGGGTCACAGGCCAGAAACGGGCCGACTCTTGCCATGGGCCGAATTTGGCCCATTTGGGAACGTGCCAGTAACGGGCTGACTCTTGCCATGGGCCGAATTTGGCCCATTAGGGGAATAGGCCAGTAACGGGCCGAAAGTAATCGAGGGCCGAAAAGGAGCCCAAGAACGTATGGGCCGTCAATAGGCCGAAAGCTAACACTGGCTGGAAACGGCCCATGTAAATCACGGGTCGTTAACGGGTACAAAGAAAATTACTGTTCATTATGGGCTAGAGTCACTATGGGCCTGTAAAGGGCCGAAAGATACGAAGGCCTCATATGGGCCGAAAGACGTCGTGGGCCATACAAGGGCCAAAAGTGGAATGGGCTGGTGTTATATTCGACGACCCACATGACGTTGTTGGGCCGATTTCCTTTAGGGCCTAACGGGCCGTAAAATGGGCTATTTGCGAAGAGACCGTTAACAGGCTTTTCATGGGCCAGCCCATTAACTTTTGACCAAGTCAAACGGGCCGGCTTTGTAAGCTAAATGGGCCAGTGGTGGGCCGTGGCACGTGTCGACATATCATAGGCGCCTATCTGACCCACTGACGAGCTGACACGTGTTTCGTCCGGCCAATAAGAATTTTACACATGGAAATTTCCCATTGGTCGGGGCTGTTAACGGGTTATCGATCCAAAACCCGACCCGATAGCTTAACGGCGTTCCATTACGGTGGATGCCACGTGTCAGTCACCCTTGACGAAAGCACTTCTGTGACGCGCGATTTATCGTCATGGAAGTGGACACTTCCGTGATGATAATTTTCGTAATGTCATGGAACACTTCTATGACAAAGACGGTATGACTATCTTGATTCTGTCATAAAATCGTCATGGATGTACATGCATGACAAAAAACGCGACCTACTGTGACAAACACGTATCATCACGGAAGTGTATTTTTTTGTAGTGGAGGCTACGCGCGAGTCCCTCGTACCTACACAAAACAAATAGCTCAACGCAACCAACGCGATTAGGGGTTGTCAATCCCTTCACGATCACTTACGAGAGTGAGATCTGATAGAGATAATAGATAATATTTTTGGTATTTTTGGTATAGAGATGGAAAGTAAAATAAAAGTTAAAGTAAAAAAGAAAAGCAATAATAAAGTGATGGAAGATTGATATGATGAGAATAGACCCGGGGGCCATAGATTTCACTAGTGGCTTCTCTCAAGAGCATAAGTATTCTACGGTGGGTGAACAAATTACTGTTGAGCAATTGATGTAATTGAGCATAGTTATGAGAATATCTAGGTATGATCATGTATATAGGCATCACGTCCGAGATAAGTAGACCGACTCCTGCCTGCATCTACTACTATTACTCCACTCATCGACCGCTATCCAGCATTCATCTAGAGTATTAGGTTCAAGAAAACAGAGTAATGCCTTAAGCAAGATGATAGACTCCCCGACAACGGCGCCATAAATTCTTCTTGCTACCTCTTGAGCACTGCGTTGGATTTCCTTGAAGAGGAAAGGTGATGCAGCACCGTTGCTTAAGTATTTCTCTCAGTTTTTGAGAACCAAGGTATAAATCTAGTAGGAGGCTACGTGCGAGTCCCTCGTACGTACACAAAACAAATAACTCCTCGCAACCAACGCGATTAGGGGTTGTCAATCCCTTCACGGTCACTTACGAGAGAGAGATCTGATAGAGATGATAGATAATATTTTTGGTATTTTATGATAAAGATGCAAGGTAAAATAAAAGAAAAGTAAAAGGCAAAGGAAATAAATAAAGTGTAGGAAGATTAATATGATGGAGATAGACCCGGGGGCCATAGGTTTCACTAGTGGCTTCTCTCAAGAGCATAAGTATATTATTACGGTGGGTGAACGAATTACTGTTGAGCAATTTACATAATTGAGCATAGTTATGAGAATATCTAGGTATGATCATGTATATAGGCATCACGTCCGAGACAAGTAGACCGACTCCTGCCTGCATCTACTACTATTATTACACTCATCGACCCCTATCCAGCATGCATCTAGAGTATTAAGTTCATGAAAACAGAGTAAGCCTTAAGCAAGATGACATGATGTAGAGGGATAAATTCATGCAATATGATAAAAATGCCATCTTGTTATCCTCGATGGCAACAATACAATACGTGCCTTGCTGCCCCTCATCACACCGGGAAAGGACACCGCAAGATTGAACCCAAAGCTAAGCACTTCTCCCATTGCAAGAAAAACCAATCTAGTAGGCCAAACCAAACTCATAATTCGAAGAGACTTGCAAAGATAACCAATCATACATAAAAGAATTCAGAGATGATTCAAATATTTTTCATAGATAATCTTGATCATAAACCCACAATTCATCGGTCTCAACAAACACACCGCAAAAATAAGATTACATCGAATAGATCTCCACGAGAGATGGGGAGAACATTGTATTGAGATCCAAAAAGAGAGAAGAAGCCATCTAGCTACTAACTATGGACCCGAAGGTCTGAGGTAAACTACTCACACTTCATCGGAGAGGATATGGTGATGATGTAGAAGCCCTTTGTGGTGGATTCCTTCCCATGAGCTCCGGAACAGGCCCCAAGATGGGATCTCGTGGGTACAGAAGGTTGCGGCGGTGGAATTAGGTTTTTGGCTCCATATCTCATCGTTTGGGTGTACGTAGGTATATATAGGAGGAAGGAGTACGTCGGTGGAGATTCGTGGGGCCCATGAGGGTGGAGGGCGCGCCTGGGGGGGGGGGGTAGGGTGTGCCCCCTACCTCGTGCCCACCTCGTGGCTTTCTTGGCGTAGGGTCCAAGTCTCCTGGATCATGTTCGGTGAGAAAATCACGTCCCCGAAGGTTTCATTCCGTTTGGACTTTGTTTGATATTCCGTTTCTTCGAAACACTGAAATTCTGGGCTGGGCCTCCAGTTAATAGGTTAGTCCGAAGAGTAATATAAAAGTGGAAAATAAAGCCCAATATGGTCCAAAACAGTAGATAATATATCATGGAGCAATAAAAAATTATAGATATGTTGGAGACGTATCAGGCATCCCCAAGCTTAATTCCTGCTCGTCCTCGAGTAGGTAAATGATAAAAAAGATTTTTTGATGCGGAGTGCTACTTGGCATAATTTTAATGTAATTCTTCTTAATTGTGGCATGAATATCAAGATCCGAAAGATTCAACACAAAAGTTCATATTGACATAAAAATAATAATACTTCAAGCATACTAACTAAGCAATTATGTCCTCTCAAAATAACATGGCCAAAGAAAGTTCATCCCTACAAAATCATATAGTTTAGTTATGCTCCATTTTCGTCACATAAGAATGCTCTCATCATGCACAACCCCGATGACAAGCCAAGCAATCGTTTCATACTTTAGTAATCTCAACCCTATAAACTTTCACGCAATATATGAGCACCGGCCATGGACATAGCACTATGGTGGAATAGAATATGATGATGGGGGTTATGTGGAGAAGACAAAAAAGGATAAGATCTCACATCAATGAGGCTAATCAACAGGCTATGGAGATGCCCATCGATTGATGTTAATGCAAGGAGTAGGGATTGCCATGCAACGGGTGCACTAGAGCTATAAATGTATGAAAGCTCAACAAAAGAAACTAAGTGGGTGTGCATCCAACTTGCTTGCTCACGAAGACCTAGGGCACTTGAGGAGGCCCATTGTTGGAGTATACAAGCCAAGTTTTATAATGAAAAATTCCCACTAGTATATGAAAGTGACAAAACAAGAGACTTTCTATCATGAAGATTATGGTGCTACTTTGAAGCACAAGTGTGGCAAAGGATAGTAACATTGTCCCTTCTCTCATTTTCTCTCTCTTTTTTTGGGTGGGCTCTTTGGCCTCTTTTTTTTATTTGGGCTTCTTTGGCTTCTTTTTTTTAGCCTCACATGGGACAATGTTCTAATAATGATGATCATCACACTTCTATTTATTTACAACTCAATATTACAACTCGATACTAGAACAAAGGCATGACTCTATATGAATGCCTCTGGCGGTATACCGGGATATGCAATGAATCAATGAGTGACATGTATGAAAGAATTATGAACAGTGGCTTTGCCACAAATACTATGTCAACTACATGACCATGCTAGCAATATGGCAATGATGAATGTGTCATGATAAACGGAATGGTGGAAAGTTGCATGGCAATATATCTCGGAATGGCTATGGAAATGCCATAATAGGTAGGTATGGTGGCTGTTTTGAGGAAGATATAAGGAGGTTTATGTGTGAAAGAGCGTATCATATCACGGGTTTGGATGCACCGCTAAGTTTGCACCAATTCTCAATGTGAGAAAGGGCAATGCACTGCATCAAGAGGCTAGCAATGATGAAAGGGTGAGAGTGTGTATAATCCATGGACTCAACATTAGTCATAAATAACTCACATACTTATTGCAAAAATCTACAAGCCATCAAAAACCAAAGCACTACGCGCATGCTCCTAGGGGCATAGATTGGTAGGAAAAGACCATCGCTCGTCCCCGACCGCCACTCATATGTAGGACAATTAAAGAACACCTCATGTTTCAAATTTGTTACATAACGTTTACCATACGTGCATGCTACGGGACTTGCAAACTTCAACACAAGCATTTCTAAAATTCACAACTACTCAAATAGCACGAATTTAATATTATTACCTCCATATCTCAAAACAATCATCAACATCAAAATTCTCTTAGTTTTCAACACACTCATAAGAAAGTTTTTACTATTTTTGTATACCTAGCATATTAGGATTGTTTAATAAAATTACAATGCTATTTAAGACTCTCAAAATAATATTAGTGAAGCATGAGAGATCAAAAGTTTCTTTAAAACAAATCCACCATCGTGCTCTAAAAGATATAAGTGAAGCACTAGAGCAAAACTATAAAGCTCAAAAGATATAAGTGAAGCACAAAGAGTATTCTATCAAATTCCAATTCATGTATGGCTCTCTCAAAAGGTGTGTACAACAAGGATGATTGTGGTAAACTAGAAAGCAAAGACTCAAATCATATAAGACGCTCCAAGCAAAACACATATCATGTGGTGAATAAAAATATAGCTCCAAGTAAAGTTACCGATGGAAGTAGACGAAAGAGGGATGCCTTCCGGCATCCCCAAGCTTTGACTTTTTGGTGTCCTTGGATTATCTTGGGGGTGCCATGGGCATCCCCAAGCTTAAGCTTTTGCCACTCCTTGTTCCATAATCCATAAAAAAAATTCACCCAAAACTTGAAAACTTCACAACACAAAACTCAACAGAAATCTCGTGAGCTCCGTTAGCGAAAGAAAACAAAAGACCACTTTAAGGTACCGTAATGAACTCATTATTTATTTATATTGTTGTTAAACCTACTGTATTCCAACTTCTCTATGGTTTATAAATTATTTTACTAGCCATAGATTCATCAAAATAAGCAAACAACACACAAAAAACAGAATCTGTAAAAAACAGAACAGTTTGTAGTAATCTGTAACTAACGCAAACTTCTGGAACTCCAAAAGTTCAGCCAAAATAGGACGACCTAGGCAATTTGTTTATTGATCAGCATAAATTGGAATCAGTATTTTATCACGTTCTGATGATTTTTAATAATTGTTTTCATGAACAGAAAGTTTCTGGAAATTACAGCAAGATCAAATAACTATCATCCAAGAATATCCTATAGGTTTAACTTGGCACAAACACTAACTAAAACATGAAACCACATCTAAACAGAAAGTAGATGGATTATTTATTCCTAAACAGAAACAAAAAAAAACTAGAAATAAAATTGGGTTGCCTCCCAACAAGCGCTATCGTTTAACGCCCTTAGCTAGGCATAAAAGCAAGGATAGATCTAGGTATTGCCATCTTTGGTAGGCAATCCATAAGTGGCTCTCATAATAGATTCATATGGTAGTTTTATTTTCTTCCTAGGGAAGTGTTCCATGCCCTTTTTTAGTGGAAATTGGAATCTAATATTCCCTTCCTTCATATCAATAATTGCACCAATCGTTCTAAGGAAAGGTCTACCAAGAATAATAGGGCAAGAAGGTTTGCAATCTATATCAAGAACGATAAAATCTACGGGCACATAATTCCTATTTGCAACAATAAGAAATCATTTATTCTTCCCATAGGTTTCTTAATAGTGGAATCCGCAAGGTGCAAGTTTAGAGAGCAATCATCAAAATCGTGAAAATCTAGCAAATCACACAAAGTTTTGGGAATAGTGGAAACACTAGCACCCAAATCGCATAAAGCATAAAATTCATGATCCTTAATCTTAATTTTAATAGTTGGTTCCCACTCATCATCATAAATTTTTCTAGGGATAGAAACTTCCAACTCAAGTTTTTCTTCATAAGATTGCATCAAGGCATCAACGATATGTTTAGTAAATGCCTTATTTTGACTATAGGCATGAGGAGAATTCAGCACGGATTGCAACAAGGAAATACAATCAATTAAAGAAAAAATTTCATAATTAAATTTCTTGAAATCCAAAATAGTGGGTTTAGCAACATCTAGGGTTTTATTCTTTTCAATCCCACTTTTATCAATTTCATCATCAAGATCTAAATACTCCGAATTTTTAGAATGACTTCTACGTAAAGGTGGATCATATTCAGTTTCATCAAGATCCATATTGAAAAACAAAGATTTAATAGAGACACATCAATAACTTTTACATCTTCATCTTGATTTTCATAGGAATTGGAAGAACACGCTTTAATAAAGGCATCTTTCGTAGCACGCATCCTAGCGGTTCTTTCCTTGCACTCATCAATGGAAATTCTCATGGCTTTGAGAGACTCATTGATATGATGCTTAGGAGGAATAGATCTAAGCTTTAAAGAATCAACATCAAGAGAAATTCTATCAACGTTCCTATCCAATTCATCAACTTTAAGCAATTTCTCTTCAAGCAAAGCATTGAAATTCTTTTGTGAATTCATAAACTCTTTAACACTAGTCTCAAATTCAGAGGGCATCTTATTAAAATTTCCATAAGAGTTGTTGTAGGAATTTCCATAATTATTAGAAGGATTACTAGGATAAGGCCTAGGATTAAAGTTCCCTCTATACGCGTTGTTACCAAAATTATTCCTACCAACAAAATTCACATCCATAGATTCATTATTTATTCTCAATCAAAGTAGACAAAGGCATATCATTAGGATCATAAGAAACACTCTTAGTAGTAAATAATTTCATAAGTTCATCCATCTTTCACTCAAAACATTGGTTTCTTCTATAACATGCACTTTTTTATTAGTAGACCTTTCAGTGTGCCATTGAGAATAATTAACCATAATATTATCTAGGAGTTTAGTAGCATCTCCTAAAGTGATTTCCATAAAAGTGCCTCCCGCGGCCGAATCTGAAAGATTTCTAGAAGCAAAATTCAATCCGGCATAAATTTTTTGTATAATCATCCACAAACTTAAACCATGAGCAGGGCAATTACGTATCATTAATTTCATTCTCTCCCAAGCTTGTGCAACATGTTCATGATCAAGTTGCTTAAAATTCATAATATCGTTCCTAAGAGAGATGATCTTAGCGGGAGGGAAATACTTAGAGATAAAAGCATCTTTGCACTTGTTCCAAGAATCAATACTATTTTAGGATAAGACGAAAACCAAGCTTTAGCACGATCTCTAAGCGAAAAAGGAAATAGCTTCAATTTAACAATATCCTTATCGACATCTTTCTTCTTTTGCATATCACATAAATCAGCGAAGCTATGAGTAGCGGCATCTTCACTAGGAAGGTTGGCGAATTGATCTTTCATAACAAGATTCAACAAAGCAGTATTGATTTCACAAGATTCAGTATTGGTAAGAGGAGTAATCGGAGTGCTAAGGAAATCATTATTGTTGTTATTGGTAAAGTCACACAATTTGGTATTATCTTGAGCCATCGCGACAAAAAGCATTCCAACACACGAGCAAACAAAAGGCAAGCGAGAAAAAGGCAAACGAAAAAGAAAGGGCGAATAAAACGGCAAGGGTGAAGTGGGGGAGAGGAAAACGAGAGCCAAATGGCAAATAATGTAATGCGAGAGATAAGGGATTGTGATAGGTACTTGGTATGTTGACTTTTGCGTAGACTCCCCGACAACGACGCCAGAAATGGCTCGTTGTCGGGAGTCCAAATCGTGACTTGACTTTTGCGTAAGCCTCCCCGGCAACGGCGCCAGAAATCTTCCTGCTACCTCTTGAGCACTGCGTTGGATTTCCTTGAAGAGGAAAGGGTGATGCAGCAGAGTAGAATAAGTATTTCCCTCAGTTTTTGAGAACCAAGGTATCAATCCAGTAGGAGGCTACGCGTGAGTCCCTCATACCTACACAAAACAAATAGCACAACGTAACCAACACGATTAGGGGTTGTCAATCCCTTCATGGTCACTTACGAGAGTAAGATTTGATAGAGATAATAGATAATATTTTTGGTATTTTTGGTATAGAGATGCAAAGTAAAATAAAAGGTAAAGTAAAAAAGCAAAGCAATAATAAAGTGATGGAAGATTGATATGATGAGAATAGACCCGGGGGCCATAGATTTCACTAGTGGCTTCTCTCAAGAGCATAAGTATTCTACGGTGGGTGAGAAATTACTGTTGAGCAATTGAAAAAATTGAGCATAGTTATGAGAATATCTAGGTATGATCATGTATATAGGCATCACGTCCGAGACAAGTAGACCGACTCCTGCCTGCATCTACTACTATTACTCCACTCATCGACCGCTATCCAGCATGTATCTAGAGTATTAAGTTCAAGAAAACAGAGTAACACCTTAAGCAAGATGACATGATGTAGAGGGATAAATTCATGCAATATGATAAAAACCCCATCTTGTTATCCTTGATGGAAACAATACAATAGGTGCCTTGCTGCCCCTACTGTCATTGGGAAAGGACACCGCAAGATTGAACCCAAAGCTAAGCACTTCTCCCATTGCAAGAAAAACCAATCTAGTAGGCCAAACCAAACTGATAATTCGAATAGACTTGGAAAGACAACCAATCATACATAAAAGAATTCAGAGAAGATTCAAATATTGTTCATAGATAATCTTGATCATAAACCCACAATTCATCGGTCTCAACAAACACACTGCAAAAAGAAGATTACATCAAATATATCTCCATGAGAGAGGGGGAGAACATTGTATTGAGATCCAAAAAGAGAGAAGAAGCCATCTAGCTACTAACTATGGACCCAGAGGTCTGAGGTAAACTACTCACACTTCATCGGAGAGGCTATGGTGATGATGTAGAAGCCCTCCGTGGTGGATTCCCCTTCTGGCGGAGCTCCGGAACAGGCCCCAAGATGGGATCTCGTGGGTACAGAAGGTTGCGGCGGTGGAATTAGGTTTTTGGCTCCGTATCTAATCGTTTGGGGGTACGTAGGTATATATAGGAGGAAGGAGTAAGTCGGTGGAGCTTCGTGGGGCCCACGAGGGTGGAGGGCGCGCCCCCTACCTCGTGCCCACCTCGTGGCTTTCTTGACGTAGGATCCAAGTCTCCTGGATCATGTTCGGTGAGAAAATCACGTTCCCGAAGGTTTCATTCCGTTTGGACTCCGTTTGATATTCTGTTTCTTCGAAACTTTGAAATAGGCAAAAAACAGCAAATCTCGGCTGGGCCTCCGGTTAATAGGTTAGTCCCAAAAGTAATATAAAAGTGGAAAATAAAGCCCAATATGGTCCAAAACAGTAGATAATATAGCATGGAGCAATCAAAAATTATAGATACGTTGGAGACGTATCAGTGTGCATAACTACGCACTCAAAATACCTTGGGCAACGACGGAAGCACTCTCCGGCGAGGGCCATAATACGGCTCGACCCTATTCGGACCTTAATTTCCTTTTTCTTCTTTCTCTTTTTCCTCATATTATAGGTTCTTTAAAACCTAAATCACTTCACGGTGGTACAAGGGCCCTTTCCCAGGCCCCTTCTATATACACGATTATCGATCCTTTTAAAGGATCGTCCACCAAGGCGAAAAGCGGCGCAGACATGCGGCAGGGTGTCCAAAGGATCTTCACGACTACCTTTTCTTTTTAGGACCTGTATACAGCTTTCCCTCGTTCTCAAATTCTCGGCATGTAAAATAGCACTGATGCTTATGGCATTATCTGTAAGAGCACGTTTCGATTTATCAATCAGACTTTAATGGGAACAGTTTTTACCAACCCTGTTCGGTATTGGCTTATTTCATAATCTGTATTCCTGCTTCATGTCAGGTTGGCGTATACACTTCGGCATAGCTTAAAATGCCAGGGGCTTTATTAAGCCAAATATGTTTCCAAAAACAAGTCCGAACACTTTCAGAGTATACTTCGGCGTCCCGAATATTGCATTATATGCATCAGCTCTGAATCATGTCTTTGGTCAATAGTTGGGTTGCCCGGCTCCTGTGGTTACTACCTTACGTTCTGCTTGTTCGGCTAGGGTAGTAAAGGGAGAACTACTGCGATTGTGTTTCTGGTTCGTCCGGTCAAACACCTCAGTAGAGAAAGCCAAAAACTGACTATCATGATGCGGCGAGAGCTGGTCAGCGATTTGACGACTTACTATAAATCTCTTGCGATTTCTTCCGTATTATACGAAGGAATGGCTTCCGTTCAGTCACGTGCCTAAGGCATCCTAGTTCGGATAGCCGCTTACGTGCCAGGGGCTAGTACTTAGCCCCGCCATCAAACTCATATGGCTAAGTGAAAGCGCTAAAGCCGCATAGTCTGATTGCCTGGTTCGCTATGCAGCCACCTCCTTTACGGACCAAGACATTGGGTCAAGAGTGATCATGTGTTATTCTGAACACCCCCGTCCTATCTGAAGGAAATATGCCCTAGAGGAAATAATAAAGTTGTTATTTATATTTCCTTATGTCATGATAAATGTTTATTATTCATGCTAGAATTGTATTAACCAGAAACTTAGTACATGTGTGAATATTTAGACAAACAGAGTGTCACTAGTATGCCTCTACTTGACTAGCTCGTTGAATCAAAGATGGTTATGTTTCCTAGCCATAGACATGAGTTGTCATTTGATTAAACGGGATCACATCATTAGAGAATGATGTGATTGACTTGACCCATTCCGTTAGCTTAGCACTTGATCATTTAGTATATTGCTATTGCTTTCTTCATGACTTATACATGTTCCTATGACTATGAGATTATGTAACGCCCGAATACCGGAGGAACACTTTGTGTGCTACCAAACGTCACAACGTAACTGGGTGATTGTAAAGGTGCTCTACAGGTGTCTCCGATGGTACTTTTTGAGTTGGCATAGATCAAGATTAGGATTTGTCACTCCGATTGTCGAAGAGGTATCTCTGGCCCCTCTTGGTTATGCACATCACTATAAGCCTTGCAAGCAATGTAACTAATAGTTAGTTGCGGGATGATGCATTACGTAACGAGTAAAGAGACTTGCCGGTAACGAGATTGAACTAGGTATTGAGATACCGACGATCGAATCTCAGGCAAGTAACATACCGATGACAAAGGGAAAACGTATGTTATTATGCGGTTTGACCGATAAAGATCTTCGTAGAATATGTGGGAGATAATATGAGCATCCAGGTTCCGCTATTGGTTATTGACTCGAGATATGTCTTGGTCACGTATACATAGTTCTTGAACCCGTAGGGTCCGCACGCTTAGCGTTTGATGATGATTTGTATTAAAGAGTTATGTGATTTGATGACTGAAGATAGTTCAGAGTCCCGGATGAGATTATGGACATGACGAGGAGTCTCGAAATGGTCGAGACGTAAAGATCGATATATTGGAAGGCTATATTCGGACATCGGAAAGGTTCTGAGTGATTCGGGTATTTTTCGGAGTACCAGAGAGTTACGGGAATTCGTATTGGGCCTTAATGAGCCATACGGGAAAGGAGAGAAAGGCCTCAAGGGTGGCTGCCCCTTCCCCATGGACTGGTCCGAATTGGACTAGGGAAAGGGGGCGCCCCCTTCCTTCCTTCTCCTTCTCCCTTCGCTTTTTCCTATTCCATGTGGGAGGTGGAATCCTACTAGGACTAGGGAGTCCTATTAGGACTACACACTTTGGGCGCGCCCTATGAGGGCCGGCCTCATCCTCCCTCCATCCTTTATATATATACGTGGCCAGGGGGCACCTCATAGACACACAAGTTGATTTCTTAGCCGTGTGCGGTGCCCCCCCCCCCCCACAGTTACACACCTCGATCATATCATCGTATTGCTTAGGCGAAGCCCTGCATCAGTAACTTCATCATCACCGTCACCATGCCGTCGTGCTGACGGAACTCTCCCTCGGCCTCAACTAGATCAAGAGTACGTGGAACGTCATCGAGCTGAATGTGTGCTGAACTCGGAGGTGTCGTGCGTTCGGTACTTGGATCGGTCGGATCGTGAAGACGTAGGACTACATCAAGCGCGTTGTCATAACGCTTCCGCTTACGGTCAACGAGGGTACGTGGACAATACTCTCCCGCTCGTTGCTATGCATCACCATGATCTTGCGTGTGCATAGGAAATTATTTGAAATTACTGCGTTCTCCAACACTATCTACGTGGGGGCTGAAGCCGACGACTGGCAAACTTTCAAGATAACAAAATACGGCCACACAGGAGGCAAGCAATTCCAGATAAAGACATAAATATATTACAAAGCTTTGGTTCATAAAACAACGTCTGGATAGCCCGGATACATTCACCCAAATAAGATATCCTTTGAGCATTGGCCCTCTATCAATCGGGCACCCTCCAGGACGTCTTCAAAATACCGCTCCGGCTTGTGGTGGTCCTTGCCTTCGGGTGTGCCCTCGACTGCCATGACGGCGGCCTTCATCTTCGCCCAGTGCATCTTGACACGGACAAAGGCCATGCGTGCACCTTCTATGCACGCCAAGCTCTTGACAGCTTCAATCCGGGGTAGCGCGTGAGCAAGTCGCTACACCAGGCCGATGTAGCTGCTAGGAATGGGTTCGGTTGGCCACAGCCAGACTATGATGTCCTTCATGGCCAATCCGGACATCTTGTTCAGCTCTGCCAGTTGCATCATCTGGTTGTTCAATAGCGCCGCACGCTCCGGCGCCGCGAACTGTGACCAGAAGAGCTTCTCCGTCGTGTGCCCCTCCTAAGCCCGGAAGAACTGCGTGACGTCGGCGGCACTCTTCGGAAGATCCGAAAATGCTTCTGGAGAACTCCACAGTCAGGTGAACAAGGCATATCTTTGACCGCCAAATATAGTCTGCAAAAGAAAGGGCTTACCAGCCGCTATCTGTTCGGACTGCCGGATTTCCTCACGAGCATCCCGGGACTCGGTTCGCGCCTCCTTGGCCTCTTGGAGGGCCTTGGCGAGTTTGGCCGCCTGGGCCTTATTCTTCTTCTCCAAGGACTCGCACTTGCCGGCGGCGTCCTTGAGCTCTTTCTCCACCTTGGTCACCCTCTCCTCGTACTAGCGGCGGGCGAACTGCTCGGACTTTAAATCTGCAGCTGCTTTGCTCGCTTTCGCCTCCTCGTTGGCTTGGGAAAGGGCACTCTTGAGGGTCTCGACCTCGGCCGCACTGCCTGCAATCATACACATAGTAGCGCATGAGTTTAAACTCAGAATTTGCATATCAATTCAGGCATGTGCGAGATATTTCAAACATACCTTGCGCCTCATCGAACCGCTTGTTCATGCGGTCGATATCATCATCAGCCATCTGCAGCCTCCGCTTGAGATCGAAGACTTCAACGGCCTGGGAGGTCGCCGCCAACTGAGAAGCCTGTTATAAAAATAGAAAAGTCAGTCACCTCTATCAAATACCATGTGATCCTTTGTTCGACCTTTTTCAAAAACCAAACGTAGTCTCAGGGGCTACTATCTATATACAGGCATATTTTTTCATATGATAAGCGGCTAAGAATATTACATCGCACACCTCGAAGCCTGTTAGCAGGCTGGTGAAGGCTTCATTCAGCCCACTCTTTGCAGACTGATCCTTCTCAACCACCGCACCCATCAGGGTGCGGTGCTCCTCTATGATGGCGGCACGTTGTAGTGCCTCCACCAGAATGTTCAGCGCCTCCAGAGAAGTGGTGGTTGCCGACGGAGTGGGTGCTCCCCCCTCCTTCGAAGGGGGTTGCTCGCTCGATTCCGGAGCCGTATGGGTCTCTGGAACTGTGTTCGGCTGAGGGTCGGACTGGTCAAAGCCCCCGCCGTCAGTCTCCATGGGGGTTGTGCCCCCATGTTCTCGGCAGCCAAGGCCTCACACCCTGGCGCCGTGTTCGCGTCCTCCCTCACCTCTCCGTTGCTCGGAGAGGCCCTTCGAGATAGCACCTCGGTGTCATCCGCGTTGGTCGGTGGAGAGGCTTGTGGAGGCGTCTCGCTCTCCGCCATCCCTGGTGCTAGAGAGTTTCCCTCAGACAGCGATGGTTTGGGGACGTCTCGGGCCGGGCTGAAACACACAATACGATATGTTATATTACAACCATAGAAGACAGAATATTTGCAAAGTATCCTTTTTGACACTTATGATTCAGCCAAGGGCTTTTCCCTGAGGCGCCTCTTGGGGGTGTGTACGGCATCCGTGTCCGAACTGTCCGAGAGGGTTATCTTCTCCCTCTGGGACGTCCCCTCCTCCAGGTCTGCGGAGGCAGCCCTTTTCTTCTTCCCCCCTTTAGGGGAGAGCCACTTTCCGCCTGCTCCTCCTCTTCATCTTCACCCCCCCTCGTGAGAGGAGTGGGCTTCGGTTTCTTCGGACACTGCGTCCGAAGTACCATTACGGCGGAGGACGCCCTTGGCCTCCTTGCCCTTCTTCTTTGCCTTCTTCTTCGGCGCCTGATACGGCGCCGGAACCAGCATCCTCTTTAGCAGAGGATTGGCTAGGTCTTCAGGTAGCGGAGCTGGACACTTGATCTGCTCCGCCTTCGCTGTCCAGCCCTGAATGAGGGATGGAAATCTCAGTATAACCTTTGATTTATGGACCAAAATTGTGTTCAGAACTAAAATACTTACAGGAGTGGCCGGATTCTCGCTGTCGAGGCCGATGTCTTCGGTCTTCTACGACCACGTCTTCTAGGCCTTGAAGAGCAGCTTCCATATCTCTTCGTGCGTTGTGTCGAAGAAGCGTTGCAGGGTCTAGGGATGCTCTGGATTGAACTCCCACATATGGAGAGGCCGGCGTTGGCAGGGGAGTATCCGGTGGAAGAGCATCACCTGAATCACGTCAATGAGACTGGTGTCCTTGTTTATCATATTCTTGATGCACTTTTGAAGCATCATTACTTCGTCGGTTGACCCCCAGTACAGACCCTTGTTGGTCCACGACGCGAGCCGCATAGGGGGCCTGGATCTGAACTCCGGAGTGGCCGCCCATCTGGATCCGCGCGGTTCGGTGATGTAGAACCACTCATGTTGCCACACCTTTACAGTCTCCACGAAGGCCCCTTTAGGACATGTGGTGTTAGGGAGCTTGCTCACCATGGCACCGCCGCAGTCTGCATGCTTCCCGTCGACCACCTTCGGCTTCACATTGAATACCTTGAGCTAGAGGCCGAAGTGTGGGGTGATGTAGAGCAGCGCCTCGCACATCATGATAAACGCCGAGATGTGGAGGAAGGAGTTCGGAGCTAGATCGTGGAAATCTAGCCAGTAGTAGAACATGAGGCCGCGAACGAAGGGGTGGAGGGGAAACCCTAGCCCGCGGAGGAAGTGGGGGATGAACACAACCCTTTATCCGGGCTTCGGGGTGGGGATGACCTGCTTCTTAGCAGTGAGCCTGTGTGCGATGTCCGCAGTCAGGTACCCCGCCTCCCGGAGCTCCTTGATGTCCCTCTCCGTGACGGAGGAGGCCACCCACTTGCCCTAAGAGCCGGATCCGGACATGGCTGGAGAGGTTGGTGGCGGTGGGAAAGATCGAAGCTTGGGCGCTGGAGCTCGAGGATGGGAAGGAAGAGGAAGGAAGAAGGCATGGGGTGAAAAGATGGATCTTTATCCACTCATAGAGGCAGTGAATATCAAGCGCCCTCCGTCAAGCCTTAAAACTCACATGTTCCCAAGGAGTCGTGCGAATGGCATGGTTGGGTTACCCAAATCCGTATTGATGAGGATCCCACAATAAGCGGACACGATATCTACTTTGATAAGACGTGTCATTGGAGGCCGCGCCTCGAAACGCGAAGGAGTCCAAAAAACGGTTCGAAATGATAATGAGGCCAGACGTGACATTTCGACGAAAGGGTTGTCAGTTGACAGACCTTATTTTGATTAAGTGTTTTTTCCTTCAAGGTTGAGGGTTGCGACTAGTATACAGAGCCGGATACAGTTCTTTTATTCAGAAGATTACTTTGAAATATTTGGAGGAGGAAACCGCCTTTGAATGCCGAAGACAAGCTACGCGCCGAATACCTCGTCATTGAAGACCGGTTCAGGGGATACTGAGGGAGTCTTGGATTAAGGGGTCCTCGGGCGTCCGGGCTATGTGACATGGGCCGGACTGATGGGCCATGAAGATACAAGGCAGAAGACCTTTCCCTGTGTCCGGATGGGACTCTCCTTTGCATGGATGGCAAGATTGGCGTCCGGATGTGTAGTTTCCTTCCTCTGTAAACCGACTCTGTACAACCCTAGCCCCCTCCGGTGTCTATACAAATCGGAGGGTTTAGTCCGTAGAGGCTATCAGAATTCATATAAGCTAGACATCTAGGGTTTAGCCATGAAGATCTCGAGGTAGATCAACTCTTGTAATCCCTATACTCATCAAAGTCAATCAAGCAGGAAGTAGGGTATTACCTCCATTAAGAGGGCCCGAACCTGGGTAAAACATCGTGTCCCTCGTCTCCTGTTGAGGGACTCCTAGATTAAGGGGTCCTCGGGCGTCCGGGCTGTGTGACGTGGGCCGGACTAATGGGCCATGAAGATACAAGACAGAAGACTTCTTCCAGTGTCTGGATGGGACTCTTCTTTACGTGGAAGGCAAGCTTGGCATTTGGATATGAAGATTCCTTTCCCTATAAACCGACTCTGTACAAACCTAGGTCCCTCCAGTGTCTATATAAACCGGAGGTTTAGTCCGTAGAGGCAATCATAATCATACAGGCTAGACATCTAGGGTTTAGCCATTACGATCTCGAGGTAGATCAACTCTTGTAAACCCATATTCATCCAAGATAATCGAGAAGGAAGTAGGGTATTACCTCCATCAAGAGGGCCCGAACCTGGGTAAACATCGTGTCCCTGTCTCCTGTTACCTTCGATCCTCAGACGCACAGTTCGGGACCCCCTACCCGAGATCCGCCGGTTTTGACACCGACATTGGTGCTTTCATTGAGAGTTCCGATGTGTCGTCGCCAGAAGGTTCGATGGCTCCATCAGTCATCTACAACAATGCTGCCCTGAGGGAGGTCTTTCTCCCCGGCCAGATCTTTGTGTTCGGCGGCTTCGCACTGCGGGCCAACTCGCTTGGCCATCTAGAGCAGATCGACAGCTACGCCCCAGGTCACCAGGTTAGTTTTGGAAATCTGGATTATGTCGCTGATATCCGAGGAGATTTGATCTTCCAAGGGTTCGCGACCCCAACCTCCGCTCTGGCCTTAGATCCGGAGCGCATCACCATGTCCAAAGACGGGATTTCCGAGCCCACCGGACTCTCTGCGGCTATTGATCCTGGTACGGGAAAGCCGAAGGAAGAAGTGTCACCGGCAATCATCATGAAGCTGGACTCTTCTCCGAACACTGGCTCCGAACCCTCAGAGTCAACATCGTGTGAGCTCGGCCAAGGAGTTTCCTGAAGGAAATATGCCCTAGAGGCAATAATAAAGTTATTATTTATTTCCTCATATCATGATAAATGTTTATTATTCATGCTAGAATTGTATTAACCGGAAACATAATACATGTGTTAATACATAGACAAACATAGTGTCACTAGTATGCCTCTACTTGACTAGCCCATCACCGGAGACAACAATACTCCGGACGATGCCGAAGACCAAGAAGACCCTGTCGAGCCAACCTCCGACAGGATGATCGGGAAGATGGGCAAATTGGCCTTGATGACCAGGCTGTAAACAAATACTCGAAGGATAGCAACTATATTCCACTCTCCAAGGATGAGGTGAGCCTCGGCGACGAAGTCTTTATCGTGCCTGAGGAACCCCTTGAGCAGAAGCGCTTTAAGCGCCGGCTAATAGCCACTGCAAGGAGCATGAAAAAGAAGCACCAGCAGCTTCAAGCTGACCAAGATCTGCTCAATGACAGGTGGACTAATGTCCTGGCAGCCGAGGAATACGGCCTCGGCGCCCAACCAAGAGTTACCCGAAGCGTAAGTTGCTACCTCAATTCGATGATGAGGCACTGGAGCCCGTACCATCAGCGTGTAACGTGGCCAACCGACCAGCACGTGGCCGCGGGAAAATGGCAACTCAAGCCGAATACCAGCCCGTACTACCTCGCCATAAAAGTAGAGACACAACAGCTCGGAGATATACGTATGACCTCTGGCAGGGGGCCGGCAATGCAGGGAAGCAGGGGTACCCAAACTTGCTCGCCTGCGCCCGCGGGCGTGGCTCAAGGGGTGGCCCAAAGACGGCCCATCTTCATCAACGCAAGCTCAAGACCCTCGCGAGGGGCCAAGCCTCATGGGCGGACGGCAGGAAGCTTCCTCGTGCACGACCTCGCCAGCTGGCTCGCGAGGAGGCGGAGAGATCAAGGCAGGGTACCTCACGAGGTGCCCATGACGCAAGCCATGACGCACCGGGCGCCAGCGGGCGCCACCGCAGTTGTCCTCATTTCCCCTTTGGTTCAAAGGAGGCAAGCGCAGGCCAAGGCATCAGGCAAAGGCAACCATTTCGGTGCAACAAGACCAAGACCAGCAGGACGGCAGGAAGGAGGTCATCGTGGAGCCCAAGCCGACGTCACCGTCAGAGTCTTTGGCAAGCGAGGACCGACTTTAGTCAGGATAGGTGTACTAGATGTTCCCCTTCAAAATGGCCAATTGTTGGCGCTCATCCCGCTCAATATTTGGGGAGAGGCCCAGGGCCTCCGCATATAAATAGGACTAGCCATCCATAGGGTAGGGGATCGGCATCTAGAGAGAGAGAGAAAGAGAGGCGACCGAACTTCCTTAGAAGTTCATCGCACCGGCCAAGAACAGACCCTTGCGAGGCGTTTCTTCCTTGTACTGTTCATCATCAGCCCCTGAGGCAATCCACCACACCACACACTGGAGTAGGGTATTACACCACAATGGTGGCCCGAACCAGTATAAACCTCTTGTCCCTTGTGTTGTTCTTTGTGTAGTTTAGATCCTTGCGAGGCGACGAGGCATAGGTAGGTTGGAGGTGTGATCTCCGCGTGCACCCTAGAGTTTGAACCTAGAGGGTCTGCCGGAACCCGAAATCCGACATTTGGCGCGCCAGGTAGGGGTGCACCGGAATCCGCCTTCCGCCGCCCTGCTCTTCGCCGCCCCTCGCATCCATGTCAGACGCTGGTCGAGCCCGCGCCAATCACACGGCCGCTCTCGCTACTCGCGTCGCCCAGACGGCCCCCGTCGGCGGCGGCCCACGCCGTTCCCCGTCGCCTGTCGTCAATGCTGCTACCGGCCCGGCAGGGAACGAGCAGCATGCGTCGTCCCAGCATCCATCCGTGAGGCGAGATGGCCGCACCGCTACTCCTTTGCTCGCCCCAGCTGGTTCTTCGTCCCGCGCGCTCCGCGCGCCCATGGAGGCTCGAGCCGCGCTCATCGCGGCAAACGAGCTCCTGCGCTACCGCCCCGTCGACGACGTCTACGAGGAGTGGCTCGACCGCGTCGCCGAGCTCGTCCGCGTCGCAGGGGGCTCCCCCGCGCCGTCCTTCTCGCTGCACCGCGCCCCGCCCTGCGCGGGCGATGAAGCTCCAGGGGCGCCTCAGCCGCCTCCCCCTCAAGAAGGCGCCTTGGCCCCAAGGCGCGTGGCCCCTGGGCGGAACCCACTCCGTCCGGCACTAGCGCAGCAAGAGCAGAGCTGCCAAGAGGTCCCTCGCCCCCAAGAAGCTGCCCGAGTGCTCCCTGCACCGGCTCGTCACGACCGCGCTCCTGCTCCAGCACGCCAAGACCCCGCGCTGCTCCCAGCGGCAGCGCGCGGGGACCCGCAAGATCAAGCCCTCCGTCACCAAAGGCCTCCTGTGGCCACTACAGGCTGCCGCGCCTTCAGCGCTGAGCTACGCAGCGTCGCATGGCCCGACAAGTTCAAGCCAGACCTGCCTCCACGCTTCGATGGCACGGCCGATCCTGCAGAGTTCCTTCAGCTCTACGAGCTGGGCATCGAAGCCGCCAACGGGGATGAGAAGGTCATGGAGAACTGGTTTCCCATGGCGCTCAAGGATGGTGCCCGCACCTGGCTCCTGAACCTGGCTCCTGGCACGATCTCCTCCTGGGACGAGATGCGCACCCGCTTCATCGCCAACTTCCAAGGCACTCGTGACCGGCCTCCTGCCGTGAGTGACATGCACCGCATCAAGCAGCAGCCAGGAGAAACCCTGCAGAAGTACATCCAGCGCTTCAACAACGCACGCCTCAAGATTCCCAAGGTGACTGAGGATGCCATCATCTCAGCCTTCTCCGACGTTGTGTGTGACGTCAAGATGAAGGAGGAGCTGGCGATGCATGAAGACCTTTGCACATCCCTGGAGCTGTTCAACTTGGCGACCAAGTGCGCCAGGGCTGAGGAAGGACGCCTTTCCCTCCTTGAGCTGCCGGCTGCCAACCCAGAAGAGAAGAAGCCCAAGGTCAAGGACGTGAAGCGCAAGGGGGCTGCCGTGCTTGCAGCAGAGCCGGACACCAAGCGAGGAAGGGATCAACCTGAGTCATCCAAGGGCAGTCGGTACTGCGTGTACCACGACCTCCACACCCACAACACCAACGAATGCCAAGAGCTCAGGGTCGTGCGAGAAGGGCGAATCGGTCGACGCCCCGACCGCAGTGATCGAGGCTACGGCCGAGGAGGAGGAAGAAGCACAGGACGCTGGGAAGACCGTGGCCCTCGCCAAGGGTGGCGTGACCGACCTCGCGAGGACCGCTGGCAGGATCAGCCTCGCGAGGGAGGTTGGAGGGACCCGCCTCGTGAGGGAGGCTAGAGGGATCAGCCTCGCGAGGATCGCCCACAAGGCAACGCAGGCCTCCCTCCTCTGCCACCGCAGCTAAGGAGAAATGAAGACCATCATAAGGACGAGGGGGCTGGGGCCTTCCAGGAGCCGCGCGCAATCGCTTGCATCCTGGGCGGAGCTCAAGCCCCAGCCTCTCAGTGCATCTTCAAGCAATTCGCCCGCTAAGTGAATGCAACCACTCCCTACTCTGCCAGCGCATCCCTGGTGGCGGTTAGGGAGGAGCGTTGGACCAAAGCCGCGGCAACTGCCCGGGTCAAGGCAAAGCAGGATCAAGGGGGCCTCACAGAGACCACTACCACAACCGAGAAGGATCAGCCGCCGCAGGGAAGCGCACTCGGAACAGAAGAGGCCCCTCCCCCTGGCGACCAGCCGCTGGGGTCTCCACTTTCTCAGGAGGCGCCACGATCTCCGGAGGACGCTAGCAGCACCAGCACTCCCAACCTCGTCGAACACCCCGTGTACTTCGTCAGCACAGTGTTGCAGGACGCGAGGGCGCGGTACCCCATGCCCCAGAAACTCATCGCGCTATTGGTAGCCTCGCGCAAGCTGCGGCACTATTTTCAGGGCGATCCCATCAAGGTCGTCTCAGCATACCCCTTGGAAAGGGTGCTGTCGGTGTCAAAACCGGCGGATCTCGGGTAGGGGGTCCCGAACTGTGCGTCTAGGCGGATGGTAACAGGAGACAAGGGACACGATGTTTTTACCCAGGTTCGGGCCCTCTCGATGGAGGTAAAACCCTACTCCTGCTTGATTAATATTGATGATATGGGTAGTACAAGAGTAGATCTACCACGAGATCGTGAGAGGCTAAACCCTAGAAGCTAGCCTATGGTATGATTATTTTTCGCCCCACGGACTAAAACCCTCCGGTTTATATAGACACCGGAGAGTGCTAGGGTTACAGTAGTCAGTTACAATGGGAGGAGATCTACATATCCGTATCGCCAAGCTTGCCTTCCACGCCAAGGAAAGTCCCAACCGACACGGGATGAAGTCTTCAATCTTGTATCTTCATAGTCCAGAGTCCGCCGAAGGTTATAGTCCGCTATCCGGACACCCCTAATCCAGGACTCCCTCAAGAGCCCCGAACCGGCTTCAATGACGATGAGTCCGGCACGCAGATTGTCTTCGGCATTGCAAGGCGGGTTCTTCTCCAAATTCCGTGTACCTGTTGAATAGTGTCCGGCTTCTCATGAATATTGCGCTCCTTGGCTTCCACGCCCAATAATGGCCATCTTCCACGTGTCAGACAAATGCGAAAATCCAGGGTGTTTTTACATTTACCCCCCTAGCTGTGTAAATGAGCTGCCTTTTAAAGAGACGAGGATCTAGATCCAAATCACACCATCACCCCTTCGCGAGCATTCATCGGAGCGCATCCGACAGCGATCAATTCCATCATGGCCAGTCGACGCAGCTCCTCCTCTCGCCCTCCCAGCCCTCAGCCTGGAGATTGGGAGAGATGCTCCATCCTGCACAGCGAGCTAGTGACGCTCCAAGCCAAGGGGTTTCTACCCCCAGCTTACATGGTCCCGGTTCGAGCCGGGCTTGCCACCTATAATGGTGGAGAGCAAGCGGAGAGCGTCCCCAATCCCTCCAAAGGAGAGCGGGTCTGCCTTGTCCCTTATTTGATAAGAGGGCTCGGATTTCCAATTCATCCGTTTCTCCAGGGGCTCCTGGAGTTCTACGGCCTCCAGTTGCACAACCATACGCCTGCCTCCATATTGCATATTGCGGGCTTCATCGCCCTTTGCGAGCTGTTCTTGGGCATCGAGGCTCATTTCGCGCTGTGGAAGAAGTTGTTCTGCCTTGTGCCCCATTCTCTGAAGGGGTCAATATGTCAAGTGGGCGGAGCCGAAGTATGGCGCATCGCCGGGACCGGGTATCTATCCGGAACCCTAAAGAAGGCGTCCGAAGACTGGCCTTCAGAATGGTTTTACATAGATGATGTCCACCTGCCGGATCCTGTTCGGATCGGCCTCCCCGAGTTTGATAATGCTCCCTTGAAGAAGCGCCTGAGCTGGCGTCCACGGAGCCCTCGGAAGGAAAATGACAAGGATGTTCTTTATCTGATGAGCCGGATAAGGCTGTTAGCTCATTCCGATCTGACCATGATCGAGGTCATGGCCACATGCATAATGCGGGGGGTGCAGCCGCTTCAGTATAGAGGCCACCCCATGTGGGATTTCAACGGGGAGGATGATGCCACCCGCTGCGGCCGTAAGGGGCTGGAATCGGTTGCCGCTCTGACAAAGATCTTGTCCGCATTGTACAAGGGAGAAGAGGAGGAATTCCTCCGCGTCAATTCTCAGGGCGGATTTTCTATGTACAATCCTCCAAGCTGGGTAAGCGGACACGTCTTTTTGCTCATCTGTTCCATATTCCCATAGTCAAGTACCTTATCTTGTGATTTCGACGCAGGAATTGCGTCGGGCCGTAAAGGATATAAACAACCCTCCTCCACAACCCGATGATTCGGAACGGTCCCTCGATCCAGCCTCCCAAGAGGATCCGGACATATCCGTGGAGCTGATCGATGGGGTATTTCACCAACTGAGCATCGACAATGCCTTGGTGGCTATTACAGCCGATTATCCTGGACTGCTCCCCGCCTCACAAGTAATCAAGACCGAAGTCCTAATACTTCGAAGATGATCCATCGGTGCTTATTTTTTATCACCGTATACCAATGGTGTTTCGCAGGGGAGGATCTTGAGGTGGAATGCCGAGCCTGCGGCGACTAGCCAACAAGGGACCGCGAGGGCGGGTAGGCTAAAGAGACACACAGTTCGGGTCGAGGCACCGCACAGCAAAGAAGGGCGTGCTGCCTTATTCCAAGGTATTATTCTTACGATGCATACTAACGCCCGTGCTCTCCTTTTTTAAGGAAAAAGAGGGCTCGCCGGACTCCACCAGCCAAGCTCCAAAGCCAGGTCCAGAAGCAGAGGCGAACACGAGGCGTGCGTCGGCCGCTCCTCCGACGGAGGATGCAGACAGACTATCCGCCACCAATTCCGAGGTGGAGAGTGCCATGAATCACAGGCGCCGCCGGGCAGTTCTTCGCAACGCTTGTTTCTCCCAAGAGGCCTTGGACGCCTTCAATTCGGGAGATGCGTACCTCCGTGCCGCTCAAAATGGTCTAGCCAGAGCCACGGAGCAGTATGTGAAAGACATACGGGCAAGAAAATTGGGTGGTTATATATGTCAGTAGCCCCTGAGACTTGAAACAGTTAGAATAACTGATTTAAGGATCATTTGTTATGCAGGATCTTACAGAAAAGAATACCCAACTATCCCAGGAGCTGGAAGAGTGCAAAGCCCAACTTGAGGCCGCACTAGCCGCGACAGGGGAGGCCAAGGACACCCCTCCGTAATATATGCTTCGAAAGATATGTATGTTGTGAAGTGCGGCGTGTGTGCAAATCTGACAATAACATTGCAGATGGCGCCGGAGTAGATCCGGACAAGCAACAACTCTTGCACCGGTTAAAGGCCGGCGAGAGCGTTCTTACGAAGGTGAGGCAGGAGAAGAATAATGTCCAAGATGCCAACACCCATCCAGGCGAGGAACTAAAGGATGTTCGTGCCCAGCTGTCAGACTCCGTGAAGGAGAATCGGCGGCTTCGGCGCAGCATGTTTAGTAAGTGCTTGAACGAACTTTGAAAAAGATTTCGGCGAGGAAGTCGACTAACAGAGTTATGTCTGTAGGTATGCTCACAGTGTCGCCCTGCAGAGGAAATGCCGGTTCTACGGGTGACCTTCTTCCCGAAGTATAACCGCATTTAACGAAGTTCGGCAGGTGATGAAAGGCGTCGCCTGTGCCTTGTGGCTATCTGTCTCCATGCCCGAAGGCCTTGGAGAGCTTGCAGAGAGGCTTAAGGGAGCGCGCGGCGCTCCGATCATGGAAGATACCGGCCTGCCGTCAAGGCGCCAGGAGGCCTGGGCCATGGTGAAGACGCTGTACACGGTTGTTGACCCAAACCACATGGCCGAGGTCGGACCTGTGGGGGCTGATGGGAAGGAGATCCCTGTGAGCTTAGTGTATGGCCAAGTAGAGTTGGTCATTAGAATATTCCCAACAGGATTGTAAACTACACAGCCTGTTGGATGGTATTGAAGAGGAATATGCTCAGTCAAATTGACTATGTAATTTAAGATGACATGTAAAATGCCTTCTAGCCAAATTGTAGATCGTTTGTCATGGCAGAGCTTTTCGCTTCGACCTCGGGACCCGATAGTCCGGAGTGTGTCTGAATACCCTCTCGGTTATGTAAGAACCGAGGCATGCATGGAGACCAGGCGTAGGGGTCATTAGTGCTTGAACAGACAAGTGCCCAACTAGTTATGTTATATTACATGGTTAGTAAGAAACATCTTCCAGGGAGAATAGTTCCGTTAGGGGTTCCTTTCCCGGGGAGGCATGCCCTAAAGTGCATGTCCGGACTGCGAAAAAAGCAGAAAATCATCCGGGGGCAGATAAATAAACAAGTGAGAAATCATATTTAGTTCACCGACTGAATATTCCCTTAGAACACTAGCTTTCGGCTTCACCCAGTCTGAGGTACACATCCGGCTGACCCGGCAGTAACAATCGCAGAGGTGCTCCCTTTACCGCCTAGCCGAACAATCAGGAACATGGGGGTAAGCACAGGAGCCAAGCAACCCAGCTTATCCAAAACTTAAGTCATATCGATGCATATAATGGTGAATAAAAGGTACATGCGGAAGTGTGACACATGTGTTGGGCATGAAGCCCGTATAAATAAGCTTCTGTTAAAGAAACCCCCAGGTATAATGAGCGCGGATAGCGCGTCATTTGTGTGTGAACAAGGCGCGAACGAGCCCTTAAGGCTGTAAGAGAAAGGGAGGGAGAAGGAGAGAAATATAAGACAACTAATGTGTAAAAAATAGACAAAGGAAGGAGACGAACACAGAGTCCGGCGCTAGGCATAGAATCTTCGGAGACGGGCTGCGTTCCATGGGTTCGGCTCGAGTCGGTTATCCGATGCATCTCGCAGACGGTACGCTCCACCAGTCAGGACTTGGTCAATAATAAAGGGACCTTCCCATTTGGGCTTGAGTTTGTCCTTTTTCTTGTCTGGCAGGCGTAGAACTAACTCGCCAACATTGTAAGTTTTGGCCCGTACTTCTCTGCTTTGATATCTTCGAGCCTGCTGTTGATAGAATGCGGAATAGGCTTTTGCCACGTCACGCTCCTCCTCCAAGGCGTCCAAACTGTCCTGCCGATCAAGTTCGGCTTCTCTTTCTTCGTACATGCGCATGCGAGGTGAGTCATGAATTATGCCGCAGGGCAGAACCGCCTCTGTGCCGTATACCATAAAGAATGGTGTGTATCCGGTGGTGCGATTCGGCGTGGTCCACAGCCCCCAGAGTACGGAATCGAGCTCCTCTACCCAGTGCGTGTTGGATTCCTTGAGGGAACGCACTAATCTAGGTTTGATGCCACTCATGATTAGACCATTTTCTCGCTCGACCTGACCGTTAGTTTGTGGGTGATAGACTGAAGCATTGTTGAGCTTGATGCCCATGTTTTTGCACCAGAGTTTGACCTCGTCGACCGTAAAGTTCGTGCCGTTATCAGTGATGATGCTGCGGGGGACGCCGTAACGGTGTACGACCCCTGATATGAAGTCTATCACCGGTCCGAATTCGGCCGTCTTAACAGGCTTGGCCTCTTTCCATTTGGTGAATTTATCCACCATGACCAGTAGGTATTTTTTCTTGTGGGTTCCTCCTTTAAGGGGTCCAACCATGTCAAGCCCCTGCACTGCGAAGGGCCGTGTGATGGGTATAGTTTGGAGGGCGGTGGGTGGCATATGGCTTTGGTTAGCAAAGAGCTGGCAACCGACACATCGTTGGACTAAGTCCTGAAAGCATCTGCCCGGCCGCCGGCCAATAAAATCCTGTACGGAAGGCCTTGCTTACAAGGGCCCGGGCTGCGGCGTGGTGCCCGCCGAGTCCGGCATGAATTTCATCCAGAAGATTCCGCCCTTCCTCTTCTTATAAAGCTATCCCTCATGGACTTTATAGGCTTTAGATCGCCGCACTATGCAGCGTGCCTCGTTTTGGTCCTCGGGAAGTTCCTGCCTGGTTAGGTAGGCTAGGAATGGTTCTGTCCACGGGCAATGACTGCCATTATTACGTAATGAAGATGTTACTTTGTTAGCGTAGCCTCCCGTTGTGTCGAGAATGTTCGATTGTCGGGCGGTGCGGTTGGGTCCGGGCTGTTATTTCCGGACTCCCCTTCCCATAATATGGATGGCTTGAACAGCCTCTCCAAGAAGATATTGGGGGGGACGGCATCACGCTTTGTGCCAATGCGTGCCAAGACGTCTGCTGCCTGATTGTTTTCCCGAGCTATATGGTGAAATTCGAGCCCTTCGAACCGAGCTGACATTTTTAGGACGGCGTTGCGATAAGCTGCCATTTTCGGATCCTTGGCATCAAAGTCTCCATTTATTTGGGATATCACGAGGTTCGAATCCCCGCGCACCTCTAGGCGTTGAATGCCCATGGATACTGCCATCTGGAGACCATGTAGAAGGGCCTCGTATTCGCCGCGTTGTTGGAGTCCGTATACATTATCTGGAGTACGTATTGAATCAGATCTCCTGTTGGGGACGCCGTAACGGCCAGCCAGCCCCCAGACCAGCCAACATTTTGGAGCCGTCGAAGTGCATGATCCAGTTGGAATATGTGCCATACTCTTTAGGGAGTTCGACTTCAGTCCATTCGGCGACGAAGTCGGCCGAAACTTGCGACTTAATAGCTCGCCGTGGCTTATAGGTTATGTCGAACGGGAGGAGCTCGATGGCCCATTTGGCAATCTGGCCCGTGGCATCGCGGTTGTTTATAATATCGTTAAGAGGTACTTCAGAGGCTACTGTTATCGAACACTCTTGAAAGTAGTGTCACAGCTTCCGAGATGCCATAAATACCGCGTGCGCTATCTTTTGATAATGCGGGTACCGCGACTTGCATGGAGCGAGGATAGTGGGCACGTATTAAACTGGCTTTTGAAGGGGGAATTTGTGTTCGTCCGTTTCTCGTTCGACGACGAGCACTGCGCTTACAACTTGATGAGTTGCCGCGATGTATAATAGCATTGGTTCGCCCATGTTAGGCGCGGCCAGGACCGGGTTTGTTGCCAATATGGATTTTATTTCTTCGAGTCCGGCCGTGGCAGCATCCGTCCACTCGAAGTGTTCGGTGCACCGGAGGAGGCGATAAAGAGGTAATGCCTTTTCTCCCAAGCGGGAGATAAAGCGGCTTAGAGCCGCCATGCATCCAGTCAATTTTTGTATTTGCTTGAGGTCCTTTGGGATATCCAATTGTGACAGAGCTCGGATCTTGGCTGGGTTTGCTTCTATTCCTCTACAGGATACTATGAAGCCCGAGAGCTTTCTGTCTAGTACGCCGAAAACGCATTTTTCCGGGTTAAGCTTGATGTCATATGTTCGGAGGTTGTTGAATGTGAGCCTCAAGTCGTCTACTAGGGTTTTGACATGCTTGTTTTTGACGACCACGTCATCTACGTATGCCTCCACTGTTTTGCCGATCTGGTTTGCCAGACATGTCTGAATCATGCGCTGATATGTTGCGCCGGCATTTTTGAGCCCGAAGGGCATTGTGTTGAAGAAGAATGGGCCGTATGGGGTGATGAATGCCGCTATGCGGCTTGGTCCGCTCTACCATCTTAATTTGATGGTAGCCGGAGTATCGCCGAGGAAACACAACGAATCGTGTCCTGCGGTAGCGTCGATAATTTGATCGATGCGGGAGGGGAAGGGATCCTTTGGGCAAGCCTTGTTGAGGTCCTTGAAATCGACGACAGGCGCCAGGATTTGTCCTTCTTTGGTATCATCACCAGGTTTGCTAGCCCAGACGGATGTTTTATATCTCCGATGAATCCGGCCTCCGAGTTTGGCTAGCTCCTCTCCCGTGGCTTGTCTCTTAGGTTCGTAGAAACGCCAAGGGCCTGCTTGACTGGCTTGAATCCTTTTAGGATGTTTAGGCTGTGCTCGCCAGCGGCGTGGGATTCTGGCATGTCCGAAGGGTGCCAGCAAAAATGTCCCAATTTTCACAGAGGGAATTCTTGGCAAGGTGGCGTCTACATCAGGGTTTAATTGCGCCCCGATGGAGGCCGTTTTTGTAGGGGCCGTTGGATGAACTTGGAATTTGACTATTTCGTCCACCGCTTTAAAGGAGGTGGACTTGGATCTTTTATCAAGTATCACGTCGTCCCTGTTCACCGTGGAGCGCAGCGCAGTCAGTTCCTTGGCCGCTAGGGCTTCGGATAGTGCCTCAAGGGCCGCAAGGGCTGTCTTATTTTCGCTGGAGTGCTATGTCCGGTCACTAGCAAGAGTGATGATACCGTTGGGCCCGGGCATTTTGAGCTTCATGTACCCGTAATGGGGTATAGCTTGAAAAATTGTGAATGCCTCTCGCCCTAATAGAGCGTGATATCCGCTGCTGAACGGGGCCACTTGGAACGTGACCTCCTCAGACCTGTAATTGTCCGGCAGGCCGAACACCACATCCATAGTGATTTTTCTTGTACAGCACGCTTCCCGATTGGGGATTATTCCTCTAAAGGTTGTGCTGCTTCGCTCAATGCGGCTCCAGTCTATTTCCATTTTTCAAAGGGTTTCCTCGTAAATGAGGTTCAGTCCGCTGCCACCGTCCATGAGTACCTTGGTAAGGCGAAAGCCATCCACTATTGGACTGAGGACCAATGCGGCTGGTGCTCGGGCTGTTTGGAATTTAGGTTCATCACTGGCATTAAAGGTAATAGCCGTGTCACTCCATGGGTTTATTGTTGCTACTTGGTAGACTTCGGTAAGGCTGCGGAGTGTTTGTTTCCGCATATTATTTGATGCGAAAGTCTCGGACACTGTTAATACCGTACTGGTATCCCTGGGGTGGTGCTTTGTGGATTCTGGAGTTAGAAGCTCTTCGCCACTTCTGGCCACCTGCCGGAGTATCCAACATGCTCTAAGGCTATGAGTTGGTGTGGCGCCCTCTGTACTATGAATTTTGCAGGGTCCATTGAGCCATCCCTCCAGTACGGTTCCATGCCCTATAGAGGGTTTTTTCTTTTTGGTGTTTAACCCAGGTGCCTGGCGATAATGCACCCTTTTATTTCGGACTGGGTTGTATTTGTTGGAAATATGCCCTAGAGGCAATAATAAATTAGTTATTATTATTATATTTCCTTGTTCATGATAATCGTTTATTATCCATGCTATAATTGTATTGATAGGAAACTCAAATACATGTGTGGATACATAGACAACACCATGTCCCTAGCAAGCCTCTTTTGGCTAGCTCGTTGATCAATAGATGGTTACGGTTTCCTAACCATGGACATTGGATGTCGTTGATAACGGGATCACATCATTAGGAGAATGATGTGATGGACAAGACCCAATCCTAAGCCTAGCACAAAGATCGTAGTTTGTATGCTAAAGCTTTTCTAATGTCAAGTATCATTTCCTTAGACCATGAGATTGTGCAACTCCACGGATACCGTAGGAATGCTTTGGGTGTACCAAACGCGTCACCACATAACTGGGTGGCTATAAAGGTGCACTACGGTATCTCCGAAAGTGTCTGCATTGGGTTGGCACGAATCGAGATCGATTTGTCACTCCGCGTAAACGGAGAGGTATCTCTGGGCCCACTCGGTAGGACATCATCATAATGTGCACAATGTGATCAAGGGGTTGATCACAGGATGATGTGTTACGGAACGAGTAAAGAGACTTGCCGGTAACGAGATTGAACAAGGTATCGGGATACCGACGATCGAATCTCGGGCAAGTACAATACCGTTAGACAAAGGGAATTGTATACGGGATTGATTGAGTCCTTGACATCGTGGTTCATCCGATGAGATCATCGTGGAACATGTGGGAGCCAACATGGGTATCCAGATCCCGCTGTTGGTTATTGACCGGAGAACGTCTCGGTCATGTCTGCATGGTTCCTGAACCCGTAGGGTCTACACACTTAAGGTTCGATAACGCTAGGGTTATAAAGGAAGTTTGTATGTGGTTACCGAATGTTGTTCGGAGTCCCGGATGAGATCCCGGACGTCACGAGGAGTTCCGGAATGGTCCGGAGGAAAGGCTGTATATATGGGAAGTCGTAGTGTGGTCGCCGGAAAAGTTTCGCACTTTATCGGTATTGTACCGGAGTGCCGAAGGGGTCCGGGTCCACCGGGGTCCACCTGCCCGGGGCCACATGGGCTGTGGGGTGCGCCTTGGCCTATATGGGCCAAGGGCACCAGCCCCAAGAGGCCCATGCGCCAAGATATAAAAAAGGAAGAGTCCTCAAGGGGAAGGCACCTCCGAGGTGCGTTGGGGAGGATTGACTCCTCCCTCCCTCGCCGCACCCCTTCCTTGGAGGAAGGGGCAAGGCTGCGCCCCTCTCCCTTGCCCCTATATATAGTGGAGGGAGGGAGGCATCCACACCGAGCCCCTGGCGCCTCCCTCCCTCCCGTGACACCTCCTCCTCTCCCGTAGGTGCTTGGGCGAAGCCTGCAGGATTGCTACGCTCCTCCACCACCACCACGCCGTTGTGCTGCTGTTGGATGGAGTCTTCCTCAACCTCTCCCTCTCTCCTTGCTGGATCAAGGCATGGGAGACGCCACCGGCTGTACGTGTGTTGAACGCGGAGGTGCCGTCCGTTCGGCACTAGGATCTCCGGTGATCTGAATCACGACAGCAATGCGACTCCTTCAACCCCGTTCTCATGAACGCTTCCGCTTAGCGATCTACAAGGGTATGTAGATGCACTCTCCTTCCCTCGTTGCTAGTTTCTCCATAGATAGATCTTGGTGACACGTGGGAAAATTTTGAATTTCTGCCACGCTCCCCAACAAAGTGGCATCATGAGCTAGGTCTATTGCGTAGATTCTTTGCACGCAGTAGAACACAAAGTAGTTGTGGGCGTTGATTTTGTTCAATATGCTTACCGTTACTAGTCCAATTTTGTTTCAACGGTATTGTGGGATGAAGCGGCCCTGCACCGACCTTACACGCATTTACGTGAGACAGGTTCCACCGACCGACATGCACTTGGTGCATAAGGTGGCTAGCGGGTGCCGATCTCCCACTTTAGTCGGAACGGATTCGATGAAAAGGGTCCTTATGAAGGGTAAATAGCAATTGGCATATCACGTTGTGGTTTTGCGTAGGTAAGAAACGTTCTTGCTAGAAACCCATAGCAGCCACGTAAAACATGCAAACAACAATTAGAGGACGTCTAACTTGTTTTCGCAGGGTATGCTATGTGATGTGATATGGACAAGAAGAATGTGATGAATGATATGTGATGTATGAGATTGATCATGTTCTTGTAATAGGATTCACGACTTGCATGTCGATGAGTATGACAACCGGCAGGAGCCATAGGAGTTGTCTTTATTTATTGTATGACCTGCGTGTCATTGAACAACGCCATGTAATTACTTTACTTTATTGCTAACCGTAGCCATAGTAGTAGAAGTAATAAGTTGGCGAGACAACTTCATGGAGACACGATGATGGAGATCATGATGATGGAGATCATGGTGTCATGCCGGTGACAATGATGGTCATGGAGCCCCGAAGATGGAGATCAAAAGGAGCAATATGATATTGGCCATATCATGTCACTACTATATAATTGCATGTGATGTTTATTATGTTTATGCATCTTGTTTACTTAGAACGATGGTAGTAAATAAGATGATCCCTTACACAAATTTCAAGAAGTGTTCTCCCACATTTGTGCACCGTTGCTACAGTTAAATAAACTTCTAAGCACCACGTGATGATCGGGTGTGATGGATTCTTACGTTCACATACAACGGGTGTAAGACAGATTTACACAGCAAAAACACTTGGGGTTAACTTGACGAGCCTAGCATGTACGGA
Organism: Aegilops bicornis; assembly: GCA_021605145.1. Classification (NCBI taxonomy): domain Eukaryota; kingdom Viridiplantae; phylum Streptophyta; class Magnoliopsida; order Poales; family Poaceae; genus Aegilops; species Aegilops bicornis. The sequence continues at coordinate 613,863,350 of CM038672.1, read as the reverse complement.
CATGGCCTCGGGAACACAGAGACCGAAGGTCGAGCATGAGTCGTATGGTAGATACGATCAACATGAAGATGTTCACCGATGTTGACTAGTCCGTCTCACGTGATGATCGGACACGGCCTAGTTGACTCGGATCATGTAATCACTTAGATGACCAGAGGGATGTCTATCTGAGTGGGAGTTCATAAGATGAACTTAACTATCTTGAACATTGTCAAAAGACCTTTTGCAAATCATGTCGTAAGCTCGCGCTTTAGTTCCACTGTTTAGATATGTTCCTAGAGAAAATATAGTTGAAAGTTGACAATAGCGATTATGCGGACAGTAGATAGCTTATGTCCTTAATGCACCGCTCAGTGTGCTGAACCCCAAACGCCGTCTGTGGATGTTGCGAACATCGGACATACACGTTTTGATAACTACGTGATAGTTCAGTTAAACGGTTTAGAGTTGAGGCACCAAAGACGTTTTTGAAACGTCATGAACATATGAGATGTTTCAAGGGCTGAAATTGGGATTTCGTGCTCGTGCCCACGCCAAGAGGTATAAGACCTCCGACGATTTTCTTAGCCTGCAAACTCAGGGAGAAAAGCTCAATCGTTGAGCTTGTGCTCAGATTGTCCGAGCACAACAATCACTTGAATCGAGTGGGAGTTGATCTTCCGGATGAGATAGTGATGTTTCTCCAAAGTCATTGCCACCAAGCTGCTAGAGCTTCGTGATGAACTATAACATATCAAGGATAGAGATGATGATCCTTGAGGTATTCGCGTTGTTTGACATCACGAAAGTAGAAGTCAAGAAGGAGCATCAATTGTTGATGGTTGGTGAAACCACTAGTTTCAAGAAGGGCAAGGGCAAGAAGGATACTTCATGAAACGGCAAATCAGCTGCTGCTCTAGTGAAGAAACCCAAGGTTGAACCCAAACCCGAGACTAAGTGCTTCTGTAATAAGGGGAACAGCCACTGGAGCAGCATTGCCCTATATACTTGGTAGATAAGAAGGCTGGCAAGGTCGAAAGAAGTATATTGGATATACATTATGTTAATGTGTACTTTACTAGTACTCCTAGTAGCACCAGGGTATTAAGATACCGGTTCGGTTGCTAAGTGTTAGTAACTCGAAATAAAAGGCTACGGAATAAACGGAGACTAGCTAAAGGTGAGCTGACGATATGTGTTGGAAGTGTTTCCAATGTTGATGTGATCAAGCATCGCCCGCTCCCTCTACCATCGAGATTGGTGTTAAACCTAAATAATTGTTATTTGGTGTTTGCGTTGAGCATATACATGATTGGATTATGTCTACCGCAATACGGTTATTCATTTAAGAAGAATAATGGTTACTCTATTTATTTGAATAATACCTTCGATGGTCTTGCACCTAAACAAAATGGTTTATTGAATCTCGATCGTAGTGATACACATTTCATGCCAAAAGATATAAGATAGTAATGATAGTACCACACCTTGTGGTAATCGCCATTTGAGTCATATTGGTATAAACGCATGAAGAAGCTCCATGTTGATGGATCTTTGGACTCACTCTTTTGAAAAGTTTGAGACATGCGAACCATGTCTGTTGGTGTATACGCATGAAGAAACTCCATGCAGATGGACCGCTTGGACTCACTTGATTTTGAATCACTTGAGATATGCAAAAATACCACATGGGCAAGATGACCAAAAGCCTCGGTTTCGAGAAGATGGAACAAGATAGCAACTTGTTGGAAGCAACACATTTTGATATGTGCAGTCCAATGAGTGCCGAGGCATGCAAAGGAATATCGTTATGTTCTGACTTCACAGATGATTCGAGTAGATGTTGAGTATATTTACTTGATGAAGCACAAGTCTGAATTATTGAATGATTCAAGTAATTTCAGAATGAAGTCTAAGATCTTCGTGACAAGAGGATAGAATGTCTATGATATGATCATAGAGATGAATATCTGAGTTACGAGTTTTGGCACACAATTAAGACATTGTGCAAATTGTTTCACAATTAATACCGCTGGAACACCATAGTGTGATGGTGTGTCCGAACATCATAGTTGCACCCTATTGGATATGGTGCGTACCATGATGTCTCTTATCGAATTGCCACTATCGTTCATGGGTTAGGCATTAGAGACAACCGCACTCACTTTAATAGGGCACAACGTTACTCCGTTGAGATGACACCGTATGAACTATGGTTTAGAGAAACCTAAGCTGTCATTTCTTAAAGGTTTGGGGCTGCACGCTTATGTGGAAAAGTTTCAGTTGATAAGCTCGAACCCAAAGCGGATAAAATGCATCTTCATAGGACACCCAAAACAGTTGGGTATACCTCCTAATTCAGATCCAAAAGCAATAGGGATTGTTTCTTGAATCGGGTCCTTTCTCGAGGAAAAGTTCGTCTCGAAAAGTTGAGTGGGAGGATGGTGGAGACTTGATGAGGTTATTGAACCGTCACTTCAACTAGTGTGTAGCAGGGCACAGGAAGTTGTTCCGGTGGCACCTACACCAATTGAAGTAGAAGCTTATGACAGTAATCATGAAGTTTCGGATCAAGTCACTACCGAACCTCGTAGGGACGACAAGGACGCGTCATCGCTTCGTGAGTGGTACGGTGATCCTGTCTTGAAGGTCATGTTGCTAGACAACAATGAACCTACGAGCTATGGAGAAGAGATGGTGGGCCCAAATTCCGACAAATGGTTAGAGGCCATGAAATCCGAGATAGGATCCATGTATCAGAACAAAGCATGGACTTTGGTGGACTTGCCCGATGATCGGCAAGCCATTGAGATGAATGGATCTTTAAGAAGAAGACGGACGTGGACGGTAATGTCACCGTCTATGAAGCTCGACTTGTGGCGAAAGGTTTTTCACAAGTTCAAGGAGTTGACTACGATGAGATTTTCTCATCCGTAGCGATGCTTAAGTCCGTCGGAATCATGTTAGCATAAGCTGCATTTATGAAATCTGGCAGATGGATGTCAAAATGAGTTTCCTTACCAGTTTTCGTAAGGAAAGGTTGTATGTGATACAATCAGAAAGTTTTGTCGATCCTAAGGATGCTAAAAGGTATGCTGGCTCCAGCAATCCTTTCTAAGGACTGGAGTAAGCTTCTCGGAGTTGGAATATACGCTTTGATGAGATGATCAAAGATTTTGGGTTTATACAAAGTTTACGAGAAACTTGTATTTCCAAAGAAGTGAGTGGGAGCACTATGGAATTTCTGATAACAATATGTTGTTGACATATTGATGATCGTAAATGATGTAGAATTTCTAGAAAGCATATAGGGATGTTTGAAAAGTGTTTTTCAATGGAAAACCTGGATTAAGCTACTTGAACATTGGGCATCAAGATCTATAAGGATAGATCAAAAATGCTTAATGGTACTTTCAAATGAGCATATACCTTGACATGATCTTGAAAGTGTTCAAGATGGATCACCAAAGAAGGAGTTCTTGCCTGAGTTGTAAGGTATGAAGTTAAGAGTTAAAGCTCGACCACGGCAGAAAAGAGAGAAAGGACGAAGGTCGCCCCTATGCTTCGTATATAGGCTCTATAGTATGCTATGCGTGTACCGCATCGAAGTGTGCCTTGCCATGAGTCACTAAGGGTACACGAATGATCCAGGAATAGATCATTGGACAGCGGTCAAAATTGTCCTTTGAGTAAATAAGGACATGTTTCTCGATTATGGAGGTGATAAAGAGTTCGGCGTAAAGCGTTACGTCAATGCAAGCTTTAACACCTATCCGAGTGACTCTGAGTAGCAAACCGGATACGTATAGTGCAACAACCATTTGGAATAGATCCAAGCGGAGCGTGGAAGCTGAAGGAAATATGCCCTAGAGGCAATAATAAAGTTATTATTTATTTCCTTATGTCATGATAAATGTTTATTATTCATGCTAGAATTGTATTAACCGGAAACATAATACATGTGTGAATACATAGACAAACAGAGTGTCACTAGTATGCCTCTACTTGACTAGCTCGTTAATCGAAGATGGTTATGTTTCCTAACCATAGACATGAGTTGTCATTTGATTAACGGGATCACATCATTAGGAGAATGATCTGATTGACATGACCCATTCCGTTAGCCTAGCACTTGATCGCTTAGTATGTTGCTATTGCTTTCTTCATGACTTATACATGTTCCCGTAACTATGAGATTATGCAACTCCTGCTTACCGGAGGAACACTTTGGTGCTACCAAACGTCACAACGTAATCGGGTGATTATAAAGGAGTACTACAGGTGTCTCCAAAGGTACATGTTGGGTTGGCGTATTTCGAGATTAGGTTTTGTCACTCCGATTGTCTGGAGAGGTATCTCTGGGCCCTCTCGGTAATGCACATCATTATAAGCCTTGCAAGCAATGTGACCAATGAGTTGGTTACGGATGAAGCATTACAGAGCGAGTAAAGAGACTTGCCGTGACGAGATTGAACTAGGTATTGGATACCGACGATCGAATCTCGGGCAAGTAACATACCGATGACAAAGGAACAACGATGTTGTTATGCGGTTCCGACCGATAAAGATCTTCGTGAGAATATGTAGGAGCCAATATGGGCATCCAGGTCCCGCTATTGGTTATTGACCGAGAATAGTTCTAGGTCATGTCTACATAGTTCTCGAACCGTAGGGTCCGCACGCTTAAGGTTTCGATGACAGTTATATTATGGGTTTATGATGTTTCTGTACCGAAGGTTGTTCGGAGTCCCGGATGAGATCACGGACGTGACGAGGAGTCTCGAAATGGTCGAGACATAAAGATTCATATATTGGAAGTCTATGTTTGGACATCGGAAGTGTTCCGTGAGAAATAGGGAATTTTTAACAAGTACCGGGATGTTACCGGTACCCCCCGGAATACTAATGGGCCAACAAGGGCCTTAGTTGTAAGGAGTAAAGGGGGCCCAACTGCTGGGCGCAACCTCCCCCCTTCCCTAGTCCCAATAGGACTAGGAGAAGGAGGCGCCTCTCTCTCTCCCTTCCCACTTTGGGAAACCTAGTTGGACTAGGATTGGGGGAATCCTACTCCTAGTAGGAGTAGGAAACCCCTGCGCGCCTCCTCTCCTTGGCCGGCCAGCCCCTCCCTTCCCTCCTTTATATACAGAGGCAGGGGCACCCCATGACACACAAGTTGATCTACGTGATCGTTCCTTAGTCAGGTGTGCGGTGCCCCTCCACCATATTCCACCTCGGTAATATTGTAGCGGTGCTTAGGCGAAGCCCTGCGACGGTAGAACATCAAGATCATCACCACGCCGTCAGTCTTGTGGAACTCCTCCCCGACGCTTTGCTGGATCGGAGCCCGGGATCGCCATCGAGCTGAACGTGTGCTAAGAACTCGGAGGTGCCGGAGTAACGGTACTTGGATCGGTCGGATCGTGAAGACGTACGACTACATCAACCGCGTTAATATAACGCTTCCGCTTTCGGTCTACGAGGGTACGTGGACGGACACTCTTCCCTCTCGTTGCTATGCCGTCACGATGGTCTTGCGTGATCGTAGGAAAATTTTTGAAATTACTACGTTCCCCAACAAAGTGGTATCGTGAGCCTAGGTTTTATGCGTTGATGTCATATGCACGAGTAGAACACAAGTGAGTTGTGGACGATACAAGTCATACCGCCTACCAAAGATGTCATACTTTGGTTCAGCGGTATTGTTGGATGAGACGATCCGACCAACCTTACGCGTGCATTTCCACGCGAGACCGGTTCCTCGACGTGCTTTGCACATAGATGGCTTGCGGAAGACTGTCTCTCCAACTTTAGTTGAACCGAGTATGGCTACGCCCGGTCCTTGAGAAGGTTAAACGGAGTCTATTTGACGAAGTATCGTTGTGGTTTTGATGCGTAGGTAAGAACGGTTCTTGCTCAGCCCGTAGCAGCCACGTAAAACTTGCAACAACAAAGTAGAGGACGCCTAACTTGTTTTTGCAGGGCATGTTGTGATGTGATATGGTCAAGACGTGATGCTATATTTTATTGTATGAGATGATCATGTTTTGTAACCGAGTTATCGGCAATCGGGCAGGAGCCATATGGTTGTCGCTTATTGTATGAAATGCAACGCCTCAGAATTGCTTTACTTTATCACTAAGCGGTAGCGATAGTCGAGAAGCAATAGATGGCGTAACGACAACGATGCTACGATGGAGATCAAGGTGTCGCGCCGGTGACGATGGTGATCATGACGGTGCTTCGGAGATGGAGATCACAAGCGCAAGATGATGATGGCCATATCATATCACTTATATTGATTGCATGTGATGTTTATCCTTTATGCATCTTATTTTGCTTGATTGACGGTAGCATTATAAGATGATCCCTTACTAAATTATCAAGAAGTGTTCTCCCGAGTATGCACCGTTGCGAAAGTTCTTCGTCTTTGAGACACCACGTGATGATCGGGTGTGATAGGCTCTACGTTCAAATACAACGGGTGCAAAACAGTTGCACACGCAGAATACTCAGGTTATACTTGACGAGCTATGCATATAAGATATGACCTCGAACACGGAGACCGAAAGGTCGGCGTGAATCATATAGTAGATATGATCAACATATTGATGTTCACCATTGAAACTACTCCATCACACGTGATGATCGGTCATGGTGTAGTTGATATGGATCACGCAATCACTTAGAGAATTGGAGGGATATTTTTCTAAGTGGGAGTTCTTAAGTAATATGATTAATTGAACTTAAATTTATCATGAACTTAGTCCTGGTAGTATTTTGCAAATTATGTTGTAGATCAATAGCTCGCGTTGTTGCTTCCCTATGTTTTTATATGTGTTCCTAGAGAAAATTGTATTGAAAAATGTTAGTAGCAATGATGCGGATTGGATCCGTGATCTGAGGTTTATCCTCATTGCTGCACGTAAGAATTATGTCCTTAATGCACCGCTAGGTGATGTACCTATTGCAGGAGCAGATGCATACGTTATGAACGTTTGGCTAGCTCAATATGATGACTACTTGATAGTTTAGTGCACCATACTTAACGGCTTAGAATCGGGACTTCAAAGACGTTTTGAACGTCATGGACCATATGAGATGTTCCAGGAATTGAAGTTAATATTTCAAGCAAATACCCGAGTTGAGAGATATGAAGTCTCCAACAAGTTCTATAGCTAAAAGATGGAAGAGAATCGCTCAACTAGTGAGCATGTTCTCAGATTGTCCGGGTACTTCAATCGCTTGAATCAAGTGGGAGTTAATCTTCCGTATAAGACAAGGATTGACAGAATTCTCTAGTCACCATCACTAAGTTACTAGAACTTCGTGATGAACTATAGTATGCAAGGGATGACGAAACAGTTCCCGAGCTCTTCGTGGACGTTGAAATCGACGAAGGTAGAAATCAAGAAAGAGCATCAAGTGTTGATTGACAAGACCACTAGTCTCAAGAAAAGGGCAAAGGGAAGAAAGGGGAACTTCAAGAAGAACGGCAAGCAAGTTGTCGCCGAGTGAAGAAGCCCAAGTCTGGACCTAAGCCCGAGACTAAGTGCTTTTGCTGCAATGGAACTGGTCACTAGAAGCGGAACTACCCCAAGTATTTGGCGGATAAGAAGGATGGCAAAGTGAACAAGGGTATATTTGATATACAGGTTATTGATGTGTGCTTTACTAGTGTTTATAGTAGCCCCTGAGTATTTGATACTTGTTCGGTTGCTAAGATTAGTAACTCGAAACAGAGTTACAGAATCAAACAGAAACTAGTTGAAGGGGAAGTGACGATGAGTGTTGGAAGTAGTTCCAAGATTGATATGATCATCATCGCACACTCCCTATACTTTCGGGATTAGTGTGGAACCTAAATAAGTGTTATTTGGTGTTGAGCATAAATATGATTTGATCATGTTCATTGCAATACGGTTATTCATTTAAGTAAGAGAATAAATTGTTGTTCTGTTTACATGAATAAAACCTTATATGGTTACACACCCAATGAAAATGGTTCATTGGATCTCGATCATAGTGATACACATATTTATAATATTGAAACCAAAAGATGCAAAGTTAATAATGATATTGCAACTTATTTGTGGCACTGCCGTTTAGGTCATATTGGTGTAAAGCGCATGAAGAAAACTCCATACTGATGGACTTTTGTAATCACTTGATTATGAATCATTTGATGCTTGCAAACCGTGCCTTTTGGGCAAGATGACTGAAACTCCGTTCTCCGGAACAATGGAACAAGCTACTGACTTATTGGAAATAATACATACCGATGTATGCGATCCAATGAGTATTGATGCTCGTGGCAAGTATCGTTATTTTCTGACTTTCACAAGATGATTTGAGCAGATATGGGTATATCTACTTGATGAAACATAAGTCTGAAATAGTTGAAAGGTTCAAAGAATTTCAGATTGAAGTGGAAAAATCATCGTAACAAGAAAATAAAGTTTTTGCGATCTAATCGCAAAGACAAATAATTGAGTTACGAGTTTGGTCTTCAATTAAAATAATGTGGAATAGTTTCACAGCTCACGCCACCTGGAACACCACAATGTTATGGTGTGTCCGAACGTCAGAATCAAGCACTTTATTTGATATGGTGCGATCTATGATGTCTCTTGTCGGTTTACCACTATCATTTTGGGGTTATGCATTAGAGACAGCTGCATTCACGTTTAATAGGGCACCATCTAAATCCGTTGAGACGACACCATATGAACTATGGTTTAACAAAGAAACCTAAGCTGTCGTTTCTTAAAAGTTTGGAGTTGTGATGCTTATGTGAAAAAGTTTTCACCGATAAGCTCGAACCCAAATCGAGAAATGCGTCTTCATAGGATACCCAAAATGTTGGGTACACCTTCTATCACAGATCCGAAAGGCAAGACATTCGTTGTCAAGAATGGATCCTTTCTAGAGAAGGAGTTTCTCTCGAAAGAAGTGAGTGGGAGGAAAGTAGAAACTTGATGAGGTAATTGTACCTTCTCCCTTATTGGAAAGTAGTTCATCACAGACATCAGTTCTAGTGATTCCTACACCAATTAGTGAGGAAGTTAATGATGATGATCATGAAACTTCAGATCAAGTTGCTACCAAACCTCGTAGGTCTTCCAGAGTAAGATCCGCACCAGTGTGGTACGGTAATCATGTTCTGGAAGTCATGTTACTAGACCATGATGAACCTCACGAACTATGAGGAAGCGATGATGAGCCCAGATTCCGAAATGGCTTGAGGCCATGAAATCTGAGATAGGATCCATGTATGAGAACAAAGGATGGACTTTGATTGACTTGCTCGATGATCAGCAAGTCAAGTTAAATAAATGGATCTTCAAGAGGAAGACAGATGCTGATAGTAGTATAACTATCTACAAAGCTCGACTTGTCGCAAAAAGGTTTTTCGGCAAATTCAAAGTGTTGACTACAATGAGATTTTCTCAAACTGTAGCGATGCTTAAAGTCTGTCCGAATCATGTTAGCAATTGCCACATTTTATGAAATCGCAAATGGATGTCAAAACTACATTCTTTAATGGATTTATTAAAGAAGAGTTGTATATGATGCAACCAGAAGGTTTTTTCAATCCTAAAGGAGCTAACAAAATATGCAAGCTCCAACGATCCATCTATGGACCGGTGCAAGCATCTCGAGTTGGAATAAACGCTTTGATAGTGTGATCAAAGCATATGGTTTTATACAGACTTTTGGAGAAGCCTGTATTTACAAGAAAGTGAGTGGGAGCATTACAACATTTCTGATAAGTATATGTGAATGACATATTGTTAATCGGAAATAATGTAGAATTATTCTGCAAAGCATAAAGGAGTATTTGAAAGGAGTTTTTCAAAGAAGGACCTCAGAGAAGCTGCTTACATATTGAGCATCAAGATCTATAGAGATAGATCAAGACGCTTGATAAGTTTTTCAATAAGTACATACCTTGTCAAGATTTTGAAGTAGTTCAAAATGGAACAGTCAAAGAAAAGTTCTTGCCTGTGTTGCAAAACGTATGAAACTGAGTAAGACTCAAATCCCGACCTCGGCAGTAAAATAGAAAAGAGAATGAAAGTCATTCCCTATGCCTCGATCATAGGTTCTATGAAGTATGCTATGCTATGTACCAGACCTATTGTATACCTTGCTCTGAATTTGGCAAGGAGTACAATAGTGATCTAGGAGTAGATCATCGGACATTGGTCAAGAAACATCCTTAGTGAGGACTAAGGAAATATTTCTCGATTATGGAGGTGATAAAAGAGCCCGTCGTAAAGAGTTACATCGATGCAAGCTTTTTACACAAATCTAGATGACTTTAAAGACTCAATCTGGATACATATTGTAAGTGGGAGCAATTAGCTAGAGTAGCCCCGTGCAGAGCATTGTAGGCATAGAATATTTGCAAAATACATACGGCTCTGAATGTGACAGACCCGTTGACTAAGCTTCTCTCACGAGCAAAACATGATCATACCTTAGTACTCTTTGGGTGTTAATCACATAGCGATGTGAACTAGATTATTGACTCTAGTAAACCCTTTGGGTGTTGGTCACATGACGATGTGAACTATGTGTGTTAATCACATACGATGTGAATATTAGTGTTGAATCACATGATGATGTGAACTAGATTATTGACTCTAGTGCAAGTGGGAGATCAAGGAAATATGCCCTAGAGGCAATAATAAAGTTATTATTTATTTCCTTATGTCATGATAAATGTTTATTATTCATGCTAGAATTGTATTAACCGGAAACATAATACATGTGTGAATACATAGACAAACAGAGTGTCACTAGTATGCCTCTACTTGACTAGCTCGTTAATCAAGATGGTTATGTTTCCTAACCATAGACATGAGTTGTCATTTGATTAACGGGATCACATCATTAGGAGAATGATCTGATTGACATGACCCATTCCGTTAGCCTAGCACTTGATCGCTTAGTATGTTGCTATTGCTTTCTTCATGACTTATACATGTTCCTCGTAACTATGAGATTATGCAACTCCTGCCATCGAGGAACACTTTGGGTGCTACCAAACGTCACAACATAACTGGGTGATTATAAAGGAGTACTACAGGTGTCTCCAAAGGTACATGTTGGGTTGGCGATTTCGAGATTAGGTTTTGTCACTCCGATTGTCGGAGAGGTATCTCTGAGCCCTCTCGGTAATGCACATCATTATAAGCCTTGCAAGCAATGTGACCAATGAGTTGGTTACGGGATGAAGCATTACAGAGCGAGTAAAGAGACTTGCCGGTGACGAGATTGAACTAGGTATTGATACCGACGATCGAATCTCGCAAGTAACATACCGATGACAAAGGGAACAACGATGTTGTTATGCGGTCCGACCGATAAAGATCTTCGTAGAATATGTAGGAGCCAATATGGGCATCCAGGTCCCGCTATTGGTTATTGACCGAGAATAGTTCTAGGTCATGTCTACATAGTTCTCGAACCGTAGGGTCCGTGACGCTTAAGGTTTCGATGATGCTTATATTATGGGTTTATGATGTTTCTGTACCAAGGTTGTTCGAGTCCCGGATGAGATCACGGACGTGACGAGGAGTCTCGAAATGGTCGAGACATAAAGATTCATATATTGGAAGTCTATGTTTGGACATCGGAAGTGTTCCGTGAAATTGGGAATTTTACCAAGTACCGGAGGTTACCTAACTCCCCGGAATACTAATGGGCCAACATGGGCCTTAGTGGAAAGGGAGAAAAGGGGCCCAAGTGCTGGTCGCACCTTCCCCTTCCTAGTCCTATTAGGACTAGGAGAAGGAGGCGCCCCCCCTCTCTCTCCCTTCCCACTTTGGGAAACCTAGTTGGACTAGGATTGGGGGAATCCTACTCCTAGTAGGAGTAGGAAACCCCGTGCGCCTCCTCTCCTTGGCCGGCCAGCCCCTCCCCTTCCCTCCTTTATATACAGGTGGGGCACCCCATGACACACAAGTTGATCTACGTGATCGTTCCTTAGCAGTCAGGTGCCCCCTCCACCATATTCCACCTCGGTAATATTGTAGCGGTGCTTAAGCGAAGCCTGCGACGGTAGAACATCAAGATCGTCACCACGCCGTCGTGCTGACGGAACTCCTCCCCGACGCTTTGCTGGATCGGAGCCCGGGGATCGTCATCGAGCTGAACGTGTGCTAAGAACTCGGAGGTGCCGGAGTAACGGTACTTGGATCGGTTGGATCGTGAAGACGTACGACTACATCAACCGCGTTAATATAACGCTTCGCTTTCGGTCTCACAGGCACGTGGACGGACACTCTTCCCTCTCGTTGCTATGCCGTCACGATGGTCTTGCGTGATCGTAGGAAATTTTTTGAAATTACTACGTTCCCCAACAGAAGCAGCATTTACAATATGACATAGAGAATTGCAAAGCACACACGGATCTGAAAGGTTCAGACCCGTTGACTAAAATCCGTTGACTAAAACCTCTCTCACAAGCAAAACATGATCAAACCCCAGAACTCATTGAGTCTTAATCACATGATGATGTGAACTAGTTTAATGACACTAGTAAACTCTTTGGATGTTGGTCACATGGCGATGTGACCTATCACTTTGTTGATCACATGGCGATGTGAACTAGATTATTGACTCTAGTGCAAGTGGGAGACTGTTGGAAATATGCCCTAGAGGCAATAATAAATTAGTTATTATTATTATATTTCCTTGTTCATGATAATCGCTATTATCCATGCTATAATTGTATTGATAGGAAACTCAAATACATGTGTGGATACATAGACAACACCATGTCCCTAGCAAGCCTCTTTTGGCTAGCTCGTTGATCAATAGATGGTTACGGTTTCCTAACCATGGACATTGGATGTCGTTGATAACGGGATCACATCAAGAGGGAGAATGATGTGATGGACAAGACCCAATCCTAAGCCTAGCACAAAGATCGTAGTTCAGATGCTAAAGCTTTTCTACTGTCAAGTATCATTTCCTTAGACCATGAGATTGTGCAACTCCCGGATACCGTAGGAATGCTTTGGGTGTACCAAACGTCACAACGTAACTGGGTGCCTATAAAGGTGCACTACAGGTATCTCCGAAAGTGTCTGTTGGGTTGGCACGAATCGAGACTGGCATTTGTCACTCCGTGTAAACGGAGAGGTATCTCTGGGCCCACTCGGTAGGACATCATCATAATGTGCACAATGTGATCAAGGGGTTGATCACGGGATGATGTGTTACGGAACGAGTAAAGAGACTTGCCGGTAACGAGATTGAACAAGGTATCGGGATACCGACGATCGAATCTCGGCAAGTACAATACCGTTAGACAAAGGGAATTGTATACGGGATTGATTGAGTCCTTGACATCGTGGTTCATCCGATGAGATCATCGTGGAACATGTGGGAGCCAACATGGGTATCCAGATCCCGCTGTTGGTTATTGACCGGAGAACATCTCGGTCATGTCTGCATGGTTCCCGAACCCGTAGGGTCTACACACTTAAGGTTCGATAACGCTAGGGTTATAAAGGAAGTTTGTATGTGGTTACCGAATGTTGTTCGGAGTCCCGGATGAGATCCCGGACGTCACGAGGAGTTCCGGAATGGTCCGGAGGTAAAGATTTATATATGGGAAGTCCTATTTTGTCGCCGGAAAGTTTCGCACTTTATCGGTATTGTACCGGAGTGCCGAAGGGGTCCGGGGTCCACCGGGGTCCACCTGCCTGGGGCCACATGGGCTGTAGGGTGCGCCTTGGCCTATATGGGCCAAGGGCACCAGCCCCAAGAGGCCCATGCGCCAAGATATAAAAAAAGGGAAGAGTCCTCAAGGGGAAGGCACCTCCGAGGTGCCTTGGGAGGATGGACTCCTCCCTCCCTTGGCCGCACTCCTTCCTTGGAGGAAGGGGCAAGGCTGCGCCTCCCCCTCCCCTTGCCCCTATATATAGTGGAGGGGAGGAGGGCATCCACACCCAAGCCCTCGGGCGCCTCCCTCCCTCCCGTGACACCTCCTCCTCTCCCGTGAGGTGCTTGGCGGCCTCGCAGGATTGCTACGCTCCTCCACCACCACCACGCCACGTTGTGCTACTGTTGGATGGAGTCTTCCTCAACCTCTCCTCTCTCCTTGCTGGATCAAGGCATGGGAGACGCCACCGGCTGTACGTGTGTTGAACGCGGAGGTGCCGTCCGCTCGGCACTAGGATCTCCGGTGATCTGAATCACGACGAAATCTGACTCCTTCAACCCCGTTCTGATGAACGCTTCCGCTTAGCGATCTACAAGGGTATGTAGATGCACTCTCCTTCCCTCGTTGCTAGTTTCTCCATAGATAGATCTTGGTGACACGTAGGAAAATTTTGAATTTCTGCTACGTTCCCCAACAGTATTCAGGGCCGGATTGTCCCAAAATTTTATTTCGGTTTCCCAGGCGCTTTCCATCGCACAGTACTTTCGTACTATGGACGCCAAGTCAGCGAAGCGTGTAATTTCACGGTGACTTATGGTGTTGAGGATTCCGTTGTCCATGCAATTACTACAGAAGAATGAAATCGCATCCTCCTCGCGACAGTCCTTTATCCTGTTCATGACCAGGAGGAATCTGGCCCAGTAATGGTGTACTCTTTCTGCGGGCTCTTGCCGAATTTGGCATAGATTGCTTATGTTTGGGTGGGCGGGTGGAATTAAATCCGGAACCTCGCCCAATCTGAGACTCAGGGGCCAAGGGGTTTCCAAACTCGGAAGCTTGGGTTCTTGGATGTTGTCCAATGAATCTAGCCCGCTGCCTGACTTTAGGTTCAGGGCTTGAGTGACGTCCTCCCCTCCGCGGGTATCCGGCTTGGAGGGATCGGGAATCCGGACATAACTAGTCCTTAAGATAGATGAAGGCTTGCCGCATTGTTCCTCCACCACTACAACGTGATGGGTGACCTGGGGAGAGTTAATCTCTCTTTGATTGGGTTTAGGCCCAATCTGATCGTAGTCTGTAGCGACTCCCAGGGCGGCGATGCGATCCAAGAGCTCGTTTAAGGAAGAGATCTCCATCGAATCCAACTGCTCGGCGAGTTCCGAGTTGACGTGAATATTGCTTTTGATGACCCGAGAAGTCACCGTCGGTGCGGCGGCCGAACAGGCGGTCATAAGAAAACCGCCTAACCGGAGAGTTTGGCCGATAGCCAAAGCTCCTTTAGCAACAGTGCCGTCTTTAAAGACGGGATGAGGCATCCTTCCTGATGGCGACGACACAGAGGAGCTCTCAATGAAAGCACGAATGTCGGTGTCAAAACTGGCGGATCTCGGGTAGGGGGTGCCGAACTGTGCGTCTAGGCGGATGGTAACAGGAGACAAGGGACACGATGTTTTTACCCAGGTTCGGGCCCTCTCGATGGAGGTAAAACCCTACTCCCGCTTGATTAATATTGATGATATGGGTAGTAGAAGAGTAGATCTGCCACGAGATCAGAGAGGCTAAACCCTAGAAGCTAGCCTATGGTATGATTGTTGTTCGTCCTACGGACTAAAACCCTCTGGTTTATATAGACAATAGAGAGGGCTAGGGTTACACAGAGTCGGTTACAATGGGAGGAGATCTACATATCCGTATCGCCAAGCTTGCCTTCCACGCCACGGAAAGTCCCATCCGAACACAGGACGACGTCTTCAATCTTGTATCTTCATAGTCCAGGAGTCCGGCCGAAGGTTATAGTCCGGCTATCTAGACACCCCCTAATCCAGGACTCCCTCAGGTGCTCAGGAGCCCCAACTCGGCTGGAACGGTCGCTAAGTGGAACATCGAGCTGCAAGCGTTCCAGCTAGAATTCAGCACAACCAGAGTCATCAAGGGAGCCGCGCTAGCGGACTTCGTGGCGGAATGGGCGGAGGCGCCGGGCCTCAAGGATGATGAGGATCGATCCCTCTCCCTGGGAAGCGAGGCACCAGACGGTTGGGTCATGTACTTCGACGGGGCATTCTCCAGACACGGCGCGGGGGCTGGCGTAGTGCTTATATCTCCCACTCAAGACAAGCTCTACTACGCCGTGCAACTCTGTTTCCAGCACGGAGAAAAGGTCTCCAACAACATAGCAGAATATGAAGCCCTGATAGCAGGCCTGAAAGCCGCGGTCGCCCTAGTGGTAAAGCGCCTTACCATCAAGGGTGATTCACAACTCCTCATCAACTTCTCCAACAAAGTATACGACCCGAGGGATGAGCACATGGAAGCCTACCTCGCGGAGGTCCGCAGGATGGAGAAGCAGTTCTGGGGACTGGAGTTGCAGCATGTGCCTCGCGGCACCAATCAAGAGGCTGATGACATCGCCAAACGGGCATGCAGGCGATTACCTCATGAACCTGGCGTCTTTGAGGAGCGCCTCTTTAAGCCCTCGGCGACGCCTTCACTGTCAAGCATGGTGCAACCTCGAGAAGAGCTCCCCCAGCCACCTGCCTCAGGAGCCCCGGTCTGCGGCCCGGCCTCAGGAGCGCGTCTGCTCCTGACGCTAGAGCCTCAGGAGGGGCGCTGGATCACAGAGCTCAGGAGTTACCTGACGCAAGGTACCTTGGCAGAAAAGGAGGAGGAAGCGGAGCGTGTGGCGCGGCAAGCCACGCGCATCGCATCGTGGTTGGAGAGCTCTACCGAAGCGATCAATGATGTGTCCCTACGTTGCATTTCCAGGAGCAAGGGAAGGACCTGTGGCGGACATACACGGTGGAGACCAGGCATCATTCGTCATCACGGACCCTCATTGGCAAGTATGCGTTCCGCAGCGGGTTCTATTGGCCCATCAAGGCTCAATGATGCCGTGCAACTGGTGAAAGCTTGCGAGGCCTGCCAATTCCATGCCAAGCAGATCCATCACCGGGAGGTCTGCAAACTATACCCCTCTCGTGGCCATTGGCGATCTGGGGCTGGATATCCCGCCCGTTCCCTCGGGCGCCGGGAGGCTATCGCTACCTCTACGTCGCCGTGGACAAGTTCACCAAGTGGGCTGAAGTGGAAGCCGTCCTCACCATCCTCGCAGGTTCCGCGGTCAAGTTCATCAAGGGCATCGTGAGCCGGTTCGGGGTGCCGAACCGCATCATCACCGACAACGGTTCGCAGTTCACCAGTAACCTCTTCAAAACATACTGTGCTACCCTTGGGACGCAGGTATGCTACGCTTCGATTGCACACCCGCGGAGCAACGGTCAGGCCGAGCGAGCCAACGCAGAGGTCCTGAGGGGCCTCAAAACTAGGACCTTCAAGAAGAAGCTGGAAGCCTGCGGCAGGGGCTGGTACGATGAACTTCAGTCTGTGCTGTGGTCCATCCGCACGACCGCGACCAAGCCGACTGGCGAGACCCCGTTCTTCCTGGTTTATGGAGCTGAAGCGGTCCTCCCTCACGAGGTCAGACGTTGTTCCGCATGGGTCCTGGCGTTCGATGAGGCGCAGCAGGACGCCATGCGGGGGACGGACCTCGTGCTAGGGGAGGAGCATCGTAGAGAATCCGCACTACGAGCAGCAAGGTACCAACAAGCACTGCGGCGATACCACTCCCGCGACATTCGTCCCAGGACCCTTGAGGTAGGGGACCTCGTGCTCAGACGGGTTCTCTCTAGGGAGGGACTGCATAAGCTCTCTCCCATGTGGGAGGGCCCGTTCAAGGTTGTTCATGTTTCTGTGCCCGGCTCCGCGCTTGGAAACCTGTGGAGGGGTGCCCGTACATAACGAGTGGTACATCCAGCATCTCCGAAGGTTTTACCCCTGAAAAGGCCCGGTGCATGTGAATAAGGCGAATGCCTGTGAAGTTGTCGCGTTTTGGAAAAGGCCCAGTGCCTGTGAAGAAGGCGAATGCCTGTGAAGTTGTCGTGTTTTGGAAAAGGCCCGGTGCCTGTGAAGAAGGCGAATGCCTGTGAAGTTGTCGCGTTTTGGAAAAGGCCCGGTGCCTTTGAAGAAGGCGAATGCCTGTGAAGTTGTCGCATTTTGGAAAAGGCCCGGTGCCTGTGAAGAAGGCGAATGCCTGTGAAGTTGTTGTGTCTTGGAAAAGGCCCGGTGCCTGTGAAGAAGGCGAATGCCTATGAAGGTGCTGCGATTGGGAAAAGGCCCGGTGCCTGTGAAGAAGGCGAATGCCTGTGAAGCTCGCCGCCCGTGACACTCTCATGTAATAATGAGTGGGGTTGTACACGCCCCGGAGTCTTCGGAGTGCCGCCCTCGGGCCTCGGGGCTCCCGCCCACGCCAAAGGGCAGCACTTAGCTACGCTACCGGTGAGAAGACGTCGAAGACTAGATTAGGTGCCGGACGCGGCTTCTTTCATTTGCTTTCTGCAGTTGGCTTGTTCATTCCCATTTGAAGTTTTATTGAAGTTGTTGCCATCTTTGGCTTGTGGCTCTCTGCCTTTTTCGCTCCCCTGTCTTGATTTCTTTCGCGCGAGTCTCGCGAGGGAGCGGCACGGACACCCTCATGAGTGTTTTCTGCCCCTATCGTTTGAGGCTTCCCAAGCCGGGTCTGCTACGGGAGCACCCCTCCCAGTCTGTGCCCCATGGGCACCGCGACGCGAACACAGGACCTGGGTCGGTCGCAACCACAACTGAGGCCGGAAGCTACCTCTCCTGACTAATCTTTGCAGGACATGAAGCGTTCAACGAGGCCTCGGCCTCAGGAAGCGAAGACCGCGACAGGTCCTTCCCCCGAGCTAAGTAATTTCTATGCACAGGCATGTGGCACAAAAGCAAAATACAGAAATAGCGGAAACAGTACGATAATTAACAGCAACAGTCCAAGCACGACCCTGCGGGGCCCTACACTACTGTCTCTTTGCGGAGGAAAAGGAGAAGAACAAAATAGGCGTGACTCGCTTGACACCAGCTCAGGCGGACTCCCTATCGCGCTTCACCAGGGCGCGACGGCGGGCAGACCCGCTACCTCCCTCCATGCGAGCGCAGCGGCACGAAGGCTGGTCGCGGCCACCGCTGGAGGAGCCGTTGTCCGAAGGAAAGTCGCTGAAACTCGACGAGCCCCGAGCGCTGCCGACAACGCGCGCGCTGTCGTCTCCATTCCGATCATCGCCGGGGCTGGGCCCATGGCCGCGGTCGTCGCCCTCAGGGTAGCACCCAGCACGGCGACCGTCTTCCCCGAACACCCTCATGTAGAGGGTGGCATCACCGTCGAACTTGAAGTGCAGGGTGCACCGCCGACTTAGACCACGTGCGCCGACACACTTTGCCAGCCGCGGGTCAGGGCCACGCTCCCAGCGGTGGAGACCTCCAGCGAAGCCCAGGAGGCCCGGCTGCAGCAACCGTCCGCCTGGAGCGAGAGGCCGCCTGGGGCGCCGGCCGGAAGTTGACCTAAAAGGAAGCGGGGAAGCTGGAGCTAGGTGCTGGTCGGCTCCACCGACCACACGACAAACTCCGGCAACACCTCTGCCGAGTGGAAGCGTGGCCTGGGAGGTCGCGCAGTCGTAGAGCGCCCCCCATCAACGGCCTGGCGCCCATCGCCGCGCAAGAGATCGCCTCCATGGCCGCGGGAAGCTGCTGCGGGAGCCACAGGGTGCTTGCGAGGACGGCCTCGACCGCGCTTGGCCGGGGGAGAGTCAGGCTCCACCTGGCGGGCCTTTCCCTTCTCCGCGGCCGAGAACCTCTTCGATGGAGCCATGGAGAAGAGGGAGAAGCAAGAAGAGATGGGCTGGAAGAGCTCACGCCATTCCGTACTTATATCTGGAGGAGGCCAATCGTCGGCCTCCACGATCGCAGGTAATCATGACCCGTTTCTGCATGTAGGGACTTGTCAAGTCATGCGATTGCTAAAGGATCGTGGGGAAGTGGAGACGCCCACGACCAACCAATCGCCATGCGGCGCTCAAGGCCGCAGGCTGTTGGGGCCCGTGGTGCTTTGCACTCGCCCTTTTGCTTCTTTGCTAGGCCAAGTCCAGGCGCACCTTGGGCCTGGGGGCTACAGTCGGCGTTCTGGGAACGAGGGTACCCAGACTTGCCTGCCTGCGGCCTGCGGCGTGGCTCAAGGGGTGGCCCAGCACGGCCCATCTTCATCAACGCAAGCTCAAGACCCTCGCGAGGGGCCAAGCCTCGCGGGGCGGACGGCAGGAAGTTTCCTCAGGCACGGCCTCGTTAGACTGGCTCGCGAGGAGGCGGAGAGATCAAGGCAGGGTACCTCACGAGGTGCCCATGACGCAAGCCATGACGACCGAAGGCGCCAGGCGGGCGCCAGCCCGCGCAGTGTCATCATTTCCCCTTTGGTGCAAAGGAGGCAAGTGCAGGCCAAGGCATCAGGCAAAGGCAACCATGTCGGTGCAACAAGACCAAGACCAGCAGGACGGCAGGAAGGAGGTCATCGTGGAGCCCAAGCCGGCGTCACCTTCAGAGTCTTTGGCAGGCGAGGACCAACTTTAGTCAGGATAGGTGTACTAGATGTTCCCCTTCAAAATGGCCAATTGTTGGCGCCCTTCCCGCTCAATATTTGGGGAGAGGCCCAGGGCCTCTGCCTATAAATAGGACTAGCCACCCACAGGGTAGGGGATCGGCATCTAGAGAGAGAGAGAGAGAGAGAGAGAGAGAGAGAGAAAGAGAGGCGACCGAACTTCCTTAGCAGTTCATCGCACCGGCCAAGAACAGACCCTCACGAGGCTGTTCTTCCTTGTACTGTTCATCATCAGCCCCTGAGGCAATCCACCACACCACGCACAGGAGTAGGGTGTTACACCACAATGGTGGCCCGAACCAGTATAAACCTCTTGTCCCTTGTGTTGTTCTTTGTGTAGTTTAGATCCTTGCGAGGCAACGAGGCGTAGGTAGGTTGGAGGTGTGATCTCCGCGTGCACCCCAGAGTTCGAACCTAGAGAGTCTGCCGGAACCCGAAATCCAACAAGGACTTGGAAAATAGAGCAGGTCAGACCAGATCGATCTATGGATCGTGGGGGCGTGCCCCGACGCACGAGGACGGCTATCTAGCTGGGCGCGACAAGCATAACCACATCTAGGACGAAAACCGCAGACGGACTCCATCCGAACTGCGTCGCGACTTGCCCCGATATAGAGGCCCCGCAGACCCCCTCTGCTTCACTGACGAAGTAATGGAGCACGAATTCCCAGAAGGGTTTAAACCCATGAATATCAAATCATATGATGGAACAACAGATGCCGCAATGTGGATTGAGGACTTTCTCCTCACTATTCATATGGCCCACGGTGATGATCATCATGCCATCAAATACCTCCTACTAAAACTCAAGGGACCA
This sequence comes from Aegilops bicornis, assembly GCA_021605145.1. NCBI lineage: Eukaryota > Viridiplantae > Streptophyta > Magnoliopsida > Poales > Poaceae > Aegilops > Aegilops bicornis. The sequence goes on along the minus strand of CM038672.1, from coordinate 613,842,158 downwards.
GCTCGGCACTGGTTAAACAGCCTACCAGAAAACTCCATTGGCAGCTGGGAGGACTTGGAATATGCCTTCCGCTACAACTTCCAGGGTACATACATCCGACCTCCAGATGCCGATGACTTAAGTCACATCGTTCAACAGTCCGGAGAGTCGGCTAGGAAATTCTGGACCAGGTTCCTAATTAAAAAGAACCAGATCGTCGACTGTCTGGATGCCGAAGCCCTAGCGGCCTTTAAGCATAGCATTCGCGATGAATGGCTCGCCCGACACCTTGGGCAAGAAAAGCCGAAGTCCATGGCAGCCCTCACGGCATTTTATGACCCGCTTTTGCATGGGCGAAGATAGTTGGCTAGCCCGTAGCAGCAACAATGCAAGCAAACCTGGCACCTCTGAAGCCAGAAATAGCAATGACAAGCCCCGACGCAATAGGCACAAGCGCCGGAACAACGGTGATAATACCGATGACACGGCGGTCAACGCCGGATTCAGTGGCTCCAAGTCCGGTCAGCGGAAGAAGCCATTTAAAAGAAGCAATCCGGGCTCATCCAGCCTTGACCGAATCCTCGAACGACCATGTCAGATCCACGACACCCCTGATAAACCCACCAATCATACCAACAGAAGTTGTTGGGTCTTTAAACAGGCCGGTAAGTTAAATATCGAGAATAAGGACAAGGGGTCGCCAAGTGAGGACGATGACGAGGAGCCCCGTCCACCGAACACAGGGGATAGAAGAAATCCCCCCCCCCCCCCAAGTCAAAACGATGAACATGATATATGTTACTCATATCCCCAAGAGGGAGCGCAAACACGTGCTCAGGGACGTCTATGCAATAGAGCCAGTCGCCCCAAAATTCAACCCATGGTCATCCTGCCCGATCACTTTCGATCGCAGGGACCATCCGACCAGTATCCGTCACGGCGGCTCAGCCGCACTGGTCCTCGACCCAATCATTGGTGGATTCCACCTCACGCGAGTCCTCGTCAACGGTGGCAGCAGCCTTAACCTGCTCTATCAGGACACAGTCCGCAAGATGTGCATCGATCCGTCAAGGATCAAGCCCACAAAAACTACCTTTAAAGGAGTAATACCAGGTGTAGAGGCCCGTTGCACGGGCTCAATCACATTGGAAGTTGTCTTTGGATCGCCGGACAATTTCCGAAGCAAAGGCTTGATCTTTGACATTGTCCCCTTCCACAGTGGCTATCACGCACTTCTCGGACGAACCGCTTTTGCTTGCTTCAATGTGGTGCCACACTATGCCTACCTCAAACTTAAGATGCCTGGACCATGCAGTGTCATAGCGGTCAACAGATACATGGAACGCTCCCTTCGTACAGAGGAGCACACCACGGCTCTGGCAGCGGAAGTACAGGGCGGCCTTATCAAGAAGAACATCAATTCAGCGGCCAAACCCCCACACACTATTGAACAAGTCCGGACTACTCCGCAGCATGACAGTCCAGCTCGTCAGAAGTTTGACTAGCAATTCTGCCTCCATCTCAGTCCTGATCGAATTGCAGCGTACGTACCGCGCGTACATAACCACACACTAAAAATACCATGGGCAAAGACGGAGGCATAACTCGATCATGGTCCACAATACGGCTCGACCTCATCTGGGCACTCATACTTTCCCTTTTCTCTCTATCTTTTCAAGTTTCTTTTCCACGGGCCCCTCACGACGGCCTGATCGTCGATCCTTTTGAAGGATAAAACATACCTAGGAGGCAATTGAGGGAGTCCTGGATTAGGGGGTCCTCGGACAGCCGGACTATATACTTTAGCTGGACTGTTGGACTGGGAAGATACAAGATTGAAGACTTTGTCCGGTGTCCGGATGGGACTCTCCTTGGCGTGGAAGGCAAGCTTGGCAATACGGATATGTAGATCTCCTTCCTTGTAACCGACTCTGTGTAACCCTAGCCCCCTCTGGTGTCTATATAAACCCGAGGGTTTAGTCGGACAAGAACAACAATCATACCATAGGCTAGCTTCTAGGGTTTAGCCTCTACGATCTCGTGGTAGATCAACTCTTGTAATACTCATATCATCAAGATCAATCAAGCAGGAAGTAGGGTATTACCTACATCGAGAGGGCCCAAACCTGGGTAAACATCGTGTCCCCCGCCTCCTGTTACCATCCTCCTTAGACGCACAGTTCGGGACCCCCTACCCGAGATCCGCCGGTTTTGACACCGACGTTGGTGCTTTCATTGAGAGTTCCACTGTGCCGTCACCGTAAGGCTTGATGGCTCCTTCGATCATCGGTAACGATGCGATCCAAGGTGAGGTTTTCCTCCCTGGACAGATCTTCATATTCGGCGGCTTCGTACTGCGGGCCAACTCGCTTGGCCACCTGCAGCAGATCGAGAGCTACGCCCCTGGCCATCAGGTCAGGTTTGGAAACTTGAACTATACGGCCGACATCCGCGGGGACTTGATCTTCGACGGATTTGAGCCCATGTCAGGTGCGCCGCACAATCACGGCGAGCATGACTTAGCTCTGTCGTCGGACAGTGTTCGGGAGATCGCACCTACAACTACTCCGGCCTTCAATCCGCAACAAATTGCGCCATCTGAGGACGGGTGGATAGACCCCGCCACGGAGGCCACACTCTCAGTGGAGATAGAGCCGAATATTTACTTCACCTTCTACGAGAGCTGTGTTGCCAAACCGTTGGATTCGTCCCTGGCCACGAGCTCCGAGCCGCTTGCGTCCGTGCCTATCGAATCCGATTAGGCACCGATCATGGAGTTTACCTCCGCGCATATCTTTCAGCACTCGCCCTTTGGCGACATGCTAAATTCGTTGAGGTCTCTCTCTTTGTCAGGAGACCCTTGGCTGAGCTATGTCCGGCTAGAATGGGATGCGGACGACGAAGAAATTCGTTCCCCACCCACCACCCACTTAGTAGCCACTGTCGACAATCTAACCGACATGCTCGACTTCGACTCCGAAGACATCGACGGTATGGACGACGATGCAGGAGACGAGCAGGAACCACCGCCCACAGGGCGATGGACAGACACTTCATCACATGATATATACATGGTGGATACACCCAAAGAAGACAATGACGAGGAACGGAAGGATGCAGCGAAGGATAGTTCCCTCGAGAAACAATCAAAGCAACAGCGTAGGCGCCGCTCCAAATCCCGCCTCGGCAAAAACAACGATAACGGCAAAAGAAAGAGTAATACCCCGGTCGACTCCAGAGGAAAGGACGACCACACCGACCCAGCGATAGAGCAGGATGAGCCAGCAGACAGCGAACATAGTACAGAGCCGCTGTCCAATAACGGCGATGCCGAGCATCCAGCTAATCAACCTGTCTCCGAAGAGGAGAACAGTCCGGACGACGATGCTCACATCATCCCGGATAGGCACTTGGAACAAGAGAACCTCCATAGAAGGCTTATTGCCAACGCGAGGAGTCTGAAGAAGCAGAAGCAAAGGCTTAAGGCCCCGCAGAATACGCTCAACAGTAGATGGAACAAAGTGCTCGACAATGAAGAAAAGTATAGTGGCAGCCGCCACACAAAGAGCTATCCAAAGCGCAAGCTGTTGCCTGAGTTCGATGATGAGGCCGTAGAGCCTACACAGCCGAAGAATAAAATGGCCGATCAGCCGGATCGACCACCTCGTGGCCGCTATAGGGCGGCTAACGAGGTCGCACATAAGTCAACACACGACTTACGTGAGGACTTGTGCCAAAAATCCGGTATGACCAGGTCCATCTATGGATCTAGGAAGCGCGCTCCGGCACAAAATCAAAACCGAACACCACAACCGTCCGAACACCATGATATATCCAAATACAGGGGTGCTGCGCACCCCCTATGTTTCACCAATGAGGTGTTGGATCACGAATTTCCAGAGGGATTCAAACCCGTGAACATAGAGGCGTACGGAGGAACGATGGACCCTGGGGTCTGGATTGAGGACTTCGTCCTCCACATCCATATGGCTCGCGGAGACGATCTCCACGCCATCAAGTACTTGCCCCTCAAGCTGAGAGGACCAGCTCGGCACTGGCTGAAGAGCCTCCCTGAAAATTCAATAGGAAGTTGGGAGGAGCTTGAGGATGCATTTAGGGCCAACTTTCAAGGGACCTATGTCCGACCTCCGGATGCAGACGATTTAAGTCATATAATTCAACAGCCCGGAGAGTCAGCCCGAAAGCTTTGGAACATATTTCTCACTAAGAAGAACCAAATCGTCGACTGTCCGGACGCCGAAGCCTTAGCAGCTTTCAAACACAGCGTCCGAGACGAATGGCTCGCCAGACACCTCGACCAAGAAAAACCAAGGACAATGGCAGCCCTAACAAGCCCTATGACCCGCTTTTGCGCGGGCGAAGATAGCTGGTTGGCCCGTAGTAGCACCAGCGACCCAAGCACATCTGAAGTCAGGGATGGCAATGGAAAACCACGACGCAGTAAAAGCAAGCATTGAAATAACGAAGACAGCCCAGACAACATGGTGGTAAACGCCGGATTTAGGGGCTCTCGACCCGGTCAACGGAAAAAGCCTTTCAAAGACAGCAGAGATGGACCGTCCAGCCTAAACAAGATTCTAGAAAAATTATGTCAGATTCATGGCACCTCCGATAAACCTGCAAATCACACCCACAGAGAATGCTAGGTCCTCAAGCAGGCCGGTAAGTTAACCGGCGAACACAAGGGGAGGGAAACACCGAGTGAAGACGAGGATGAGCCTCGCCAAAGAAAGCAATCGGGGATGTAAAAATTTCCACCAGAGGTCAAAACAGTGAACATGATTCACGTAACAAAAATAAGGAGCAAACATGCACTCCGAGACATATCCGCCTTAGAGCCCGTCACCCCTAAGTTCAACCCTTGGTCGGCCTACCCGATCACTTTTCATCGCAAGGATCACCTGACAAGTATCCGGCACGGAGGATTGGCTGCCTTGGTGCTAGACCCAATTATCGACAGATACCATCTCACTCGAGTCCTTATGGACGGCGGCAGTAGTCTCAATCTGATATATATTAAGACACAGTCTGCATAATGGGGATAGACCCGACAAGAATTAGCCAAAGCAATATTACCTTTAAAGGAGTAATACCAGGCCCAGAGGCCCGCTGTACGGGCTCTCTAGTACTAGAGGTTGTATTCGGTTCTCCCGACAACTTCCGAAGTGAAAAATTAACCTTCGACATCGCTCCATTCCGAAGCGGCTATCAAGCACTACTCAGAAGAACATTGTTTGCTTGTTTTAACACAGTACCGCATTACACTTCTCTTAAGCTTAAGATGCCCGGTCCACGTGGCATCATCACAGTTAGCGGAAATGTTGAGCGTTCCTTGCGCGCGGAAGAACGTGTGGCGGCTTTAGCAGCTGAACACTAAACGACCTCTCCAACCAGAATAAATGATCGGTTGTCAAGACCGCGGACACGGCTAGACGAGTCCGACATATCACTAGCTGTAACATCTTAGATAAACCTGAGATTGGTTTGATGGATATACCCCCATAGGCGGCACCAGGGGCTTCCCGCATGTAAAGAGGACTAGTTCGGCTCGACCTTACTTTTCTTGAATTCTAATGCTTTATTGAGAATAACCAATTTTTCGCACGACAACTTTCACCTACATTTTTCTCTTTACACATGATAATCGTGCTACACCCCTCCAGGATAGGGCACAACGGAGACACAGGCGCAGACGTGCAACAGGGCCCCGCTCAAAGGTTTCTTTTTAGATTAAGACCCTGTGTGAACCTTTTTTACTGTCTCTTGTTGCTTCACATCCTCCGGATACTCAATATAACCGAGAAGGATGCTGACGTTATTGGCATTTTGCCACGTCAGAATAATGCACGTACCTGGACACTCGGGGTGTCGGGACCCCGATCCTAAGTCACACCGACCTAGCATGTAACACATCATATCACTTTGCGGCCTCACGCACGGTATTCCCACGGGTGTCGCCTTACCATGTCCCGGGACCGTTTGCGTCTTTTGGCTCACGTATATGATAGTGTCGCTAGCATCCATATGACAAAGAACCCGGGCCGACATGACTAGTCGTGAACCCAAAGCGGCGCTAACCTATGGGGACAGGCATACATGAATCACATCGAGCATGTCGGTCATCAACGATATATTCGGGCTGTAGCACTGGCTAACAGGACTCCGGTATCCCGGCTATAGCAGGCTAGGCAGGACTCGAATAACACCGCGTGACATTTCCCGAAGGGATGGACATATAGGAACGACGTGAAACACATGCCGGCCGATCAAGTGTCCAAGCAGAGGTGCTGGCTAACAGGACTCCGGTGAACCGGGCTGTAGCGGACTACTATCGCCGTAAGCACGAGACTACATTTCCCCATATGAGAGGCTGCCAAGGATAGACAACTAGTTTGTCGGATCCCACACATACCAAGCATTTCAAACATACACACAATATGCTCAATATGTGTAGATACAACATGGCATCACAACATAACTCTACGACTCAAATATTAATCAATAGGCTCCGAGGAGCGAGATATTACAAACATGGGTCTCATGACCCAACACTCGAAACATACAAGTCGAGCACAAGCGGAAGCTAATCATGTCTGAAGTACGCATAACTATAAATGAAAAAGGCCGAGAAGCCCGACTATCTACCAGATCTCTGCCGAGGGCACAAGATCGTAGCTGAGGTAACAAGCTAAACGTCAAGTCCACGTGGAACTACTAGCGAGACCGACGCCTCTCTACGCAAAACATAAAATAAGCAAACGTGAGTACAATTGTACTCAGCAAGACTTACATCGTAATCCAACTACATATGCATCAAGATCAAAGGGGGTGGTGGAGTTTGACTGCAAGCCAGCTTTGACCCGTGGCTATCCTGAACTACGATCGCAAGTAACTCTTTTGAGGTGGCGCACGAGTCCACATATTCACCATATCAATACACCACTATGGACCCGCTCCCGTCTCCCTCACGAGAGCGCCATCCATAGCACTCACGCTTATCTTGCGCATTTTAGAGTATCCACTTTCACTTGTCTATGAACCGATATAGGCAACCCGTAAGTCCTTTTCTGTGGACACGGCTATTCAATAGATCATATTAAACCCTGCAGGTGTACTTCTTCACACACGCTCTCACCACTTACCGCCATATACACGCTATGTATCTCGGCAACCTTCAAGCGGAAGCTTTCGGCGAGGGTGTCGGCCACGACCGACTAACCACACAAGACTCTAGTCCAGGTTTATCGCCTATTCGGGTTCCATCCGCAAGGAGATCCGCCGGGTGTCGCCACGGCCCCAAACGATGTGAGCAGGGTTCCCAAGCCCACCATCCGGGTGCCACTTGGTACACCGTACACCGTGTTTAGTCTGTCCCAAGCCCACCTCGCCGGGTGCCACTCGCAGAAAAATAGCACTACCTACAAACACCAGAGACTAGTTGCGACTCCTGGACAGAGATCAAGTCGGTTAATAAGTCGAGAGGGCTTGGAGCGCCTGAGCCCAATGTGTGGTAGTAATCAGATCATGGATCACAAACACGTAACTCAGTTCCTCGAGGTCGGCTGCAATGAGACAACCCACCATGTACTCCTACATGGCCTCTCACCGCTACCTTTACCAAATCGTGTTCACACACTTAGCTCACACACAATAGGACATGTTCACCACTTTCCAATTCATTCCCGATGAATCGGACCTGACTCAACTCTAAGCAAGCAGTGTGCATGACAAACAAGCATAAATGAGTAGGCACAACATGGCTCAAACAATTCCTACTCATGCTAGTGGGTTTCATCTAATTACTGTGGAATGACAGTCATGCAAAGGATCAAGGGGTTCAGCTACCGCAGCAAGTAACACATGAGTCGTTGTTGTCCTAATGCAGTAAAATAGAGCAAGAGCGAGAGAGTGGGATTGTATCGAATGAACAAGGGGTTTTGCTTGCCCGGCACTTCGAAGATAATATAGTTCTTCATCGGTGTCATCGAACAATCGTCGGAACATCGCTCACCGAGAGGGGACAAACACCTAAGAATCGAGAAAGAACACAATCAATGCAATGCACATATATGATGCATGCTATGACATGGCAATATGGATGTGTGTTGGCCTAATGCAAGCTGAAATAACAAGGGATGAACTCATTTGAATCAAGGATTCAAATGATAGCTCATTTGAGTTAGTCCTAAAGGTGCATTATCTTATTCTGGTTAAACAGCATAGTTAACTTGTTTTAACATGCATGAAACCTGTACCAATGGATAGAGTGGATTTTTCTGATAATTTTTCATATATAACTCTTTGCATTTGGAGTTATAGAATAAAAGTTATAAGCATTTGAAATTTGAATTATATTCTTGAATTTGCTATATTAGAATAAATCCAGAAATTCATTTATTGCGTCAGCATGAGGTCAGCGTGACGTCAGGGGTCAACGGGGTCGTCCAGGTCAAACTGACCAGTGGGACCCGCATGTCAGTAGTTAGTTTAACTAATTAATTTTAATTAAAACTAACCGAGTTAGTTAACCGAGGGGGTCCACCCGCTGCTGACTCGTAGCGATCAACAGGCCCACTATCAGGGGTCAAGGGTCAACTCGCTGGCATCTAGCCGGCGAGGCCAAAGGGCGGAGCAAAGTGCTTTTGCACTTTCTGGGCACCAAATGGAGCGCTGGGAGCATCTACGTGAGCTGGAAGTGAGCCGCGGTGTTTGGTGGGGTCGATTAGGTTAGGGGTGGCGGAGTGGGCGCCCAGCCAGGTCGAAGCGGCGGCCGGGCTCGGGTGATGTCGGGTTTGGTGTTAGAGGGCTCGGCGAGGCGCGGGAAGTGCATAGCTAGGCCCAGCGCAACTCGGTGAGTGCGATGGACAGTGGCGTGGCGTTGGGTGGCGAGCTTCGTCGGCGACGAGCTCCAAGGTGCGTTCGGGTGATCGACATGCGCGTTGCTAGGTGCAAGAGAAAGAGAGCGGAGAGGACGGGGAGTAGCTGTGCTCACAAGTGAACCCGTGAGAGAGCCTCGTCGGGTCGGGGCGGTTCTGATGCGCGGCGACGGCGATGGGGATCTCCGCGGCTTCGAGCCTCGGTCGAGGTCGGTGTAGAGGCTGGGTGCTTAGAGCAAGCAGGACTCGGCTAGCTAGGGGTAGTGGGGTGCGGTGAGCTGCTGGACATGGTGGGGAGGAGCATGGACGGCGGGAGCACGGCGTCGGCAGTGGCGCGTCGGCGATCGCGTCGGCCAGGTTGGGGGAGAGCGAGAGAGAGAAGGCAGGGGGAGAATGGGGTGTCCAGGGGGTCGAGGCGACGACGCGGAGGTCATCCAGGGCGGCGAAGCGGGCGAAGGGGTGAAGCAGTCTGGCGGCCAGCTGCGTGGCGCCGCCAAGGCTCGCCGGCCGACACCACTGCTGGCGAGCTAAGCAGCCATTTCATTGCTGGGCTGGGCAGGTGGGCAGGGCGTGGCGACAGTAAGCATTTCCTTTTTTAGTCTTTTCCTATTATTCTGAACTTTGTGGGGGTTTATTTAAAATACCAAAACTATTTTAAAAATCATCAAAATGCTCCTGGTCACTTGTTGGAATATTCCCAACATGAAACATTTTGGTTTGGCAATTTTTGAACATTTAAAATATTTTTCATAATTTAAAATGCTCATTTCAAAAACTTGTGAATTAATTCTAGGACCCTTAGATGACCTAGAAAATGGTGCACCTCCTTTGACATGGGTTCTGAACCCAAACAAAGAGGATGAGCATTTTGAAGGGCATTTCGGATTCATTGAAATAAATTTTAGTAAACCCTAGTTGTTTTAAGGGGGTGTTCGGGGTTTCTCGCTTTCCCCATTTCAATTTCAAATGAAATTTAAACATGATGCACACCCTAATGCATGGTCTAACTGGATGTGACAACTCACCCCCACTCAAAAGAATCTCACCGAGATTCAAGACGGAGGTAAGAGGAAAAGGAAGTCACAAACTATCACAATCCTCATGATCCATTTGCCCTTCTCAAGATGTTGATTTATTCCATCATCTTGGTCTTGACGTCCTTGTTTTCGAGGTCCTCACTTGACACGACAATGTAAAGAAGGGGAAACCCTACATGATTCGAGCTTCACGAAGATCGAGTAAACATGATCAACTCACGGGCTGAGACGGTGACACATCTCGAGTTAAGACACAAAACACATCGAGAGGGATGGAAGAACAAAGGTCGGGGTTTGATTGGTGGCAACAATTCCACGCTTAGAGAGATGGTGGATGGTGTCAAGGTGGCGAGGAAATATTTATCATGATCCCGTAACGTGACACCTCGAGAAAGGTGGCGCAAAGAACTATTCCCTTAAGTGGAAAAAATAATTACTTTTGATCCATAGATCATTGGAACTCTTTATACCAGCCTAAGGCAATCGCAAGCTATCATGTGGTGGAAGGCAAAGGAATGGTACACCCGAACTAGAATGGATGATGTGGACTACCTTGTTGAAGACAACGCAATGGATGATTTTGCTTATCATCGGAGGTGGAGGGACCCATGGTAAGTCCACTTTTGAAGATAAACCTGGACAAGAATTGCTAAGAAGACAGTCTATAGCGAGATAGCACAAGGACGGTGCAAGCTGGGAACGAAATGCAACTGTTCGAATGTTCCAACCATCATATCTGCCTGAGATTCAGATCCGATTGGTGATGGGATACTTCAGACTCAGCATGTCTGAAAAGGAAAGGTTGCAACACAGACCGACGAGATGACGCTAAGTAGATTCTCGATATGAACTACGATAGCAAGCTCCAAAACATGAGCTGGTTCTGCTAGACATGTGTGAACACGTTGTCCTGCATAAACATGACCACATGGTAGTATTATAATACAACACTACCGAAGTTCGTGGGGGAACCATCATCGAGGATATTGAAATCACTTCATAAGTCCGGATTAGCTCTTATGAAGGAACTTCTTCTCCTTGAACAAATCAACGGTGGCTTGGGGGTGCTAGGAATTGCATACGGAATGAAGATGATCAGCCTATCAAACCATAGAATACTTCGCACATGCATGATCGACTTGGAATGATTCCAGAGGAAGCAAAACAAACCTTTCTCAAATTCATGGCGGCAACTTACACCTAGAACACATAAATTCGAGGAAGTCTCTTCAACCATCCAAGCATAAGCTTCATGAAATTCACACGAAGAAATGCTTACACAATTTTCCAACACTAGGTTGATGTTCAACACGACTCATGGGGGAGACGAAATGCTACTGATGGGCTCAACAGCTACTCATCGAAATTTCCATATCATCGACTTCCACCATCATGTGAACACGGTGATAGCATTGGTCGCACCAAAAGATATAATGGTGTATGCTCGAGGGATCAACCACGAGTAAGACAACATTACGAATATCGTTGGTTCTGATTTGACTTGACAATGGCCCATACTCAAATCAAAGAATTGGTAGGACAATAGATCCAACAACTGATCACGAGGACCAATCGATGAAGATATCATCTTTCTTCAACACACACTTCACAAGAATATCCCTTTGGATCGAACTAAGTTAGGCAAGCTTTTATCTTCCAACTCTCCAAGTTGTTGTTTAGCTTAACCAACTAGCTCGTGGGTATCCAACATGTATTCTTGGAGAAGGGTGGTTCACAAGAAACCAACTTGATCACGAGCCCAACATAACAGTCAGGAAACAACCCGGTAACACTTCCAAGAAGATATTTGGAAAGTCACGAACCACCGGTATGTTACTAAGCTCGAGAACGATCTTGCTTTTCAAGGCAAGACGATATGATCAAATGAGTGAGGACTTGACAGATCCTAACTCATCAATTTAAGGGTGCACCGTAATTAAGGACTAGGTAGCACGATCAATCTTAGGATGATGATTTAATAACCAACACGCTAAGAATGAGGATAATGTCTATTAATCGCCAAGCAACGAATTGCTCGGAGTATTGATTTCACACATCACAATTCACTTGTCGGCATTCCGGTTACAACAACTCGGAACAGAGGAATGAACAATGATAGCGAGAGTATCATCAAGGCCAAGAATTCCTAAGAGGTTGTGCAATTCCCATGACACTCTAGTCATAATGATGTAAACACTCCAAGGTAGAACAGTACAAAAGCTGAATTGGCATTTTGATCTACGGGATACAACTGCTTTGGACCCAACCCGGATATGGATGAGGTATCGAGTTTGTTTCTCCTAGTCATTCCGCAATGTAATGGCTTGACGGACCACAAGGATAATAGGCATTGATGACGAATGCACGACTATTCCCGACTACCAATTGATAGACGAAGGTCGGAATACAATCAAGAGAGCAACTCGTGAGGAACATATAATTTTCTCGAGTTGTGGATGCACAGATTAGTATGTCGAAGGAAGCTCAACATTTCTTCCGGATAATCCATGCAGAAAAGTAGAACTGGCAGAGTCACAATTATGAACGGAGAACTCCTCAAAAGCACTCTAGTTGTGATCTTTTGGTTCAACAAACTTCTGCCATAAGTGGTTCATGGTATTTGGAAGAAGGATATACCACGGACCTTGAGGACTATCGCAAAGGTTACTAATATCCTAAAGGCACTAGCAAATACTAACAACATGAAGTGGGATGAATCTCGGGTTCAAAGAACCCGTGAGTAGAATACCTACTACTAAATGGCATCACGGGATGCTTTCAAGAATACCGCCGTAATCATCACACTAGGGATACAAAAGCATTGCTAAATTGCTAGGTGACTTCCTAAACACCTAGGGTCATAATAATAATTCCAACATATATGTCAAGGCAATAAATTACCTCAACGCACCTGCGGTTAGTGTGCTTATTCTGACCAATAAGGACATCGAACGGAAAGGAAGGATTTGCAAATGCATCATACTATTTAGAGACCTCGATGACTCGGACAGCATAATCGGATGTAAATGCTCAAAATGATTTGAGACATCCTGCAAAAATGGTGGCACAACCACTCAACAACATTATAACAAGATTCTCGAGATCAGCTAGCTATCATACAGGAGTAGTAGGAACTGAACCGAGGCTTAAATCCAACAATCTTATAGGTCTATGGATTAGTAACACGTCATCCTCGATAGATAGATGAGAAGCCTAGTTCTTAAACCCCGTAGAAGAGAAGAGGATGACTCGGATCGTAAGGCCATGAGGTATAAGGAGTAAAAAGAGCCTTACGTTCCCTTCCACAAACAATTCCCTTATATAACTAAAGCATTTCTAGACACAACTTCGACCAGTTTGGCTTGGTAATCCCACAGCAACAAAGCTCGATACCAACGCTGTCGGGACCCCGATCCTAAGTCACACCGACCTAGCATGTAACACATCATATCACTTTATGCGGCCTCACGCACGGTATTCTACCAGGTGTCGCCTTACCATGTCCCGGACCGTTTATGCGCTTTTGGCTCACGATATGATAGTGTCGCTAGCATCCATATGACAAAGAACCGGGCCGACATGACTAGTCGTGAACCCAAAGCGGCGCTTAACCTATGGGGACAGGCATACATGAATCACATCGAGCATGTCGGTCATCAACGTATATATTCGGGCTGTAGCACTGGCTAACAGGACTCCGGTATCCCGGCTGTAGCAGGCTAGGCAGGACTCGAATAACACCGCGTGACATTTCCCGAAGGATGTATATAGGAACGGCGAAACACATGCCGCCAGTCAAGTGTCCAAGCAGTAGTGCTGGCTAACAGGACTCCGGTGAACCGGTCAGAAGCGGACTACTATCGCTCGTAAGCACGAGACCTCATTTCCCCATATGAGAGGCTGCCAAGGATAGACAACTAGTTTGTCGGATCCCACACATACCAAGCATTTCAAACATACACACAATATGCTCAATATGTGTAGATACAACATGGCATCACAACATAACTCTACGACTCAAATATTAATCAATAGGCTCCGAGGAGCGAGATATTACAAACATGGGTCTCATGACCCAACACTCAGAGCATACAAGTCAGAGCACAAGCGGAAGCTAATCATGTCTGAGTACAGACAACTATAAATGAAAAAGGCTGAGAAGCCTGACTATCTACTGCATCTGCCGAGGGCACAAGATCGTAGCCGAGGTAACAAGCTAAACGTCAAGTCCACGTGGAACTACTAGCGAGACCGACGCCTCTCTCGCAAAACATAAAATAAGCAAACGTGAGTACAATTGTACTCAGCAAGACTTACATCGTAACTAACTACATATGCATCAAGATCAAAGGGGGTGGTGGAGTTTGACTGCAGCAAGCCAGCTTTGACCCGGTGGCTATCCTGAACTACGATCGCAAGTAACTCTTTTGAGGTGGCGCACGAGTCCACATATTCACCATATCAATACACCACTATGGACCCGCTCCTGCCTCTCCCTACGAGAAGCCATCCATAGCACTCACGCTTATCTTGCGATTTTAGAGTATCCACTTTCACTTGTCTATGAACCGATATAGGCAACCCAGAAGTCCTTTTCCGTGGACACGGCTATTCGAATAGATCATATTAAACCCTGCAGGGGTGTACTTCTTCACACACGCTCTCACCACTTACCGCCATATACACGTCATGTATCTCGGCAACCTTCAAGCGGAAGCCTGGCGAGGGTGTCGGCCATGACCTGACTAACCACACAAGACTCTAGTCCAGGTTTATCGCCTATTCGGGTTCCATCCGCAAGGAGATCCGGCGGGTGTCGCCACGGCCCCAAACGATGTGAGCAGGGTTCCCAAGCCCACCATCCGGGTGCCACTTGGTACACCGTGCCAACTGTACCTAGACTGTGCCTAGCCCACCCTGCCGGGTGCCACTTGATAGAAAAATAGCACTACCTACATACACCAGAAACTAGTTGCGACTCCTGGACAAAGATCAAGTCGGTTAATAAGTCGAGAGGGCTTGGAGCGCCTGAGCCCAATGTGTGGTAGTAATCAGTATCATGGATCACAAACACGTAACTCAGTTCACGAGGTCGGCTGCAATGAGACAACCCACCATGTACTCCTACATGGCCTCTCACCGCTACCTTTACCAAATCGTGTTCACACACTTAGCTCACACACAATAGGACATGTTCACCACTTTCCAATTCATTCCCGATGAATCAGACCTGACTCAACTCTAAGCAAAGGCAGGCATGACAAACAAGCATAAATGAGTAGGCACAACATGGCTCAAACAATTCCTACTCATGCTAGTGGGTTTCATCTAATTCTTGTGGAATGACAGGTCATGCAAAGGATCAAGGGGTTCAGCTACCGCAGCAAGTAACACATGAGTCGTTGTTGTCCTAATGCAGTAAAATAGAGCAGGAGCGAGAGAGTGGGATTGTATCGGAATGAACAAGGGGGTTTTGCTTGCCTGGCACTTCTGAAGATAATATAGTTCTTCATCGGTGTCATCGAACAATCGTCGGAACATCGTCTACCGAGAGGGGACAAACACCGGCAACTGAGAAAGAACACAATCAATGCAATGCACATATATGATGCATGCTATGACATGGCAATATGGATGTGTGTTGGTCTAATGCAAGCTGAAATAACAGGGGATGAACTCATTTGAATCAAGGATTCAAATGATAGCTCATTTGAGTTAGTCCTAAAGGTGCATTATCTTATTCTGGTTAAACAGCATAGTTAACTTGTTTTAACATGAATGAAACCTGTACCAATGGATAGAGTGGATTTTTCTGATAATTTTTCATATATAACTCTTTGCATTTGGAGTTATAGAATAAAAGTTATAAGCATTTGAAATTTGAATTATATTCGAATTTGCTATATTAGAATAAATCCAGAAATTCATTTATTGCGCCAAGATGAGGTCAGCGTGGACGTCAGGGGTCAACGGGTCGTCCAGTCAAACTGACCAGTGGGACCCGCATGTCAAGTAGTTAGTTTAACTAATTAATTTTAATTAAAACTAACCGAAAGTTAGTTAACCGAGGGGGTCCACCGCCGCTGACTCGTAGCAGCCAACAGGCCCACCGTGGGTCAGTGGTCAACTCGCCGGCGTCTAGCCGCCGGCGAGGCCAGGCGCGGTGGAGCAAAGTGCTTTTGCACTTTCTGGGCACCAAATGGAGCGCGGGGAGCATCTACGTGGAGCTGGAAGTGAGCTGCGGTGTTTGGTGGTCGATTGGGTTAGGGGTGGCGGAGTGGGCGCCCGGCGAGTCGGGCGGCCAGGCGGGACTCGGGTGATGTCGGGTTTGGTGTTAGAGGGCTCGGCGAGGCGCTGGAAGTGCATAGTTAGGGCCCAGCGCAACTCGGTGAGTGCGATGGACAGTGGTGGCGTGCTGGGTGGCCGAGCTTGTCGGCGACGAGCTCCAGCCAAGGTGCTCGGGTGATCGACGTGCGCTGCTAGGTGCAAGGGAAAGAGAGCGGAGAGGACGGGGAGTAGCCAGCTCACAAAGGAACTCCGTAGAGAGCCTCGCCGGGTCGGGGCGGTTCGATGCGGCGGCGACGGCGATGGGGATCTCCGCGGCTTCGAGCTCGGTCGAGGTCGGTGTAGAGGCTTGGTGCTTAGAGCAAGCAGGACTCGGCTAGCTAGGGGTAGTGGGTGCGGCGAGCTGCTGGACTTGGTGGGGAGGAGCTTGGACGGCGGGGAGCACGGCGTCGACGGTGGCGCGTCGGCGATGGCGTCGGCCAGGTTGGGGGAGAGCGAGAGAGAGAAGGCAGGGGGAGAATGGGGTGTCCAGGGGGTCGAGGCGACGACGCGGAGGTCATCCAGGCGCGGCGGGCGAAGGGGTGAAGCAGTGGCGGCCAACAAGGTATGGCGCTCAAGGCCGGGCAAGATTAGTTGCTGCTCGTCAAGCTGAGCCAAGCCACGCTGTTGGGCTGGGCCGCAAGGTGGGCCGCGTATGTGTAAGCATTTCCTTTTTTAGTCTTTTCCTATTATTCTGAACTTTGTGGGGTTTATTTAAAATACCAAAACTATTTTAAAATCATCAAAATGCTCCTGGTCACTTGTTGGAATATTCCCAACATGAAACATTTTGGTTTGGCAATTTTGAACATTTAAAATATTTTTCATAATTTAAAATGCTCATTTCAAAACTTGTGAATTAATTCTAGGACCCTTAGATGACCTAGAAAATGGTGCACCTCCTTTGACATGGGTTTTGAACCCAAACAAAGAGGATGAGCATTTTGAAGGGCATTTCGATTCATTGAAATAAATTTTAGTAAACCCTAGTTGTTTTAAGGGGGGTGTTCTGGGTTTCCTGCCTTCCCCATTACAATTACAACTGAAATATAAACATGATGCACACCCTAATGCATGGTCTAACTGGATGTGACAACTCACCCCCTCACTCAAAAGAATCTCGCCCGAGATTCAAGACGTGAGGTAAGAGGAAAAGGGAAGTCACAAACTATCACAATCCTCATGATCCATTTGCCCTTCTCAAGATGTTGATTTATTCCATCATCTTGGTCTTGACGCCCTTGTTTTCGAGGTCCTCACTTGACACGACAATGTAAAGAAGGGGAAACCCTACATGATTCGAGCTTCACGAAGATCGAGTAAACATGATCAACTCACGGGCTGAGACGGTGACACATCTCGAGTTAAGACACAAAACACATCGAGAGGGATGGAAGAACAAAGGTCGGGGTTTGATTGGTGGCAACAATTCCACGCTTAGAGAGATGGTGGATGGTGTCAAGGTGGCGAGGACATATTTATCATGATCCCGTGAACGTGACACCTCGAGAAAGGTGGCGAAAGAACTATTCCCTTAAGTGGCAAAAGAATTACTTTTGATCCATAGATCATTGGAACTCTTTATACCAGCCTAAAGGCAATATAGCGATCATGTGGTGGAAGGCAAAGGAATGGTACACCCGAACTAGAATGGATGATGTGGACTACCTTGTTGAAGACAACGCAATGGATGATTTTTGCTTATCATCGGAGGTGGAGGGACCCATGGTAAGTCCACTTTTGAAGATAAACCTGGACAAGAATTACTAAGAAGACAGGTCTATAGCGAGATAGCACAAGGACGGTGCAAGCTGGGAACGAAATGCAACTGTTCGAATGTTCCAACCATCATATCTGCCTGAGATTCAGATCCGATTGGTGATGGGATACTTGCACTCAAAGATGTCCGAAAAGGAAAGGTTGCAACACGTAATCGGCGAGATGACGCTTGCGAGATTCTCGGGATATGAACTACGATAGCAAGCTCCAAAACATGAGCTGGTTACGCTAGACATGTGTGAACACGTTGTCCCAGACAAACATGACCACATGGTAGTATTATAATACAACACTACCGAGTTCAGGTGGGGGAACCATCATCGAGGATATTGAAATCACTTCATAAGTCCGGATTAGCTCTTATGAAGGAACTTCTTCTCCTTGAACAAATCAGTCAGTGGCTTGGGGGTGCTAGGAATTGCATACGGAATGAAGATGATCAGCCTATCAAACCATAGAATACTTCGCACATGCATGATCGACTTGGAATGATTCCAGAGGAAGCAAACAAACCTTTCTCAAATTCATGGCGGCAACTTACACCTAGAACACATAAATTCGAGGAAGTCTCTTCAACCATCCAAGCATAAGCTTCATGAACTTCACACGAAGAAATGCTTACACAATTTTCCAACACTAGGTTGATGTTCAACACGACTCATGGGGAGACGAAATGCTACCGATGGGCTCAACAGCAACTCATCGAAATTTCCATATCACTTTGGACTTCCACCATCATGTGAACACGGTGATAGCATTGGTCGGACCAAAAGATATAATGGTGTATGCTCGAGGATCAACCACGAGTAAGACAACATTACGAATATCGTTGGTTCCGATTTGACTTGACAATGGCCCATACTCAAATCAAAGAATTGGTAGGACAATAGATCCAACAACCGATCACGAGGACCAATCAATGAAGATATCATCTTTCTTCAACACACACTTCACAAGAATATCCCTTTGGATCGAATCTAAGTTAGGCAAGCTTTTATCTTCCAACTCTCCAAGTTGTTGTTTAGCTTAACCAACTAGCTCAGTGGGTATCCAACACAGATTCTTGGAGAAGGGTGGTTCACAAGAAACCAACTTGATCACGAGCCCAACATAACAGTCGTGAAACAACCCGTAACACTTCCAAGAAGATATTTGGAAAGTCACGAACCACCGGTATGTTACTAAGCTCGAGAACGATCTTTGCTTTTCAAGGCAAGACGATATGATCAAATGAGTGAGGACTTGACAGGATCCTAACTCATCAATTTAAGGGTGCACGTAATTAAGGACTAGGTAGCACGATCAATCTTAGGATGATGATTTAATAACCAACACGCTAAGAATGAGGATAATGTCTATTAACTGCCAAGCAAACGAATTGCTCGGAGTATTGATTTCACACATCACAATTCACTTGTCGGCATTCCGGTTACAACAACTCGGAACAGAGGAATGAACAATGATAGCGAGAGTATCACTGCATCAAGAATTCCTAAGAGGTTGTGCAATTCCCATGACACTCTTGACATAAAGATGGTAACACTCCAAGGTAGAACAGAACAAAAGCTGAATTGGCATTTTGATCTACGGGATACAACTGCTTTGACCCAACCCTGGATATGGATGAGGTACTGGAGTTTGTTTCTCCTAGTCATTCCAGAACAGAATGGCTTGATGGACCACAAGGATAATAGGCATTGATGACGAATGCACGACTATTCCCGACTATCAATTGATAGACGAAGGTCGGAATACAACTGAAGAGAGCAACTCAGAGGAACATATAATTTTCTGAGTTGTGGATGCACAGATTAGTATGTCGAAGGAAGCTCAACATTTCTTCCGGATAATCCATGCAGAAAAGTAGAACCGGCGAGTCACAATTATGAACGGAGAACTCCTCAAAAGCACTCTAGTTGTGATCTTTTGGTTCAACAAACTTCTGCCATAAGTGGTTCATGGTATTTGGAAGAAGGATATACCACGGACCTTGAGGACTATCGCAAAGGTTACTAATATCCTAAAGGCACTAGCAAATACTAACAACATGAAGTGGGATGAATCTCGGTTCAAGAACCCAGAGTAGAATACCTACTACTAAATGGCATCACGGGATGCTTTCAAGAATACTGGCCAGAATCATCACACTAGGGATACAAAAGCATTGCTAAATTGCTAGGTGACTTCCTAAACACCTAGGGTCATAATAATAATTCCAACATATATGTCAAGGCAATAAATTACCTCAACGCACCGGTTAGTGTGCTTATTCTGACCAATAAGGACATCGGGAACGGAAAGGAAGGATTTGCAAATGCATCAGACTATTTAGAGACCTGGGATGACTCGGACAGCATAACGGCTGTAAATGCTCAAAATGATTTGAGACATCCTGCAAAAATGGTGGCACAACCACTCAACAACATTATAACAAGATTCTGAGATCAGCAGTTATCATACAGGAGTAGTAGGAACTGAACTGAGGCTTAAATCCAACAATCTTATAGGTCTATGGATTAGTAACACGTCATCCTGATAGATAGATGAGAAGCCTAGTTCTTAAACCCCGTAGAAGAGAAGAGGATGACTCAGATCAGAAGGCCATGAGGTATAAGGAGTAAAAAGAGCCTTACGTTCCCTTCCACAAACAATTCCCTTATATAACTAAAGCATTTCTAGACACAACTTCACCAGTTTGGCTTGGTAATCCTACTGAGCAGTCGGCTCGATACCAACGCTGTCGGGACCCCGATCCTAAGTCACACCGACCTAGCATGTAACACATCATATCACTTTGCGGCCTCACGCACGGTATTCCCACGGTGTCGCCTTACCATGGCCCGGGACCGTTTGCGTCTTTTGGCTCACGTATATGATAGTGTCGCTAGCATCCATATGACAAAGAACCCGGGCCGACATGACTAGTCGTGAACCCAAAGCGGCGCTAACCTATGGGGACAGGCATACATGAATCACATCGAGCATGTCGGTCATCAACGTATATATTCGGGCTGTAGCAGGCTAACAGGACTCCGGTATCCCGGCTGTAGCAGGCTAGGCAGGACTCGAATAACACCGCATGACATTTCCCGAAGGACGGACATATAGGAACGAAGTGAAACACATGCCGCCAGTCAAGTGTCCAAGCAGTAGTCTTTGGGCTAACAGGACTCCGGTGAATCGGGCTGTAGCGGACTACTATCGCCGGCTAAGCACGAGACTACATTTCCCCATATGAGAGGCTGCCAAGGATAGACAACTAGTTTGTCGGATCCCACACATACCAAGCATTTCAAACATACACACAATATGCTCAATATGTGTAGATACAACATGGCATCACAACATAACTCTACGACTCAAATATTAATCAATAGGCTCCGAGGAGCGAGATATTACAAACATGGGTCTCATGACCCAACACTCGAAACATACAAGTCGAGCACAAGCGAAGCTAATCATGTCTCGAGTACGCATAACTATAAATGAAAAAGGCTGAGAAGCCTGACTATCTACCAGATCCTGCCGAGGGCACAAGATCGTAGCTGAGGTAACAAGCTAAACGTCGAAGTCCACGTGGAACTACTAAGCGAGACCGACGCGTCTCTCGCAAAACATAAAATAAGCAAACGTGAGTACAATTGTACTCAGCAAGACTTACATCGAACTAACTACATATGCATCAAGATCAAAGGGGGTGGTGGAGTTTGACCGCAGCAAGCCAGCTTTGACCCGGTGGCTATCCTGAACTACGCTGCAAGTAACTCTTTTGAGGTGGCTACACGAGTCCACATATTCACCATATCAATACACCACTATGGACCCGCCCCGTCTCCCTACGAGAGCGCCATCCATAGCACTCACGCTTATCTTGCGCATTTTAGAGTATCCACTTTCACTTGTCTATGAACTGATATAGGCAACCCAGAAGTCCTTTTCCGTGGACACGGCTATTCGAATAGATCATATTAAACCCTGCAGGGGTGTACTTCTTCACACACGCTCTCACCACTTACCGCCATATACACGTCATGTATCTCGGCAACCTTCAAGCGGAAGCTTTGGCGAGGTGTCGGCCATGACCGACTAACCACACAAGACTCTAGTCCAGGTTTATCGCCTATTCGGGTTCCATCCGCAAGGAGATCCGGCCGGGTGTCGCCACGGCCCCAAACGATGTGAGCAGGGTTCCCAAGCCCACCATCCGGTGCCACTTGGTACACCGTGCCACCTGTGCCTAGTCTGTCCCAAGCCCACCCTGCCGGGTGCCACTCGATGAAAAATAGCACTACCTACAAACACCAGAGACTAGTTGCGACTCCCCGGACAGAGATCAAGTCGGTTAATAAGTCGAGAGGGCTTGGAGCGCCGGAGCCCAATGTGTGGTAGTAATCATATCATGGATCACAAACACGTAACTCAGTTCCTCGAGGTCGGCTGCAATGAGACAACCCACCATGTACTCCTACATGGCCTCTCACCGCTACCTTTACCAAATCGTGTTCACACACTTAGCTCACACACAATAGGACATGTTCACCACTTTCCAATTCATTCCGATGAATCAGACCTGACTCAACTCTAAGCGATGGGCATGACAAACAAGCATAAATGAGTAGGCACAACATGGCTCAAACAATTCCTACTCATGCTAGTGGGTTTCATCTAATTCTTGTGGAATGACAGTCATGCAAAGGATAAAGGGGTTCAGCTACCGCAGCAAGTAACACATGAGTCGTTGTTGTCCTAATGCAGTAAAATAGAGCAGGAGCGAGAGAGTGGGATTGTATCGGAATGAACAAGGGGTTTTGCTTGCCTGGCACTTCTGAAGATAATATAGTTCTTCATCGGTGTCATCGAACAATCGTCGGAACATCGCTCACCGAGAGGGGACAAACACCGCAGAATCGAGAAAGAACACAATCAATGCAATGCACATATATGATGCATGCTATGACATGGCAATATGGATGTGTGTTGGCCTAATGCAAGCTGAAATAACAGGGGATGAACTCATTTGAATCAAGGATTCAAATGATAGCTCATTTGAGTTAGTCCTAAAGGTGCATTATCTTATTCTGGTTAAACAGCATAGTTAACTTGTTTTAACATGCATGAAACCTGTACCAATGGATAGAGTGGATTTTTCTGATAATTTTTCATATATAACTCTTTGCATTTGGAGTTATAGAATAAAAGTTATAAGCATTTGAAATTTGAATTATATTCTGAATTTGCTATATTAGAATAAATCCAGAAATTCATTTATTGCGTCAAAGATGAGGTCAGCGTGACGTCAGGGTCAACGGGTCGCCCAGTCAAACTGACCAGTGGGACCCGCATGTCAAGAGTTAGTTTAACTAATTAATTTTAATTAAAACTAACCGAGTTAGTTAACCGAGGGGGGGTCCACCTGTCAGTGACTCAGAGCAGTCAACAGGGCCCACGGTCAGGGGTCAGTGGTCAACTCGCCGGCGTCTAGCCGCCGGCGAGGCCAGGCGAGGCGGAGCAAAGTGCTTTTGCACTTTCGGCACCAAATGGAGCCTTGAGGAGCATCTACGTGGAGCTGGAAGTGAGCCGCGGTGTTTGGTGGGGTCGATTAGGTTAGGGGTGGCGGAGTGGGCGCCCGGCGGCAATCGAGGCGGCCGGGCTCGGGTGATGTCGGGTTTGGTGTTAGAGGGTCTCGGTGAGGCGCGGAAGTGCATAGTTAGGCTCAGCGCAACTCGGTGAGTGCGATGGACAGGTGGCGTGGCCGTTGGGTGGCCGGAGCTTCGTCGGCGGCGAGCTCATGGCGGTGATGCGTTCGGGTGATCGACGTCGCTGCTAGGTGCAAGAGAAAGAGAGCGGAGAGGACGGGGAGTAGCCAGGCTCACAGTGAACCCGTAGAGAGCCTCGTCGGGTCGGGGCGGTCTGATGCGGCGGCGACGGCGATGGGGATCTCCCGGCGGCTTCGAGCTCGGTCGAGGTCGGTGTAGAGGCTTGGGTGCTTAGAGCAAGCAGGACTCGGCTAGCTAGGGGTAGTGGGTGCGGCGGAGCTGCTGGACATGGTGGGGAGGAGCATGGACGGCGGGAGCACGGCGTCGGCACGGTGGCGTCGGCTATGGCGTCGGCCAGGTTGGGGAGAGCGAGAGAGAAGGCAGGGGGAGAATGGGGTGTCCAGGGGGTCGAGGCGACGACGCGGAGGTCATCCAGGGCGGCGAAGCGGCGAAGGGTGAAGCGGCGGCGGGCTGCGTGGCGCGCTCAAGGCTCGCCGGCGACACCGAGCTGCTGCTGGCCGAGCCAAGCAGCTGATGCCAGCGGCTCTTTGGGCTGGGCGGCAGTGGGCAGGCGTGGGCGACAGTAAGCATTTCCTTTTTAGTCTTTTCCTATTATTCTGAACTTTGTGGGGTTTATTTAAAATACCAAAACTATTTTAAAAATCATCAAAATGCTCCTGGTCACTTGTTGGAATATTCCCAACATGAAACATTTTGGTTTGGCAATTTTGAACATTTAAAATATTTTTCATAATTTAAAATGCTCATTTCAAAAACTTGTGAATTAATTCTAGGACCCTTAGATGACCTAGAAAATGGTGCACCTCCTTTGACATGGGTTCTGAACCCAAACAAAGAGGATGAGCATTTTGAAGGGCATTTCGGATTCATTGAAATAAATTTTAGTAAACCCTAGTTGTTTTAAGGGGGGGGGGGTGTTCTGGGGTTTCCTGCCTTCCCCATTTCAATTTCAAATGAAATTTAAACATGATGCACACCCTAATGCATGGTCTAACTGGGATGTGACACGGGGTTCATTTTCAAGGGCGTTACTCAGCTCGGTATATGTTGTAAAGACCGAATACCTTAGGGAGTGTTCGACGTCGCGAGTTTGGCCTTATATGCATCAGCTCCGAATCATGTCTTTGGTGAAATGTTGGGTTTGCCCGGCTCCCGCGTTTTGCTACTTTATGTTCCGTTCTATCGGCTAAGGTGGCACCGAGAGAACTACTATAATCGTGTCCTGGTTCATCCGGATGAGCACCTCAGTAGAGAAAGCCGAAAACTAACTGTCATGATAAAGCGCGAGACTGGTCAACCACTCAATGACTTAGCGGAATCCTCGGGATTCCTCCGCATTAACGAAGGGCCGTTTTTCCCGGTCATGTACGTACGCGCACCGTATTCGGACGAGCACGGAAGTACCAGGGGCTATATAGTAGCCCCACTGTCAAACTCCTATGGTTAAGTGAAAGTATTAAAGCAATATAGTCTGATTGCCTCGTTCGCCGCGCTATCACCTCCTTAATGGACCAAGACGTTGGATCAAGTGTGAACACGTGCTTTTGCGAACACCCCCGCATTATGTGCGTGAAATGAAACGATCGCAAACTTTCAGGTTATATACATATATACATAAACGACCGCAAAGGAGGCACCATAATACTTTCAGGCAAAAGTATAAACACAGCCTTTATAATTCAAATAGCATTGTTATTACAATCTAAATACATGTCACTCGAACATGACACTCTTCGAGCACTGAGCCTCTATTAAACGAGCACCT
This sequence comes from Aegilops bicornis, assembly GCA_021605145.1. NCBI lineage: Eukaryota > Viridiplantae > Streptophyta > Magnoliopsida > Poales > Poaceae > Aegilops > Aegilops bicornis. The sequence goes on along the minus strand of CM038672.1, from coordinate 613,816,600 downwards.
TCCAGGACTTCTTCAAAATAGTGCTCGGCCGACACCTGGCCTATGGCCGGATTCTGGGTTGCAATCGCGGTGGCCTGCATCTCCGCCCAATATGTCTTGACACGGGCAAGAGCCATCCGCGCACCCTCTATGCACGCTGACTTCTTTATAGCGTCGATATGCGGCACAGCACCAAGGAACCGTTGCACAAGACCAAAATAACTATTCGGCCTTGGTCCCTCTGGCCAGAGACGGTCCACGACAGACCTCATGGCAAGCCCGGACAACCTATGGAGCTTGGCCCACTCGGCCATTTGCTCATTTAACAGTAGCGGAGGCGCCGGAGCATTGAACTGCGACCAGAACAACTTTTCCACTTCGTGATCTTTTTTATCTTTGAAAAACTTGGTCGCATCAGCAACACTTGCCGCCAAATCCAGGTATGCGTCCGCAGACCTCCATAATTGATCCAAACGGGCATACTTAGGATCACCGAACTTCGTCCGCAACAAAAAGGGCTTCCCAGCCGTGATATTTCTGGCTTGACGCAGCTCCTCCTTCACTGCTCTGATTTTAGAGCGGGTTTCCTTAGCTGCTACCATGGCTTTCTCCAGGTCCGCCGTCTTCGTTTGACTTTCCCTCTCGAGACGCTCGTAACGGCCGGCAGCGTCTTTCAGCTCAACAGCCATCTTGGCTATTTTCTCTTTGTTCTCGCAATGCGCAGCCTATTCGGCTTTTAACTCTTCGACCGCCTTTAGGGCGGCCGCATCACTCCTCCTGGCTTGTTCCTTGGCTCGAGCAAGTTCCGCCCGCAGGGTCTCCATGGCGGCAGCTCCATCTGCAGGCACAACATATTATAGATACTCGCATTATGCTCCTCCTAATAAATATTGACCATCGCAGAATACATACCATGTGCCTCGTCAAGCCGCCTGTTTACAAGCACGATGTCGGCATCTGCCGCATCAAGTTGTCGATTCAGTTCGGCAAACTCACCAGTCCGGCTAGCCACCGGACCTTCAGCCACCTGCACATGAAGGAGGCATGATTATTACCTGGGACTATGATCCTCTGTTTTCCGCCGTTCGTCGACAGCAACCAGAGTCTCAGGTGCTACTATCCACATAAGGCACACCTGCCGTGTGTGGTACCGTCAAAGAATATATATATATTACTTTGCGTACCTCAAAGCCTCTCAACAGGCTCATAAAAGCTTCATGGAGCCCGCTTTAGGCGGATGAAATCCTCTCAACCACCATACCCATCGGTGTACGATGCGCTTCTAAGATAGCCGCTTGCTCCAGAAGATTCATCAGTGCGTCTGGTCATGCACCCGACTGTCCCAGACTCTTTCTGTTGCTCTCCTTAGGAGCTAAATACTCTGGACTCCGGGTGGCCGAAGGGTTACCCTCTGGCCTTGGCGGATCAGGAGAAATCCTCCGTGACGACACCTCAGGGTCATCCGCTTCACGAGGCGGGGAGGCACGGGGAGGCGTTTCGCTCTCCATCATCTCCGGAAGAAGATCCCCCGAAGACGAACTCTGTCGAGAAGGGCTACGATCCGAACTACAAGACATACGTCTCGGTTATTGTTCTCGTAAATAAAGCAGGGTATATTTACTATGAAGTACTTTTGTTTGCTTACATTTCGGTGGAGGGCTGGTCCCTAGCTGCACCTTTGGCGATAAGGATACCCTCCGGGGCAGGACCCTCTGGCGAAGATTTCTTCCCTCATTTGGAAACCATTGTTTCCAGGTCTTCAGAGGCGGTCCTTTTCCTTCCCTGGGGAGAGGGAATTTTGGATTCCTCTCCCGGGTTATCCTCCTTCGCGGAGACGCTAATTCCCCCAGTTTGGATGAATAATGAGTGAGGCACGCTTTCTGCTTCTTTATTCCCCCATTTATCTTCCCCTGAGGGCGCTTCATAAGGCGCAAGCTCAAGCATTCTGGCCAGTACTGGATCTGTTGAGCCTTCGGGAAGGGGGGCCAAACACCTGATCATCTTCGCCTTTTTTACCCAGTCCTGGTCAAAAAGCGACTTTTCAGAATGATGTTGTGATACATAAAGAGATAGCATTTTTGGCCGAAGAACTACTTACTTGGGTATCTGGACGATTGCAGCTCAGACCCGCATCCTCGGTGGTGTCCGGACACTTTATTTGTGATCCGAAGAACAATATGTACATCTCTTCGAGCGTCATGCCGAAGAAGTGCTGAATAGCTCGCGGTCCTTCCAGGTTGAACTCCCACATCCAGAGAGTGCGACGTTTGCAAGGCAGGACTCAACGAACTAGCATGACTTGCATTACCTTGACAAGGCAGACATCTCTCTCGAGGAGATCTCGGATGTGACTCTGCAATGTTGGGACATCATTTACTGGCCCCCAGTCCAGCCCCTTGTTGATCCATGACGCCAGTTGTGGTGGGGGGCCCGAGCAGAAGGCAGGGGCGGCTACCCACTTAGTACCACGGGGAGCTGTGATGTAAAACCATTCCCGTTGCCATAAGCTGGACACCTCCGGGAAGGAACCCTTTGGCCATGGAACATCGGCGCCTTTGCTTATTACGGCATCTCTGCATTCTGTGTGTCGCCCATTAATCATCTTCGGCTCCAAATTAAAGGTTTTGAGCCATAAGCCGAAGTGTGGGGTGACGCGGAGGAAGGCCTCACACACGACAACGAACGATGAGATGTGAAGGATGGAATCCGGGGCCAGATCATGGAAATCAAGCCCGCAATAGAACATGATCCCTCTAACAAAGGGATCTAGACTGAGGCCTAGACCCCTGAGGAAGTGGGAGACGAATACGACACTCTCGTCGGGTTCGGGAGTGGGAATGACCTGCCCTCGGGCAGGCAGCCTGTGCGAGACTTCGGCGGTCAGATACCTGGCTTCTCTTAGCTTCTTGATGTCCTCCTCTGTGACAGAGGAGGGCATCCACCAACCTTGAAGGTTGGATCCGGACATGATTGCAGGTCCGAAGCGCCTAACCTGAGCCTTGGGTGTTGGAACTCGGGATGGGGGAAGGATTTGATTGAGCGTGAGAAGAAAAGGACATGCCTTGGCCTCTTTATAAAGAGGGTGAATATCAAGCGTCCTCCGCGTGGCCTTTGGAACTTGCCTAAAATCGAGGAGTCATACCAACAGGCACGATTGGGTTACCCACACCCGTATTGATGAGAATCCCGTGATAAGGGGAACACGATCTCTGCTTCGACAAGACATGCCAATAAAAACCGCCTTGCGAAACGTGCAGTGGCAGGCTGGGAGGAACGGTTTGAATAATGACCAGGCCGTGGTGTGATGTCACGTCATGAAAAGTTGTCAACAGATTAGATTTTTGGAAATATTATTCTCTCTACGGTGGTACGTGGAAGTTTGTTTTGCAGAGCCGGACACTATCCTTGTGTTCAAAATCTTCTATGGAGTATTTGGAGAAAGAACCCGCCTTGCAATGCCGAAGACAATCTGCACGCCGGACTCATCGCCACCAAGCCCTGGTTCAGGCTACCGAGGAGTCCCGGATTAGGGGTCCTTGGACAGCCGGACTATATACTTTAGCCGGACTGTTGGACTGTGAAGATACAAGATTGAAGACTTCGTCCCGTGTCCAGATGGGACTCTCCTTGGCGTGGAAGGCAAGCTTGGCAATACAGATATGTAGATCTCCTCCCTTGTAACCAACTCTGTGTAACCCTAGCCCCCTCTGGTGTCTATATAAACCGGAGGGTTTAGTCCGTAGGACAAGATCAACAATCATGCCATAGGCTAGCTTCTAGGGTTTAGCCTCTACGATCTCGTGGTAGATCAACTCTTCTCATATCATCAAGATCAATCAAGCAGGAAGTAGGGATTACCTCCATCGAGAGGGCCCGATCCTGGGTAAACATCGTGTCCCCCGCCTCCTGTTACCATCCGCCTTAGACGCACAATTCGGGACCCCCTACCCGAGATCCGCCGGTTTTGACACCGACAGCAATCAGCATAGATGTGTGGAAGAATATCTAGATGATCTTCTTGACGATCACTTTACCTGTTTTCAGGACCCACACGCAGCTTCCCCTTGGTCTCGACATGTTAAATAGCCATGTTGCTTATCGCATTATTTGTACAAATACGCTTTGACGTATCAATCAGATTATAATGGAAATAGTTTCTGGCCCAAAATATGTGGCAATGGCTTACTCCTTCATTATATTTCACTGTTTTTATCGATTGCACTCGTACACTTTGGTACGACTTAAATCAAAAGGGGCCCCATTGTGCTCCATACGTTTACAACAAGTCCGAACACTTTTTACAACATAATTCGGTGCTACCTCTTGAGCACTGCGTTGGATTTCCTTGAAGAGGAAAGGATGATGCAGCAAAGTAGCGTAAGTATTTCCCTCAGTTTTTGAGAACCAAGGTATCAATCCAGTAGGAGGCTACGCGCGAGTCCCTCGTACCTACACAAAGCAAATAACTCCTCGCAACCAACACGGTCACTTACGAGAGTGAGATCTGATAGACATGATAGATAATATTTTGGTATTTTTGTTATAAAGATGCAAAGTAAAATAAAAGGTAAAGTAAAAAAGAAAAGCAATATTAACGTGATGGAAGATTAATATGATGAAGATAGACCCGGGGGCCATAGATTTCACTAGTGGCTTCTCTCAAGAGCATAAGTATTTTACAGTGGGTGAACGAATTACTGTTGAGAAATTGACAGAATTGAGCATAGTTATGAGAATATCTAGGTATGATCATGTATATAGGCATCACATCCGAGACAAGTAGACCGACTCCTACCTGCATCTACTACTATTACTCCACTCATCGACCACTATCCAGCATGCATCTAGAGTATTAAGTTCAAGAAAATGGAGTAACGCCTTAAGCAAGATGACATGATGTAGAGGGATAAATTCATGCAATATGATAAAAACCCCATCTTGTTATCCTCGATGGCAACAATACAATACGTGTGTCGGTGTCAAAACCGGTGGATCTCGGGTAGGGGGTCCCGAACTGTGCTTCTAGGCGGATGGTTACAGGAGACAAGGAACACGATGTTTTTACCTAGGTTTGGGCCCTCTCGATGGAGGTAAAACCCTACTCCTGCTTGATTAATATTGATGATATGGGCAGTACAAGAGTAGATCTACCATGAGATCAGAGAGGCTAAACCCTAGAAGCTAGCCTACGGTATGATTGTCCTACGGACTAAAACCCCCCGGTTCATATAGACACCGGAGAGGGCTAGGGTTACACAGAGTCGGTTACAAATGGGAGGAGATCTACATATCCGTATCGCCAAGCTTGCCTTCCACGCCAAGGAAAGTCCCATCCGGACACGGGACGAAGTCTTCAATCTTGTATCTTCATAGTACAGGAGATCGCTGTGAAGTTGAAGAATGCTGCCGACTGCTGCAAGCTTCTTGAAAAAGAAGATCGGGCGGAACAGAGGGACCTGGAGAAGGCCACTACCAAGGCCAAGGATGCTCGCTCTGCAATGAGAGCTATGAAGGAGGAGCTACGTCAGGCCAGAGATATCGTGGCTGGAAAGCCCTTTATGTGGCGGATGAAGTTCGGGGATCCTAAATATGCTCAGTTGGACCGGTTGTGGAGTGCGGCGGATACTTATCTGGACTTGGCGGAGAGTGCCGCGGACGCGGCCGAACACTTCCGAGATCAAAAGGATCACGAAGTGGAAAAGCTTTTTTGGTCGTAGTTCCACAATCCAGAGCGCCCACTTCCATTAACCGATCGTTTCATGGGCGGAGCTGAATAGGTTATCCGGACTCGCCATGAAGTATGTCGTGAGTCATCTGTGGCCGGAAAGGCCCGAGCCGAAGAGTTATTTTAGCTTGGTGCAGCAGTTCCTTGGTGCGGTGCCGCATATCAATGCAATGAAGAGGTCAGCGTGCATAGAGGGTGCATGGATGGCTCTTGCCCGTGTCAAGACATACTGGGCGGAGATGAAGGCCACCGCTGTTGCATCCCAAGATTCGGACGGGAGCCGAAAATTGCCGAGCACTATTTTCGTGAAGTTCTGCAGGGTGCTCGTTTAATAGAAACGCAATGCTCGAAGGATATTATGTTCGAATAACATGTATTATTGTAAAACAATGTTTCGAGGGAATATAAAAGCTTTTTATACTTGTGCCTTCAAAAATTAAAATACCTCATGTGCGGCCGTTAATGTATATGTGTATATAACCTGAAAGATGGCAGTCTTCGGCTTCAGCCCCCACGCATATAATGCGGGGTGTTCGCAGAAGGCGCATTTTCACACTTGATCCAACGTCTTGGTCCTATTAAGGAGGTGATAGCGCAGAGAACTAGGCAACCGTACTATAATGCTTTATCACTTTCACTTAGCCATAGCAGTTTGACAGTGGGGCTACTATATAGCCACTAGGGGCACCGCGCTCACCCGAATTCGGGGCGCGTGTGTGCCTGGCCGGGAAACGGCCCTTCGTTAATGCGGAGGAATCCTAAAGATTCCGACGGGTCATCGAGTGGTTGACCAGTCTCACGCTATATCATGACAGTCAGTTTTCGGCTTTCATCGAGGTGCTACGCTGGCGAACCGGGGCACAATTGCAGTAGTTCTCCGGTGCCGCCTTAGCCGATAGAGCGGAACGTATGGTAGCAAAACACAGGAGCCGGGCAAACCCAACATTTGACCAAAGACATGATTCGAGCTGATGCATATAAGGCCAACTTCGCGACGCCGAACACTCCCTAAGGTATTCGGTCTTTATGAAAACGGGCTGAACAACGCCTTGGTAATAAGCCCTCGGTGTCTGTGTACACGCAAAATTCGACGTGGCCACATGCCAAGACGCCAGCCTCCTCCTTGGTTATAGCAAGAAACCGGGATGTGTATCAACAAGAGACAAGAAAAAGGTTTACGCAGGGTCTTAATCTGAAAAGAATCCTTGAACGGGTCCCTACCGCACGCCCTCAACTGCGTGTCTCCATTGTGCCGTATCCTGGACGGGTGTAGCATGGTGTTCATCTGTAAAAGAGAGGAACTTAGTTGAAAAAGATCATGCTAAAATGTACGTTATATTAAATAACAAAGTATAATTCAAAAAATGAATAAAGTTGAGCTTTATTGTCTCTTGTTGTACATGTGTGGAGTAAGCCCTTGTATGTTTACGCCGGACTCGTCTAGCCATGTCCGGGGTCTGAACGACCTGTTTAGGTGCTTTGATTAGTGAAGCCGGTTTAGTGTGTGGTTGTCAAGGCAGCCGCACAATCTTCCGCGCTCGAGGAACACTCGATATTTCCCTTTAATGAGATGATGCCTCACGGACCGGGCATTTTAACTTTAAAAGATGCATAATGCGGTATTGCGTTAAAGCAGGTGAAAGCTTCGCGTCCCAGTAGTGCTTGATAGCTACTTGTAAATGGGGCGATGTGGAAGGGTAGCTTTTCGCGGCGGAAGTTGTCGAGGGAGCCGAACATAACTTCTAGTAGGAGAGAGCCCGTACAATGGGCATCTGGGCCTGGCGTTACCCCTTGAAAGGAAGTGTTGCTATGGCGGATTTTTGTTGGGTCTATCCCCATTTTGTGGATTGTGTCCTGATATAGCAGGTTTAGATCACTGCCGCCGTCCATTAGGACTTGTGTAAAGTGGAGTCCGTCAATTATCGGATCTAATATCAAGGCAGTCCAGCCTGCGTTCCGGATACTTCTAGAGTAATCTTGATGGTCGAAGGTGATTGGTTTTAACAACCAGTGGCGGGACTCCTCTGGGATAGGCCGTATGGCTCGTATCTCCATAGGCGCCACTCTGTTTTACCCTTTTTTCACGTGAAGTGTGTTTACTGTTTTGACTTCTTGTGGGAAATTCTTTTGTTTTCCGGTCCTCTGCTTGTGGGGTTCATCATCGTCCTCGCTTGGTGTGTTGAGCCCCTTGAGTTCGGCGTTGAGTTTGCCGGATTGCTTGAAGACCCAACAATCTCTGTGGGTATGGTTTGCAGGCTACCCGGGAGTACTGTGGATTTAGAATATCTTGTCCAAGATTTTGTTTAGGTTAGATAGCTCGTCCCTGTTATTCTTGACGGGCAGCTTTTTCTGATTCTGTCGAGAGCTTTTGAATCCGGCGTTGACTGCCGTGCTCTTCGGGTTGTTTCGCTTGGTCCGGTGCTGGTCCTTGCTGCGTCGTGGTTTCCCGTTTCCATCCCTAACTTCGGATGTACTTGGGTTGCTAGTACTGCATCTTGCCAACCAGCTATCCTCTCCTGCGCAAAAGCGGGTCATGAGGCTTGTTAATGCGGCCATTGTTCTTGGCTTTTCTTGGCCGAGGTGTCTGGCGAGCCATTCGTCTCGGACGCTGTGTTTGAAAGCTGCTAAGGCTTCGGCATCCGGATAGTCGACTATCTGGTTCTTTTTAGTAAGGAATCTATTCCAGAGTTTTTGGGCTGACTCTCCGGGTTGTTGAGTTATGTGACTTAAATCGTCTGCATCCGGAGGTCGGACATAGGTCCCTTGAAAATTTGCCCGAAAAGCATCCTTGAGCTCTTCCCAACTTACAATGGTGTTTTAGGGAAGGCTTTTAAGCCAATGCCGGGCTGGCCCTTTGAGCTTGAGGGGTAAGTATTTTATGGCGTGAAGGGCATCTCCTCTAGCCATGTGTATGTGGAGGATGTAATCCTCAATCCGCACTCTGTGGTCTGTTGTTCCGTCAGATGCCTCTATGTTTACGGGCTTGAATCCCGCTGGAAATTCATGATCCAGCACCTCATCGGCGAAACATAGGGGGTGTGCGGCACCCCTATATTCGGGTGTACCGTGATGTTCGGATACTTGATGCGTTGCATTTCTTACTAGAGGTTGCTTTCTTGGCCCGTAGATAGATCTGGCTGGGCCATCTTTTTGATGCGAATCCTTGTGCAGATCGCGTGTCGGCTTGTGTGCGGCGCCCTTTGCCACTCTATGTTGGCCAGGGTTGTTCACCCGACCGGGTGGCTTCCTTATTTTTGATTATGGGGCTCTAAGGCCTCCTCATCAAATTCCGGCAGTAATTTTCGCTTCGGATAGCTCTTTGTGTGGCGACTGCCGCCGTATTTGTCTGCGGTGTTGAGTACTTTTCTCCATCTAATTCTGAGTGCATCTTCCGCTGTTTTGAGCTTCCGTTTCTACTTTTTCAGGCTACGCGCAGTGGCGACGAGCCTTTTTTGGAGGTTCTTCTGCTCCAGCAACTTGTTCGGCGTGAGGTCGTCCGGACTATTATCTTCCCCGGGGACGGGTTGTTTATCCAAGTTGCCCTGTTAGGATGGTTGCTCGATGGCATGTTCGTCGTCCGCCGGTTCGCCCTGCTCTATGGTTGGGTTTGTATGGCTGATGTCTCTGTCGAGATGGGGTTTGGAGCGGAGCTTATGCCGCTGCTTTGACTGCTTTTGGAGGGAACGGTCCCTTGTTGCGTCCCTTTGTTCCTCGTCGTCGTTTCTTTTAGGTGTGTCCACCATGTATACATCGTGAGATGAGGTGGTTGTCCAGTGCCCTATGGGCGCTGGTTCCTGTTCGTGTCCTACATCGTCGTCCATACCGTCGATGTCTTTGGAGTCGAAGTCGAGCGTGTCGGTTAAATCATCGACAGTGGCTACGAAGTGGGTGGTGGGTGGGCTTTGAATATCTTCGTCGTCCGCATCCCAATCTTGCTGACCATAGTCCGGCCAGGGCTCTCCTGATAAAGAGAGAGACTTTAATGAATTCAGAATGTCGCCGAAGTGCAAGTGCTGAAAGATGTCCGCGGCGGTGAACTCCATGATTGGCGCCCAATCGGATTCGATTGGCAGGGGCGCGGAAGGTTCGGAGTCCGGCACTTTGGAGTCACGGGCTTCGCAAAGGACAAGGCTGGTGTTCGGCTCGATCGCCGTAGAGATTGCAGCCCCCGAGGCGGTGTCCAGCCACCCGTCCTTAATTGGCGCAGTCGCCTCCGAGCTAAGGGTCGGAGCGGACACGGGTGCGACCTCCAGGGCACTGTTCGGCGGTAGAGCTAGGTCATGCCCATCGTAACAGTGCAGCGCGCTCGGATGTGGCTCGAACCCGTCGAAGATCAAGTCTCCGCGGACGTCAGCTGTGTAGTTCAAACTTCCAAATCTGACCTGATGGCCAAGGGCGTAGCTTTCGATCTGCTCCAGATGGCCAAGCGAATTGGCCCGCAGTGCAAAGCCGCCGAATACGAAGATCTGTCCGGGGAGAAAAGTCTCAGCCTGGACCGCATCGTTGTTGATGATCGGAGGAGCCATCGGGCCTAAAGATGACGACATAGAGGAACTCTCAATGAAAGCACCAATGTCGGTGTCAAAACCGGCAGATCTCGGGTAGGGGGTCCCGAATCAGGCGTCTAGGCGGATGGTAACAGGAGACAAGGGACACGATGTTTTACCTGTGTTCGGGCCCTCTCGATGGAGGTAATACCCTACTCCTGCTTGATTAATATTGATGATATGGGTAGTACAAGAGTAGATCTACCACGAGATCAGAGAGGCTAAACCCTAGAAGCTAGCCTACGGTATGATTGTTGTTCGTCCTATGGACTAAAACCCCCCGGTTTATATAGACACCGGAGAGGGCTAGGGTTACACAGAGTCGGTTACAAATGGGAGGAGATCTACATATCCGTATCGCCAAGCTTGCCTTCCACGCCAAGGAAAGTCCCATCCGGACACGGAACGAAGTCTTCAATCTTGTATCTTCATAGTCCAGGAGTCCGGCCAAAGGTTGTAGTCCGGCCATCCGGACACCCCCTAATCCAGGACTCCCTCAACGTGCCTTGCTGCCCCTACTGTCACTGGGAAAGGACACCGCAAGATTGAACCCAAAGCTAAGCACTTCTCCCAGTGTAAGAAAAACCAATCTAGTAGGCCAAACCAAACTGATAATTCAAAGAGACTTGCAAAGATAACCAATCATACATAAAAGAATTCAGAGAAGATTCAAATATTGTTCATAGATAATCTTGATCATAAACCCATAATTCATCGGTCTCAACAAACACCCCGCAAAAAGAAGATTACATCGAATGGATCTCCACGAGAGAGGGGGAGAACATTGTATTGAGATCCAAAAAGAGAGAAGAAGCCATCTAGCTACTAACTATGGACCCGAAGGTCTGAGGTAAACTACTCACACTTCATCGGAGGGGCTATGGTGATTATGTAGAAGCCCTCCGTGGTGGATGCCCTCTCCAGCGGAGCTCCAGAACAGGCCCCACTACTAGAAAAAGGGCTATAGATGGGATTGACACTAATGGCGCACCAGACAAGCGGTGCGCCATTAGTATATACTAATGGCGCACCAACTTCTGATACGCCATTAGAGTTGAAACTACTAATGGCGCACCTGGCCCAAGGTGCGCCATTAGTATCAAAAAAAAATTTTGAACTAGTGCGCCTGTCCAAACATACCAATGGTGCATCCAGACTCAGTGCTCCATTACTAGTTGTATTCAGTAATGGCGCACTGCTGGAAAGTGCGCCACTAATGTTGTTTTTTATTATATTTTTTATTCCTTTTTTGCAAAACTACTAATGGCGCACTGTTCCACCGTGCGCCATTACTAGTTTAAACTAGTATGGCGCCGTGGAACAAAGGCGCCATTAGTATATTTTTTTGCAAAACTACTAATGGCGCACCACCGTAAGGTGCGCCATTAGTAACCTGGATTACTAATGGCGCATTTAGAATTGGTGCGCCATTAGTAAGTGGGCAGCAACAAGATATTCGACAGCCTCTCCCCTACCCACACTCACTTTCTCCCCACTTCATTCTCTCCACCTCCTCCTTGTCTCGGTGCCTCCTCTTTTTCACCTCATTTCCACCATAGATTCATTCAAATTAAGTGGTTAAATTACCTTGTTTTGATAGGTAAGTAAGGGGGAAGCTATATTTATGTTGTTCTCCCTACAACAATGTGCACATGCACTTTTTATGGCCTAGCTAGATCTATGTATGTTCGTGGTGTTGCATATGTTTGTGGTGTTGCATATGTGTTTGTGTTTGGAGGTGTACCGGTATTTGAAATGCGATAGTTGCCAATATTTTGCCGGAATGTTGATTCATTTCCGTTTCAAGCAGAATTTTGGCATTAAGCATTCTTTTGGTCCTATTTTTAGGGAAAGTCATGCCAAATTTTTCTTGGTTCTAAAATATCGCTTTTGCTCTACTCAATGCGACCATATGGTCCGCACGATGACCGAAGGCATCGTGAATAGGTTTTTGAGGTCCGCGAACTTCAAAAGAACAAGATGGAGATAAGATGTCCGTGTCGAAGATGCAAGCTGAAGAGCCTTATTGCGGACCCGGATTCCGGGCAGGTGCGGGACCACCTGCTCTTGCGTGGTTTCATGGATGGCTATCGGTGGCAAGGTGATGAAGATGACTATGAAGTCGCCCATGGGGCCGGGCAAGAAATGAGGAAGGGCAGCAAGACAACCACCGCGGCTCAAGCGGGCGAGAAGACGAAGAATCCCCTGTGAGATGATCACGACGGTGATGTTGCATACAGTCATCATGTAGAAGATGCAGGACATGATGATGAGGAAGATGCCGGAGCAGACGACGGGCATGATCATGAAGATGATGATGCCGGGCGGAGCATTTACGCTGGACCATCGATGGGCTGGGTGCAGGACCCTTATATTCAAGAGCTGCTTCTCAAGCACGGATAACACAAGAGCTGCCGCCCGAGAGAAAGCCAAGATGGATCAACTTGAGTTAGACGCGGTTACTCCATTGTATGAAGGATGCATGCCCGAGGATACCCGCCTGAAAGTAATGCTCATGGCTCTGGAGATGAAGGTAAAACACAAAATGACCGACGCATGCTTCGACGAGAACATGTCATTCTGGCACGAACGTCTTCCCAAGGGGAACAAGTGCCCGACCAGTTTGGAGGAGGCTAAGAAAATCGTGTGTCCTCTGGATTTACCGCACGTGAAATACCATGTGTGCATGAACAATTGCATCATTTATCGGGACGAGCACGCGGAGTCTACCATATGTCCGATTTGCGCGTCACTCGATACAAGAAGAGGAAGAAAGCTCCTCGAAAAGTGGTGTGGTACTTTCGATCACTCCTTGTCTGCAGCGGTATTTCATGACCCTAAGGTAGCAAAGCTCCCGCTGGCACGCCGGATAGGGAGGAGAAGAAGCAAGAAGATGACGCAAATGATCTAGAGATAGATAAAAAGACAAGATGCCGAGTCACCCTAAGGATGCGAGCCGCTGGCAAGCGTTGAACTTCAAGACCCAGAATTTGGGAAGGATCCAAGCAACATCGTGCGGGCGCGAGCACCGATGGAGTCAATCCGCTTTGGCAGCCGTGAGAAGCACACATAGCACTGGCCTGTGTTTGTGTGGATGTACAACCTTCCCCCGGTTGTGCATGAAGAGGAAGTACATTCACATGAGTATGCTAATTGAAGGGCCGAAACAACCAGGAACGACATCAATCAGACCGGGCTGCCGAAAGAGGAGCTTGACACGCTAGGAAAACGCCACCAATACGTGGGACTCCGCAGAGAAAGAATATTTCCCTATGAGAGCCGCACTGCTCACGACGATGCACGACTATCTCGGTTACGGATATCTCGCGGGGCAGGTAGTCCACGGATTTTCCGGATGCGTAAGGTGCATGGATGACACAATGTATCGCCAGCTAGATAGAGATCCCGGGTTTTCGAAAACCGTGTTCATGGGACATCAAAGGTGGCTTCGCGACGATGACCCGTGGAAGAAACGCAAGGATCTGTTCGATGGTGAAACCGAACCCCGAAAACGCCCGTGTACGAGGAGCGGCGAGGAAATAGACAAGCTGTTGAAAAATTGGAAAGACTGCCCACTGCCGGGAAAGATGCAAAAGGCACCAGAGCAGGGAAAGAAGTGAAAGGCGCCAGAGCCGCTGCTGAAGGTATGGAAAACAAGGTCTGTTTTCTGGGACTTGCCGTACTGGAAGATCCACCGTGTGCCTCACAGCCTTGATGTCATGCATATCACGAAGAACGTGCGAGAGTCTGCTTGGTACCCTGCTCAACATGCCGTAGAGGACCAAAGATGGGCCGAAAGCAAGGGCAGACTTGAAATCAATGGGCATCGTGCAGGAGCTTCACGCTAATGATGATGATGATGATGATGAGGCGAAGCAGGACACGATGAAGTCGTCGCAAAGGCAAAAGGCCAAGAAGACCGGAAATGACTACCCTCCCGCGTGCTTACTCTAAGTCGAGGAGATCGAGCAGTTTTTCACCTGCCTCCTAGGAGTAAAACTTCCTTATGGTTACGCAGGAAGATAAGCAGATACCTAGACCCAATAAGCAGAAGTTCGAAGGATGAAGTCTCACGACTATCATGTGTCTTGATGACGCAGATACTTCCAGCTTGCAATCCAGGATCATGGACGCCGCACGTCCGTGAAATGCTATTTGGCCTATGCAACTTTTTCGACGTCATCTCTCTAAGTCGATTGGCGTGAGGCAACTCGAAGGCTACAGAAGAGATCGTGGTGATACTCTGCGAGCTTGAGATGTACTTCCCGCCCGCATTCTTCGACGTTATGGTGCATCTGCTGGTCCATATAGTGGAGGATATCATCCAACTTGGGCCGACGTTCTTGCACAGCATGATGCCATTCGAAAGGATGAATGGTGTCATCAAAGGATACGTTCGCAACATGTCACGTCCAGAGGGAAGTATAGCCAGGGGCTTTCTGACCGAAGAGTGCATCTCCTACTGCACGAATTATCTAGGCATTGAGAACCCCGTTGGTCTGTCCGTCAACAAGCACCTCGGCAGGCTTGCTTGATGGGGTCACCGTGAGGGTCGCCGCGAAATGCATGTCGACTTAGAGGGTCGACTCGCCGACTTTGAAAGAGCAAACCTAGTCGCGCTACAACACATAGACGTGGTCGATCCTTGGGTGGTAGAGCACAAAACCTTTATTAAGAAGACGTACAATGACCGAGGCCAACAGAGGACGGAAAGAGATATAATCAAAGAGCACAACTCATGTTTCACGCGTTGGTTCAAGCAGAAGCTTCTGTCGTACCCTTTACATGAGGATTCTTCCGCGGAAGAACAACTCATATTCGCCTTGTCACAGGCGCCGAGCACAACCTGATGACCTATGAGGCGTCATTTATATCAACGGCTACACATTCTACACCGAGGCCAAGGACATGAAGAGCGATGGTTATCGTAACTCCGGTAACGATGGAATCCTACACCGGTAATGACAAGGACAGATACTACGGAAGGATCAAGGAGATCTGGGAGCTGAGCTACGCTGGAGAGAAGGTCCCGATGTTCCGTGACAGATGGGCAAAGAGTGTCCTAAAAGAAGACTGGTATTTCACCACCATGGTTATACCGGAAGCCAAATCAAGACCATGCGCAAACGTCACATCACAAAATGAGCCATGGGTACTGGCTTCCCAATTTGATCAATGCTTCTTCATTACCGACCCGTCAAAGCCCAGTCGTGTTGTCGTGAGGAGAGGCAAAAGGAAGATCATCGGAATGGATGGAGTAGCCAATGAGCAAGACTTCGACAAGTACGGCGACCCATGGATCGAACATGACGACGATGATGAAGTAGCAGCATACACCACAAGAAGAAGCAGGACCACCCTACCTAAAGGACGTCTGCTCCACGTAAGAACTCCATTTGCGAAAAAGAAGGGCAAGAAGATTGTGAACAGATAGCTAGCTAAGATCGATTGTATTTAAATCGTAGCCTTCATTTCTCGATTGTATTTCATGGGCACTTTTGAACTATCATGAATATTTTTAAATTTCATGGACACTCGATCTCGATCCCCTCCATCTCGATCGTTATCCCACCTCGCCAGATCCGGTCCCGTCACCGCCGAGCACCCCCGGTCCACCGCCGCCGCCGACCCCCCGCACCTCGATTCCCTACTCAACCGCCGCCACCCTCCGCACCCTCCCTACTCAACCGCCCGCCGACCCCGCACCTTCCCTACTCAACCGCCGCCGACCCCCCGCCCCCCCCGCTCCACCGGCATTACTGTTTGATGATATTTTTAAAAATTATTACTGTCTTATAAAAAATATTACTGTTATGATTTAAACAAGTTTGAACATATTTAAACTCAAATAAGTATCAAACAGCATTTTAAATGCATAAAAAATTGTGGAGCTCGGGAATCGAACCCAGACCTCTGGTGTGAGAACTGGCTGTGACCGGTCAGCTAGTAGAGGGAACTTAATGTGGATCGTGTCAGGTGGAAGATAACCTGTTGGCTCGAACAGAAATCAAAAATACTAATGGCGCACTGCATGCAGGTGCGCCATTAGTATGTATGTACTTATGGCTTAATCGAGGGTGGTGCGCCATTAGTATTGTGCCGCCCCATCCATATTTCCTCCCGCCGGCCCAAACCTATCCTCTCTCTCCCTCGCCTCGCCTCGATCCCTTCCCTCTCCTCTCCCGGCGCTGCTGCCACCGCCTCGACGCCGCCCGACGCCGCCTCGGACGCCTCGGACGCCTCGGCCCGACGCCACGCCTCCGCGCCTGCGTCAAAGTACCAGCTTGCCACCGCCGCGTCCGCCTCCCTGCCTCTCCCGTCATACACCGGTGAAGCACTGGTCAAGACTGCCTGCACTGGCAAGACCTTCACCGACGCCACAGACGGCCACAAGACCATTGTCGCCTCGCCTCTCGCAAATTGCAGGTAGCTAGAAATTTATTTATTTACTTTGAGAATTACCCCTTGGTGCGAAACCTAAATGACGGAAATCTCCATAGTTCCTCACTCATGAGGCCAGCAAGTGAGCAGCTTTGTTCCTTTCCTGTTGATCCAATCCACCTAATCTCGAAAGATTCAAAACCCGAGTTGATGTCCGCAATGATTGGGAAGAGGCTTGTCTTGTTTGTGCATCCTGGGCCAAACGCTTGGCCAATGCTTCACAAATCACAATCCACCTCTACTTGAACTAGGCTACCAAGATTTTCGCAAATTCCGGAGACCATGCATTAGGGCGAAGCTTCGCCTTCGGCTGAAGCACTTTGGTCCAACTTGCTTGCATTAAGGAACCTGAACTTCATTTGCCGCGGCTGCTAGCTGGGCTCTCTCGATCCCCATATAGGTTTTGGCAGCAGTGTATTCCATTGCTTTAATTTTGTCATTGGGTGAATTGAATTCCTGCTCATATCTTATCGTAAAGGCTACCGAACCCGAGACTTGTGATGGTTTAGTAGGTTTTGGCCGACGGTGTGTATCCCCATATAGGTTTTGGCAGCAGGTGTATCTCTCAAGTACCAGGCTCGCCATAGCATTAGCAGGATTTTGTTGCGTGTGTCCGTGTCACGATTGTTCAAGATGGGTTTTGGAGCCAGTCCACTCCAAGATAATCGAATACAGATCCCTTTGGCAACCTCCATTGCTTTCTCAATTCTTGGCCTAGTGCTCGCTTCTTTGTACTACAATCTTGTCGGTATTACAATCTCAAATGCAATATTACCCTCTGCAATTTCCAAATTTACACAAGATTAGTCTGTTAATACTTGTTTTGAGGGTACTTTTACTTCTTCTTTCCTGAGTTTTATTAGTGTACTTTTACTGTCCTCTATAGGTGACGTGTGAACCGTTGCTTATGCCGATCGACTTACCGACTACCTATTTAATTGGTTTTCTTTTAAATCTTATAGTTCCCGTTGATTATAAACTAGCCGGCCGCGATCAATCAGTTGGTATTGATTTTGTCAGCAGACTTTGAGGTCAGTTTAACCTGTCATTTTTCAACAGTAGTCAACTATTTCAATCTATCGTTAATTAATGACGCCAAATTTTTGAGACTCGATTTTGCAAAGAATCGCCTGATTAGATTCAACAATTCTGTGACGGTAGCCTAAGCTTGAGAGCATAATGAGTTAGTTTCAGCTGAGATAAATTTTGTGTGCGTGTGTGTGTGTGTGTGGGGGTGCTGCATAGGAACCAAAGAGTTGAAGACGCTCTTAAATATTGCTTCTTAATCGCAACTTTGATTAGAGCACTTGGTGTTCAGTAGTTAATCCCTTGTGTACTGCCTCTTGCATGCTCGAAAAGCTATGTAGGCTAATTCAATTTAAATTTTGTACTTGGGACTGAGTACATCGTCTTACTATGGCCTCTGATGATTAAAAAATATGATGATTACTTAGCAGTTAAGTCTTAACGTGGTTTGCATTCATTTGCAATTACACTTGTTTTTTCCTCCACTTGATGGAGCCGACAGCTTCCGTTTACCTGAAATGAGTCTTCTTGTTTTGCGGTATTCATTTTTTTCTAAGTGCACTACAGTACTTGTTCCTTTGTGCACCATAAGTAAAACTAGCTAATTTTATGAAAACGTATCATGTCACTGTCCGTGACTCTCTCTTTTTAAGTCCACATTCTGTTGGTGGCTCGGTTAACTCCTAGAGTTTTAGCAGTTATGCATAAAAAACATTCCGATCCAGTATTGCTTGTAGTGGTTTGTCCAAAATGTTGAATGATACTGCTTGGAGATGCATATATTGTTTCACCTCTTCACATGCCAATGTATTTTCCATGTTGTGATGGAGGCCTTTTTTGCCTTGTCCACCCGAGAGGCCCTTGAGTTTGCTAGAATGTCGATTAACTTCCGTTCCAAAGAATTGGTACTCCATATGTCCTATTTTCAGCAAAGGTCATGCTGAAATTTTCCGTGAATTTTAGCATGACTTTGCTAAAAATAGGACATATGGGGTACTTGTGACTAATGCATGGGCCGGGTACTTGTGACTAATGATGAAAGCTTAGGCTTTTAGTGTGCCTCGGCGTCGAAAAAACCCTCAATGATAAAAACTTAGCTTTTAGGATGCCTCGGTGTCGACAAACCCTAAATGATGAGACCATGATCTTGTTCCTTGACAATAACCAACTTTTGACCAAACTTTGTTCCTATTTAGAGAGAAACATGGCCAACAACGATGAGGCCGGGGTTCGGGCGGCAAGGCATTCTCGAGCTGTCCCAGAGATGGAGGAACAACCTCACTTGTATGAGGACGCCGCCTTTCCCCACCGATCCCGAGACCACCGATGGTACCGTCGAGGATGACCCCACCGATGCCACCACTAATGGTGCCACCGAGGATGCCACCATCGACGATGGCGGCGCATTTACGATGGCAGCCAACCGAAGAGGCAACGGAAGGACCGGCGCTGACTGCGTTCGCACCCTCAAGGAGGAAGTTATCAAGTGGACTCCGGCGGGAATCCAACGGCGCCCGAACGAATAGTCAAGGGTACTCGCTTCAGCTCGGGTGCATTCTCCGAGCACCGTGTCGATCAACACCGAGAACACGAGGCATCCCGACCGAGGGAATTTGCACAACCTCCTCTTCACGAAGCTGCACGAACGATACAAGTTTCCCGCTGAATTTGAAAACACAAGCCTCAAAGGTAATAAAGTGAACAATGCTGCCCTCACGAAGATGAGAAAGGCCCTGTCTACTTGGAAAAGCAATGTGAAGAGAATGATCGAGAAAGGTGAGAGTTATGAGAAGATCAAGGAGAAAAATCCTTCGATCACCGAAGATGACTACAACGACTTCAAGATCAATTGCTCGAGCACCGCAAACTCCGAATCAAGTCAGTGGAGGAAAGAAATGCGGGAGCTGAAGTTAGGGGAACACACACTCGGTCCCAGCGGTTACAGAGTGGCGGAGCCTATATGGGACAAGGAGGAGGCGGACCGTGCCGAGCAAGGCCTACCGCCCCTCTTCGATAAATACGATGACAAGCAGACCAGGAACTTTGTCAGGGCCCGGTACTAGAAGGACCCGAAAACAAAGGAGCTTACCACGGATCCGAAGACCAGGCGCTTGAGCTTGTTCTCGTAAGGAATACACCCCGCATAATTAGCTCCATATGGTTGCATTCTAATTAATGAAGCCAAATTTCTAAATGGTTCACATTCCTTCCGCAGCGATCGAAAAGCAGATGCGCGGGGTCGACTAAGAGCAACCCTTGGGACACCACTCTAAATAGGGCGTTGAATGTAATGAAGAACAAGGATAAGCTCAGTAAGCCAACGTCAGCTGGTCATGTGGCCGACAAAGGCTTGTCGACAAAATGGTCGTCATACTATAACACTGGTGGGCGAAAGGAGAAAAAGACCAGCTCGGAAAGCCAGGCGCGCGAGGTTCAAGAACTCAAGGCACAGGTGGCGCGGATTCCGAAGATTGTCCAAGAGCAAGTGCAACAACAACTCGGAGCGACGATCACCGCCATTGTGCCTACCTTGATCCAGGGGTTGAGTGCGTGGATTGCGGGCGCCAATGTGGGCTGCCCCGATTCCTAGCTTCACGGCCAGCAACTCGCTGAACGAGATGGCGGGGCCATTGGTGTCTCTGGCGGAGGCGGCATTGGTGTCTCCGACGCCGGCACGGGAGCTTAATGCACCCGGGTGTACGCCGGCCACCACCTCTGCAGCAAGCGGCCCCTCCGTCAATCGCCCGCCGTTGCTGGCGGTGCTCGACATTAGCCGAGCTCGACGCCATCATCCACGGTAACTAATTAAGCCTCTCTCGGCCGAGGACTTCATCTCCTTGCCTTTGATCGGGCATCCTCGATGCCCTACATGTTTTCGCAGGGCGCCACCGACGCCTGCACTCTCCCGCACTTCGTGAACAACGAGTTGGTCGATGTCGCCAAGGGAAAAATCGTTCAACCGGGCAACCCCTTGTTCCACGGTACCCATATGCCACCCAACTTGTTTAGGGTTCAACTGGTTCGGGTGCTGCCAGGCTGCGACGAGTTGTTACCTCCGATTCGACCCGTCGGGGCCGACGATGATGGCGTGATGACCCTCGGCCGCTGAGCTGGCCCTTCTTTGGCCGAAGAGCCAGATTCGTTTGGGGGCGGGGACACCACCCCAAAGACAACATCGCCAGCCGTGCGGCGCCAAGTCGGCCCCATGGCAAGACCGCCCATAACGGTGTCGGACATCCCTATGCCATCGATCCAAACATGCATATGGCACAGGATCGTAACGACGACGACGACGACGATACATTTGGCAACGTCGATCAAGACTTTGCCGATCATGGGTACGGTGGCGACTTCATGGGGCCTCCTTCTCAAGAACCCAACCCAACAAAAGACGCGTCGCGATCTAGCTGGTACCGCGGAGAAGCCAAGTTGCAACAGCGCCGCGTCATTGCTCAGCTCTCAGGAGACGCCTCCAGCTACCGACTTCACCGAGCCTCCGAGAGGCGAGGTGCGAAATATTATCAGCCCCAACACACTCAAGAAGGCGGTCTGTGAGCAGAACTCGGTCCCATTACAGGAGAAGAAGAAGGCACGCAAAAGAAAGACTAACAAGGGTGCGGTCCAGCCGGCACCAAGTACGATCCGTGCTCAGGACGGGCCACCTTCACCTGAGGATATCTCGAGGAGGGTGCATGTGGCGGGTAGGGCGATGCTACCGACAAATATGCTCAATGTTGCAACCGGTGCTATCGCGAGTCTGCATGATGTTGTTCTTTCTTTGGAGAAGCGGCGTCTCGAGAGAAGGATGTGGCATACCCGGTTTTCACGGCCAAGGTGCCAGAGGGCAAGGGCTTTGTGGATAACTCCATCGGGCGTCTGATCGTCCTACGGTTTGATGACATCCACGCTTATGTTGAACCTTCATCCGCTGCACTACACCTTCGTTCGGCTATTTTCGCTGAGTATGGAGATGCGGATCATTCGTGACAAGACCCGGACATCGTGATAGTCGACCCCTTCTACATGCGTGCCAAGATCTTGGGCAACGCCGGGGCAAGTCGCGAGTTCTTACCTCGAAGGCGTCATTCTGGCAAACCAAGATAAGGATAACTTCCTCATGCCTTACTTTCCCGAGTAAGTCCTCCCCTCAACCGGCCCGTAACATATGAATTCTTAGATTTCGATCGTCTTTCTTTTAACATTCCGTGTTTTCTGCAGTGACACACATTGCACGCTCATCCTCCTAAGCCCCAAATATTCCATGGTCACGTATTTCGACCCGGACCGTCAGTCGAACGTAGACTACACAAATGTCAAGAAGGTTCTTGATGATGTTCTCCTGCCACGCCAAATCTGGAGGCACCTTCACCAGGCATATTCGTAAATCACGGCAAGCACGTGTTCTCCCACAATACGACGCTCTGCTGCGTCAAGCAGCCGCTGGCGGTCAAAGGGTGCTCGCTACGCCATCCATCACATGCGGCGATAAATGCGGGACCATCATCAACTTCGCTACCGAGTAAACTCAAAGATTGGGCCGCGGCGTGTCGGCAATCCAGACGCGGACATCGACAAGAATTCTTTTGCATCCAAATGAGTTTGCGGAAATCATCCATCAAGATGTCCTTCGTACCTCGGGGCAGTTCTACCTCAGAAATCAACCGTCCAACAGTGACATCGACACAATGAAACAAATGCAGGCTGACAACGCCCGTTATTTCATGACTCCCACGGTAGACGGCGGCTTCATCCATGCTCCGGTCCCTTGAGTCGAGTCGAAAGGAGTGATGCTGTGTCTAGTTCTGAAACATCGATTGGCTCATGTTGTAATTAAACTTTAATGAACTTGTAGTATGTCTCTTTGGTTTCGAGAGTCGTTCAACTTAGATGTAATCGATGCTATTAATGTCTTGCTTTTCTCTTCCGATCGCTCTGTTGCATACTTATATATTGCTTATGTATTGTCTCGTGAATTGGTACTAACGCTTACGTTTGTCTAGTGCATAGCGATGTCGCCGTATGTCGTGGTACAAGGGTAAGGTTCCCGGAGTCTCTGACGATTTGGGAGGAGTGTCGGAGACAGGTTCACCGATTCAGCGGTAACAGTTACAAAGGGTACACCACTAGGGCCGAGGCCGAATCTAGATACGCCCGCTATCTAGCGGGAGAGGGGAGGGAGCGTTGGAGGAACCGGATGAAGACGAGTTTCATCGTGATGATGATCATCGTGATGACCGCAGCTCTCTTCTATGTGATGGTAGTTTAGATGATCGATATCGACTTGTAATGTGAAGACAAACCCGCTACTCATGGTCTCGAGACTTGTAATATAATGTTCTATCTTTGTTCGGTCTTTTCAATTCGGAGACTAATATGATGAATTGTATTCGGAGACTAATATGATGAATTGTATTCAGAGACTAATCTTCTATTGTATTCGATGAATCTGTTGTTGATGTGTGTTGTCTATATCTTGTCCATTTTGTAACCTGTGCAAAAAACAGAAAATAAAAAAATAAAAAAACTAATATTCATACTAATGGCGCATCACATTATTAAAGGCGCCATTAGTATGCCAAAGGATACTAATGGCGCATCATTAAGCGATGCGCCATTAGTATGCCGGGTTACTAATGGCGCATCTTGTTGTTGTGCGCCATTAGTATGCCAAAGCACTGGTATACATGGCCTCGGGAGGCATACTAATGGCGCCTTTGTTGTATATACTAATGGCGCATCGAGGTCCGCCATTAGTATACAGATACTAATGGCGCACCAGCGGTGCGCCATTAGTAAAATATACTAATGGCGTGGCACTAATGGCGCACCACTAATGCGCCATTAATGGCCAAATTAGGTGCGCCATTAGTAGGCCTTTTCCTAGTAGTGCCCCAAGATGGGATCTCGTGGGTACAGAAGGTTGCGGCGGTGGAATTAGGTTTTTGGCTCCGTATCTGATCGTTTGGGGGAATGCGTGGGTAAATATAGGAGGAAGAAGTACGTCGGTGGAGCTTCATGGGCCCCACGAGGGTGGGCGCGTGCTTGGGGGGGGGGGAGGGCGCGCCCCCCTACCTCGTGCCCACCTCGAAGCTTCCTTTGTGTAGGGTCCAAGTCTCCTGGGTCATATTCGGTGAGAAAATCACGTTCCCGAAGGTTTCATTCCGTTTGGACTCCGTTTGATATTTCGTTTCTTCGAAACTCTGAAATAGGCAAGAAACAGCAATCCTGGGTTGGGCCTCCGGTTAATAGGTTAGTCCCAAAAATTATATAAAAGTGGAAAATAAAGCCCATTAAGATCCAAAACAGTAGATAATATAGCATGGAGCAATCAAAAATTATAGATACGTTGGAGACGTATCAGGCATCCCCAAGCTTAATTCCTGCTCGTCCTCGAGTAGGTAAATGATAAAAAAGAATTTCTGATGCGGAGTGCTACTTGGCATAATTTCAATGTAATTCTTCTTAATTGTAGTATGAATATTCAGATCCGAAAGATTCAAGACAAAAGTTCATGCATAAAAATAATAATACTTCAAGCATACTAACAAAGCAATCATGTCTTCTCAAAATAACATGGCTAAAGAAAGTTATCCCTACAAAATCATATAGTCTGGCTATGCTCTATCTTCACCACACAAAGTATTTAAATCATGCACAACACCGATGACAAGCCAAGCAATTGTTTCATACTTTTGACATTCTCAAAACTTTTTCAATCTTCACGCAATACATGAGCGTGAGCCATGGATATAGCACTATATGTGGAATAAAATGGTGGTTGTGGAGAAGACAAAAAGGGAGAAGATAGTCTCACATCAACTAGGCGTATCAACGGGCTATGGAGATGCCCATCAATAGATATCAATGTGAGTGAGTAGGGATTGTCATGCAACGGATGCAGTAGAGCTATAAGTATGTGAAAGCTCAACCAAATAAACTAAGTGGGTGTGCATCCAACTCGCTTGCTCATGAAGACCTAGGGCATTTTGAGGAAGCCCATCATTGGAATATACAAGCCAAGTTCTATAATGAGAAATTCCCACTAGTAAATGAAAGTGACAAAATGAGAGACTCTCTATCATGAAGATCGTGGTGCTACTTTGAAGCACAAGAGTGGTAAAAGGATAGTAACATTGTCCCTTCTCTCTTTTTCTCTGTTTTTATTTGGGCCTTTTCTCCCTTTTTTTATGGCCTCTTTTTTTATTTTTTTATTTTTTATTTTTCGTCCCGAGTCTCATCCCGACTTGTGGGGGAATCATAGTCTCCATCATCCTTTTCCTCACTTGGGACAATGTTGTAAAAATGATGATCATCACACTTTTATTTTCTTACAATTCAACAATTACAACTCGATACTTAGAATAAAATATGACTCTATATGAATGCCTCCGGCGGTGTACCGGGATATGCAATGAATCAAGAGTGACATGAATGAAAGAATTACGAACGGTTGCTTTGCCACAAATACAATGTCAACTACATGATCATGCTAGCAATATGACAATGATGGAGCATGTCATAATAAACGGAACGGTGGAAAGTTACATGGCAATATATCTCAGAATGGCTATGGAAATGCCATAATAGGTAGGTATGGTGGCTGTTTTGAGGAAGGTATATGGTGGGTGTATGATACCGGCAAAAAGTGCGCGGTATTAGAGAGGCTAGCAATGTGGAAGGAAGAAAAGTTCGTATAATCCATGGACTCAACATTAGCCATGAAGAACTCATATACTTATTGCAAAAATCTACAAGTTATCAAAGCAAAGTATTACGCGCATGCTCCTAGGGGGATAGATTGGTAGGAAAAGACCATCGCTCATTCCCCGACCGCCACTCATAAGGAAGGCAATCAATAAATAAATCATGCTCCGACTTCATCACATAACGGTTCACCATAATGCATGCTACGGGAATCACAAACTTTAACACAAGAATTTCTCAAATTCACAACTACTCAACTAGCATGACTCTAATATCACCATCTTCATATCTCAAAACAATTATACAGCATCAAACTTTTCTTAGTATTCAACGCACTCAAAAGAAAGTTTTACAAATCTTGAATACCAAGCATATTAGATTTTTTAAGAAAATTACCATGCTATTTAAGACTCTCAAAATAATCTAAGTGAAGCATGAGAGATCAATAGTTTCTATAAAACAAATCCACCACCGTGCTCTAAAAGATATAAGTGAAGCACTAGAGCAAAACTATATAGCTCAAAAGATATAAGTGAAGCACATAGAGTATTCTATCAAATTCCAGTTCATGTATGGCTCTCTCAAAAGGTGTGTACAGAAAGTATGATTGTGCTAAACTAAAAATCATAGACTCAAATAATACAAGACGCTCCAAGCAAAACACATATCATGTGGTGAATAAAAATATAGCTCCAAGTAAAGTTACCGATGGAAGTAGACGAAAGAGGGGATGCCTTCTGGGGCATCCCCAAGATTTGACTTTTTGGTGTCCTTAGATTATCTTGGGGGTGCCATGGGCATCCCGAATCTTAGGCTCTTGCCACTCCTTGTTACATAATCCATCAAAAGATTTCACCCAAAACTTGAAAACTTCACAACACAAAACTCAACAGAAATCTCGTGAGCTCCGTTAGCGAAAGAAAACAAAAGACCACTTCAAGGTACTGTAATGAACTCATTATTTATTTATATTGGTGTTAAACCTACTGTATTCCAACTTCTCTATGGTTTATAAACTATTTTACTAGCCATAGATTCATCAAAATAAGCAAACAACACACGAAAAACAGAATCTGTCAAAAACAGAACAGTCTGTAGTAATCTGTAACCAACGCAAACTTATGGAACTCCAAAACATCGGCCAAAATAGGAAGACCTAGGAAATTTTTTTATTGATCAGAAGCAATTGGAATCACTATTTTATCACGTTCTGGTGACTTTTAACAATTGTTTTCGTGAACAGAAAGTTTCTGGAAATTACAGCAAGATCAAATAACTATCATCCAAGAAGATCCTATAGGTTTAACTTGGCACAAACACTAATTAAAACATAAAAACACATCTAACCAGAGGCTAGATCAAAGATTTATTCCTAAACATAAGCAAAAAGCAAAAACTAAAAATAAAATTGGGTTGCCTCCCAACAAGCGCTATCGTTTAACGCCCCTAGCTAGGCATAAAAGCAAGGATAGATCTAGGTATTGCCATCTTTGGTAGGCAATCCATAAGTGGCTCTCATGATAAATTCATGTGGTAATTTTATTTTCTTCCTAGCGAAGCGTTCCATGCCTTTCTTTAATGGAAATTGGAATCTAATATTCCCTTCCTTCATATCAATAATTGCACCAATCGTTCTAAGGAAAGGTCTACCAAGAATAATCGGAGAAGAAAGATTGCAATCTATATCAAGAACGATAAAATCTACGGGCACATAATTCCTATTGACAAAAATAAGAACATCATTAATTCTTCCCATAGGTTTCTTAATACTGGAATCCGCAAGGTGCAAGTTTAGAGAGCAATCGTCAAAATCACGGAAATCTAACAAATCACACAAAGTTTTGGGAATAGTGGAAACACTAGCACCCAAATCACATAAAGCATAAAATTCATGATCCTTAATCTTAATTTTAATAGTTGGTTCCCACTCATCATAAAGTTTTCTCGGGATAGAAACTTCCAACTCAAGTTTTTCTTCATAAGATTGCATCAAGGCATCAACGATATGTTTAGTAAACGCTTTATTTTGACTATAAGCATGAGGAGAATTTAGCACGGATTGCAACAAGGAAATACAATCAATTAAAGAGCAAATTTCATAATTAAATTCCTTGAAATCCAAAATAGTGGGTTTAGCAACATCTAGGGTTTTGCTTCCTTCAATCCCACTTTTATCAATTTTAGTATCAAGATCTAAAAACTCCGAATTTTTGGAATGCCTTCTAGGTAAAGGTGGATCATATTCAATCCCATCATTATCAAGATTCATATTGCAAAACAAAGATTTAATAGGGGACACATCAATAACTTTTAGATCTTCATCTTTATTTTCGTTAATATTGGCAGAACACGCTTTAATAAAGACATCTTTCGTAGCACGCATCCTAGAGGTTCTTTCCTTGCACTCATCAATGGAAATTCTCATGGCTTTGAGAGACTCATTGATATCATGCTTAGGAGGAATAGATCTAAGCTTTAAAGAATCAACATCAAGAGAAATTCTATCAACGTTCCTAGCCAATTCATCAACTTTAAGTAATTTCTCTTCAAGCAAAGCATTAAAATTCTTTTGTGAATTCATAAACTCTTTAACACTAGTCTCAAATTCAGAGGGCATCTTATTAAAATTTCCATAAGAGTTGTTGTAGGAATTTCCATAATTATTAGAAGGATTACTAGGATAAGGCCTAGGATTAAAGTTCCCTCTATACGCGTTGTTACCAAAATTATTCCTACCTACAAAATTCACATCCATAGATTCATTATTATTCTCAATCAAAGTAGACAAAGGCATATCATTAGGATCAGAAGAAACACTCTTAGTAGCAAATAATTTCATAAGTTCATCCATCTTTCCACTCAAAACATTAATTTCTTCTATCGCATGCACTTTTTTATTAGTAGATCTTTCAAGGTGCCATTGAGAATAATTAACCATAATATTATCTAGGAGTTTAGTAGCATCTCCTAAAGTGATTTCCATAAAAGTGCCTCCATGGCCGAGTCTAAAAGATTTCTAGAAGCAAAATTCAATCCGCATAAATTTTTGTATAATCATCCACAAATTTAAACCATGAGTAGGGCAATTACGTATCATTAATTTCATTCTCTCCCAAGCTTGTGCAACATGTTCATGATCAAGTTGCTTAAAATTCATAATATCGTTTCTAAGAGATATGATCTTAGCGGAGGAAAATACTTAGAGATAAAAGCATCTTTGCACTTGTTCCAAGAATCAATACTATTTTTAGGCAAAGACGAAAACCAAGCTTTAGCACGATCTCTAAGAGAAAAAGGAAATAGCTTCAATTTAACAATATCATTATCAACATCTTTCCTCTTTTGCATATCACACAAATCCATGAAGCTATTTAGATGAGTAGCGACATCTTCACTACGAAGGCCGGCGAAATGATCTTTCATAACAAGATTCAACAAAGCAGTATTGATTTCACAAGATTCAGTGTTGGTAAGAGGAGCAATCCACTACAGGAATCCAGTATTTTGTCGTCCGGCACGGCGGACGGCAAAGGCACGGACGGCGGACGGCAAAGAGCTTTGCCGTCAGCGGCGGACGGCAAAGAGTGACGGCAAAGACAGGGTCGGCAAACAGGTCCTTTGCCTGCTTTTCACGGCGGACGGCAAAGAGTCCTTTGCCTACAGTGGCGGACGGCAAAGGGGAGAGACGGCAAAATACTTGACGTCTGCCAGCGTTAGTCCGTTAGGTGGCTAACGGCGGCCTTTGCCGTCTGCTAGCGAACAGCAAATTTGACCACCCATTTGCCGTCCGCCAGTTGACGTCAGCAGTGCGTCAACGCCCATGGTGGTTTGCCGTCAGCCACGGCGGACGGCAAAGGTTTTGTCTTTGCCATCAGCTTTTCTTTGCCGTCAGCCAACTGACGGCAAAACCTTTGCCATCCGCCACGGTAGGCAAATTTGCCAAATGGCACAGGTGCCAGGAAGCACATGTGGGTGCCACGTGTCCCCTTTGCCTACAGTGGCGGACGGCAAAGGGCTCTTTGCCGTCAGTGGCGGACGGCAAAGAGCCTGCACTGCCTCTTTTTAATTCTGTTTTTCTTATATCCAACAATTATCACAAAGACACAAAGACATATATATCCATCACATAAATATCACAAACCATATATATATCACAGCACATATATATCCATCACATAAATATCCAGCACATATATATCCATCCATACATACATAGTAGGTTGCACATAGTCCCATCAATCCATACATATTACAATATGCAAAG
Source organism: Aegilops bicornis (assembly GCA_021605145.1). Classification (NCBI taxonomy): domain Eukaryota; kingdom Viridiplantae; phylum Streptophyta; class Magnoliopsida; order Poales; family Poaceae; genus Aegilops; species Aegilops bicornis. The sequence goes on along the minus strand of CM038672.1, from coordinate 613,786,914 downwards.
TTTCATCATAGCAAGCGAGCAAAATACAAGAATCGCATCAAAGGAAAAAACAAGCAATCCATCATATGATGCTGGCTTTCGTGAAGTGAATGAAACCTGCAAAATGACAAATAAGAAAGTTAGAAAAAGAATAGAAGAAGAAGAAGAAGAAGACTAGAAGAAGAAGTATATGCCATTTATTAGCTAACTTAGGTGAACTGGATCATTTATGAGCTAAACTAGTTGAAATGGATCGTTTATGAGCTAAGTTAGGTGAAATGGATCGTTTATGAGCTAAGTTAGGTGAAATGGATCGTTTATGAGCTAACCTAGGTGAAATGGGTCGTTTATGAGATAACCTAGGTGAAATAGGTCGTTTATGAGCTAACCTAGGTGAAATGGGTCGTTTATGAGCTAACCTAGGTGAAATGGGTCGTTTATGAGCTAACCTAGGTGAAATGCATCATTTTGGAGCTAAGTTAGGTGAAATGGATCGTTTATGAGCTAACGTAGGTGAAATGGATCATTTATGATCTAATCTAGGTGAAATGGGTCGTTTATGAGCTAAACTAGGTGAAATAGGTTGTTTATGAGCTAACCTAGGTGAAATGGGTCGTGTATGAGCTAACCTTGGTGAAATGGGTCGTTTATGAGCTAACCTAGGTGAAATAGGTCGTTTATGAGCTAACCTAGGTGAAATGGGTCGTTTATGAGCTAACCTTGGTGAAATGGTTCGTTTACGAGCTAACCTAGGTGAAATGGGTCGTTTACGAGCTAACCTAGGTGAAATGGATCATTTTGGAGCTAACTTAGTTGAAATGGGCCGTTTATGAGCTAACGAAGGTGAAATGCCATGTTTTTTAGGTAACTAAGGTGAAATGGGTCATTTTGAAGCTAACCTAGGTGAAATGGGTCATTTAGGAGCTAACGTAGGTGAAATGGGTCATTTTAAAGCTAACGTAGGTAAAATGGATCATTTAGGAGCTAATCTACGTAAAATGGGTCATTTTAGAGCTAACTTGGATAAATTGGATCACTTCTAAGCTAACTAAGGTAAAATGAGTCATTTTAGAGCTAACTTAGGTAAAATGGATCGTTTATGAGCTAACTAAACTAATTATGCAATTTTTGACATAAGTAAGCTAACTCTAGGTCATTATGGTAAGCATATTGGAGGAAATAAAGCTAAGTCTAACTCTAGAGAAACTTACCGTGATCAGGGAGGTGTAGTAGCGGGCTGGCTCGTGCGGTAGTCGAGAAGGATCGTGCGATGCGTTTCGAGTTAAGCTGCACCAAAGATCATTTCCAATGTCTCGTTAGCATTATGACACTCAAATGTTAAGACTAGCATGTAATGTCCATTCAAATTAAACTCACCGTGCTCCCAGAGCAATCACGGCATCACGGAGCGGTCTCGACCGACTTCTCGCATTAATGCATCGCACATTTGGTTTTCACAACAGAGTCATACTAGTTAGTAATGACACTCAAATGTTAAGACTAGCAAGTAATCTACAGAAGAAACTTACTACATGGCCCTTGCCTGCATGTCATTCCGTGCCCTCTCCTCCTCCAAAATCTTTGTCGTCCTCTCCTCCAACTCCCGCCGCCTCTCCGCCGCCTCCGCCAGAAGTTTCTCCGTTATATCTCTCTCACTCTGTATAGCAGCCTGCAACACCACTCACATGACCATTTGTAATCATTGATGGAAGCGCACACAATGTAATGGAGAAAGATAGCTGAGTACGTATAACTAACCTTGATAGCGAAGTTGGGTGGCCGTTCACGAGGCCTTATCTCAGAGCGGAGCTCGATTGGCGCGCCTTGATCTCCGAGAGAGTGCTAGGACAACGGATAAGTCCATCTCCCATGGCTATGGAGCCATGGGACCTCCCGCCAACAGATATCATCAGCAACTCTGTATCAATGGGACCCTGGCTCGGGTTAAAGTCGGGGTCTCGGGGTCGGGGTGTCGGGTCGGGGTGCCGGGTCGGGTCGGGTGCCGTGTCGGTGTCGGGTCGGGTGTCGGGTCAGGCTCGGGTCGGGGTGTCGGGTCGGGTGCCGGGTCGGGTCGGGCCGGGTCGGGTCTCGGGTCGGGGTGTCGGGTCGGGTGCCGGGTCGGGTCGGGTGTCGTTTCGTCGGGTCGGGGTGTCGGTGTCGGGTCGGGGTGTCGGGTCAGGTGTCGGTGTCGGGGTGGGGGTCGGGTGTCGGGTCGGGTCTCGGGTCGGGTGTCTTGTCGGGGTGCCGTGTCGGGGTCGGGGTGCCGTGTCGGGTCGGGGTTTTTTCCTCTTTTTTCCTTTTCTTCTTCTTCCTCTTCTTCCTTTTCTTCCTTTTCTTCCTTTTTTTCCTTCTTCTTCTTCTTCTTCTTCCTCCTTTCCTTTTTCCTCTTCTTCTTCTCCTCCTCTCCTCTTTTTTCTTCTTCTTCTTCCTCTTCTTCTTTTTTCTCCTCCTCCTCCTCTTCTTCTTCTTCCTTTCCTTTTTCCTCTTCTTCTTCTCCTCCTCTCCTGTTTTTTTCTTCTTCTTCTTCTTCTTTCCTAAAACTGAACTAAACCTAAAACTAAACCTAAATATAAACTAAACATAAATCTAAAACTAAAAAAACAGAAAAAAAGGAAAAAACTAAATCTAAACCTAAAACTAAACTAAAACTAAACCTAAACCTAAAACTAAACCTAAAACTAAAACTAAAACTAAACATAAACCTAAAACTAAACCTAAAACTAAAACTAAAACTAAACATAAACCTAAAACTAAAAAAACAGAAAAAAAAAGAAAAACAGAGGAGAGGTAGAGCTCACCTGGGCCAGTGGAGGAGGTGGCCGGTGGAGGAGAGGGGCGGCGGCCGGGCGGCGGCTGCCGGGCGGTGCGCGGGGGGCGGGCACGGGCGCCGAGACTAGCAGGGGCGGGGCGACGGGCGGAGGGAGGGGGGTGGCGACGGCCGGGCGGCAGTGGCGACGAGGCGGGGGCCGTGAGGAGGGGGGCGGCGGCGCTGGCGCCGGGGTTATGCTGGCTCGAGACGGCAGGGCAGGGCGACGGGCGGGGGCGCGGGCGACGGGCGGTGGGCGGCGGGATGGCGGTGCGACCGGGCGGGCGAAGTGGTGGGGCGGGCGCGCGCTGTGGGAGCAGGGGAGAGAAACAGAGAGAGAGAGGGGCGGGGTGGGGGCGCGCCGTTAGATATGTTTAATCTTTGCCGTCCGCCACCTTTGCCGTCCGCTAATGTGCTCTTTGTCGTCCGCTAGCAGACGACAAAGAGGGGGGCCGTTAAGTATTTTTTTAACCAGCTCCTTAGTGGGGCCCCCTTCCTCTTTGCCGTCAGCTAGCGGACGGCAAAGAACTGGCAGATGGCAAAGGCTTTCTTTGCCATCAGCCAGCTTCTTCATCTGCTTCGAGTAGCTGATGGCAAAGAGCTGGCATATGGCAAAGCCGCTGATTCCAGTAGTGATCGGAGTGCTAAGGAAATCATTATTGTTGGTATTGGTAAAGTCACACAAAATTTTGTATTATCTTGAGCCATCGTGACAAACAAGCAATCCAACACACGAGCAAACAAAAAGGCAAACGGAAAAGAGAGGGCGAATAAAACGGCAAGGGTGAAGTGGGGGAGAGGAAAATGAGAGACAAATGGCAAATAATGTAATGCGAGAGATAACGGATTGTGATGGGTACTTGGTATGTTGACTTTTGCGTAGACTCCCCGGCAACAGCGCCAGAAATTCTTCTTGCTACCTCTTGAGCACTGCGTTGGATTTCCTTGAAGAGGAAAGGATGATGCAGCAAAGTAGCGTAAGTATTTCCCTCAGTTTTTGAGAACCAAGGTATCAATCCAGTAGGAGGCTACGCCACAGTCCCTCGTACCTACACATAGCAAATAACTCCTCGCAACCAACGCGAATAGGGGTTGTCAATCCCTTCACGATCACTTACGAGAGTGAGATCTGATAGAGATGATAGATAATATATTTGGTATTTTTGTTATAAAGATGCAAAGTAAAATAAAAGGCAAAGTAAAAAAGCAAAGAAATATTAAAGTGATGGATGATTAATATGATGAAGATAGACCCGGGGGCCATAGATTTCACTAGTGGCTTCTCTCAAGAGCATAAGTATTTTACGGAGGGTGAACGAATTACTGTTGAGCAATTGATAGAATTGAGCATAGTTATGAGAATATCTAGGTATGATCATGTATATAGGCATCACGTTCGAGACAAGTAGACCGACTCCTGCCTGCATCTACTACTATTACTCCACTCATCGACCGCTATCCAACATGCATCTAGAGTATTAAGTTCAAGAAAACAGAGTAACGCCTTAAGCAAGATGACATGATGTAGAGGGATAAATTCATGCAATATGATAAAAACCCCGTCTTGTTATCCTTGATGGCAACAATACAATATGTGCCTTGCTGCCCCTACTGTCACTGGGAAAGGACACCGCAAGATTGAACCCAAATCTAAGCACTTCTCCAATTTCAAGAAGAACCAATCTAGTAGGCCAAACCAAACTGATAATTCAAAGAGACTTGCAAAGATAACCAATCATACATAAAAGAATTCAGAGAAGATTCAAATATTGTTCATAGATAATCTTGATCATAAACCCACAATTCATCGGTCTCCACAAACACACCGCAATAAGAAGATTACATCGAATAGATCTCCACGAGAGAGGGGAGAACATTGTATTGAGATCCAAAAAGAGAGAAAAAGCATCTAACTAGTAACTATGGACCCGAAGGTCTGAGTTCAACTACTCACACTTCATCGGAGGGGCTATAGTGATGATGTAGAAGCCCTCCATGGTGGATGCCCTCTCCGTGAGCTCGAGCAGGCCCCAAGATGGGATCTCGTGGAGTGCAGAAGGTTCTTGGCGGTGGAATTAGGTTTTTGGCTCCGTGTCGATCGTTTGAAGTGCGTAGGTATATATAGGAGGAAGAAGTACGTCGGTGGAGCTTCGTGGGCCCCACAAGGGTGTGGGGCGCGCCTGGGGGGGGGGGAGGGCGCACCCCCTACCTCGTGCCCACCTCAAAGCTTCCTTGAAGTAGGGTCCAAGTCTCCTGGGTCATATTCGGTGAGAAAATCACGTTCCCGAAGGTTTCATTCCGTTTGGACTCCGTTTGATATTCCGTTTCTTCAAAACTCTGAAATAGGCAAAAAAACGACAATTACAGGCTGGGCCTCCGGTTAATAGGTTAGTCCCAAAAATAATATAACAGTGGAACATAAAGCCCATTAAGGTCCAAAACAGTAGATAATATAGCATGGAGCAATCAAAAATTATAGATACGTTGGAGACGTATCGTTCGGCGCCCCGAATATAGCATTATATGCATTGGATCCGAATCATGTCTTTGGTCAATAGTTGGGTTGTCCGGCTCCTGTGCTTGCTACCTTACGTTCCGTCTTATCGGCTAGGGTAGTAAAGGGAGAACTATTGCGATTGTGTTACTGGTTTATCAAGATTTAATTCCTTGAAATCCAAAAAGTGGGTTCATTAATATTTAGAGTTTTGATTTCTTCAATCCCACTTTTACCAATTTTTGCATCAAGATCTAAAAACTCCGAATTTTTGGAACGCCTTCTAGGTAAAGGTGGATCATATTCAGTCCCATTATTATCAAGATTCATATTGCAAAACAAAGATTTAATATGGGACACATCAATAACTTTTAGATCTTCATCTTTATTTTAATAGAAATTAGAAGAAGACACTTTCACAAAGTAATCTTTCTTAGCACGCATCCTAGCGGTTCTTTCTTTGCACTCATCAACGGAAATTCTCATGGCTTTGAGAGACTCATTGATATCATTCTTAGGTGAAATAGATCTAAGTTTTCAAAGAATCAACATCAAGAGAAATTCTATCCATGTTCCTAGCCAATTCATCAATCTTAGGCAATTTTTCTTCAAGCAAAGCATTCAAATTCTTTTGCGAATTCATAAATTCTTTAACACTAGTCTCAAATTCAGAAGGCATCTTATTAAAATTTCCATAAGAATTGTTGTAGGAATTACCATAATTATTAGAGGAATTACTAGGAGTGCGGTCTAGGATTAAAGTTTCCTCTATCTACGTTGTTACCAAAATTATTCCCACCAACAAAATTCACATCCATAGATTCATTATTATTCTCAATCAAGGTAGACAAAGGCATATCATTAGGATTAGAAGAAACACTTTTATTAGCAAATAATTTCATAAGTTCATCCATCTTTCCACTCAAAACATTAATTTCTTCTATCGCATGCACCATTTTATTAGTAGATCTTTCAGTGTGCCATTGAGAATAATTAACCATAATATTAACTAGGAGTTTAGTAGCTTCTCCAAAAGTGATTTCTATAAAAGTGCCTCCCGCGGCCGAATCTAAAAGATTTCTAGAAGAAAAATTCAATCCGGCATAATTTTTTGTATAATCATCCACAAATTCAAACCATGAGTAGGGCAATTACGTATCATTAATTTCATCCTCTCCCAAGCTTGTGCAACATGTTCATGATCAAGTTGCTTAAAATTGATAATATCGTTTCTAAGAGAGATAATCTTAGCGGGAGGAAAATACTTAGAGATAAAGCATCTTTGCACTTATTCCAAGAATCCATAGTATTTTTAGGCAAAGACGAAAACCAAGCTTTAGCACGATCTCTAAGCGAAAAAAGAAATAGCTTCAACTTCACAATATCATTATCCACATCTTTCTTCTTTTGCATATCACACAAATCAACGAAGCTATTTAGATGGGTAGCGGCATCTTCACTAGGAAGGTCAGCGAATTGATCTTTATGACAAGATTCAATAAAGCAGTATTGATTTCACAAGATTCAGTATCGGTAAGAGGAGCAATCGGAGTGCTAAGAAAATCATTGTTGTTGGTATTGGTGAAGTCACACAATTTAGTATTATCTTGATCCATTGTGACAAGCAAGCAATCCAACACACGCGCAAACAAGAGCGAGCCAACACTACAGAAAAATACACTTCCGTGATGATACGTGTTTGTCACAATAGGTCGCGTTTTTTGTCATGCATGTACATCCATGACGATTTTATGACAGAATCAAGAGAGTCATACATGTGATGTCGTAGAAGTCTTCCATGACATTACCAAAATTATCATCACGGAAGTGTCCACTTCCATGACGATAAATCGCGCGTCACAGAAATGCTTTCGTCAAGGGTGACCGACACGTGGCATCCACCGTAACGGAACGCTGTTAAGCTATCGGGTCGGGTTTTGGATCCGATAACCCATTAACAGCCCCGACCAATGGGGATTTTCCACGTTTAAAATCATCATTGGCTGGAGGAAACACGTGTCAGCTCACCGTTGGGACAGATGTCATCCGCTCATTGGACCGAAGGCGCCTATGATACGGCGACACGTGGCACGGCCCAACAGAGGCCCATTCCTGTAAAAAGGCCGGCCCGTTTGACTTGGTCAAAAGGTGGCGGGCCGGCCCACGGAAAGCCTGTTAACGGCATGTTCGCATATAGCCCATTTACAGCCCGCTAACCCAGGGCCCGTTACGCCCTATCCGAATTAGGCCCAGTAGCGTCATCTGGGCCGTCCAATATGATTCAGCCCGTTTTAACTTCCGGCCCATGTGTGGCCCATGACTTCTTTCGGCCCATATGAGGACCTTTGTAACTCTTGGCCCATTAACGGCCCGTGGTGAAACTGGCCCGTAATGAACAGTGTATCACTTTATACCCATTAACGGCTCGTTATTCCATTGGTCCATTTCCAGCCCAAGTTATCTTTCGGCCTTCTCAGGGCCAATTGATTCTTGGGCTCATTTGCGACGATTCGATTTACATACGGCCCGTTCTTGTCATTTTTTCGCTTGTAGGGCCAAATTCAGCCCGTCGTTACAGTCGGCCCGTTTGTGGACCGTTAATACGTTGGGTCGTTTTCATGTCAAAAAAACCCGTTGGGCTGTTTTCATAGAGTTATCAAATACAGCCTATTAACGGCCCGTTATGGTCCACGAATAGTATGGCCCATGATTGGCGAAATGATGATACTCCCCGTAGAAGGCCCATGGATCCTACGGCCCGTATGAGGCCCATGGATAGTACAGCCCGTAGAAGGCCCATGGATCGTACGACCCGTAGAAGGCCCATGGACCCTACGGCCCGTAGAAAGCCCATGGACCCTAAGGCCCGTATAGAAGGCCGGTGGATCCTACGGCCGGACGAAGGCCCATGGATCATACGGCCTGCAGGAGGCCCATGGTTACAACAGTCCGTGTGTTGCCATGATTATTTTGGCCTAGTTACCAAAAATAGGATATTGTGGCCACTAGAAAAAAACAGAAAAAGAACTGTAGTGACTACAAGCAAACAACTAAAAAGACAATAAGGAAATAAATAAGCAAGCAATTAACGCTAGCCTATTACACTATTACACATATTACATCCACTGGGAATCAAAGTTCGCCACCAGTGCAAATATAGGGAACAAAGCAGCACATTACATACACTGGCCGTCAAAATTGGCCACCAGTGCAAATAAACGCGGCAGCAAAACAAGAGCATAAGTGAAACAACTTCAGACGAGCTCAAGAAAGCGTTATCACAGGTATCCACCATGTTGGCAATAAGGGTAGCAAGCTGATTAGCTTTGTCCTATTTGGCGCTAAAATCCTCCAACGCTTCTTTGTTGCACCGTAAAGTATGCATCTGAATGCTCCAGGACTTCGTAGTCCTTCCGCTTCTTGTCGCAAAGACACGGTGATCGATGTCTTTCAGCTTGTAGTTGAGACTCAAGAAACCGAACTGATTCAGACGGTGAGTTTGAATAGCTTGTGCAAGCGGTAGTGGCGATGCTTTCGAACACTAAGCCAAGACATGACTTTGGGGTTGTCTCGCTGTCTTCAAGATAGTCTTCCTTAGCTGTTTTATCAGCTTTTTTGGAGACCAACAAGGATGTGTCACTATCCTGAACCTTATCTGCATTACTTCCTTACCATTGCTTAATAAGGCACTCTTCCCCAATATTCCGTCAGCGTTCTAAAAGAAGAAACAAGCAGACACATAACAATTTTAGCATGTACTAGTATATGAAACTCATTTCGATGAACCAGTTCATTAGTAAGGTGGACAGGATTAAACTACCAAGTCTTCTATTGCCAAGTACTAGTACATAATAAAAGCATCAGACAAACATATATCTATGTCCTATGGTCATTGCATTGTCTTGCCAAATCAAAATAGAGACACGGTTCAAATCATATCAGTTCAAGACAAAGCAGCAGTGAAAGAATACAAAGCGTGGGAAACTACATGACACAACAAGATTTCAGATGGGTACCACGGGTCTACATGTACAACAACACTATTAGCTCTCTTGTGATGCTAGTAATGTTCATGATATGAAAGTCAACTGTATACACAATTGAAATTGAAATCAATAGAGCTATTGATAAGAGCAAACCTGTTAAAGAAACATGCGTGAACATACTTGGTGTGCCATTGGAGTTTCAATTGGATCCTTCAATTTGAAAATAAGTTTGTATGAGTAAATACAGTGATACAACAGCAAAGCAATCATAGTTAAAAAAGGCGCGCCTAAGCGGCGCTTAAGCGCGCCTAGGCTCTAGGCGTTATAAACGCATTGCATAACTACGCATAATTTGTGCATAATCACATAAGCATGCGCTTTGGTCAAGAAAGCGTAAAGCAGTGGCAAAACACACAATTAACGCCTAGCGCTTTTTGAACTATGATAGCAATGGAATCTTAAATTAGAACAGTTGTTCTTGAGGTTTAGGCACTTGTTACGAGCAGTACATTAAGACACAAGAATATAATACTTAAAATAGAAAATGAGCTCATAGACCTTACCACATTCTTGGTTCGGGACCAAGATGTAACAAGGCATTCCCAAATATCGTCCAAAGAATGTGTCTCGGCAGAGCGTAAGGGAATTTGATGAGTTTCTTTGCCGGTGAAGTACGTTTTCTTGTGTAATTCCGATACTGCCACCAAGCATTCTTGATGATAGTAGAGGTATTAGCACAGGTTACCTCATCCCGAGTTTCCAAATTGGTCCTTCTCTATAGAGAAAAATGGGAAAATTTGATGTATTATAACCATCATGGAGGTAGGATGTATGGGACGAAACAAAGTAATTGCCATGAATAACATTACTTACACATAACTCCTGGACAAACACCTGCAACTGGCATTTTCCTTCATCTTCAGTATAATATTTCCAAGATGGGAAGATATGCACATACGATTTAACAACATCAAATGCGGTAGATGCTAAACTACGACTAGCTGGTTGTGCTTCCTCCACAAGAATAGGCGTACTAACTGGTGGAGTTGGGGTTCGCCGTGATAGTACTGGCCCTTTGGGCACTGGAGCTGCCTTACTAACTGCTCTTGTTTGGGAGCTCTGTGGTGGAGATGGTGCTGTGTCAATAGGAGGCTGGGTTACTATCGGCTGGGCTTGGGGTTAGATTGGGTGAAGCTGGTTCTCTGTCCATCGCAGTAGGGGTACAATCTGCGAGAGTTTGGGTTATGTGTGGTAGGGCTGGTTCTTGGGCATGTACAACCAGGGTGCTATCTCCACCAAGAGGTAGCACTATTTTATTTGAAGACCGTGTTTTTAGTCCACTAGATACTGGCATCACCCGCTCCAATTCAAATGGCTGATAAACAGGAAACATAGTTGAATGTGCAGACATTGTATGAGAGACAGATGCAATAGATAGTGTGGAAAAAAGAGGGCATGAAATAGTTGACAATGTATATTGTTTAACTAAAATGGATAGCATGACATAATTTCACATATATGATGTCTATCTAAACTGGATAGCATAGCATAACATAATTCAAAGATATGATGAATAACTAAACAGGATCGCATGACATAATTCACCTACATGTTATCTAAGTAATCAAGATCACATCATTTAATTCACATATGTGATTTATATGCTAAACAGAGGGCATTCGATATGATGTCTGAACAAAGAACATGGTGTTGAATATTGTGTATATGATGTCTAAGCTATGCAATGCAAGACACCGTATGCATGATATGAGCAGTATAACTGTGCCAAGTTAGAGCATACACCTCAGTGGGGGAATAGGACAGGTCATCTGTCTCTGAATCCATCTCTGAGGAGCTATCGACCCAACAAGAGATCTGCTTGACGGTATGCAGCATGCCGCTGAAGGCCTTGTTTTCAATCCAGATTTTTCCATGTCCCACCCAAATGGCTGATTCACAGGAAGAGTAGTTTAATGTACAAACATTGTCGACAAACGGAAATGTAATGAAGAAAAGGATGGGCAAGATATCATTCAAATATATGATGCCTGGTTAAACAGGATGGCATTGCACAATTCACATATATTATGGCTGGCTAAAAGACATGAGGCGCACAATTCCCATATATGATATAGAAACTAAACAGGTGGCATTACAGAACATGTCTAAACTAAGCAGATGACATATATGATGTCAAAAGTAGGCACCGCAAGGCAACATATGCATGATATGACTAACATCATCATGCCAAGGTAGAGCAAACACCTTGGGGGTAAATAGGAGTGGTCAGCGGCGTGCAGATCCGCCTCGAACAGATATCTTCCTCTGGATTACAATCACGGAGAGGGTGGGGAGGGTTTGCCATTGAACCCACCATGGAGCGATGTCTGCATGACATTGTATTGCCGCGCAAAACTCTTCTCTTTTTCTCTACATGTTCAGCATGACTGTGTACAATATCTGACATGCATACGAAAAGAATATGGTGAGATTATGTAAAGAGACCATGCAGAAATTTAGAGTGATGGTAACAACCAGTGGATCGACGTTTTTCCGTTGAACCAAAATAGCCCTACTGGATCGACGTGAATGTATAGTAATAAGTGATGCAACAACTGTACAACCTCTTTGCCGTAGCCGTGTCGACCTCAGCATCATTGGGTTGGTCGCTAAAGCAGTTGAGGCAGAGATGGCTGTCACAGGTGTGGAGGAAGATCTGAGGAATCTGTAGACGGCGTCTGTCGGGGGTTGGGTGCGACATATGCCAAAGGATGGCTTATCATGGTGGGAGCGAGTAGAACGTCGCCGGTGCCCGGAAGCGGGATGAGGCGTAGACACGAACGCCGACGTACTTTACCCAGGTTCGGGGCTCTCCTAGGAGATAATACCCCTAGTCCTGCTCTGCGGGGTCTCCGCATGATCACTATGGCTCAAGTGAATACATGGGTGCTCCTTGAGCTGGTTGCTAGAGGTAGGAGAAGGCAAGGCTAGCTTTCTCCTTCCTCTATGATCTGGTCTAACTCTATCAGGTCCGGAACCCTTTGCATGGGGGCCCTGGGGCGTTTATATAGGCCTACCCCCCAGGGGTACATTGGTAATCCGGCCGGGTGTAGGGCCTGGTCGTCAGTCTCTTCTGCCGCCGGCTTCTCCGCCGACTGCTGGGGCCCGCCGCCTGGTGGGCCCTGCCGACTGGTTGGGTACGGGGCCGACAGGCCGTACCCACCGTTCCCGGGTCTTGTCGGCGACTGATCACTGTAGCCGCGTCTCTAATGACGCAGGCTTGGTCAGGAGGTCATGGCTACAGCCACCGCCGGGCGGCGACATGTAGCCACTCCCTGTCTCGTCTGGTTAATGGCGTGTGGGTCCCGAGGGAGGGGCGGGCCGACTCCCGGGGGGCGACCTCCCTCGGGTCTGACTGGTAGGGCTCTCGCCGTCTTCTGGACTCTCGCTGACTGGTGGGGCCCGTCGTCCTTGGGCCGTTTAGACAGGTCGTCATGGGAATAGGACTCCACCAGTACTTGTTGATGTCAGGGAAGTCGTGCCAACAGTGCCGCGCCGGGCGGAGACCTCCACCGGTTCGGTGCACTGTGGCCACACTTGCCTGATCTGTGGGAGGGGATGTGCTAGACTGTAGCCATTCCCCGCCCCGTCCCCTCTGGCGAGGGCATGGACTCTGCAGGTTCCGCGGGCCGACTCCCTGGGGCCGGCTTCTCTAGAAGCCGTCCGGCGGGAGTCGGCTTGTCTTGGCCCTGCCTCTAGGACTCGGCCGTTTATGGGAAGCCGGCTACTCCTTCAGTCGGCCTCCAGAAGGCGGCTCTTCGTCTTGTCGCCTTGAGGGGCGCAGTCAGCCCCGATGTCTTGAAAGGTTCTGGGCCTCGGGTTAGCCTACCCGTGGCCCATTACTCGGACAGTAGTCGCCGAAGCTGGTGAGGCACCGCGGCGATTGGTCGAGGAGCCTCAACGGTTTCCTTCTCCCGGTGTTTGGGGGTGGAGCTTCGTCTGTCTTCTGCCAAGCCGACTGGTCGGAGCCGGACTCGGCCCATCCTAACTTGACCAAAACTTTCGAACACCTTGGCGGGATCCAAGTGGCGTGCTGGCTAAGCTTCCATGCCACTGCCCGCTTTGGGCCTATCACGTGGCGGTGTGCGGCCGGGCCAGTCTGCCCACCCACGCGCGCGATGGGACATGTCTGCAAGTGGGGCCCGCCACTACCTGCCTCGGTACGCGAGCGGATCCGCTGCAGCCGAGGTGGGCGGTTGAGATTCCCGTGGAGTTACTGCACGCAGTAACCTGCGTGGAAAGAACATGAGGGCGTGGGGTAGTGGAGCAGTAAATCCCACGCTCGCCCCCTCGGCTTTGCAGCCCATAGGCCTATTAGTAGGCGGGGGAGGGGGAGCGGCGGAGCACGCGCGCCCCTCCTCCGCATTGCCTCCTCTTCATCGCCTCCTCTTTCTTCTTCCTCTCGCCGCCGCGCCCCAAGCTACGCTAAGCATCGCGGCGACCCATTCTCGATGAGCTCCTCTTCCACTGTCTCGCCCCCCGCGGTGCGCTCCGGAGCGTGGGACGGCTCCGAAGTTCACGATGACCACATCGACTTCCTCTGCAAGACGCGTCGGGTGCCGGGCAAGGATTTGTGAGGGTCCGCCTCGCGCCGGAGAGAGAAATCTCGCCGACGACGGAGGAGGGCGAGCGGGTCGTATTATGCTTGCACTGCTGTGCAGCCTCGGCCCGCCGGCGAGCGGCTTCTTCCGGTCCTTCCTCGAGTTCTGCCGTCTCCAGCCGCACCACCTCACCCAGAACACGGTGGTGCTGCTGTCCGCCTTCGTCACCTTGTGCGAAGGCTTCCTCGGCGTCGTCCCCACCATCGAGCTATGGGGGGAGTTCTTCTACACCAAGCCCGGCACCCACGTCGCGGGCGTGCCGGCCCCGTGCGGCGCGTTCATCACGGTGCGGAGGACGGGGGCCGACAATCCGTTTCCCCCCATCGCGCTGATAAAGTCGGTGAAGATGTGGCAGCGGTCGTACTTCTACGTGAAGAGCGTCTTGGCGGAGGGCGATCGTCAACTGCGAAGCTTACGCAGCCGGCGCGCCGGCTGGGAGGCATCCCAACTGGTCGTACCGGGCCAGGACGCTGACGCCTACTGGAGCCGCCGCCGTCGCGCGGCTCCGAGTGATGACGCAGTGGGAGGGCCTGACCGGGCCTGACTTGCTGGCCGCCTTCTTGGCGCGCCGAGTGCTCCCGCTCCAAGGCCGCCCTCACATGATCTGCCAGATGAGCGGCCACCGGGACCCAAGCCGGATGTGCACCAAGGAGATGCCTCACGAAGAGGTAGCCTACATGGTGAACTACCTTGCGAACTGTGAGCTCTCGGAAGAGTGGCAGTTCGGCAAGGAGCCGTATTCACGCGCCAATCCTCCGCCCATGGTGAGTTTGTTTCTTTTTCTTTTTCTTTTTTCTCTGATTCTTTGTCGCCGAGTCCGTCTTGCCGATCTGACCAATCGGCCTTTGGCCAGAGCCCCCTCCTCCAGCTAACAGCCGGCGCCGCGGGGCCGGCCCGCGAATTCCTCCCCGACCGGGCGGAAAGTGACGTCAACGACCCTGACTTGGGGGCGATGGCTTTGGAGGACGACGCTGAGGGAGGAGGCGGTGGAGCAGGCGGCTCGAGGCTCGGAGCCAGCCTCGAGGACTGGCCTGACGACGACGCGGGGGAAGTCGCCCTGCACCACCAGCCGGGAGCCGGCCAGCCAGGCGCGAGCTCATCTGCCGCGTCGGACGGCCAAGGCGGCACGAAGAAGCGTAGGGCCGTGCCGAGCTTGTTCGGCAGTCGACCGAAAAAACCCAAGGGCTCGGCCGCAGCGACCAAGCGGGATGAAGCGTCCATGAAGGTCAACCGCTTTCGCAGGGAGGGGAAGACGCCGCAGCTGGTTTCTGCGTAAGTGCTATCTTCCCTTACATCTTCGTCTTCTCTTCTTTGATCTGATCTGAGTCTTCTGCTTTGTTTTCCTTGGGTCCAGGGCTCCCCTCTCTCTGGAGAAGGTGGCTGCCGCCTCCATCGTGGGGTCGGTAGAGACTTCCGCCACCGCTCGGCGGATTGACCCAGCCGCCGACCTTCGGGAGGCGAGGGAGCGGGACACGCGGGAGGTGCACGAAGAGCAGGAGGCCGCCCACCTGAAGAAGGCGGAGGCTGAGAAGGTGGAGGCCGCCGCCAAGGAGAAATTGGCGGAGGTCGAAGCCGCTGACGCAGCGAAGAAGCAGGCTGAAGAAGCCGCGCACCGCCACTCGGCGATCTTCGTCGTTCCTCTGAGCTTCGTGTCGCCACCTCCGGAGTTCACGGCACAGACCGGGGAGGCCGGCGGCGAGAACCCGGCCAAGGAGCGGGGAGGCAGCGACACCTCCATGCCGGACATGCACGTGCCGCCACCGCCGCCGTCTGAGAGCGCGCCAGGCGGACAGTCGGCGGACCCGCCGGTGCTGCCGACTGAAGACGAGGTGGTGGCGGGCCTGGATCTTGGGGTCGGCGCGCTGATGCGCCGTCGTCTTGCAAAGGCGGCTTCGGCGCCACGCCTGCTGGAGACTGGCGCCGCGAGCTCCTCAATCCCGGACACCGAGGCGACGAGCGCCGCGCCCGCTGGGTGGGTGCGAGGAGGCGGGACGGGCCTGTTTAATCGGGCGCTCTTGGACATCCAAGCCAAGATCCGAGCCGAGAGCGAGGCCCTCAGGAACTGCAACAAGGCGCACCTGGCAGCGCGAGAGGCCGTTCGAGTATGTTTCCTTCTTCTTTGCTTTTGTTTCTTGTGCTTCTCGGTGGGGGCGCGCCAGCGCACCCACCGGGTGTAGTCCCCGAGTTTCGGGCCGGCTGCTGAGCAGGCGGCTCGGAACTCTAATCAGCGAGTTCCAAGTACTAACACTCGTCTGAAATTTTTGTCACAAGATTACCACAATCTCCGTGTAACCGCCTTCAACTCCAACGTCCAGGAGCTGGCTCAGCGGACTGCCCACTTGTCGGACAGCCGGAGTACGTCTTCTTTTCTTTCATGTGGGGGCACGCTGGTGCACCCGCGGGCTGTAGTCCCCGAGATTCGGGTCGACTACTGAGAAGTCGGGCCGGATCTCCCCGGTGACTGTTTTTCTTTGCTGGCGATTAATGCCTTACTTTCTTCTTTCTTCATGAGGTTAACGCCACCTTGCAGGAGCAGCAAGGGCGGTTAACATCAAGGCCCGCGCCAAAGAGAAAGAGTGTAGCCAGCTGGCTGAAGAGCACGACCGACTAGCCGCGCAACTGGCAGAAGAGAAGGAGCTCCTCAAGAAGGCCCAGAAGGAGGCGGAGGAAAAGGAGTCCAGCCTTCTTGCTGAGTTCGCGAGCGAACGCTCCTCCTGGACTAACAAGGAGGCGATGCTGACCTCCGGCTTCCACAAGATCGAGGCCATAGTCGATGGTGAGCCTCCCTCATTTTTCTTCTTTGCGCTGCCGGCTGTTGGTCAAGCCTGCTTCTGGTCTTTAATTTTGCTCTTTACTTCCGTCTTGGCAGACTTCTTCCCTGGCCACTCAGCCGCCACCAACCAGGCTATCGAAGCCGATCGCAAAGGGCGGAGGGCGGACGGTGCGAAGATCGCCGCCGACGCCCCCCAATCCCTTAGCGAACAGATCTTGAGCATCGAGGCTCGTCTTCGGCCAGCTCACCGGACGTTCACCGGCCCGGCCCGGCGTGTCGGTGCTCAGCATCGCCGCCACAATGGCCGGACATGCCGGCACCGCGCACCCCCAGTCGGACTACCGACTGGCTGGAGGTAGCGGCCGGCCGTCTTGAGGCCTGGAAGGGCTCTTCGGCCCGGGCTGGAGCGCGCCGGGCCTTGGAGTTTGTCAAGGCGTGGTATCCTGGGCCGGGTCTGGCCCAGCTGGCCACGTTCCGGCTGGAGGCTCAGGAGGAGTTGGCGGTCGTGGAGGACGATCTTGTCAAGCGCGCGGTGTCGATCGCCAAGTACACCGACACCAGCGTCTTCATCCCGGAGCAGGCTGAAAACGGCAATGAGGCGCCGCCGGAATGGTTCAGGCTGAACCCGGCCGACGGCGAGGACTCGACGGAGGTGATCGGCTCCAGCAGTGAGGAGGAAGGCGAGGCGGAGGAGGGAGGCGAAGGGGAGGCGCCAAAGGTCGGAGCAGACGGCCAGCCTCAGCTTGATCGCGCCTCCAGCAACGAGTCGTGCCCGACCGAGCCAACTGCCGCTGGAGGTGATCAAGCAGAGACCGACCAGCCGGCCGCTCCGGCGACTGGCACCACCGACTCCTCCAATCCTCCGAACCCTTCTGCCGCTTCCTAGGCCGCCACGTTATCTTTTTGCTTCGCCTCTCTATCAGTCTTAATGAACTTGTTAATTTCGCACAATTCCACCTGTGGGGTGTATCTAAAACTTCGTTGAAGATCGGCCAAGGGCCCTTATTATGTAAATATTTTTCCGAGTTCCGATTCCTCTTGCTTATCGCTCTTTGGCTTTTTCCTTTGCTGCCTTCCCTTGGTTGCCGTCTTGTCAGCCAAACAGCCGCTCTGCGGACTGTTGTTGGGTCAAGTTCTTAACTACTTTGGGAAGGCAAGTACTTAGCCCTTTAGAGCTATTTAACAAGTTGAATAGGAAACAACAAGCCGGCTTCTCAACAGTCGGTCGTAAAAGGCTGGAAGCCGGCTTAAACTATGCATATGCTTTGAGTCCTTAGCCATTTTTCGTGTGGGCACCCTTTCTACCTTGCTCCTGCCCACCAAACAGTCGCTCTGCGAGCTACGGCTTCTGGCAGGAGACGGCTCAAGTGCCGCACATTACTTGTCGGGCTGCAGGAAGCATTTCACAGCTCCAGGAGGCAAGTCCCCGGGCCGACTGGTCGAACCCGGTGACAAGCGGCATAACAAAAAATGAAATTCTCATAGGCATAATCTTTATCATACAGATAAAAGAGGGCAGTCCCCGAGCTCTTCTTGGGGAACCCAGAGTCTTCGTACTTTAATACAAAAGGTAGCGTGGTACATACTGCATTAACTGTAAAATCTTTGGAGGAGATTTGCATTCCATGGCCGCTCCGTCTCCTTGCCGGAGTCGTCCCTCTTGCGCCTTTCGAGGCTTCGGCGTCGATCGAGTAGTAGGAGTCGCTGCCCAACACTTTGCCGATGATGAAGGGTCTTCCCAAAGGTCTTTGAGCTTGTCTTTGGCGGTTGTTCATCGATCAGCCGGAGCACAAGGTCTCCTTCTTGGAAAGATCTCGGCTTGACCTTCCGGTTGAAGTATCGGCGCAGGCTCTGCTGGTAGATGCTGGACCAACTGAGTGCCAACAGCCGGCCCTCTTCCCGCAGATCGATGCCATCTTGTCGTGCTTCTTCTGCCTCCTCTTCGGTGTACATGGTGGCTCAAGGGAGTCGAATTCTATGTCCATTGGGATGACGGCTTCGGCACCGTAGACGAGGAAGAAAGGCGTGAAGCCGGTTGACTTGTTTGGAGTTGTGTGCAGGCTCTAGAGGACGGCTGGCAGCTCGTCAAGCCAGCAGCCGGCCGAACGCTCCAGAGGCTCGACCAGTCGGGGCTTGATGCCGGACAAGATGAGGCCGTTTGCTCGCTCTACCTGACCGTTTGACTGCAGATGGGCACCGGACGCTATGTCCAGTCGGATGCCCTGCGTTGCGCAGAAACGGGCCAAGGCGCCTTTGGCAAAGTTTGTGCCATTGTCGGTGATGATGTTGTGCGGTGTACCATACCGGATGGTGAAGTCGGAGATGAACGTCACAGCAGTCGGACCGTTCAACTTCTTGATTGGTTTGGCTTCTATCCACATGGTGAACTTGTCCACCACGACAAGCAGGTGAGTCATGCCACCCCGCGTTGTTTTGAATGGTCCTATCATGTCCAGGCCCCAGACGACAAAGGGCCAGGCAATGGGAATAGTCTTGAGTGCAGAAGCCGGCTGATGTGGCTTGGAGCTGAACTTCTGACACCCCTTGCATTTTTGGACCAAGTCCTTGGCGTCTTCTAGGGTGGTTGGCCAGAAAAAACCATGGCGGAAGGCTTTGGCGACAAGTGCTCTTGAAGCCGCGTGGTGGCCACACTCGCCTTGATGGATATCTTTGAGAATTGCTTGGCCTTGCTCTAGCTCCACGCAGTGCTGGTAGACACCAGTGACACTGCGCCTCACCAGCTCTCTGTTGACTATGGTGTAGGCCGCTACCCGGCGTTGCACTTGTCGGCCGAGATCTCATCAGACGGCAGCTCCTTGTTCACTAGAAAGTTGAGGATGGGCTGGGCCCACGAAGGTGCTGCGATTTCTTCGACTGCTAGGACTGTGACTTGGACAAGGGCGGCCGGGCCGGGAGGCGGCGGGTTGGAGTCGGCAGCCGCTTGCTGGGTCGATGAAGTCCCCAGGTCGATTGGTGCAATCCCCCGGCCAAGCTCTGAAGCGGCTGGGCTGGTCGCTGCAGTTCCCAGGCCGGGTTCTGAAGTCCCTGGGCCGGGTGCGATTGTCGCGGCTCCCGGGCCACCTGCCAGAATTCCTGTGCCGGCTGCTGGAGCTCTCAAATCGGATCCGACTATTTCAGGAGGAGCCGGCACGAAGATAGAATCTGATTCTTGTGAAGGCTTGACAGACGGCTTGAGGAGGCGTTGAAGGGCGACGCTGACTGGTATTGCTTGACGAGTGGAGCCGATTCTTGCCAAGGCGTCTGCCTGCTCGTTGTCGTTTCTTGGCACATGGAGAAACTCGCACCCTTCAAAATAAACACTGAGTTGTTGAACGAGGAAGCGGTAGCTCGCCATGTTTGCATCTTTGGCGTCCCAGTCGCCTGACGACTGCTGGACCACCAAGTCAGAGTCACCATAGCACAGGATCCGGCGGATGCCGAGCTCTTTGGCAAGCCGGAGCCCGTGAATGAGTGCCTCGTATTTGGCGACGCTGTTGGAGGCGGCAAAATGGATTTCAGCACATATTTGAGCTTGTCACCTTTGGGAGAGGTAAGGACGATGCCAGCTCCCAAACCGGTGCGCATCTTGGAACCATCAAAGTGCATCCGCCAATGAGTGGAGTCGGGCGTTGGTGGCAGGTACTGGGTCTCGGCCCAGTCGACGAGGAAGTCGGCCAGCGCTTGTGACTTGATGGTGGTGCGAGGTTGGTAGTAGATGGTGTAGGGGGACAAATCTATGGCCCACTTGGCCACTCGGCCCGAAGCATCTCGGCTTCCAATGATCTCGGCCAATGGAGCTGTGCAGACCACAGTGATTGGGTGCTCTTGAAAATACGGCTTCAGCTTCTTAGCAGCGAAATGCACGCCGTAGCACATCTTCTGGTAGTGGGGGTAGTTTTGCTTGGAGGTCGACATTACATCACTCAGGTAATACACCGGTCTCTGGACTGGTAGTGCCTTGCCTTCCTCTTTGCGCTCCACCATGATGACCGTGCTGACCACTCGGCTGGTGGCGGCGATGTAAAGGAGCATGGGCTCTTTAGGAGTCGGAGCCGCCAGGACAGGTGGAGTAGTCAACATCTTTTTGAGCCGGAGAAAAGCTTCATCCGCCTTGTCGTTCCACTTGAAAAAGGTGGTTTTCTTCATGAGCTGGTACAGGGGAAGAGCCTTCTCGCCCAGCCGACTGATGAACCGGCTGATGGATGCCAGACAGCTAGTGAACTTCTGCACATCCAGCAGTCAGGTGGGTACTTCCATCCTCTCGATGGCCTTGATCTTCACGGGGTTGCACTCTATGCCGTGTTCAGAGACTAGGAATCCAAGAAGCTGGCCGGCTGGTACTCCGAAGACACATTTCTCCGGGTTGAGCATGATTTGAAATCGGCGCAGGTTCTCAAAGGTCTCCTTGAGGTCTTCTAGTAGCGTTCCACGCTTCTCCGTCTTCACCACCACATCGTCCACGTAAACGTGGGAGTTTCTGCCGAGTTGCTTGAGGAGGCACTTCTGCATGCAACGTTGAAACGTGGCGCCGGCATTCCTCAAGCCGAACGTCATGGTCAAGTAGCAGAAGGCTCCGAATGGTGTGATGAAGGCGGTCTTCAGCCTGTCAGTCGGGTTCAGCTTGATTTGGTGATATCCTAAATATGCATCCAAAAAACTCAACAGCTCGCATCCGGCTGTGGAGTCTATCACTTGGTCGATTCTTGGCAAAGCAAACGGGTCCTTCGGGCATGCTTTGTTGAGGCTGGTGTAATCAATACACATACGCCACTGCTTGTTTTTCTTCAGTACGAGGACTGGGTTGGCCAGCCACTCTGGAAAGAACACTTCCATGATGAAGCTGGCTGCCAACAACCGGGCTATCTCTTCTCCAACGACTCTTCTTTTCTCTTTTGATAGGCGGCGCAAGGGCTGCCTGACTGGATTGGCATCAGATCGGACGTGTAACTTGTGCTCGGCGAAATCCGTCGGAACACCTGGCATCTCTTTGGGGGACCATGCGAAGATGTCCTGATTCTCACAGAGGAAATCGACGAGCTCGCCTTCCTATTTGATGTCGAGGTTCGTACCTATGACAGCGTACCTCTCCGGGTGCTCTGGGTCCAAGGGTATCTTCTTTGTCTCTTTGGCCGGCTTGAACGAGCCCTCAGCTTCCGACTCCTTGGGATCGGGCGACATCTCCGGCCGCTTATCCCCATCGCCACGACCCGGTCAAGGAGCCGCTTCTCAGCCGCGATCATGAGGGACTCGGCCAACTGACTGCTCTCGGCTGCACAGGCGGACGACTTCTTGTAGTCATGACTATGGTCGTAATCCCTTGAACCTCCAGATCTTCATCTTGAGGTAGGCATAGTGGGGGACCGCCATGAACTTGGCCAAAGTAGGACGGCCAAGTAGAGCATGGTATGGGCTTTCGAGGTCCACCACTTCAAACCAGACCGGCTCTCGGCGGAAGTGATCTTTGTCCCCAAAGAGGACGTCTATCTGGATCTTGCCGATTGGTGAGCAGGAAAGGCCAGGAACTATGCCATGGAAGACAGTCTGGCTGGACTGAAGCTGTCTTTGCTTGACTCCTAACTTCTCCATGGTGTCCTTGTACAGGATGTTGATGCTGCTGCCGCCGTCTATCAGAACTCGGGAAAAGCGAGCTGCTCGCCTATCTGTGGCAAAGGTGGCATCCAGAACCAGAGTATAGGAGCCGGGGTTGGGCATACCTCTAGGTGGTCGGCTCTGCTCCAGCTGATGGGTTTCTCAGACCGTTGCATGAACTCTGGGATCTCTGATGCTACTGCATTCACTTCTTGCTGCTGCCGCCGCCTGCTGCGTCTTTCATCGGCACGTTGGTGAATACGACATAAGCTCCGTGCTCTTCTCAATACTCGTCTTGTATGGTTCCGACTGGTCTGACCGCCGGCTGCTGGGGCGGAGGAGGAGGTGGCTGCCCAGCAGGCGGGGGAGGCAGGAGGCCATCTCCCTTGGCGATCATGGTGAGCCAATGGCACTTCCGAGTGGTGTGGTTCGACGGCTTCGCGCCACTATGGAATTTGCATGGTGCATCCAGAGTATGCTCATATGAGAAAGCCAGCAGCCAATTGGGCTTGCCGCCCTTCTGCCGCTTGGAAGGAGGCTGCCCTTCTGGCTGCTGGTCTTCGACTGTCGCCACCCGCCGGCTGGTGGAAGCCGGCTGTGGGGCCTTGCGCTTGTGGTTGTTCTGCTGTTGACGCCGACTGGTGTCACCAGCCGGGGTTCTTGGAGCCCGAGGCGCTACTTTGCCAGACGCGTCGACTTGGATCTCTGCCTTCATGGAGGAGTCGGCCGTTGCATATTTGTCTGCTATGATAAGCAGCTCGTCAAGGGTCGCCGGCTCGTCGCAGAGGAGTCGGTGCTTGAGGAGGGTGCCTTCTCTGCACCCGGCGGTGAAGTACTGGATGGCCTGCACCTCGTGCACGCCTTCGCAAGAGTTGTGGAGCTCAGCCCAGCGCGTGAGGTAGTCATGAGTCGATTCGTTGGGGCCTTGCACGCACAAGGAGAGCTGGTGGGGCTTGTACGGCCGTTTGTACGTGCTGGTGAAGTTGCGGACGAAGGCATCGGTGAAGTCGACCCAGCTGTCGATGCTGCGGGGCTTCAGGCTGTTCAGCCATGTCCGGGCTGTGCCTTGGAGCATGAGCAGGATGTACTTCACAGCAACACGCTTGTTGCCGTTGGCTATGCTGAGGGCTGTGGATTAGTCGACCAGCCAGTCCTCCGGCTTCACGGAGCCGGTGTATTTGGGCGTGTCTCTTGGGAGCGTGAACCCTTTGGGGAAGGGCTCGTCTCGAATGCGGGGGCCGAAACACGGCGGACCCAGCTCATCTTCTTCTTCTAGCGCCAGGGACCGATGGAGACGGTCGATCCGGTGGCGGGTGTCGTTCTCTCCGACTCCCTCTCGGCGGCCAAGGCGGTCGCCGAGCGTCGAGTGATCTAGAGGCGGCGGGGAGACGCGCCTTTCCCTACGAGGGGGAGGAGGCGGATCGTCATCCCGTCGTTCCACTGCTCTTGGGCGGCCGTCTTGGTCGCACTCTATGGTGATGCGAGTCCGACTGTGGCTAGCAGCCGGCTCCTTGTCTTTTCTTCCACGGATGCCACTAGTCGGCGTCCGAGATGTCGCTCCTTGATCTCGGGGGAGGGGGGGGGAGGTCGTTGTTTCGCCGGTGAGGCAGCCGGCTTCGTGCTTCTCGGCGGCCGTGTCGAGGAGTCGCTAGACGCGCTCCGCCATCTGGCGACGCTCTTCGTCCTCGAACTTGTCCAGCTCTTCTGCTGTCGCCTGGGTGGCTCGGATGTTTTCCGCAGGCGTCGCGTAGACGGGGCGATCAGCCCCAAACAGGTTGGCGATGGCCACGCCGCGTTGCCGGACCATGCCAAGGCGGCTGGGCCCAGCGGGAGCCGACGTGCCGCCCACAGGACGGTCCATCTCGCGCTGGTAGGCTTCCGACAGGCGTCTCATGCTGGCCAGCTTCTTGGCGCCTTCGATGAGCTAGAGGCGGCGTGCCTCCAGTGTCTCGGCGTCGGCGTCTTCGGGAATGGGCGTAGTCAGGTCCAGCAGTGATGCGTCGAGCGGGTCGCGAGCACCTCCACCGGAGTGCTCGCCGTGACCAATGACAAGCACCTCTGTGACGGTGCTTCCGCCGCTCTCCGCGCGAGGGAGCGGCTCGTCGTAGACCACCACGTTGGTGGGGAACGCGTCGAGCGACGCGGTGTCAGAGTCAACCAACATCGGGTCGGTGGAGCCTACAGACTCCAGGTCCACAGCTGGCTCGCTGGTGACGTGGAGTTGATCGAGGAGGCCCGTGAGAAGGCTCTTGGGGCCGTCAGTCCCGCGTCGGATGCGGGCTCGTCTGAGAGGTGGACCTCGCCAATGAGATCAGCGAGGCAACTCGCCGCACAGGCAGCTTCCGCGCCAAGCAGCGCGTCGGTGCAGACTCCGTCCAGCGTGCCGGGCTGGCTGCACTCGCCAGGGAGGAAAAGGGTTCCCGTCCAGAACAGGTATCCGGACGACGGTGCACCTCGCCCCACGGTGGGCGCCAAATGTCAGGGGTTGGGTGCGACATATGCCAAAGGATGGCTTATCATGGTGGGAGCGAGTAGAACGTCGCCGGTGCCCGGAAGCGGGATGAGGCGTAGACACGAACGTCGGCGTACTTTACCCAGGTTCGGGGCTCTCCTAGGAGATAACACCCCTAGTCCTGCTCTGCGGGGTCTCCGCATGATCACTATGGCTCAAGTGAATACACGGGTGCTCCTTGAGCTGTTTGCTAGAGGTAGGAGAAGGCAAGGCCAGCTTTCTCCTTCCTCTATGATCTGGTCTAACTCTATCAGGTTCGGAACCCTTTGCATGGGTGCCCTGGGGGGTTTATATAGGCCTACCCCCCAGGGCTACATTGGTAATCCGGCCGGGTGTAGGGCCTGGTCGTCAGTCTCTTCTGTCGCCGGCTTCTCCGCCGACTGCTAGGCCCCGCCGACTGGTTGGGTACGGGGCCGACAGGCCGTACACGCCGTTCTCGGGTCTTGTCGGCGGCTGATCACTGTAGCCGCGTCTCTAATGACGCAGGCTTGGTCAGGAGGTCATGGCTACAGCTCCGCCGCCTGGCGGGCGATTACTATAGCCACTCACTGTCTCATCTGGTTAATGGCGTGTGGGTCCCGAGGAAGGGGCGGGCCGACTCCCCGGGGCCGACCTCCCTCGGGTCCAACTGGTAGGGCTCTCGCCGTCTTCTGGACTCTCGCTGACTGGTGGGGCCCGTCGTCCTTGGGCCGTACAGACAGGCCGTCGTGGGAACAGGACTCCACCAGTACGTGGTGATGTCAGGGAAGTCGTGGCAATAGTGCGGTGCCGGGCGGAGACCTCTGCCGGTACGGTGCACTGTAGCCACACTTGCCTGATCTGTGGGAGGGGATGGGCTAGACTGTAGCCATTCCCCGCTGTCACATCCCTTTGTCTTCTTACCTCACATCTTGAATCTCGGGGCGAGATTCTTGTTTAGTGGGTGTGAGTTGTCACATTCCTAGCCTTACCTTGCACTAGGCTAGCACTTGTCTGTTGCATCATGTTTAAATTATTTTGAAACTTGAAATGGGGATTGATCAAACCCTAGCACTAGATCAAATCAAATAGGTTCAACATGAAAACATTTCCAATGAACCTGAAATGCCCTTCTAAAATGTTCATCACCTCTGCCTTGGTCTTAAAACCAATCGACAAAAGTGATGCACAAATTTCTAGGTCACTCCAAGGTCATCGGATTAAATCTTTAGTTATTTGAGTTTGGGCATTTAAATTATATAAAATATTTCAAATGCTCAAATAACCCCAGACTAAAATGTTCCATGCTGGATATATTCCAAGTAGTGGCCATGTGCAGTTTGGTGATTTTTGGAGTTGCCTAAGTATTTTTAGAAATGCAACAAACCTACAGAAATAAAAATAAAACAGAAACAGAATTAGCAGAGAGAGAGAACAGCACCTGGGCCTCTTACCTGGCACCCACCAAAGCCCACCTGGCTGGCCCAGCTGGCCAGCCCAGCCCACTAGCCTCCCCCCTGTCGTCTTCCTCGCGACAGAAGGACGTCGGGCGTGTGCCCCGTGCACGCGGCCACGCGCCCCGGCCACCTCCTGCTTGCCGCTCCCCCTCGACTCCTGGACGCCTCTGGGAGACGCCGCTCCCCCTCGTCCAACTCGCTGTGAGCTCCTCTACCTAACCCCCCTGCCCCCATGCTCAATACCGCAGCATAGCCCTCATTTCCGTTGAGGCCGAGACCTCGCCGGCGCCGGACTTGTCGCCGTCATTGTTTTGGCTTGTCTTCGTCCAAACCGAGCGCGTCACCGCACTTAGGGCACTCCCAGGAAGCCGTGGACCTCACCAGCTCGTCCTGAGATGCGCTGTAGCGCCTAATCCGCATGCGCCCGTACTCCGGCCACCGTCCGGCTCGCCGCCACCACTGCTACACGCCACCCCAGCATCTACCGCTGCCACCACTTGATGCACGCCACTGCGTGCGTTAACGCAATGTGACGCGGCAAAATGATGCCTGTGGGTCATTTCCGAGCCCCTCCGCCACGCCTTCGCCATCAAGCATTGAGCCGCGGCGAAGTTTGACTTCACCATTGACTGTTGACCCCGGGCGGACCCAGTTTGACCCTCTGGGTCACAGATGTGTGGGCCCCATGCCACTAACTAACCTAGGTTAGTATTAGTTTAACGCTAACTAAACTTAGTTAGTTTAATTGACACTGACAGACGGGACCCACAGTCGAGGATTGACTGGACCGTCTCAAATTGACCGACATCACTTTGACGCCAGTGGACGAAGAAATCCTTTTCTCGGATTTATTCTTATACGTGAAATTCCAGAAATTAGCCAAAACTTCTAAAAATCATAGAAAATCAACAGTAGCTCAGAATGAAATAATTTATATATGAAAAATGATCAAAAAAATCCAATCTATCCATATGTACTGGTTTCATGCATGTTTAAACAAGTTAACTTTCTGTTTAGTGTAAACCATGATAAAGCACTAGTTAAGATCACAAATGTGTTTGAACTTTGAATCTTTGGTTCAAAATAGCTCAAACCCATCTGGTTGTAGTTGCATTAGCCCAACACACTCATTTTACCATGTCATGATCATGCATCATATTGTGCATTGCATTGATTGTGTTTCTTCTCTGTTTCCGGTATTTGTCCCCTCCCGATAGACGTGGTTTCGACGATGAGATCGATGACACTGATGAAGAGCTATATTATCTTTGGAAGTGCCAGGCAAGCAAAAA
Organism: Aegilops bicornis; assembly: GCA_021605145.1. NCBI lineage: Eukaryota > Viridiplantae > Streptophyta > Magnoliopsida > Poales > Poaceae > Aegilops > Aegilops bicornis. The sequence goes on along the minus strand of CM038672.1, from coordinate 613,759,407 downwards.
CCCCTTGTTCATTCCGATACAATCCCACTCTCTCTCTCTCCTGCGCTCTTTTACTGCATTAGGACAACAACGATTCAACTGTTACATGCTGCGGTAGTTGAACCCCTTTCCTCTGCATGACCTGTCATTGCCACAGTAAATAGATGAAACCCACTAGCATAAGTAGGAGTTGTTTGAGCCCTGATGTGCCAACTCATTCATGCTTGTTGTCATGCCTGCTACTGCTTGGAGTTGAGTCAGGTCTGATTCACCAGGGATGAATTGGAATGTGGTGAACATGTCCTACTATGTGAGAGCTAAGTGTGTGAACACGATTTGGTAAAGGTAGCGGTGAGAGGCCATGTAGGAGTACATGGTGGGTTGTCTCATTGCAGCCGTCCTCAGGAACTGAGTTCTGTGTTTGTGATCCATGAACAGTTACTACCACGCATTGGAATGCTTAAGTGCCCTCTCGACTTATTAATCAACCTGATCTTTGTCCGAGAGTTGCAACTAGTTTCGTGTTTGTAGGTAGTGTTAGTAGTCTACCAAGTGGCACCCTGCAGGTGGGCTTGGGACAGACTAGGCATCATGGCACGGTGTACCAAGCGTGAGATCCACCGTCGAGGTGGGCTTGGGAACCCTGCACAAATCGTTTGGGGCCGTGAGCGACACCCGGCGGATCTCCTTGCGGATGGAACCCGAATAGGCAATAAACCTGGACTAGAGACTTGTGTGGTTAGTCAGGTCGTGGCCGACTCCCTCGCCAGGCTTCCGCTTGAAGGTTGCCGAGATAAACGACGTGTACATGGTGGTAAGTGGCGAGAGCGTGTCTGAAGAGGTACACCCCTGCAGGGTTAACATCATCTATACGAATAGCCGTGTCCGCGGTAAAGGACTTCTGGGTTGCCTGTACAGTTCATAGACAAAGGAAAGTGGATACTCTAAAATGCGCAAGATAAGCGTGAGTGCTATGGATGGCGTTCTCGTAGGAAGACGTGAGCGGATCCATAGTGGTGTATTGATATGGTGAATATGTGGACTCGTGTGCGCCACCTCAGAAGAGTTACTTGCAGTCCTAGTTTAGGATAGCCACCGAGTCAAAGCTGGCTTGCTGCTGTTAAACTCCACCACCCCCTTTGTTGATACCGATGCATATGTAGTTAGTTCTGATGTAAGTCTTGCTGGGTACATTTGTACTCACGTTTGCTTATTTTATGTTTTGCAGAGAGACGCCAGTCTCGCTAGTAGTTCCGCTTGGACTTCGATGTTCAGCTTGTTACCTCAGCTACGATCTTGTGCCCTCGGCAGGATCTGGTAGATAGTCAGGCTTCTCAGCCTTTTTCATTTATAATTGTCTGTACTCAGACATATTAAGCTTCCGCATGTGTTTTGACTTGTATGCTCTGAATGTTGGGTCATGAGACCCATGTTTGTAATATCTTGGCTCCTCGGAGCCTAATGAATAAGTACTTGAGTCGTAGAGTTATGTTGTGATGCCATGTTGTATTTACACATATCGAGCATATTGTGTGTATGTTTGAAATGCTTGGTATGTGTGGGATCCGACAATCTAGTTGTTTATCCTTGGCAGCCTCTCTTATGGGGAAATGTAGTCTAGTGCTTCCTTGAGCCATAGTAGTACGCCATGCCGGTTCACCGGAGTCCTGCTAGCCCAAAGACTACTGCTAAGGACGCTTGACTGGCCGGGCATGTGTTTCACTTCGTTCATGTGTTACGTCGCCGTGGAAATGTCACGCGGTGACATTCGAGTCCTGCTTAGCCTGCTACAGCTGGGTTCCGGAGTCCTGTTAGCCCAAAGTGCTACAGCCCGGATTCACACGTCGACCGACATGCTCGAAGTTGATTCATGTATGCCTATCCCCATGGGTTAGTGCCGCTTTGGGTTCACGACTAGCCATGTCGGCCCGGGTTCTCTGTCATATGGATGCTAGCGACACTATCATATACGTGAGCGAAAAGGCGCAAACGGTCCCGGGGCTTGGTAAGGCGACACCCGTGGGAATACCATGTGTGAGTCCGCAAAGTGATATGAGGTGTTACCGGCTAGATCGATGTGACTTGGAATCGGGGTCCTGACAGCTTTGGTATCAGAGCCTGACTGCCTGCAGGTTTACCAAGCCAAACCGGTCGAAGTTGTGTCTATAAATGCTTTAGTTATGTAAGGGAATTGATTGTGGAAGGGAACATCAGGCTCTTTTTACTCCTTATACCTCATGGCCTTCTGATCTGAGTCATCCTCTTCTCTTCTACGGGGATTAAGAACTAGGCCTTCTCATCTATCTATCAGGATGACGTGTTACTAATCCATAGACTTTTAAGATTGTTCGTTTTACGCCCCAGTTCAGTTTCTACTACTTCCGTATGTTCATAGTTGGTCTCGGAACCTTGATGTTGTGCTTCTGGGTGGTCATGCCACTATTTTGCAGGATGTCTCGAATCATTTTGAGCATTTACAGTCGTTATGATGTCCGAGTCATCCCAGATTTCTAAATAGTCTGATGCATTTGCAAATCCCTTCTCTCCGTTTCTAATGTTCATTTGGGCCAGATTAATCACACAAATTAGTGTGTTGAGGTACTCCGCTGCCTCGGCATATATGTTGGAGCTATTATTATGACCTTAGGTGTTTTAGGGAGTCAACTAGTAATCTAGCCATGTTTTGTGTTCCCGGTGTGATGATTCTGGCCACCATTCTCGAAAGCATCCCGTGATGCCAGTTAGTAGTAGGTATTCTACTGCTGGGTTTTGAACCCGAGATTCACCCTACTTACCTCCTGTTGATAGTGTTTGCTAGTTCCTTTAGGATATTAGTAACTTTGCGATAGTCCTCGAGGTCCGTGGTATTTCCTTCTTCCAAATACTATGAACTGCTTATGGCAGAAGTTCCTCGCTGAACCGAAGGGTCACAATCAGAGTACTCTTGAGGAGTTCTCCATTCATAATTGTGAATCTGCCAGTTCTACCTTTCCGCATGGGTTATCCGGAAGAAACATGTTGAACTTGGTTCGACATACTAATCTATGCATCCACAACTCAGAAAGTTATATGTTCCTCGAGTTGTTCCTCCTTAGTTGTATTATGACCCCCGTCTATCAATTGATAGTCAAGAGTATGCGTGCATTCGTTCATTGATGCCTATTATTCTGGTGGTCCGTCAAGCCATTCTATTCTGGAATGACTTGGAGAAACAAACTCCAGTACCTCATCCATATCCAGGATTGGGTCAAAGTAGTTGTGCTCTGCAGATCAAATGCCAATCCAGCTTTTGATTTTGTTCTACCTCGGAGTATTACCCCTTTATGTCAGGATTGTCATGAGGATTGCACCATTTCTCATGAATTCTTGACGTAGTGATACTTCTCGCTACCATTATTCATTCCTCGGTCCCGTGTTGTTGTAACTGGAATGCCGACAAGTGAAATGTGATGTGTGAAATTTATACTCCTAGCAACCGTGTTGCTTGGTAGTTCATGGACAATATTCTCATTCTTAGCGTGTTGATTATTGAATCATCACCCTAAGGTTGATCGTGCCACCTAGTCCATTTTCCTGGTGCACACTTTGATTGATGAGTTAGGATTGTGTCAATTCCTCACTCTTTTGATCATATCATCTTGCCCTGAAAAGCAAGATTGTTCTCGAGCTTAGTAACATCCCGGTGGTTCGTGATTTCCGAATATCTTCTCGGAAGTATTGCCAGATTGTCCCCTGACTATTATGTTGAGCTCGTGATCAAGTTGGTTTTCCTCTAAACCAGCCATTCTCCAAGAATCTGTGTTGGATACCCCTGAGCTAGTTGGTTAAGCTAAACAACAACTTGGAGAGTTGGAAGATGAAAGCTTGTCCGACTTAGTTCATTTTAAGGGATATCCTTTTGAGTGTGTGTTGAAGAAAGATGATATCTTCATCAGTTGGTCCTCGTGATCAGTTGTTGGATCTATTGCCTTGTCAAAACTTTGACTTGAGTATGGGCTATCGTCAAGTCAAATCAGAACCAATGATATTCGTAATGTTGTCTTACTCGTGGGTGATCCCTCGAGCATACACCATTACATCTTTTGGTCTGACCAATGCTATCGCCGTGCTCACATGAAGGTGGAAGTCAAGTGATATGGAAATTCTGATGAATTGCTGTTGAGCCCATCAGCAGCATTTTGTATCCCCCATGATTCATGTTGAACATCAACCTAGTGTTGAAAACTTTGTAAGCAATGCATTCGTGTTTCGTTCATGAAGTATATGTTTGGTGTAAGAGGTGACTTTCTCCAAGTTCATGTGCATCAGGTGCAAGTTGCCGCCGTGAGTTCGAGAAAGATTGTTTTTGCTTTCTCCAGAATCATCCCAGGTCATTCATGCATGTGTGAAGTATTCCATGGTTTGATAGGCTCGCTACCTCCACTCCATGTGTAATCCCTAGCACACCAAGCCACTGATTGACTTGTTCAAGGAAAAGAAGTCTATGCTTGGGATATAATCCATGGACTTGCGTAAAGACTTCGAAATCCTTGATGATGGTTCCCGACTAGAACTCGATAGTGTTTTATTATAAGACTACTATGTGGTCATTCTTGTCTTGGACAACATGCTCACGTGTATGTAGCAGAACCAGCTCATGTTTTGGCGCTTGCTATCGTAGCTCATATCCCGAGAATCTCGCAACGTCATCTCGTCGATTTGTGTTGCAACCTTTCTTTTCGGACATGCTGAATCTGAAGTATGCTATCACCAACCAGATCTGAATCTCAGGCAGATATGATGGTTGAAACATTCCCAGCATTTGCATTATGTTCCCAGCTTGCACCCCAGCAATTGTTGCCAGGATCATCTTCAAAGCGATCCTACCATGGGTCCCATCCATTTCTGATGATAAGCAAAATCATCCATTGTGTTGTCTTCAACAAGGTAGTCCACATCATCCATCCCAGTCCGGGTATGCCATTCCTTCGAACTCTTTCAACGATCAATTGTAAATTGCCTTAAGTTGGTATGAAGAGTGTCAATGATCTATGGATCAAAAGTAATTCTTTTGCCACTTAAGGGAGCAGTTCAACGAGTCACCTTCTCCAAGGTGCCCCGTTACGGGATCATGGCAATTATTTCCTTGCCACCTTGCCACCACCCACCATCTTTCTAAGTGTGGAATTGTTGCCCACCAAATCAAACCCTGTCGTTTGTTCTTCCATCCCTCTCGATGTGTTTTGTGTCTCAACTCGAGATGTTTCAATATCTCATTCTGCGAGTTGATATTGTATAGCTCGATCTTTGACAAGATCAATCCTAGTAGAGTTTCTTTCCGTCATCATTGCGTGGATGAAGATCACAAAAGCGAGGATGTCAAGATCAACATACGCAACGAATCAACAACCTCGAGGAGACAATTGGATCATGAAGTTTGTGATGCTTAGTGTCTCCTTTGTCTTCTTACCTCACGTCTTGAATCTCGGGGCGAGATTCTTGTTTAGTGGGGGTGAGTTGTCACATCCCTAGCCTTACCTTGTACTAAGCTAGCACCTGTCTGTTGCATCATGTTTAAATTATTTTGAAACTTGAAATGGGGATTGATCAAACCCTAGCACCAGATCAAATCAAATAGGTTCAACATGAAAACATTTCCAATGAACCTGAAATGCCCTTCTAAAATGTTCATCACCTCTGCCTTGGTCTTAAACCACTGACAAAAGTGATGCACAAATTTCTAGGTCACTCTAAGGTCACTGGACTAAATCTTTAGTTATTTGAGTTTGGGCATTTAAATTATATAAAATATTTCAAATGCTCAAATAACCCCACACTAAAATGTTCCATGCTGGATATATTCCAAGTAGTGGCCATGTGCAGTTTGGTGATTTTTGGAGTTGCCTAAGTATTTTTAGAAATGCAACAAACCTACAGAAATAAAAATAAAATAGAAACAGAATTAGCAGAGAGAGAGAGAGAGAGAGAGAGAGAGAGAACAGCACCTGGGCCTCTTACCAGGCACCCACCAAAGCCCACCTGGCTGGCCCAGCTGGCCAGCCCAGCCCACTGCCCCCCCCCCTATCGTCTTCCTCGCGACAGAAGGACGACGGGCGTGTGCCCGTCTTGTGCCACGCGCCCCGGCCACCTCCTGCTTGCCGCTCCCCCTCGACGCCTGGACGCCACTGGGAGACGCCATGCACCCCTGGACCTCTCTCACTCTCCCCCGTGCTTTCCCCCTCCTCTGTCTCACTCTCCTCCCCACAGACGAGCGCTGCCGACGCCACCGACGCCGTTCGCCGTAGCTGCAGCCACAGCCTCCCCCTCGCCTCGGCCCAGCGCATCCACGAAGCTCCGCCTCGACTCCTCGACCTCCTCAACGAGCCGCCGCCCGAGCAGCGCGCAACGCCCTCATCCTCGTCGCCTTCAAGCTCGGACGCCGGAGATCGCGTCCGCCGGCCTGACGACTCCAGACCTTCCTCGAGCTCGAAGAGACCCTCGTCCGACTCGCCGTGAGCTCCTCTACCTAACCCCCTGCCCCCATGCTCAATACCGCAGCATAGCCCTCATTTCCGTTGAGGCCGAGACCTCGCCGGCACCGAACTTGTCGCCCTCGTCGTTTTGGCTTGTCTCCGTCCAAACCGAGCGCGTCACCGCACTCAGGGCACTCCCAGGAAGCCGTGGACCTCACCAGCTCGTCCTGAGATGCACAGTAGCGCCTAACCCGCATGCGCCCATACTCCGGCCGCCGCCCGGCTCGCCGCCACCACTGCTACATGCCACCCCAGCATCTACCGCTGCCACCACTTGATGCGTCTTGCATATGCGTTTGAACGTTAACGCATCATGGCCAAAATGATGCCCTGCGGCTCATTTCCGAGCCCCTCCGCCACGCCTGTCGTCGCCGGCGTCCAGTCGCCGGTGAGTTTGACCCCCACCACTGGCTATTGACCCCGGGTGGACCCAGTTTGACCCTCTGGGTCACTGACGTGTGGGCCCCAGGCCACTAACTAAACTAGGTTAGTATTAGTTTAACGCTAACTAAACTTAGTTAGTTTAATTGACACTGACAGACGGGACCCACAGGTCAGGATTGACCTGGACCGTCTCAGTTGACCGCTGACGTCACTTTGACGCCAGGCTGACGCAGTAAATCCTTTTCTGGATTTATTCTTATACAGGAAATTCCAGAAATTAGCCAAAACTTCTAAAATCATAGAAAATCAACCGTAGCTCAGAATTAAATAATTTATATATGAAAAATGATCAGAAAAATCCAATGTATCCATCTATACTAGTTTCATGCATTTTTAAACAAGTTAACTTGCTGTTTAGTGCAAAACATGATAAAGCACTAGTTAAGATCACAAATGTGTTTGAACTTTGAATCTTTGGTTCAAAATAGCTCAAACCCATCTGGTTGTAGTTGCATTAGCCCAACACACTCATTTACCATGTCATGATCATGCATCATATTGTGCATTGCATTGATTGTGTTTCTTCTCTCATTGCGGTATTTGTCCCCTCTCGATAGACGTGGTTTCGACGATGAGATCGATGACAGCGATGAAGAGCTATATTATCTTCGGAAGTGCTGGGCAAGCAAAACCCCTTGTCCATTCTGATACAATCCCACTCTCTCGCTCCTGCTCTCTTTTCTTGCATTAGGACAACAACGATTCAACTGTTACATGCTGCGGTAGTTGAACCCCTTTCCTCTGCATGACCTGTCATTGCCACAAGAAATAGATGAAACCCACTAGCATGAGTAGGAGTTGTTTGAGCCCTGATGTGCCTACTCATTCATGCTTGTTGTCATGCACTCTTTCATCGCTTAGAGTTGAGTCAGGTCTGATTCATCATCGTGATGAACCGAATGTGGTGAACATGTCCTCTTGTGTGAGAGCTAAGTGTGTGAACACGATTTGGTAAAGATAGTGGTGAGAGGCCATGTAGGAGTACATGGTGGGTTGTCTCATTGCAGCCGTCCTCGAGGAACTGAGTTCCGTGTTTGTGATCCATGAACAGTTACTACCACGCATTGGAATGCTTAAGTGCCCCTCTCGACTTATTAATCAACCTGATCTCTGTCCAGGAGTTGCAACTAGTTTCTGGTGTTTGTAGGTAGTGTTAGTAGTCTACCAAGTGGCACCCCGTACATGTGGGCTTGGGACAGACTAGGCACCGTGGCATGGTGTACCAAGCGTAGATCCACCCGTCGAGGTGGGCTTGGGAACCCTGCACACATCGTTTGGGGCCGTGAGAGACACCTCGGTCAGATCTCCTTGCGGATGGAACCTGAATAGGCGATAACCTGGACTAGAGACTAGTGTGGTTAGTCAGGTCGTGGCCGACTCCCTCGCCAGGCTTCCGCTTGAAGGTTGCCGAGATACACGACGTGTACATGGTGGTAAGTGGCGAGAGCGTGTCTGAAGAAGTACACCCCTGCAGGGTTAACATCATCTATTCGAATAGCCGTGTCCATGATAAAGGACTTCTGGGTTGCATGGGTTCATAGACAAATGAAAGTGGATACTCTAAAATGCGCAAGATAAGCGTGAGTGCTATGGATGGCGTTCTCGTAGGAAGACGGGAGCGGATCCATAGTGGTGTATTGATATGGTGAATATGTGGACTCGTGTGCGCCACCTCAGAAGAGTTACTTGCAGTCCTAGTTTAGGATAGCCACCGAGTCAAAGCTGGCTTGCTGCTGTTAAACTCCACCACCCCTTTGTTGATACCGATGCATATGTAGTTAGTTACGATGTAAGTCTTGCTTTGGGTACATTTGTACTCACGTTTGCTTATTTTATGTTTTGCGTAGAGACGTCGGTCTCGCTTAGTAGTTCCGCTTGGACATCGATGTTTAGCTTGTTACCTCAGCTACGATCTTGTGCCCTCGGCGGAATGCAGTAGATAGTCGCTTCTCAGCCTTTTTCATTTATAGTTGTCTGTACTCATACATATTAAGCTTCCGCATGTGTTTTGACTTGTATGCTCTGAATGTTGGGTCATGAGACCCATGTTTGTAATATCTTGGCTCCTCGGAGCCTAATGAATAAGTACTTGAGTCGTAGAGTTATGTTGTGATGCCATGTTGTATTTACACATATCGAGCATATTGTGTGTATGTTTGAAATGCTTGGTATGTGTGGGACCCAACAATCTAGTTGTTTATCCTTGGCAGCCTCTCTTATGGGGAAATGTAGTCTAGTGCTTCCTTGAGCCATAGTAGTCCGCTACAGCCCGGTTCACTGTAGTACTGCTAGCCCAGACTACCGCCAGACGCTTGACTGGTCGGCATGTGTTTCACTTCATTCCTGTATCTGTCCCTTGAGGAAATGTCACGCAGGTGACATCCGGAGTCCTCGCCTTAGCCTCAAGCTACAGCCCGAGTTCCCTGAGTCCTCATAGCCTGCAAAGGTTACAGCCTGCATTCACACGCTAATCGACATGCTCAAGTTGATTCATGTATGCATGTCCCCATGGGTTAGTGCCGCTTTGGGTTCACGACTAGCCATGTCGGCCGGGTTCTCTGTCATATGGATGCTAGCGACACTATCATATACATGAGCCAAAAGGCGCAAACGGTCCCGGGCCTTGGTAAGGCGACACCCGTGGGAATACCGTGCATGAGGACGCAAAGTGATATGAGGTGTTACCGGCTAGATCGATGTGACTTGGAATCGGGGTCCAGACACCCGCCCCGTCCCCTCTGGCGAGGGCATGGGCTCTGCAGGTTCCGCGGGCCGACTCCCTGGGGCTGGCTTCTCTAGAAGCCGCCCGGCGGGGAGTCGGCTTGCCTCCAGGACTCAGCCGTTTATGGGAAGCCGGCTACTCCTTCAGTCGGCCTCCAGAAGGCGGCTCTTCGTCTTGTCGTCTTGAGGGACGCAGTCAGCCCCGATGTCTTGAAAGGTTCTGGGCCTCGGGTTAGCCTACCCATGGCCCATTACTCCGACAGCGTCCAGGGCACTTCTCTGTTTGATGGATCGTTCTGTCGTTGGAGCAGCTCCGATGAGCTGTAAGACGTCAAGGCTGAAGCAGCACAAGACAGACATCGTCAATCTCAAGTGGGATTCTAATAGCATCTCCAATAGATGATGTAAAATGGATGTAACATCACCAAAAACCACCTGACTACAACAGATGAGGTAAAAACTGTTGACTCTGAACTTAACTGTCGAAACTGAAATTTACTGTGGAATCTGAATGCTACTATCGAAACTGAACGCAATGGTAGCAGAGAGGCACTTGACATGTAGTTTAGGGAGGGCCTGCAGTTCATCTTCAACCTGCACCCCCTGAGCCGCCAGCCACCACCGGTCGAACCGCCGGCACCAGCACCGCCTCGCCGCCCCGAAACAACTTCGCCACCGCGCCCGGCCAGCCCTCTAGGCCCCCACCATGAACCCTAAGATAGATAGTGGGTACCTCTCCGTGAGCCCGTCCCCGCTGTGAGTGGTTCTTCCTTAACTCGTGAGGCCTCCCCAACCCCTGAAAATCGACTGACCCAAAAGTCGATTCAGTCGACTGAAGTGTGGCTTAATCGGAGCAGAGCAGCAGCACGAGCGAGGGGGAGAGCAGCAGCAGCAGCTAGGCGAGCGAGCGATCGAGCGAGAGCCGGAGCAGCAGCAGCAGATCCAACTGGTATGGACGCCGCCGCCGAAGGGGCCTCGCCAGGGGAGAGCCGGCGTGGAGATTTTCGCCATGGGCGCCGGCTTCAAGGTAGCCGCTCCATGGGGGTGCGGGATGGAGCACCGTCGGTGCCGGGAGGTCGAGTTAAGGAGAAGGTGCAATGCGATGAGTGTACAACCTCTTTGGTGGTGCCGAGTAGGCATCGGCTTCGTCCGAGGAGTCGGTGAGGATGCTGCGGTTCCGGTGGAGTAGGTTAAGGCGGCGCTGTGGAGATGGAGCAGCCGTGATAGACGAGGCGATCATCAGAGCAGCTCCTTGGAGGTGGAGGATGGGGCGGCTGAACCAGCGGGACGGCAAGATGGACGACGGATCCTCATTCAGGGAGGTGGACGAGGGACGTCGAGATGTTGTGGTGGACGACGTCATCGCGGAAGAGGCTCCGGTTGGGCAGCGGTGACGTGGTGGACGGAGGAGGGTGGGGTTTCGCGGCTGGATCGGAGAGGTTATGGCGTCCTGGGATTTCGAATGGCGAAAAGGGGGCGATGGGAGGGGGTGAAGCATGACTTACGGACGCGCTTGTCCAAAATGTAGGGTGTGTTACAAAAGTACCCCCCACCAATTTGAACTAGCGGCCCTTTCGACTTATGGTTAGAAGGGGATTTCATGTGTCGGGATTTTCGCAGTTGGAGGAGTTTTTCAGCGTTGTAATTTCGGGATAGCAAAGCACGGGTTGTGAAGGCGCCAGTTTTGGGAGCACGATATCTGAATTTTTTGGATATAACAAGACGCGGGTTGAATTTTAGGGACAAGCCTAACGTGTAGTAATATTGTACTTGTACGTACCAAATCAATTCGCATTTCCCTCAACCAAAAAGAAAACGAAAAAAATAAAACTATTCACACCACACATAGAGAGAGTCTTGCCCCGTTTTACTATACAAATGATATTCAAAGCTACTCCCTCCTTCCATCTATATAGGGCCTAATGCGTTTTTTGATGCTAACTTTGACCAAATATTAGAGCAATGATATATGACATGCAACTTACACAAAGCACACTATTAAATTTGTCTGTGAAAGGTTCTTTCAATGATATAATTTTCACATTGTGCATGTCATGTACTATTAATCTTGTCAATAGTCAAAGGCGGTCTTAAAAATCTCATTACGCCCTATATAGATGGAAGGAGGGAGTATGAATCCATGTTATGTCCGATTAAATTTTTTTCACTTGCTATATAATGCATGTAACCTACTCATACCAACATTTTAGTGCATTCCAAATGTCTATACTACCGCTGCAACTCGAACTAAATTTGAATTTGTTTCTCTATTTCAATAAGAATCTAGAATCATGATTGTTGCCAACTTCAACCATCATAGTTTCCTTGCTATCCAACAGATATAAATCGGACAACCTATAATGCAGGATGGCAGGCACACCATCATCAACAACTCCATTTTTTATAAGACTAGAGATAAAATATATTAAATGTAGTATAATATGTTCATAACCACACCATGTGTATCACCGTTGTATATATTCACACATGTGTCGATTTGAAACACTATGATAAATTCTTCAAATATCCGAATTCGCTTTTTATAATGAAGTATATATGATCTCTATTCGTCTTTTACACCCACACAACGCTCTTATCTTCGTAGCTAAGCTTAACTTTCTCTTGTGCATGCACACGCCCGCATCCCTCTCACCCTCCCTCAGCATTCTGTAGCTCCATCGCGCAAATTTGTCTTTTCACTTTAGGTCGTTCACCCATAGTGTGTGTAGGCCCCCCAGCTCCTTCTTTACGGCACACATCGATCGATATGCCTCTCTAGCCAGGTGTGCCTAGCACAAACACAAGCTTCCCCTCTTCTCTTGTCACCGTCCATGCCTCACTCCCACAACTCTTTTCATCGTTCTCGTGCTACTTCCTCCTCCCCTCGATATAGTATGCCTCTCGTACCACCTCCTACATGCATCCCTCTCTCTCTATCCTTCTCCTCGTGCCTCATTTGCTTCTAACACACACATGCATGTATACGTATCGATCTCCCAACATATACCTAGATCGACTTTAACTACCCCCCCCCCATCGATCGATGTACCTCACAAGTTATGTCTCTCCTTTCTCTCACAAAGGGCGATTGATCTTCCCATGTAGTTATGTCTACTTACCACAGCCACATCGTCCCCCCTCATCATTCGTGCATGCCTCCTGACCCGCCTCTCACAAGCACGTGCATAGAAAACAAGCAGCCATCTCCTCTCTTATTGATATTGCGGTCGTGCCCTCCATTTGTCTAGCAAGCCTATCCCACCATTTGTTAGAAGCAACTCCACTACCACCCCCTCCAACACTCTAGCTCTGTCTCTCTCCCAACCTTATTCCTCTCCTGCACATATGCGTGGATGTCGATCGATCTCCCTTAATACATGAGGCAGATCGATCTCCTTAATATATGAGGTAGGCCTCTCTCCTCCTCCACACATATACCAGCCATTGTACCTCTATAGTTAATTGGGCCTCCCTCTTCCCCCACCACACACCGATAGTCGAGCGCTGCAGGCAGGTATCCATGCCACAGAGACAAACTGCACATGTCCCCTCTCACGTTCCAGTAGGCCAGCCACTCTATATCTTTGACGTGGGCACACACAAATTCGATGGCACTCTTTGTCGATCGCGCGCGCACACACACACACATCATACCTCTCTTTGATTTTATGGACACCTCAAGCCGATGATACCTCCACTCTCTTCTCATGGATCGCCCCCTCTATATATATGTTATATCCAGGACTCTATTTCACACACATTGCATATGTTACATTTTTTATTGACACCCCCCCCCCAAAAGAACTCTCAAGAATCCACACACTATATCTCTCTAGGTTTGTATCTCTCTCACACAACCCCACGTAGGTGGTGTACGTATACAAGAAGAGAATAGGTGCACCGTGCACGCACTCACGCTTCGTGCCCAGCCACACCCGCGCTGGTACACGGTGGAGCTCATTTCTTTACGAAATGGCAGCCCACGTGCTAATTTGAACGCATGTAGCGGTTGTTTACCTAGGGAGGTCGTGTACCACGCAGCGTGCCTGAAACAAAGTTCGACTTGACGCATTGCCGCATTATTTTTAAATAAAGTTATAGCGCTCAATGGCACGTACACAGAATATAAAACGATTTTTATCGAGAAAAAGGTAGTCCGCTCACTATATACAATGGAGCTTGCATGCCTGGTTTGTCGCTCTTCAAAGTATCTCATACAAGGCTGCGGTGGCCTCTCTCTCTCTCTCTCACCGTTGGTCATTGATCTGGCCGCATCCCGTCCGCCGGGGGAAAGGGAGTGCGGTGGCCTCTCTCTCTCTCTCTCTCTCTCTCTCTCTCTCTCTCTCACCGTTGGTCACTGATCCGGCCGCATCCCGTCCGCTGGGGGAAAGGGAGGAAGTGCATCATTTCTCCGTTCGACGATGCCGAGGCAACACGTCTCGATCTGTGGTACACGCCGTTCTCTCTGACCAAGCTCCAGCGCGGCAGGGCCTACGCCACCTGCTCGCAGATTCCGCCCGCCGCCGCTCACCTAGTTACATCCCGACGACCTCCAGGTATCCCCTCCGGCCTTGCTCCACTGCCCGTCTTCCCACGTCACTTCATGTGGATCTTCCATAGTTATTTGCCCAAAACGTAGCTCATCCGGCGTACTTTCCATACTGCATTCTCGTCCTCACACCGTTTTAGACAAACACAACCGTGTTCTTATCATCCCTTAGGACAAGGAATATGCTTGTTTTTTGTCATCACGTGTGTCATCAACTGTTATTCGCTAGTAATTGTTTCCTTTCTACCTCTTTTTTGCAAACAGGGCTATCCATTTCACCTTGTTGCTATTGCGACCTTTTGGTGTACTGCACAAATCACTTTTTATTAAGAGTGTTTTGTGCAGTTGTGCTAAAATGTCACACGGGCAACGTCTCTACATTTCAGTGCGGCTGCACAAAGGGAGATTGGTTTTGCTCTATCCTCCTCATCCAACTCCGAGCCTAATCTTCTCCAACTAGTTAGTCTTAAGAGAGACTGCAAAGATGACCAGCTTCTATTTGTGTGTTTATTGTTTCATCAGCAGTCCTCTATTATCCTAATCACACTTAGTATCTATGGAACAGGGACGCTCAGCTCTATTTTAGTGGAACTGCACAAAATGATCGGAATGTTGCATGCTCCGCATAGCTACTTTTTTCCCAACATGCCTTGTTGATTTAGACAGAGCTGGGGGGCGTTGCCAATGAAAGCATGGATCAATTTTGATTTAACACCCTCTCACAACTCTGTCTTGGTTGTGATGTAATTATTAGCTCTGATCTGCTAATAATTGACATGCATTAGCAAGGAAGTTAGTTTTTTATTGTTTCTGAAAGAGCATCGATGGCAAGACACGCGAAACAAAAGCTAAAAGCTCACACCATTGTACAATTTCATGTCGCTAGAAAATTATTTGTATAGTACGTCAATTATGTAAACAAATGATGGAAGCTTGATAGCATTGCGAGAAGCCTCTTCATCATTCGGGTCCATGTGCCATGCACAAAATTATACTCCTTCGTTCCTAAATATTTATCTTTTTACAAATTTCAAACGGGCATATTTTAGAGTGTAGATTCACTCATTGTGCTTCGAATGTGTACCCCCTCCGTTCCTATATTTTCTATTCGTCTTTCTAGAGATTTCCACAAGTGACTACATACGGAGCAAAATGAGTGAATCTACACTCTAAAATATGTCTATATACATCTGTATGTGCCAGTTCATTTGAAATCTCTAAAAGACAAATATTTGAGTAGTCACTCGTTGAAATCTCTAGAAAGACAAATACTCCGGAGTATATTTAAGAACCGAGGGGGTAGTGCACAGCCGCATGGGATACTCAGCCCGGTCGTTGCTTCGCATTAATAGTGAGTAATGAGCAGTCAAATCATAAGCCCCACCTTTCCCACTGTAAGTTGCTCTGAAGAAGCAACCATCAATACGCTCTTCTTTGAATCTGCTCATACTACTCCATCCGTCACTGTTTATACAGCGCGCTTCAGAAAAAAGAAAAAGAAAAATCTGTGGGACCAAGGCGACTAGCGATCGGCCTGAAAAATATCATTGGTAGTTATAGCATGGCATCTATTACTAGAGGGAATAATGCGTACACACATGCATGCAATGCTTCCACCCCGGGTACACACATGCATGCACTTACTCCACTCCGTAGTAGTATAGTACATGGAGAGAAAATTGTGGACTTGATTGCAGTTACCACGCCCTAATTAATTGAGCATTAAACCAAACGCGTCTAAAGTCTCTCTGGTGGTGGAAATGCATTGAGAGAAATGCATCAT
The DNA here is from genome assembly GCA_021605145.1 of Aegilops bicornis. Taxonomy (NCBI): domain Eukaryota; kingdom Viridiplantae; phylum Streptophyta; class Magnoliopsida; order Poales; family Poaceae; genus Aegilops; species Aegilops bicornis. Next base: position 613,743,419 of record CM038672.1, on the reverse strand, counting down.
AATGAAGCGGCATACATAAACTATGACGGAGGGAGGAGTAGTATGAAGGTGCAAAACCAAGTATGCGTATGGCCAGTCGGTCAACACACCTCCTCTTGGCATATCACTGACATGTGGGACAGGAGTGTGAGCAAACCTATCTCAATTGGACAAGAAGAGCCAACCCGCCGTTCCTTGAGAGAGGCGAGGCGAGAACACACAGACGGGCTCGCATGGAGGCCAAGATATATTCGATCATGGTTGGTTGATCGATATCATTCATTACATGTTGGGCTGCCGTTTTCCGCCCTTCTCCGGAATAAACGTGTACTTTATCAGAGATAAAAAATAAGAGTACAGACGCTCCACCATGCGGTTCTAGTAGTAGTACTACTCGTACTACTGCGCTTGGCTCTTCGCCTCTTCGTGAAGTCGAACAATGATGGTACTCCGCATGTTGGGTACTATAGTGTATGCCTCTGACAATCTGACACCGAATGGACTGATGCATGTCCACCGAGGGTAGGTTGCATTAGTCAAAAGGCGTAAGCGAGCTTCACCTTGTCCTGCAAGCTTCTCCTCGTTCTGCGAGTTGACGGGACACACCAAAAAGTAGTGCTAGTCCATACTCCCTCCTTTCCGGTTAATATGGATTAATCTATTTTGCGGGTAAATGAGAGAGCTTTATTCATATATAAGCATTCTTAGGACGATCAGCCAAGACACTGGTCACTAGGAAGCGAGGTACCCCGCAAAAAAAGAAGTAGGAAGAGAGGTGTTTCATCAAGCCAGCTCTCGGCCACATTCAAAGTGCTGCAAGCACGGTTCGCCTGAGATGTGCCGCAAGGTTTGCTGACCTGTTTACATGCTGAATAACAAAAAAGAGGAAATATTACGGCGCTACTATTTGTAACAGGATATGAGCCAGAATTAAGCGAGAATTGTGGCGAGTGTCCCATGCAATCAACTTCCATTATCACATGCGAGAACCCTCGAAGAGAACCAAATGTGTTGAAGATTGCTTTATCACATTTTAAAATTATAATAAGAGTGTAGACGCTCCTCCATCCGGTTCCTAGTACTAGTATAGTACGTACCTTTATAGACTATAGTAGTAGTACTAGTAAACTTTGCGCTTGGCTGTTCGCCTATTCGGGAAGTCGAACAATAATAGCACTAGTAGTATAGTGCATGCTTCTGGCAATCTGACACCGAATTAACTATTGCACGTCCACCGCTTTGGCGAGGGAGAGCTTGCATTAGTCAAAAGTTTCTCCTTGTCTTGCGAGCCACCGCGCAAGCTTCTCCCGTCTGCAACCTTCTCCTCATTTGGCAAGTTGACGAGACAAAGCAAAGTAATGCTAGTCCATACTGCCTCCTCTCCGGTTAATATGGCTTAATTTCAAAGCGAGATAAATACATCGCATGCATCCTTTGTATATTTGTAAAAATACGGTCGATGGACTTCATAATACGCTCATTGCGCTCAATATATATATATTCCGGTGTTTATACGGTCACTAGCTCACCCCGACCGAGTATGTGTGTGCATGCGTGTAGGTTGAGCACTTGAGTGTGACCGTGTGTGTTCCGTCGTGTGATCGGACATGCATGCATTAGAGGCGTCGCTGCGTTTTGCTTCCATGTGTAATGCGTGTGGATTTGCATCCACGTAGGGGGAGTACGTGTAGGGGCCACTAAGGAGCAGTCAAATCACACAGTAAGTTAGTCAAAATAAGCAACCATCATTTCACTCTTGAATGACACGTACGCAATATAAAACGGTTGATATGGAGAGAAAAATAAAACCACTATATATACACTAGCAGGAGCCTAAGCTACAAGCCTGCTTGCTTAGGTTGCTCTCTTCACAAGCATAGAATGACGGGCCTGATCCCGCAGCTGGGGGAAGGGAACAATGTTTTGCGTAGACACGGTCAACATCGGCGAGGAGAAAACCCACAGTCGGTGCGTCCCAATTGGGGGTCACCGCGGTATGGGCCGATGCCGCGTCCCAACCGCCCTTCTAGCTATAGCCCGACGTCCCAGGTAGTCCATCTTCCTTTTGGAGCCGGCTTGCTCCACTGTCGTAGCTCCATCTCCATGTCGATCTTTCTCTACTTCTACCGGCTTCTACTTGTGATGAGTTTATGTCTCATGAACTAGTGCCAATACTATTATTCTAATCACACTTCTTCATCATCTTTGCCATCAGGGATGCTCAGGTCGATTTTAGTGGAACTGCACAAAAGCATCGTATGATCCGAGGGTGCCAGCCGTCTTTCCTTCGACAGGTTCTCCCTGGCCAGGAAATTAAATCATGTTTAGGGCTTAGGGTTTAAGTTGCGGTGACCCCATGAGTAGTTTTCTTTCAGACACGCTCTCACAACTTTTTATTTAGTTGTGAAGTAAATATTAGCTATGATCATGAATCATTGAGATGCATCGACATGCGTGTTAGTTTTCCTTTGTATTTGATGGAATGTTGTAACAGGGCAACCTTGGAATAGGAATGAAAATGGAGTGGAAAGTTTTCGTTTTTAGGAGAAAAATGGAAACGGAGAGAAACCAACGTTTCATTTCGTTGGATCGCGCCATCGAGCAAAACCAACGTTTAAATCACGTCTGTCGTGTTCGTGTCTCACCCTCCTCCACGGCTCGACCCCACATGGTCGCTCGGCATGCCACTCACTGCAAACCGGGTATACGATAACTTTCTCGCCTGCTTGTCGATGGATCGCGCCATGGAGTACTAGCACTACTGGAAGAGATTGACGAGTTGGGGGAGGACAGCTAGCTGTATACGGACTCCCAAGAACTTTTTACATGCATGTTGTAGCCAGCTATTGCGACCTTTGAACACGGAGCAGCCGCGTGCACCCGGAAGCGGCACGGGCGACGCTCTCTCGGCTGGTGCACCGCTTCAATGTCGGCGCCAGTGAGAGGTCGCGTCCGCTCTGGCCAGGCATGAATGCAGCACTGACCGTTTCGGGCGAGAAGCACGCGGGGGTGATGAAGAGGGTTGGGGTTGGTCAGGACCGGCCGTGGCAGCGGTCCGGACGTGTGCAAACAAGAGATGTTGTACGTTAATATTGTTGTGTATATACTTAACAACGTAAATAATGTGCCAGTTGGACAAATATGATTGGAGATGGAGATGGAAATGGAATTTTACGTAAACATGGATATGCATGTCTATGTCTATGTGTGTGTGTGCGCGACGACTCTCGCGACCTGGAAGCGGGGGCGTGTTTTTGATCGAGTTTTCTTTCTTGGTATGTTAGAAAATCAGTTCGTCTAATTCACATCTAGATGTTATTTAAGGATATCACATCTAAGCTCCCACAAGTATATAATGTAGCAACAAGAAACAAAAAAAACTAGGAAAAAATATACCACAAACAGAGTGGACATCAACTTAGATGTTACATAACTATGTCACATCTAGATGTGTCCTAGACAGACCCTTAAAAAATTGTCCGCCAGTTTTCGTTTCTTTTTTCCGAGAGCAGCGTATTCTATTTAAAACCACTGCTATGGAGAGATTTTTTTACTCCATTATAGCCTCTTGTTTGATAGAGTTTCTCGCATCTCGCTCTCTCACCCTCTCCATATCAAAACAAGATGACAGTGTCCACTCTATCTCTCTCCTCGCCGGTGGTCATAGATCCAGCCGAATGACGTCCACTGCGGGAGATGAGGAGGTGCAGTGTTGGCGTTGTCGCCGTCGGCGATGGAGGAAGCCGATGCGCACCGTCCTCTCGGAACCGGCGCTGGCGCGGACGAAGACCCTCTGCGCCCTTGTTTGCTGTCGTCGTGTGGGCAGATCCCGCTCACCAGCCTAAACGACATCTCGCCCACCCGAGGTATAACTTCGTGTACTGGTCCAGCTCCCCAGGTCGCTGCGTGCGGGTTTTCTTCTATGCGACTACTCCCCAGCTCCCCATGCATAGTAGCTAGGGTTCGTCGGCTGGTCCAACATCACCTACTAGTACTATTATAGAGGAAATGCCACCCGAAAAGTTGACCTGATTTATGCCTCAGTGGAGGTATACATGTTGTTTCGACAAAAAGTACATGGTGGTTGTGCGGTCATTGTCCATATGGTGGTAGTAGTATCATTGGTTAAATGAAGAAATGCATTTTTTCTCAGGTATCCTGGTTTAGTTCCCATCAAGATAATTATGATGCTTCTGTTTGTTGGTGTACTTTTAATTAATTTTTATTGACAATTGAGATGTCATTGCTAACCCTTTTTATATTTTTGGAAACAGCGATGCGTGTCTCCATACCCGGGCATGTCTTCCTCAATTTTAGTGGAACTGCACAAAATTGGATGGCCATTGTTGTTCCGCCTCACTGTCCTCTGCCACATGGTTCTTCCTTCCTTGAGCTTGATTGATGAGAAGAAACATACCACAGTGAGGATTTGTCGAACTTCATAGGTGCCTCACCCAAACTTGATGCCAAATGGATGATGCATCACCACGATGACCTATCGATGCTCATGGTTGCGCCTCACGGTTGCGTCGGCTGGTGAAGCTGATCGATTTTCAGTGAAAAACAAGTTGTCTTCCATCAGTGCTCTTTGCTTGTTACGCACAAAGATGATATCCTTCGTCAGTTCACCTTGGTTGCGTTGGAGATGCACTCGTCTTTCACGTTGGTGCAATTTTATCACACAATTGGCTATGAACAAAATGTTTCCTCGAAGAAGGATCGACGTTGGTACTAAGAGCATAAGTTTTGTATTGATTTCTAAGCCTTCTCACAACTATGTCTCCAGCTCCCCTGTAATTTTATTTGTCCAGCTATTAACTTTGATTTAAAAATGGTGTGGACTAAAAACCGGATGGACGTAGTAGCCCTCCATTTTATTTACTCCATATCAGATTTGGTGAAGTCAAACTTTGTAATAATCTCAAACCTTTCCGATAATTGAAATTAAAATTCTTTATTTGTACACACTCTCACGTTTCCCATAATTTGGCGCATGTGTGGTTGTTCATAAGGGAGGGTAGTGCACCACATGTGAAGGGCTGAAGTGCGACCGGGGGCGTGGGGGTGGATCGTTAGTTCATCGGAGTAGTACTAGTTTTTTCACTGTACATTAAATAAAGAGTTTCGTTTCATACTTACACAATTTAAAAGCGATTGTTATGGATAGAATAAGAAAACCACTACACTATATATTAGTCGTATAAAATAGAGTACTATATGGACTCTGCTTCATAGACTTAGTGCAACTGCCTTTGGGTTTATGACAGGTTGGCCCAAAATGTGGATGTCTCACCTGTCATACAAAGCAGTCTTGATGAAGGCACCGGAGCTCAGTCCGTACTACATTAGTATATATATAAGTGGGAGCCTCAGCGCTAGTTCGCTAGGGTTTGCACTCTCCACACGCTCGCCGCACTACATATATGTTACATGCTGGAGGCTCAGCGTTTATTTGCTAGGGTTTGCTATGTTCAAAGTCTCTCACCCTCTCTTCACCAGATCTAAACAAGACTGTGTTGGCCTCTTGTCTCTCTCTCCCCCCACACAGCTTGTGAAGGAGGCGTCCGTATCCCGTCACACCGGGAAGGGGAGGAGGTGCAGCGTTCACTCTATCGCCTTCGGCGAGGGAGGCAATCCACTGCCGGCTGCGCTGTTCTCTTTCACCCAGCGCTTTGTCTTGGGAGGGCCACCGACCTTCTTCCTCGCTGCCGTGCGCGGTGTGGGCAGATCCGACCTCCGCCGCACGCCTTGCCACATCCCGGCGACCCTAAGGTATAAGTTTCTTTGAAACCATCGTTGCTCTAGCTGCATGTGGATCTTTTTCGATCTGTAGTCGAATCTAGGTCTTGGTTCAAAGAGGAAAGAAGGGTGCGGTGTCTTTGGAGCAAGAATCTAGGGCGTGGTTCAATGAGGAAAGGAGGGCGGAAAGTAGTAGAGGCTGGCTATCCAGCCGCTTTGTAGGTCGAAAAGGGAAAAAGGGGTAACCCGGTACACACATCTGTAAGGAACCGATCTCTTTGTTGAAAAGGGAAAGAAAGCGGGGGTCGGGTAGTTTGTGCAGGACTAGATTTGCTGCCCTCACATAGGAAGAAGGTTCTAAGAGAACAAATATGGGACCAGCGGATATATGTTGCTTGGCTACATACTCTGCATCACCCATTTATACGTGTGGACGCACAAGGTGTTGGCATGTCCCATACAACTATTTTGCTGTTGTTAATCTAAGAATGCCGCCGGAAAATTGAAGCAATGCCACTGTTAAGCGTAAATTACATTTTTTGACGAATGTTGTTTCAAGAGAATGTCTCTGTTAATATGAATCAATGCAACCGTTTTAGAAATGCTACTGTCCTACTTTGTTTTCCATCCAAGATAAGTTAGATGCTTCTTTACATCACCGTTTGTTTCATCCTCCTTTATTGGCAAGTAATTGTTTCCTTTTTTGCCTCTGTTAAAACAGGGGTATTGATTCAACTTGTTGCTATTGCGACATTTTGCTTCGCTACTCGAAACACTTATGTTTTAAGAGTGTTTTGTGTAGTTCAACTTGAATGTCACACCGGTGACTTTGCTTAATTTTGGTGGAACTGCACAAAAGGAGATCGAGATTTGTTTCCAGTCTTCGTGGCGAGTTGTTACAGATCTTGGTATCAACCACATGATGTGCAGTGTGCTTTGAGATGTTGTTCTACTTGTTTTGGTACTGTTTTAAATAAATGTTGAATTCAAGCTATTGTATTGCTGTATTTTCCCATTAAGTAGTGAACAAAAATGGGACCAACCCAGACATGATGCTTGTTGCTTTGTTACAACAAATTCAGCATCACCCCCTTTATAAGCTAGTAATTGATGCCACTCTCAGAATTAACTACTGAATCTTATTTCAAAACTGCAACACTTGTTAGGGATTGGCGGGATTACCATTTTTGTGGCCGCATGTTTCATCCTCCTTTATTAGCCAAGATGGTGATGCCTTTTTGCCTCTGTTTAACAGGGATATCTATTCAACTTGTTGCTATTGCGACATTTTGCTTCGCTCTGTGGAAACACTTTGCTTGATTTCAGTGCAAGCGCACAAAACAAGATTGGATTTCCTATTCGTGTTGGCAGATTAAGTATTTTATCTTGTCCGTCTCATGAAAGGTCGATGAGGCCTTCATCCACATGATTGTGCAGTGTGCTTTGAGATGTTGTGCTACTTGTATTGGTACTGTTTTAAATACATGTTGAATTGAAGCTATTGTATTGCTATCTTTTCCCATTAAGTAGTGAACAAAAATGGGACCAACCCAGACATGATGCTTGTTGCTTTTTTACAACAAACTTTGCATCACCCCCTTTATAATTAGATGGAAGCACATACTGTTGTTGCACTCACTCTCCCCTGGAACTGTTTATGCTTTTTGTTAATCTAATGCCGCTGGTAAAATTAAGCAATGCCACTCTCAGAATTAATTAACTACTGAATCTTAGTTCAAAACTGCAACACTTGTTAGGAATGGTACTATCACCTTTGTAGTTCTTTCTACATGTTTAACCAAGGTATTGTTAAGATAATGTCTCTGTTAAAATGAATCAGTTGCATTGTTTTAGGAATGGTACTTCTCTGCTTTGTCGTTCTTTATACATGTTGAAACAAGGCATTGTTAAGATAATGTCTCAGTCAATATGAATGAATCACAATAATGGAGGATTGCTACTCTCCTGCTTTGTTTCCCATTAAGATAAAGTTGATCAGTAGATGCTTTTCTTCTGGGAGTACAAGTCATCAACCGTTATTTCTCAGTAATTGTTTCCCTTATACCTATTGTTGCTTACAGGGATATCAAAATTAAAGCTCGGTTTTATTCCGACTTGATTTTAGTTGAAGCGCACAAAAGGAGCCAATGTGTCCAAGCCAAATCTTTGCATTCTTTGGGTCCAGTTGGTCATTCCACTTTGCGTAAAGAAGCGATCCTTTGTTTGCGCTACATTACAAAAGGAATGACCGAGAAGCTTTACTGAGTATTATTAGACACGGTGACATGACTAGTCTGCAGAGACCATTGGCAATTTAACAACATGTGGAGTGCCACAGGCAAAAGTGTCCAAACAAGTACAAGAAGCTACGACGGGACTCCACGAGCATAGGCATTACATATTTTGAATGGGAAAAGCTTGTCAAAGTTTAATCATTGATGTTAGCAAGAAGGCGTTAGTTTAATATATTGGAATTGGAAAACCTTGTCAAAATTTGCTCATTGATGTTAGCGGAAGACATGCATTTGATATTTTTGAGTGGGACACCCTTGCTATGAGCAGCGTCAGTGTTTTTTCCTATTCCTGTGTTCAGTTTAGAAGTAAATAGTTACTCTGCTGAGATATTCCTGTGTTAAGATTTTGTTCTGAATATTGTCTATGTAATGCCAGGCCTTGTGTTTGATTGCAAAATTGATCTTGGAATGTTGTGGCATGCGGCATCACGAGCTGTTCACCAAGCCTCCTGAGAATAATGCTTCGTATTGTTTTGCATGTCGATCTAATGCCAGTGATTTGCTTGTTAAGAAGATCATCCTCTTACATTGTTTCCGTGCTTAAGAAGTTCATCGGTGATGTTTCATTCATAGCCTATACGACAAGTCGGGTAGGTTAGACGTGAAACCATATGATCTTCCGACCAACTCATGATATTAGGCCGTGATTGGATCGTTGTTTTCCAACCAAAACCGCTTGTAAAACTGACACTTGTAAATTAAAGCAGATGGTCCCGGGCGAAGGCGCTTGGTTGGTCAATTTCGACTAGTAAAATGTCGGAAGTACTTCACATACGATAAAAACACTGAACAACACTCGGACGATTGCTAATCCAGCCGTTAGCTGTTGTTTCAGCCTTGCCCATGGATGGCATGATACGCACGTCGTGCATGTATCGTCTGGTAATGTCGTCCATATAGCGATTAACAAGTAAAATATACACTGGTCTCTCCAATTACACGTGTAACCCACCGGTTTTACTTACAGACCTCGGGCTCTCGGTTTCATTACGCCTGTATTTTACGCGTTGTTTCCGATGAAGAGTAAATTACACTTGTATGTTAATACAGGTTTGAAATAAACCAGAGCTCCCAAGCGCGGCCTTATCGTTTCATGTCGTCTCAGTTTCTTGAAGGTGCTCATAGGTGTCCGATGATCCTGGCTTCCTGAATGAGCAGTGGGCGCTGTATCAGACCATCCGTAGGGCCCGCGAGGCCCTCTCCGTTGTCCTTCGAGTTGTTGTGCTTGCCGTGGCGCCGAGCATTGTTAACATCGTCAATGAACATGAGGATTCAGAAGATGACTTTATTTTGACTGGATGACACTAGGGACCCACTAGGTCCATAGCCGTACGTACGAAAGTGCCTCCTTATTATGTACAACTATATTTTTTTTACTTTCTCTTGGTTTCTTGACATCATGGTCCCACACCATTGTCAACCTATGTAGTCAATATAAACGAGATAATTGCACAAGGTGCGATAGCAGATTGGGACCAAGCAGCTCGGCGGTATTTGTGTTTTTGAGGCGTGAGCACTGCAGAGTTTTTCTTGGCGATGATTTCGTTGTTGTTTAGAGGAGACCAGGGTATTAACTGGGAGGGCTATGGCCCATCTAGCCCAGGCTAGATATCCAGCCCAGATATTAAATTTTTCAAGATCAAAATGGCTAGCCCAGCTATACGTCTTTTTGAGGAATACCTAGGCAAGGTCAACTTGTTATTCTCCGCCCCGCTGGGCTGCAAATCTTTCCTAGGAGGGATGCATTAGGCTTAACAGGAAAATGGGCTTTAAAAATAATAAATGGGATGTAATTATAAAAACTGGGCAGTAACTATAAAAAATGCACCAAACACGAAATTAGTTTCTAAAATATTGTTTATGTATTTTGAAAATCTTAAATTTTCATCGTTGCGCGTGCAATGTTTCGTTGGATTTTTACGTAATAAAAGTTTATTTTTAATCTGACTAGAAATTTCGGGATAAAAATATTTCGGATGCCATCAAAATGTGGGAAATTTTATTGAATTATGTCTTCAACGGTTGGTTGAAATTATTAATCGTTGTCCTAGCTAGAAAATGGGATGTACTTTTAACAAACTGTAAATGGGCTGTTGTAAATTCCATTAGAATTCAAAAATGGGTTGTACATTCTTACAAAAGCATAAAATGGGCTATAAGTTCTCTGCCATACACTTGTGGGCCTACTAAGTGACGCGTCCCCTAAAAAAATAAGTTGACGCGTATGCAAGGTTTTGTCAACTTATTATAGTCAACACACGGTTCTAGCAGCAGTGGCCGTTGGATGTCTAGCCAATGGATGTCGTGCTTCTTCTTCAATCTCGTATATTCTTAGCTTCGGCCACCCAAAAAATGATTCCTCCCCCTGACATCTGGGGCACACCGTTTCGGAGGCTGACCTGTGGGCCTACTAAGTTGGAGCGTACCAAGGGCTTTGTAAACTTAGTAAATATAAATGATTCTAGCTTCAGTGACCGTACGATGTCAATCCAACGGCCGTAGTGCTTCTTCAACCTCTGGTCTTCTTAGTCCAGCCGCCCAAAGCAGCACCGGTCGTGCCGCTTTGCTCCACCTCCCATGGCCGGGCTTTGCCTTGAGGCCTCACCGCCCCCATACTACTCCCACCGCTGGCCAGGCCATCCCTCCACTCACCCACACCCCATGTTATTCTGCGGCGACGACAGCCTCACACCGTAGCCGAACCAGTGAACCTCATACTCCTCTCCGCGCGGGCTTCCACTACTGCATCCTCCCCGGCTCCGTGTCGTCCCCTTCCTAGGCCTCGCCGTCGTCCACCGCCCTGGTGCTCTCGGCACGGCGTGGTCAACATGGTCAACGACCGACTTCCATCGGAAGAAATCTTGTCGTGGAGAAAGCGGCATTTGGGTCCCGCAGCGGTCGCAAGGAAGTGCCTCCTTATTACGCGCAAAATAATTATTCCCCCACCTGACAGCAGGGACCCGCTGGACGGGCCACCTTATTCAGCGAAAAATGTTTCCCCACTGCGAGGGACCCACGGACGGGTCACCGTGTTCGCCAAAAACGTTTCCCCACGACTGCTAGGACCCACCAGCTACACCTTCGCGCAAGGAAGTGCGTCCCAAAAAACGATTAAGCCCCATTGCTGGAACCCACCAGCTACATCTTCGCACGCAAGGAAGTGCGTCTGGGCAAAAAAACCAAAACGATTCGCCCCCCTGACTGTTGGGACCCACCAGCTACATCTTCGCAGGCAAGGAATTGCCTGACAGTTGGGACCCACCTGGTCGAAGCGTACATAGCGTTGTCATTCTGGTCACGAACGTGTACGTACATATATACTGGTCGATGTAGAGGTGCGCACGTGTCGTAGTAGAGGCGCGTACGTGTCGTAGTAGAGGCGCGCACGTAGCATGTACACATACGTACAGCAGCCAGGGTGCAAGAAAGAAAATACGGCCACGTACGTACATAGAGGCAGGGTCTCAAACGCCTACTCGCGCATACGTCGGGCGAGGGCTCGTGTACATGGTTGGGTCAGAACGGAGAAACAGCGTCGTCGTCGTGTTCATGGGGAGGCAACGGAATGCGTCGTGTTCATGGGGAGGCAACGGAATGCGTCATGTTCATGGGGAGGGGTGTGGCGTACCGCAAAACGGAGGAAACGGACCTCCTACGATCGAAACGGGGGTCCTGTTGATCGGGAGGAGTGTGGCGTACCGCAAAACGGAGGAAACGGACCTCCAATGGTGAAGCAGGGTCCTGTTGATCGGGAGGGTGTGGCGTACGCAAAAGCGGACGAAAGCGGACCACTTACGGTCAAAGCGAGGGTCCTGTTGATCGGGAGGTGTGGCGTACGCAAAGCAGACGAACGGACCTCCCTACGGTCAAAGCAGGGGTCCTGTTCATCATCGGGTGGGGTGTGGCGTGCCGCAAAGCAGGACTCCACGGGATCTGTTCATCTCCACCTTCGACCTCCTCCAGCCTCCACACGGGCTACCGTCAACCTCCTCCAGCCTCCACGGGCTCATGTTCATCCAGCCTCCACCGCGCGCTACTCCACCGGCTACTGTTCAAACACCCTCCACGGGCACCCCTCCACCGTCTATTGTTCATCCAGCCCTCCACACCACGGGGTCCTGTTCAACCACCCCTCCACGGGCACCCCTCCACCGTCATTGTTCATCCAGCCCTCCACACCACGGGTCCTGTTCATCCAGAGGCAACGCCACCGCTCCTTTGTTCATCCAACCCCCATAGCGCTCCTTTGTTCATCAATCGATCGGCTTGATTAGCGGCGATGGCGAAGAATCGCTCGATCGGGTTCGATTAACAACCATTGATCGATCACTGCGGGTTCGATAGCAGCGTAGCCTGCGGTGCAATCGCTTGGGTTCGATTAGAGCCCAACGCCTCGCTTCGGGTTTAGTTAGAGCCAATGCCTCGCACAGCAGCGTCGTGTATGAGAAGCAGCATCGCTTCGGCCCCGACCTCCCACCGTAACCGGGAACTCCACGAAATTTTCCTCCCCTCGCTTCTACCACGGTTTTTCCGTCATGGGCGGCCCAAAGAATGTCATGTAGCTTCGTCTCCGGCCCGCCCGGAGACGAAAAGCCCATTTTCTGTCATGATTTTTTGTCATAGAAGTAGGAGCCCACCACATCTATGATGATACCGGGTTTTGTCACAATTATCGTCATAGAAGTGTCATATCTATGACAGAAAAAAAATTTGTTCGACCCAAAATGTCACGGGTGTGTCTTTTTTTTGTAGTGGAAAAAGAGGCGAATGGAAAAGAGAGGGCGAATACAACGGCAAGGGTGAAGTGGGGGAGAGGAAAACGAGAGGCAAATGGAAAATAATGTAATGCGGGAGATAAGGGTTTGTGATGGGTACTTGGTATGTTGACTTTTGCGTAGACTCCCCGGCAACGGCGCCAAGAAATCCTTCTTGCTACCTCTTGAGCACTGCGTTGGTTTTCGCTTGAAGAAGAAAGGGTGATGTAGTAAAGCAGCGTAAGTATTTCCCTCAGTTTTTGAGAACCAAGGTATCAATCCAGTAGGAGGCCACGCACGAGTCCCTTGCACCTACACAAACAAATAAAATCCTCGCAACCAACGCAATAAAGGGGTTGTCAACCCTCCACGGTCACTTACTAAAGTGAGATCGGATAGATATGATAAGATAATATGTTTGGTATTTTTATGATAAAGATGCACAGTAAAATAAAAGGCAATAAAAATAGCTAAGTGTTGAAAGATTAATATGATGGAAAATAGACCCGGGGGCCATAGGTTTCACTAGTGGCTTCTCTCGAGAGCATAAGTATTACGGTGGGTGAACAAATTACTGTTGAGCAATTGACAGAATTGAGCATAGTTATGAGAATATCTACGTATGATCATGTATATAGGCATCACGTCCGCGACAAGTAGACCGACTCCTGCCTGCATCTACTACTCTTACTCCACACATCGACCGCTATCCAGCATGCATCTAGAGTATTATGTTCATAAGAACAAAGTTACGCTTTAAGTAAGATGACATGATGTAGAGGGATAAACTCATGCAATATGATCTAAACCCCATCTTGTTATCCTCGATGGCAACAATAAAATACGTGCCTTGCTGCCCTCATCCTTTGGGAAAGGACAACCTTTGCAAGATTGAACCCAAAGCTAAGCACTTCTCCCATTGCAAGAAAGATCAATCTAGTAGGCCAAACCAAACTGATAATTTGAAGAGACTTGCAAAGATAACCAATCATACATAAAAGAATTCAGAGAAGATTCAAATATTGTTCATAGATAAACTTGATCATAAACCCACAATTCATTGGTCTCAACAAACACACTGCCAAAGAAGATTACATCGAATAGATCTCCACGAGAATCGTCGAGAACTTTGTATTGAGATCCAAAGAGAGAGAAGAAGCCATCTAGCTAATAACTATGGACCCGAAGGTCTGAGGTAAACTACTCACACATCATCGGAGAGGCTATGGTGTTGATGTAGAAGCCCTCCGTGATTGATGCCCCCTCCGGCAGAGCTCCAGAAAAGGTCCCAAGATGGGATCTCACGGGTACAGAAGGTTGCCGCGGTGGAATTAGGTTTTTGGCTCCGTATCTGGTAGTTTGGGGGTAAGTAGGTATATATAGGAGGAAGAAGTACGTCGATGGAGCAACATAGGGCCCACGAGGGTGGAGGGCGCGCCCAGGGAGGGTAGGCGCTCCCCCCTACCTCGTGCCTTCCTGGTTGATGTCTTGACGTAGGGTCCATGTCCTCTGGATCACGTTTGTTCCGAAAATCACGTTCCCGAAGGTTTCATTCCGTTTGGACTCCATTTCATATTCTTTTTCTGTGAAACCCTGAAATAGGCAAAAAAAACAGCTATTCTGGGCTGGGCCTCCGGTTAATAGGTTAGTCCCAAAAAAAATATAAAAGTGTATAAAAAAGCCCATTAATGTCCAAAACAGAATATAATATAGCATGGAATAATAAAAAATTATAGATACGTTGGAGACGTATCATATGGCTTCGGCAGACCACAGACGGATTATCAAATCCTTCATGGCCAATCCGGCCACCCTATGCAGTTCGGTCAGCTATTTCAGATGATCGCTGAGGGGCATCGGATGCTCTGGTGCAAGGTATTGTGACCAGAACAGCTTCTCCGTTGAGCTCCCCTCTTTGGCTCGGAAGAACTCCGCAGCATCAGCAACACTGCGAGGCAGATCCGCAAACGCTCCTGGAGAACTCCAAATCCGGGTCAGTAAGAGGTACCTTTCCTTCACAAATCTGCTCTACATAATAAAGGCCTTACCCGCCGCAATTTGCTTGGCCTCTTGGTTGTCCCGGAGGGCGCCCTGGGCTTCAACCCGGGCCTCTTGTGCGCTTTGGCGGACCTTAGCAAGTTCGGACTCTTGGTCTGTAATCTTGCGCTCCAAGGACTCACATTTCTTTACGGCGTCCTTGAGCTCCTACTGAACCTTCCCGACCCTTGACTCATGTTTTTTGCGGGTGGCTTGTTCCTTCTCTGCTTTCTTCTGGGCCTCAGTCAGCGCGTTCTTGAGGGACTCCACCTCGGTCGTAGGTCCTATGAAACATCATAATAGCACGATCAACACAAACAATTCATATCATTTTAGATCTGAATAGGCCATTGCATACCTTGCTTGTCCTCTAGTTGTTTTTTGACACGACCGAGCTCTTCATCGGCTTGCTCCAGCATCTGCTTCAGTTTGGAGACTTCGGCAGAATGGGAGGTCGCAGCCAGCATCGATGCCTGCTTATTCACATGGACACATATGATTAGTCTCCTGCGAAAACAATTCGATCCTCTATCCGGCCTTTCTTTTCGAACATCGGACAGAGTCTCAGGGACTACTGTCTATACTACGACATTATTTTTGCATAATTACTTCACATACCTCAAAGCCTGTTAGAAGGCTGACGCAGGCTTCGGTCAGTCCGCTCTTTGCGGACTGAACCCTCTCAACCATCGTACCCATAAGGATACGGTGTTCTTCCACAATGGAAGCACCTTGAAGCGGTTCCAATAGAGTATCCGGTGCCTCTGGATGGACAGAGGTCACCGGCAGAATAGGTGCACCTCCTTCTTTCAAGGGAGGCTGCTTACCTGATTCCGGAGCCGTATGGGCCTCCGAAATAGTATTCTGCTAGGGGCTGAATTGGGTATGGCCCCCATCGCCAGTTTCCAGGGGGTCTGCTCCCCATGTGTCCGGCGGCCGAGGTATCACCCTCTAGCACCACCTCGACGGCCTCCTGTACCTCTCCCTGGCCTAGGAGGGTCCTTCGGGACAACACTTCGGCATCGTCCGTGGTCTTGGGGGAGGAGGCCGGCGGAGGCGACTCGCTGTCCATCACATTTGGATCCAGCGAATTCCCCGAAGATGAGGATCGCTGGAGGTGGGCGTGAGCCGGACTGCAGTGCATGATTCAACATGTTAAAACCACGAAGTAAAGGAGCTGGATATATGTGTGCATAAGTGCCTTTGAGTACTTACGATCAGGCCAGGGCTTCTTCCTAGGACACCACTCAGGGCTGCTATCGGTGTCCGATTCGGAATTGTCTGCAAGGGAGACCCTCCCTTTCTTGGCCGCCTCCGCCTCTGCCTCCAGATCAGTGGAGGCCGCCCTTTTCTTTCGCCCCCCCTCGAGGGGAGAATTGCTTTCCTCCTCCTCCTCGTCGTTCTCGGCAGGGGAGGAGTGGTTTTTGGCGTCTTCGGACGTTGCGTCCGAAGTGCCTTTACGGCGGAGGCCGCTTCTTGCCTCTTGGCCCTTCTTCTTGGCCTTCTTCTCCGGCGCCTTGTAGGGCATCGGAACCAGCACCTTCGTCAGAAGTGGGATAACTGGGTTTTCGGGCAGCGAAGCCGGACACTGGATCCGCTCCGCCTTCTTTGTCCAGCCCTGAAAAGACAAATGGAGAAGCTTAGACATCTTCCTTGAATGCATGGGTAGAGGATACACCTTGAAATATGAAGAACTTACCGAACTGGCGGGATGATTCAGGTTATAGCGGCGGTCCTCGGTCGTCTTCGGCCACGATTGATTGGCCTTGAAAAGCACCTTCCAGATACCTTCGTGCATGGCACCGAAGAACTGTTGCAAGGTCTGGTGCTTGGCTGGATCGAACTCCTACAAATGGCAAGTCCGGCTTTGGCAGGGAAGGATCCCGCGAAAATGCATCACCTGGATCACATTGACAAGCTTGATGTTATTGTCCACCATGCTCTTGACGCGCGTCTGCGATCGCGACACCTCGTCGGCGGCCTTGATCCAGGCCCTTGTTTAGCCAGGAGGTAAGCCGCATTGGGGGCCCAGACTTTAATTCAGGAGCCGCGGCCCAGGTGGTGTCACGGGGCTCTATGACGTAGAACCACTGTTGTTGCCACCCTTTGACAGTCTCCACAAAGGTGCCTGTGGGCCATGTAACGTTGGACAGTTTGCTCACCATGGCGCCTCTGCACTGAGCATGTTGACCATCCACCACCTTCAGCTTCACATTGAATATCTTTAGCAAATATCCAAAGTGGGGTGGGATGCGGAGGAAGGCCTCGCACACGGCAATGAATGTCGAGATGTTGAGGAAAGAATTTGGGGCTAGATCATGGAAATCTAGCCCGTAGTAGAACATGAGTCCATGGACGAAGGGGTGGAGGGGAAATCCTAACCCGCGGATGAAGTGGGGGATGAATACCACCCTCTTGTTGGGATCCAGGATGGGAACGATTTGCCCCTTGGCCGGAAGCCGGTGGGCGATTTCCTGGGCCAAGTACCCCGCTTCCCGGAGCTCCGTGATGTTCTCCTCCGTGACGGAGGAGGCCATCCACTTGCCCTGCGCTCCAGATACGGACATGGTCGGAGTGATTATTGGGGGCGGAAAGGATGGAAGCTTGGGCGCTGGAGCTCGAGAACGGATGGGTAGAGAGGAAGAAGGCATGGGTGAAAGAGTGGATCATTATCCTCTTATAAAGGATGCGAATATCAAGCGCCTCCCCACTCGCCTTAAAACTCGCCTATTCCCCAAGGGTAGTGCGGACGGCGCGGTTGGATTACCCACACCCGTATTGATGAGAATCCCGTGATAACGGGACACGATCTCTGCTTCAACAAGACGTGCTAATGAAAACCGCATCTCGAAACATGGAGCGAGAGGCTGAAAAACGATTCGAAATAATAACCATGTAGGGACGTAACGTCTCGCTACAAAAGTTGTCAGTAGATGGGACGTGTTAAATACTATACACTTTGCGGATGTGTGTGTGGTGCCTGTTTTGCGGAGCCGGACACATTTTCTACGTTCAAGGACCACTTTGAAGTATTCGGAGGAGGAACCCGCCTTGCAATGCCGAACACAATATGTGTGTCGGACACATCACCATTGAAGCCTGGTTCAGGGGCTACTGAGGGAGTCTTGGATTAAGGGGTCCTCGGGCGTCCGGGCTGTGTGACGTGGGCCGAACTAATGGGCCATGATGATACAAGACATAAGAATTCTTCCCGTGTCCGGATGGGACTCTCCTTTATGTGGAAGGCAAGCTTGGTGTTCGGATATGAAGATTCCTTTCTCTGTAAACCGACTATGTACAAACCTAGGTCCCTCCGGTGTCTTATAAACCGGAGGGTTTAGTCCGTAGAGGCAATCATAATCATACAGGCTAGACATCTAGGGTTTAGCCATTATGATCTCGAGGTAGATCAACTCTTGTAAACCCCATATTCATCCAAGACAATCAAGTAGTAAGTAGGGTATTACCTCCATCAAGAGGGCCCTAACCTGGGTAAACATCGTGTCCCTGTCTCCTGTTACCTTCGATCCTCAAACGCACAGTTCGGGACCCCCTACCCGAGATCAGCCGGTTTTGACACCGACACCTGTTACCTTCAATCCTCAGAAGCACAGTTAGGGACCCCCTACCCGATATTGGCGGTTTTGACACCGACATTGGTGCTTTCATTGAGAGTTCCACTGTGCCATCGGCAGAAGGTTTGATGGCTCATTTGATCATCAACAACGATGTTGTTTCCGGGGAGAATAGCATCACCTGTTTGCTGCCTCTTCGGCGCTACTTCTGGATAGACTTCGATCAGTTCTTCTAATGGCTCTGCAGCAATCTCAGCACTTGTCTTCGCACCCTCACCATTAGCATGATCTTTTTAATATATGATGCAAATGGACTCCCAGTTCTTGATTACTTTTTTCTTGTAAGACTTTATATCCTTGCATGTCTTGTTAGCCTGCACAATAAACACAAGCCAATAGTAAAGTTGATACCTTGTTATTCTACATATGCAATCTATATAAACAATATGTACTCATGGTGGTTACCTCCACATATTTAGCCCAAACATCATCACTATCCATTGATAGCCTATTATTGGTCCAATACCAACCAAAACCACTTTGAGAAAAGGATTTTGCTTACGACCTCATAGTGATGATCCAAAGTCCTCATCCTTCCACTAATGTTCTCCTTTGTGATATCCTTATTACACTTAACCCTTCACATGCCTTATGGCATGTGTGTACACATGTGACTTACATCCATTTTGGGCATGGTCACCCATGTTGTGATGCTCAACAAGGATTTCAAGCAATGCATCATCCATCTCATCACCCCATGAGCAGTAATTTCTCCTCCATGTAGTTACTTCCTCGGCCATGGTTCTACAAGGAAATAAAATATTGTACATAATAGAAAAGGTTTGAGAAATACCATGATGGTAGAAACATAATGTCATCCATTAATTTCATGTAGGTGATGCATATACAAAATACCATAGGCATCATCACACTAGCAACTAGCTAGCTATACAAAACAAGACCACCACAGCTAGCTATACAAAAGAAGACCACCGTAGCTACCTATCATACTCTCATACTATTCCATCTCCAGTTCTCCTTGTGCCATAAGGTACTCAGCAAACATATCATCAGCTAGTTGTTGCCTAAAGTTGGACCATTCATTAGTGACTTGCACACCTCTAATGAAGATGTCATCATCTGTGGATCATCATTTGGCGCACCTGCTAGGTCACAATCCACTTCTGGCAATAGCAAATCATCCATGACATGTTGCCTATCCCTTGCAAAGTTGTGTAACACACAACAAGCATTAATAATTAGAATCTACAATGATATTTTATTTCATAGTAAGCAATTGTCATCTCACAGATTTATTTTATTTAACAACATATTAACTTTTGGTACCTGATCCTTTATGTAAAAGAAGGTTTGGGAATGCAAGAAAGCCCATTTTTTCTTGAACAGGCCAAATGTTCGCTCCACTACATTTCTAGCACGAGAATGGCGCAAGTTATATAACTCCTTCTCGGTCTGAGGTTGTTGTGCACTTGCAGACCATTCTTTTAGATGATACGAAGTGGACCTGAATGGAGCTAGAAATCCTTCTCCATTGGTATAACCAACATCCTGATACGTCTCCAACGTATCTATAATTTTTGATTGTTCCATGCTATTATATTATCCATCTAGGATGTTTTATATGCATTTATATGCTATTTTATATGATTTTTGGCACTAACTTATTAACCTAGAGCCCAGTGCCAGTTTCTATTTTTCCTTGTTTTTGAGTTTTACAGAAAAGGAATACCAAACGGAGTCCAATTGACGTTCCAATTTTTGATGATTATTTATGGACCAAAAGAATCCCCCGGAGTAAAAGAGTTGGGCCAGAAGAGTCCCGAGCCATCCACGAGGGTGGAGGGCGCGCCCCCTGCCTCGTGGACGACTCGGAGACCCTCCTGACGTGAGACCTATGCCAAAAATTCCTATAAATACACAAACCCCCAGAACATAACCTAGATCGGGAGTTCCGCCGCCGCAAGCCTCTGTAGCCACCAAAAACCAATCAGGACCCTGTTCTGGCACCCTGCCGGAGGGGGGATCCCTCACCGGTGGCCATATTCATCATCTCGGCGATCTCCATGACGAGGAGGGATTAGTTCAACCTCGGGGCTGAGGGTATGTACCAATAGCTATGTGTTTGATCTCTCTCTCTCTCTCTCTCTCTCTCTCTCTCTCTCTCTCTCTCTCTCGTGTTCTTGATTCAGCACGATCTTGATGTATAGCGAGATTTGTTATTATAGTTGGTGTTGGGGAATGTAGCAGAAATTCAAAATTTTCCTACGTGTCACCAAGATCTATCTATGGAGAAACTAGCAACGAGGGGAAGGAGAGTGCATCTACATACCCGTGTAGATCGCTAAGCGGAAGCGTTCAAGAGAAACGGGGTTGAAGGAGTCGTGCTGCGTCGTGATCCAAATCGCCGGAGATCCTAGTGCCGAGCAGACGGCACCTCCGCGTTCAACACAATACAGCCCGGTGATGTCTCCCACGCCTTGATCCAGCACGGAGAGAGGGAGAGGTTGAGGAAGACTCCATCCAGCAGCAGCACAACGGCGTGGTGGTGGTGGAGGAGCGTGGCAATCCTGCAGGGCTTCGCCAAGCACCGCGGGAGAGGAGGATTTCTTGGGAGAGGGGGAGGGCTGCGCCAGAACTTGGGTGTAGCTGCCCTCCCACCCCCACATATATATAGGGGCAAGGGAGAGGGGGGCCGGCCCCCTCAGATCCAATCTGAGGAGGGGGCGGCCGAGAGGTGCCTTGCCCCCCAAGGCAAGGCGCCCCTTTTGGGTTTCCCCAAGCCCTAGGCGCCTTGGGCCTTGGTGGGGTGCACAAGCCCACACAGGGCTGGTCCCTCCCACACTTGGCCCATGCAGCCCTCCGGGGCAGTGGCCCCACTTGGTGGACCCCAGGACCCTCCGGTGGTCCCAGTACATTACCGATAACACCCGAAACTTTTCCGGTGACCAAAACAGGACTTCCCATATATAAATATTAACCTCCGGACCATTCCGGAACTCCTTGTGACGTTCGGGATCTCATCAGGGACTCCGAACAACATTCGGTAACCACATACAAACTTCCTTTATAACCCTAGCGTCATCGAACCTTAAGTGTGTAGAGCCTATGGGTTCGGGAACCATGCAGACATGACCGAGACCTTCTCTGGTCAATAACCAACAGCGGGATCTGGATACCCATGTTGGCTCCCACATGTTCCAGGATGATCTCATCGGATGAACCACGATGTCAAGGCCTCAATCGATCCCGTATACACTTCCCTTTGTCTAGCGGTATTGTACTTGCCCGAGATCCGATCGTCGGTATGCCGATACCTTGTTCAATCTCGTTACCGGCAAGTCTCTTTAATTGTTCCGTAACACATCATCCTGTGATCAACCCCTTGGTCACATTGTGCACATTATGATGATGTCCTACCGAGTGGGCCCAGAGATACCTCTCCGTCTGCGGAGTGACAAATCCGATCTCGATTCGTGCCAACCCAATGCAGACACTTCGGAGATACCTGTAGTGCACCTTTATAGCCACCCAGTTACGTTGTGACGTTTGGTACACCCAAAGCATTCTACGGTATCCGGGAGTTGCACAATCTCATGGTCTAAGGAAATGATACTTGACATTAGAAAAGCTTTAGGATACGAACTACACGATCTTTGTGCTAGGCTTAGGATTGGGTCTTGTCCATCACATCATTCTCCTAATGATGTGATCCCGTTATCAACGACATCCAATGTCCATGGTCAGGAAACCGTAACCATCTGTTGATCAACGAGCTAGTCAATAGAGGCTTACTAGGGACATGGTGTTGTCTATGTATCCACACATGTATCTGAGTTTCCTATCAATACAATTATAGCATGGATAATAAACGATTATCATGAACAAGGAAATATAATAATAACTAATTTATTATTGCCTCTAGGGCATATTTCCAACAGTGTCCCACTTGCACTAGAGTCAATAATCTAGTTCACATCGCCATGTGACTAACACTCACAGATCACATCGCCATGTGACTAACATCCAAAGAGTTTACTAGAATCAATAATCTAGTTCACATCACTATGTTATTAACACTCAATGAGTTCTGGGTTTGATCATGTTATGCTTGTGAGAGTGGTTGTAGTCAACGGGTCTGCAAAATTCAGATCCCTATGTATTTCGCAAAACTTTATGTCATATCATAGATGCTGCTTCCACGCTCCACTTGGAGCTATTCCAAATGGTTGCTCCACTATATGTATCCGGTTTGCTACCCAGAGTCATTCGGATAGGTGTTGAAGCTTGCATCGACGAAACCCTTTATGCTGAACTCTTTATCACCTCCATAATCGAGAAACATGACCTTATTTACTCCAAGGACAATTTTGACCGCTGTCCAATGATCCATTTCCAGATCATTCTTGTGCCCCTTGACTGATTCATGGCAAGGCACACTTCGATCTTGATACACAGCATAGCATACTATAGAGCCTACGTTTAAGCATAGGGGCGACCTTCGTCCTTTCTCTCTTTTCTGCCGTGGTCGAGCTTTAAGTCTTAACTTCATACCTTACAACTCGGGCAAGAACTCCTTCTTTGGTGATCCATCTTGAACACCTTCAAGATTATGTCAAGGTATATGCTCATTTGAAAGTATTATTAAACATTTTGATCTATCTTATAGATCTTGATGCTTATTGTTCAAGTAGCCTAATCCAGGTTTTCCATTGAAAAACACTTTTCAAATAACCCTATATGCTTTCCAGAAATTCTACATCATTTCCGATCAACAATATGTCATTCACATATACTTATCAGAAATTCTATAGTGCTCCCACTCACTTCTTTGGAAATACAAGTTTCTCATAAACATAGTATAAACCCAAAATCTTTGATCATCTCATCAAAGCGTACATTCCAACTCCGAGATGCTTACTCCAGTCCTTAGAAGGATTTCTGGAGCTTTGCATACTTGTTAGCATCTTTCAGGATTGACAAAACCTTCTGGTTGTATCACATACAACCTTTCCTCAAGAAAACTGTTAAGGAAACAATGTTTTGACATCCTATATTCAAGATTTCATAAATAATGCGAATCGCTAATCCAATTCCAACAGACTCTTAGCATCGCTCTGGTGAGAAAGCCTCACCGTAGTCAACTCCTTGAACTTGTCGGAAAATATCTTTAACGACAAGTCGAGCTTTCTTAATGGTGATACTTACCATCATTTTCTGTCTTCCTTCTAAAATCCATCTTTACCCAACGTCCTTACGACCATCAAGTATTTCTTCCAAAGTCATGGATCCTCTCTCGGATGTTATGGCCTCGAGCCATTAAATTGAATCCGGGCCCACCATCGCTTCTCCATAGCTCGTAGGTTCATTGTTGTCTAGCAACATGACCTCTAAGACAGGATTGCGTACCACTCTGAAGTAATCTGGCGTCCTTGTCGACCTACGAGGTCCGGTAGTGACTTGATCCGAAGCATCATGATCACTATCATCAGCTTCCACTTCAATTGGTGTAGGTGCCACATGAACAACTTCTTGTGCCCTGCTACACTCCGGTTGAAGTGATGGTTCAATAACCTCATCAAGTCTCCACCATCCTCCCACTCAATTCTTTCGAGAGAAACTTTTCCTCGAGAAAGGACCCGTTTCTAGAAACAATCACTTTTGCTTCCGGATCTGAGATAGGAGGTATACCAAACAGTTTTGGGTGTCCTATGAAGATGTATTTATCAGTTTTGGGTTCGATCTTATCACGATGAAACTTTTTCACATAAGCGTCGCAGCCCCAAACTTTTAAGAAATGACAACTTAAGTTTCTCCAAACCATAGTTCAAAGCGATTAGTCTCAACGGAATTACGTGGTGCCCTATTAAAGTGAGTGCGGTTGTCTCTAATGCCTAATCCATGAACGATAGTGGTAATTCAATGAGAGACATCATGGTACGCACCATATCTAATAGGGTGCAACTATGATGTTCGGACACACTATCACACTATGGTGTTCCAGGCGGTATTTATTGTGAAACAATTTCCACAGTGTCTTAATTGCGTGCCAAAGCTCGTAACTCAGATACTCATCTCTATGTTCATGTCATAGACATTTTATCCTCTTGTCACGAAGATCTTTAACTTCACTCTGAAATTACTTGAACCATTCAATAATTCAGACTTGTGTTTCATCAAGTAAATATACTCAACATCTACTCGAATCATCTGTGAAGTAAGAACATGACGATATTCCTTTGTATGCCTCGGCACTCATTGGGCTGCACACATCAAAATGTGTTACTTCCAACAAGTTGCTATCTTGTTCCATCTTCTTGAAGCGAGGCTTTTCGGTCATCTTGCCCATGTGGTATGATTTGCATATCTCAAGTGATTCAAAATCAAGTGAGTCCAAGCGATCCATCTACATGGAGTTTCATCATGTGTATACACCAATAGACATGGTTAGCATGTCTCAAACTTTTCAAAAAGCAGAGTGAGTCCAAAGATCCATCAACATGGAGCTTCTTCATGCGTTTTATACCAATATGACTTACATGGCGATTGCCGCAAGTAAGTGGTACTATCATTACTATCTTATATCTTTTGGCATGAAAATGTGTATCACTACGATCGAGATTCAATAAACCATTCCTTTAGGTGCAAGACCATTGAAGGTATTATTCAAATAAATAGAGTAACCATTATTCTCCTTAAATGAATAACCGTATTGCGATAGACATAATCCAATCATGTCTATGCTCAACGCGAACACCAAATGATAATTATTCTGGTTTAATACTAATCTTAATGGTAGAGGGAGGCGTCGATGTTTGATCACATCAAACTTGGAAACACTTCCAACACACATTGTCAACTCACCTTTAGCTAGTCTCCGTTTATTCCGTAGCCTTTTATTTCAAGTTACTAACACTTAGCAACCGAACCGGTATCTAATACCCTGGTGCTACTAGGAGTACTAGTAAAGTACACATTAACATAATGTATATCCAATATACTTCTATCGACCTTGTCGACCTTCTCATCTACCAAGTATCTAGGGTGATTACGCTCCGATGGTTGTTCCCCTTATTACAGAAGCACTTAGTCTCGGGTTTGGGTTCAACCCTGGGTTTCTTCACTGGAGCAGCAACTGATTTGCCGTTTCATGAAGTACCCTTTTATTTCCCTTGCCCTTCTTGATACTAGTGGTTTCACTAACCATCAACAATTGATGCTCCTTCTTGATTTCTACATTCGCGGTGTCGAACATTGCGAATAGCTCAAGGATCATCATATCTATCCCTGATATGTTATAGTTCATCACGAAGCTTTTAGCAGCTTGGTGCCAATGACTTTGGAAAAACATCACTATCTCATCTGGAAGATTAACTCCCACTCGATTCAAGTGATTGTGGTACTCAGACAATCTGAGCACAAGCTCAACGATTGAGATTTTCTCCCTTAGTTTGCAGGCTAAGAGACTCGTCGGAGGTCTTATATCTCTTGACGTGGGCACGAGCCTAAAATCCCAATTTCAGCCCTCGAAACATCTCACATGTTTTTCGAGTTTCGAAATCGTCTTCGGTGCCTCAACTCTAAACCGTTTAACATTACTGAACTATACGTAGTTATCAAAACGTGTATGTCAGATTTTCGCAACATCCAGAGACGACGTTTGAGGTTCAGCACACTGAGCGGTGCATTAAGGACATAAGCCTTCTACGAAGCAACGAGGACAATCCTCATTTTACGGACCTAGTCCGCATAATCGCTACTATCAACTTTCAACTAAATTTTCTCTAGGAACATATCTAAACAGTAGAACTAAAGCACGAGCTTACGACATAATTTGCAAAGATCTTTTGACTATGTTCAGGATAAATAAGTTCATCTCATGAACTCCCACTCAGATAGACATCCCTCTAGTCATCTAAGTGATTACATGATCCGAGTCAACTAGGCCGTGTCCGATCATCACGTGAGACGGACTAGTCATCATCGGTGAACATCTTCATGTTGATCGTATCCTCCATACGACTCATGCTCGACCTTCGGTCTCTTGTGTTCGAGGCCATGTCTGTACATGCTAGGCTCGTCAAGTTAACCTAAGTGTTTGGCGTGTGTAAATCTGGCTTACACCCGTTGTATGTGAGCGTAAGAATCTATCACACCCGATCATCACGTGGTGCTTGAAGCAGCGAACTTTCCTGGCAGTTGCACAGTTAGGGGGAACACTTTCTTGACATTTTAATGAGGGATCATCTTATTTACTACCGTCGTTCTAAGCAAATAAGATGTATAAACATGATAAACATCACATGCAATCAAATAGTGACATGATATGGCCAATGTCATTTTGCTCCTTTTGATCTCCATCTTCGGGGCTCCATGATCATTATCGTCACCAGCATGACACCATGATCTCCATCATTGTGTCTTCATGAAGTTGTCTCGCCAACTATTACTTCTACTACTATGGCTACCGGTTAGCAATAAAGTAAAGTAATTACATGGCGTTGTTCAATGACACGCAGGTCATACAATAAATTAAGACAACTCCTATGGCTCCTGCGGTTGTGATACTCATCGACATGCAAGTCGTGATTCCTATTACAAGAACATGATCAATCTCATACATCACATATCATTCATCACATTCTTCTTGGCCATATCACATCACATAGCATACCCTGCAAAAACAAGTTAGACGTCCTCTAATTTTGTTTGCATGTTTTACGTGGCTGCTATGGGTTTCTAGCAAGAACGTTTCCTACCTACACAAAACCACAACGTGATATGCCAATTGCTATTTACCCTTCATAAGGACCCTTTTCATCGAATCCGTTCCGACTAAAGTGGGAGGCGGCACCGCTAGCCACCTTATGCACCAAGTGCATGTCGATCAGTGGAACTTTGTCTCACGTAAGTGTACGTGTAAGGTCGGTCTGGGCCGCTTCATCCCACAATACCGTCGAAACAAGATTGTACTAGTAACGGTAAGCATATTGAACAAAATCAACGCCCACAACTACTTTGTGTTCTTCTCGTCCAAAGAATCTACGCAATAGACCTAGCTCATGATGCCACTGTTGGGGAACGTAGCAGAAATTCAAAATTTTCCTTCGTGTCACCAAGATCTATCTATGGAGAAACTAGCAACGAGGGAAGGAGAGTGCATCTACATACCCTTGTAGATCGCTGAGCGGAAGCGTTCAAGAGAACGGGGTTGAAGGAGTCGTACTCGTCGTGATCCAAATCACCGGAGATCCTAGTGCCGAACGGACGGCACCTCCGCATTCAACACACGTACAGCCCGGTGACGTCTCCCACGCCTTGATCCAGCAAGGAGAGAGGGATAGGTTGAGGAAGACTCCATCCAGCAGTAGCACAACAGCGTGGTGGTGGTGGAGGAGCGTGGCAATCCTGCAGGGCTTCACCAAGCACCGCGGGAGAGGAGGAGTTCTTGGGAGAGGGGGAGGGCTGCGCCAGAACTTGGGTGCGGCTGCCCTCCCACCCCCACATATATATAGGGGCAAGGAGAGGGGCGGCCCCTCGGATCCAATCTGAGGAGGCGGCGGCGAGGTGCCTTGCCCCCCCAAAGGCAAGGCGCCCCTTTAGGGTTTCCCCCAAG
Organism: Aegilops bicornis; assembly: GCA_021605145.1. Lineage (NCBI taxonomy): Eukaryota > Viridiplantae > Streptophyta > Magnoliopsida > Poales > Poaceae > Aegilops > Aegilops bicornis. The sequence continues at coordinate 613,715,407 of CM038672.1, read as the reverse complement.
CCCTAGGCGCCTTGGGCCTTGGTGGAAGTGCACCAGCCACACAGGGCTGGTCTCCTCCCACACTTGGCCCATGCAGCCCTCGGGGCAGTGGCCCCACTTGAGTGGAACCCGGGACCCTCCCGGTGGTCCCGTGCGTTACCGATAACACCGAAACTTTTCCGGTGACCAAAACAGGACTTCCCATATATAAATCTTTACCTCCGGACCATTCCGAACTCCTCGTGACGTCCGGGATCTCATCCGGGACTCGAACAACATTAGGTAACCACATACAAACTTCCTTTATAACCCTAGCGTCGCCATCGAACCTTAAGTGTGTAGACCCTACGGGTTCGGGAACCATCTTGAACATGACCGAGACATTCTCTGGTCAATAACCAACAGCGGGATCTGGATACCCATGTTGGCTCCCACATGTTCCACGATGATCTCATCGGATGAACCACGATGTCAAGGACTCAGTCGATCCCGTATACACTTCCCTTTGTCTAGCGGTATTGTACTTGCCCGAGATTCGATCGTCGGTATGCCGATACCTTGTTCAATATCGTTACCGGCAAGTCTTTTTACTCGTTCCATAACACATCATCCCATGATCAACCCCTTGGTCACATTGTGCACATTATGATGATATCCTACCGAGTGGGCCTAGAGATACCTCTCCGTCACACGGAGTGACAAATCCCAGTCTTGATTCGTGCCAACCCAATAGACACTTTCGGAGATACCTGTAGTGCACCTTTATAGCCACCCAGTTACGTTGTGACGTTTGGTACACCCAAAGAATTCCTACGGTATCCGGGAGTTGCACAATCTCATGGTCTAAGGAAATGATACTTGACATTAGAAAAGCTTTAGCATACGAACTACACGATCTTTGTGCTAGGCTTAGAATTGGGTCTTGTCCATCACATCATTCACCTAATGATGTGATCCCGTTATCAACGACATCCAATGTCCATGGTCAGGAAACCGTAACCATCTGTTGATCAAGGATCTAGTCAATAGAGGCTTACTAGGGGCATGGTGTTGTCTATGTATCCACACATGTATCTGAGTTTCCTATCAATACAATTATAGCATGGATAATAAATGATTATCATGAACAAGGAAATATAATAATAACTAATTTATTATTGCCTCTAGGGCATATTTCCAACAGTTGGATCTTATGATGTTTCTCCCCCTCTACTCTCTTGTAATGGATTGAGTTTTCCCTTCGAAGTTATCTTATCGGATTGAGTCTTTAAAGATTTGAGAACACTTGATGTATGTCTTGCGTGGGATACCCATGGTGAAAATGGGGTATTCTATTGATTCACTTGATGTATGTTTTGGTGATCAACTTGCGGGTTCCTGACCTTGGGGATCTATGCATAGGGGTTGGCACACGTTTTAGTCTTGACTCCCCGGCAGAAACTTTGGGGCACTCTTTGAAGTTCTATGTGTTGGTTGAATAGATGAATCTGAGATTGTGTGATGCATATCGTATAATCATACCCACGGATACTTGAGGTGACATTGGAGTATCTAGGTGACATTAGGGTTTTGGTTGATTTGTGTCTTAAGGTGTTATTCTAGTATGAACACATGATAGATCGAACGGAAAGAATAGCTTCGTGTTATTTTACTACAGACTCTTGAATAGATCGATCAGAAAGAATAACTTTGAGGTGGTTTCGTACCCTACAATAATCTCTTGGTTTGTTCTCCGCTATTAGTGACTTTGGAGTGACTATTTATTGCATGTTGAGGGATAGTTATATGATCCGATTATGTTATTATTGTTGAGAGAACTTGCACTAGTGAAAGTATGAACCCTAGGCCTTGTTTCAACGCATTGCATTACCATTTGTGCTCACTTTTATCATTAGTTACCTTGCTGTTTTTATATTTTCAAATTACAAAAACCTATATCTACCATCCATATTGCATTTGTATCACCATCTCTTCACCGAACTAGTGCACCTATACAATTTACCATTGTATTGGGTGTGTTGGGGACACAAGAGACTCTTTGTTATTTGGTTGTAGGGTTGTTTGAGAGAGACCATCTTCATACTACGCCTCCCACGGATTGATAAACCTTAGGTCATCCACTTGTGGGAAATTTGCTACTGTCCTACAAACCTCTGCACTTGGAGACCCAACAACGTCTACAAGAAGAAGGTTGCGTAGTAGACATTAAGAAATTTCTGGCGCCGTTGCCGGGGAGGTGAGTGCTTGAAGGTATATCTTTAGATCTTGCAATCGAATCTTTTTGTTTCTTATTTTATCACTAGTTTAGTCTATAAAAGAAAACTAAAAAATGGAATTAAGGTTGCCTCATATGCTTCATCTTTTTAATGTCTTTCGTGAAAATGATGGGAAGGAAAATTGTGCTCAAGTACTAGAAGAAGAATTACATAGAATGCTTGGCATAAAATATGTGAATGATGAGAATGATTGCAATGTTGTTAGCATGAATTCTTTGAATACCCATGATGCTAATGATATGCAAAGCCACAAGCTTGGGGATGCTATGTTTGATGAAGATGATATGTTTAGTCCCCCAAGTTTTGATGAGCAAATTTATTATGATGAAAGCATGCCTCCTATTTATGATGATTATTGTGATGACATGTATGCTATAAAGAATAAATATAACCATGAAAATTGTCATCATGGTTTTAATTTTCAATTGGATTATGCTTCACATGATAGTTATTTTGTTGAGTTTGCTCCCACTACTATTCATGAGAACAAATTTGCTTATGTGGAGAGTAATAAAATTTCTATGCAAGTAGATCATGGAAAGAATGCTTTATGTGCTGTTTATATGATTGAATTCATTCATGATGCTACTTAAAATTATTATGAGGGAGGAACATATGCTTGTAGGAATTGCAATAATATCAAGTTTCCTCTCTATGTGCTTAATTAAAGTTTTAAAGTTATGCTTGTTTTGCCTTCCTATGCTAGTTGATTATTGTTCCCATAATTTGTTTGCTCACAAAATCCCTATGCATAGGAAGTGGGTTAGACTTAAATGTGCTTTCCATGTGTTTCATGATGCTCTCTTTATGTTTCCATTCTTATCTTTTATGTGAGCATCATTGAAATCGTCATGCCTAGCTAGGGGCGTTAAACGTTAGCGCTTGTTGGGAGGCAACCCAATTTTACTTTTTTTTTTGCTTTTGCTCCTGTTTAGTAATAAATAATTCATCTAGACTCTGTTTATATGTGATTTTATTGTTTTAATTAGTGTTTGTAACAAGTAGAACCTTTGGGAAGACTTGGGTGAAGTCTATGCGATCTTGCTGTAAAAAATTAGAATTTTTTGGGCTCACAAGATTAACTGCCATTTTTTACTGGAGAGTCCTTTTAGGTTGATTCTTTTTGAAGATGATTAATAGACAAATTCCTCAGGTCCACCAATTTATTTCAGAATTTGGAGTTACAGAAGTATTCAAATGATACAGATTACTACAGACTGTTCTGTTTTTGATAGATTTTGTTTTCTATGTGTTGTTTGCTTATTTTGATGAATCTATGAGTAGTATCGGAGGGTCTGAACCATAGAGAAGTTGGAATACAGTGATATTACACCAATATGAATTTAGAATGAGTTCACAACAGTACCTAAGTTGTGATTTATTTTCTTATACTAACAGAGCTTACGAGTTTTCTGTTGAGTTTTGTGTTATGAAGTTTTCAAGTTTTGGGTAAAGATTCGATGGACTATGGAATAAGGAGTGGCAAGAGCCTAAGCTTGGGGATGCCCAAGGCACCCCAAGGTAATATTCAAGGACAACCAAGAGCCTAAGCTTGGGGATGCCCCGGATGGCATCCCCTCTTTCGTCTTCGTTCATCGCTAACTTTACTTGGAGCTATATTTTTATTCACCACATGATATGTGTTTTGCTTGGAGCATCATTTTATTTTATTTTGTTTTTCTTGCTATTTGAATAAAATACCAAGATCTTAAATTATTAAATGTTAGAGAGTCTTCACATAGTTACATAATTATTCAACTACTCATTGATCTTCACTTATATCTTTTGGAGTAGTTTGTCATTTGCTCTAGTGCTTCACTTATATCTTCCTAGAACATGGTGGTAGTTTTATTTTGAAGAAATTGTTGATCTCTCATGCCTCACTTATATTATTTTGAGAGTCTTTTAGAACAGCATGGTAATTTTCTTTGGTTATAAAATTAGTCCTAATATGATGGGCATTCAAGATGGGTATAATAAAAACTTCCATATAGAGTGCGTTGAATACTATTAGAAGTTTGATAGTTGATGATTGTTTTTGAGATATGAAGATGGTAATATTAGAGTCGTGCTAGTTGAGTAATTGTGAATTTGAGAAATACTTGTGTTGTGGTTTGCAAGTCCCGCATCATGCACGTATGGTAACCGTTGTATGACAAATTTGAAGCAGGAGGTGTTCTTTGATTGCCTTCCTTATAAGTGGCGGTCGGGGACGAGCGATGGTCTTTTCCTACCAATCTATCCCCCTAGGAGCATGCGCGCAGTGCTTGGTTTTGATGACTTGTAGATTTTTGCAGTAAGTATGTGAGTTCTTTATGACTAATGTTGAGTCCATGGATTATACACACTCTCACCCTTCCATCATTGCTAGCCTCTTCAGTACCGTGCATTGCCCGTTCTCACCTTGAGAGTTGGTGCAAACTTCGTCGGTGCATCCAAACCCCGTGATATGATACGCTCTATCACACATAAACCTCCTTACATCTTCCTCAAAACATCCACCATACCTACCTATTATGGCATTTCCATAGCCATTCCGAGATATATTGTAATGCAACTTTTCACCGTTCCGTTTATTATGACACGCTTCATCATTGTCATATTGCCTTGCATGATCATGTAGTTGACATCGTATTTGTGGCAAGGCCACCAAGCATAATTTTTCATACATGTCACACTTGTTTCATTGCCCGTCCCGGTACACCGCTGGAGGCACTCATATAGAGTCATATTTTGTGCTAGTATCGAGTTGTAATCATTGAGTTGTAAATAAATAGAAGTGTGATGATCATCATTAATAGAGCATTGTCCCATGAAAAAAGGAGAAAGGCCAAATAAAAAAAGGAAAGGCCAAATAAAAAAAGGAGAAAAAAAAGAAAGGCCAAATAAGAAAAAGGGAAGGCCCAAAAAAAAGAAAAGAAGGGACAATGCTACTATACTTTTTCCACACTTTTGCTTCAAAGTAGCATCATGATCTTTATGATAGAGAGTCTCTTATTTTTTCACTTTCATACACTAGTGGGAATTTTCCATTATAGAACTTAGCTTGTATATTCCAACAGTGGGCTTCCTCAAATGCCCTAGGTCTTCGTGAGCAAGCAAGTTGGATGCACACCCACTTAGTTTCTTTTGTTGAGCTTTCATACATTTATAGCTCTAGTGCATCCGTTGCATGGCAATCCCTACTCCTTGCATTGACATCAATTGATGGGCATATTGTTGGGGAACGTAGTAATTTAAAAAAAATTCCTACGCACACGCAAGATCATGGTGATGCACAGCAACGAGAGGTGAGAGTGTTGTCCACGTACCCTCGTAGACCGAAAGCGGAAGCGTTAGCACTGTAGCGGTTGATGTAGTCGTCGTCTTCACGATCCGACCGATCAAGTACCGAGCATACGGCACCTCCGAGTTCAGCACACGTTCAGCCCGATGGCGTCCCTCGAACTACGATCCAGCCGAGTGTTGGGGAGAGTTTCTTCAAAGCGATGGCGTGGTGGCGATGATGATGTTCTACCGATGCAGGGCTTCGCCTAAGCACCGCTACAGTATTATCGAGGTGGACTATGGTGGAGGGGGGCACCGCACACGGCTAAAAGATTAAACAGATCAATTGTTGTGTCTTTGGGGTGCCCTCCTGCACCCGTATATAAAGTATCAAGGGGGTGCGGCCGGCCAAGGGAGAGGGCGCGCCAGGAGGAGTCCTGCTCCTACCGGGAGTAGGACTCCCCCCCCCCCTTTTCCTTGTTGGACTAGGAGAGAGAGGGGAAAGAGGTGGAGGAGAAGAAGGAAGGGGGGCGCCGCCCCCTCTCCTTGTCCTATTCGGACTAGGGGGGAGGGGGCACGGCCCTTGCCCTGGCCGCCTCTCCTCTCTTCCACAAAGGCCAAATAAGGCCCATTAAGTCCCCGGGGGGTTCCGGTAACCTCCCGGTACTCCGGTAAAATCCTGATTTCACCCGGAACATTTCCGATATCCAAACATAGGCTTCCAATATATCAATATTTATGTCTTGACCATTTCAAGACTCCTCGTCATGTCCGTGATCACATCCGGGACTCCGAACAACATTCGGTACATCAAAACATATAAACTCATAAATAACTGTCATCAAAATGTTAAGCGTGCGGACCCTACGGGTTCGAGAACTATGTAGACATGACCGAGACACGTCTCCGGTCAATAACCAATAGCGGAACCTGGATGCTCATATTGGCTCCTACATATTCTACGAAGATCTTTATCGGTCAGACCGCATAACAACATACGTTGTTCCCTTTGTCATCGGTATGTTACTTGCCCGAGATTCGATCGTCGGTATCTCAATACCTAGTTCAATCTCATTACCGGCAAGTCTCTTTACTCGTTTCGTAATACATCATCCTGCAACTAACTCATTAGTTGCAATGCTTGCAAGGCTTAAGTGATGTGCATTATCGAGAGGGCCCAGAGATACCTCTCTGACAATCTGAGTGACAAATCCTAATCTTGAAATACGCCAACCCAACAAGTACCTTCGGAGACACCTATAGAGCACCTTTATAATCACCCAGTTATGTTGTGACGTTTAGTAGCACACAAAGTGTTCCTCCGGTAAACAGGAGTTGCATAATCTCATAGTCATAGGAACATGTATAAGTCATGAAGAAAGCAATAGCAACATACTAAACGCTTGTGTGCTAAGCTAACGGAATGGGTCATGTCAATCACATCATTCTCCTAATTATGTGATCCCTTTAATCAAATGACAACTCATGTCTATGGTTAGGAAACATAACCATCTTTTATCAACGAGCTGGTCAAGTAGAGGCATACTAGTGACACTCTGTTTGTCTATGTATTCACACATGTATTATGTTTCCGGTTAATACAATTCTAGCAGGAATAATAAACATTTATCATGATATAAGGAAATAAATAATAACTTTATTATTGCCTCTAGGGCATATTTCCTTGATCTCCCACTTGCACTAGAGTCAATAATCTAGATTACACAGTAATGATTCTAACACCCATGGAGCCTTGGTGTTGATCATGTTTTGCTCGTGGAAGAGGCTTAGTCAACGAGTCTGCAACATTCAGATCCGTATGTATCTTGCAAATTTCTATGTCTCCCACTTGGACCAAATCCCGGATGGAATTGAAGCGTCTCTTGATGTGCTTGGTTCTCTTGTGAAATCTGGATTCCTTCGCCAAGGCTATAGCTCTAGTATTGTCACAAAAGATTTTCATTGGACCCGATGCACTAGGTATGACACCTAGATCGGATATGAACTCCTTCATCTAGTCTCCTTCATTTGCTGCTTCCGAAGCAGCTATGTACTCCGCTTCACACGTAGATCCCGCCATGACGCTTTGTTTAGAACTGCACCAACTGACAGCTCCACCATTCAATGTAAACACGTATCCGGTTTGCGATTTAGAATCGTCTGGATCAGTGTTAAAGCTTGCATCAACATAACCATTTACGATGAGCTCTTTGTCACCTCCATAAACGAGAAACATATCCTTAGTCCTTTTCAGGTATTTCAGGATGTTCTTGACCGTTGTCCAGTGATCCACTCTGGATTACTTTGGTACCTCCCTGCTAGACTTATAGCAAGGCACACATCAGGTCTGGTACACAGCATTGCATACATGATAGAGCCTATGGCTGAAGCATAGGGAACATCTTTCATTTTCTCTCTACCTTATGAAGTGGTCGGGCATTGAGTCTTACTCAATTTCACACCTTGTAACACAAGCAAGAACTCTTTCTTTGCTTGATCCATTTTGAACTTCTTCAAAAACTTTGTCAAGGTATGTGCTTTGTGAAAGTCCAATTAAGCGTCTTGATCTATCTCTATAGATCTTAATGCCCAATATATAAGCAGCTTCACCGAGGTCTTTCATTGAAAAAACTCTTATTCAATTATACTGTTATGCTATCCAGAAATTTTATATCATTTCCAATCAGTAATATGTCATCCACATATAATATCAGAAATGCTACAGAGCTCCCACTCACTTTCTTGTAAATACAGGCTTCTCCAAAAGTCTGTACAAAACCAAATGCTTTGATCACACTATCAAAGCGTTTATTCCAACTCCGAGAGGCTTGCACCAGTCCATAAATGGATCGCTGGAGCTTGCACACTTTGTTAGCTCCTTTTGATTGACAAAACCTTCTGGTTGCATCATATACAACTCTTCTTCCGTAAATCCATTCAGAATGCAGTTTTGACATCCATCTGCCAAATTTCATAATCATAAAATGCGGCAATTGCTAACATGATTCGGACAGACTTAAGCATCGCTACGGGTGAGAAGGTCTCATCGTAGTCAATCCCTTGAACTTGTTGAAAACCTTTCGCAATAAGTCGAGCTTTGTAGACAGTAACATTACCGTCAGCGTCAGTCTTCTTCTTGAAGATCCATTTATTCTCAATTGCTTGCCGATCATCGAGCAAGTCAGCCAAAGTCCACACTCTGTTCTCATACATGGATCCCATCTCGGATTTCATGGCCTCAAGCCATTTTGCGGAATCTGGGCTCACCATTGCTTCTTCATAGTTCGTAAGTTCATCATGGTCTAGTAACATGACTTCCAGAACAGGATTGCCGTACCACTCTGGTGCGGATCTTACTCTGGTTGATCTACTGAGGTTCAAGAACAACTTGATCTGAAGTTCCATGATCATCATCATTAACTTCCTCACTAATTGGTGTAGGTGTCACAGGAACAGATTTCTGTGATGAGTTACTTTCCAATAAGGGAGCAGGTACAGTTACCTCATCAAGTTCTACTTTCCTCCCACTCACTTCTTTCGAGAGACACATTTTTCCGATTTGGGTTCGATCTTATCAGGTTGAAGCTTTTTCACATAAGCATCGCAGCCCCAAACTTTAAGAAACGACAACTTTGGTTTCTTGCCAAACCACAATTCATAAGGCGTTATCTCAACGGATTTTGATGGTGCCCTATTTAACGTGAATGTGGCCGTCTCTAAAGCATAACCCCAAAACGATAGCGGTAAATCAGTAAGAGACATCATAGATCACACCATATCTAGCAAAGTACGATTATAACGTTCGGACACACCATTACGCTGTGGTGTTCCGGGTGGCGTGAGTTGTGAAACTATTCCGCATTGTTTCAAATGTAGACCAAACTCGTAACTCAAATATTCTCCTCCATGATCAGATCGTAGAAACTTTATTTTGTTGTTACGATGATTTTCAACTTCACTCTGAAATTCTTTGAACTTTTCAAATGTTTCAGACTTATGTTTCATTAAGTTGATATACCCATATCTGCTTAAATCATCTGTGAAGGTGAGAAAATAATGATATCCGCCACGAGCCTCAACATTCATCGGACCACATACATACGTATGTATGATTTCCAACAAATCTGTTGCTCTCTCCATAGTACCGAGAAGCAGCGTTTTGGTCATGTTGCCCATAAGGCACGGTTTGCAAGTACCAAGTGATTCATAATCAAGTGGTTACAAAAGTCCATCAGTATGGAGTTTCTTCATGCGCTTTACACCGATATGACCTAAACGACGGTGCCACAAATAAGTTGCACTATCATTATCAACTATGCATCTTTTGGCTTCAACATTATGAATATGTGTATCACTACTATCGAGATTCAAAAAATAGACCACTCTTCAAGAGTGCATGACCATAAAAGATATTACTCATATAAATAGAACAGCCATTATTCTCTGATTTAAATGAATAACCGTCTCGCATCAAACAAGATCCAGATATAATGTTCATGCTCAACGCTGGCACTAAATAACAATTATTTAGGTCTAAAACTAATCCCGAAGGTAGATGTAGAGGTAGCATGCCGACCGCGATCACATCGACTTTGGAACCATTCCCCACGCGCATCGTCACCTCATCCTTGGCTAGTGTTTGCTTAATCCGTAGTCCCTGTTTCGAGTTGCAAATATTAGCAATGTAACCGATATCAAATACCCGGGTGCTACTACGAGCTCTAGTAAGGTACACATCAATAACATGTATATCACATATACCTTTGTTCACCTTGACATCCTTCTTATCCGCCAAATACTTGGGGCAGTTCCGCTTCCGGTGACCGGTCGCTTGCGGTAGAAGCACTCGATTTCAGGCTTAGGTCCAGACTTGGGTTTCTTCTCTGAGCAGCAACTTGCTTGTTGTTCTTCTTAAAGTTCCCCTTCTTCTTCCCTTTGCCCTTTTCTTGAAACTAGTGGTCTTATTGACCATCAACACTTGATGCTCCTTTTTGATTTCTACCTCCATGACCTTTAGCATCGCGAAGAGCTCGGGAATTGTCTTATCCATCCCTTGCATATTATAGTTCATCATGAAGCTCTTGTAGCTTGGTGGCGATGATTGGAGAATTACATCAATGGCGCTATCATCCGGAAGATTAACTCCCAGTTGAATCAAGTGATTGCGGTACCGGACATCTTGAGTATATGCTCCTTGTGAACTATTCTCCTCCATCTTGCAGCTATAGAACTTATTGGAGACTTCATATCTCTCAATTCGGGCATTTGCTTGAAATATTAACTTCAACTCCTGGAACATCTCATATGCTCCATGAAGTTCAAAACGTTGTTGAAGTCCCGGTTCTAAGCCGTAAAGCATGGCACATTGAACTATCGAGTAGTCATCGACTTTGCTCTGCCGGACATTCTTAACATCTTGATTTGCATCGGCGGGCGGGCACGGCACCAGCGGTGCTTCCAGGATGTAATTCTTCTGTGCAGCAATGAGGATAATCCTCAAGTTATGGACCCAGTTCGTGATTGCTACCATCATCTTTCAACTTTGCTTTCTCAAGGAACGCATTAAAATTCAATGGAACAGTAGCACGGGCCATCTATCTACAATCAACATAGACAAGCAAGATACTATCAGGTACTAAGTTCATGATAAACTTAAGTTCAATTAATCATATTACTTAAGAACCCCCACTTAGAAAGACATCCCTCTAATCTTCTAAGTGATCACGTGATCCAAATCAACTAAACCATAACCGATCATCACGTGAAATAGAGTAGCTTTCAATGGTGAACATTACTATGTTGATCATATCTACTATACGATTCACGCTCGACCCTTCGGTCTCAGTGTTCTGAGGCCATATCTGCATATGCTAGGATCGTCAAGTTTAACTCAAGTATTCTGCGTGTGCAAAACTGGCTTGCACCCGTTGTAGATGGACGTAGAGCTTATCACACCCGATCATCACGTGGTGTCTGGGCATGACGAACTTTGGCAACGGTGCATACTCAGCGAGAACACTTTTATCTTGAAATTTAGTGAGAGATCATCTTATAACGCTACCGTCAATCAAAGCAAGATAAGATGCATAAAAGATAAACATCACATGCAATCAATATAAGTGATATGATATGGCCATCATCATCTTGTGCTTGTGATCTCCATCTCCTAAGCACCGTCATGATCACCATCGTCACCGGTGCGACACCTTGATCTCCATCGTAGCATCGTTGTCATCTTGCCAATCTTATGCTTCTACGACTATCACTACCGCTTAGTGATAAAGTAAAGCATTACGAAGCGATTGCATTGCATACAATAAAGCGACAACCATATGGCTCCTGCCGATTGCCGATAACTCGGTTACAAAACATGATCATCTCATACAATAAAATTTAGCATCATTTCTTGACCATATCACATCACAACATGCCCTGCAAAAACAAGTTAGACGTCCTCTACTTTGTTGTTGCAAGTTTTACGTGGCTACTACGGGCTTAGCAAGAACCGTTCTTACCTACGCATCAAAACCACAACGATAGTTTGTCAAGTTGATGTTGTTTTAACCTTCGCAAGGACCGGGCGTATGCCTTTTCAGTTCAACTAAAGTTGGAGAAATCGACACCCGCCAGCCACCTGTGTGCAAAGCACGTCGGTAGAACCAGTCTCCGTGGCGTCTGGCGTAATGTCGGTCCGGGCTGCTTCATCCAACAATACCGCCGAACCAAAGTATGACATGCTGGTAAGCAGTATGAATTATATCGCCCAAAACTCACTTGTGTTCTACTCATGCATATGACATCTACGCATAAAACCAGGATCAGATGCCACTGTTGGGGAACGTAGTAATTTCAAAAAAAAAATCCTACACACACGCAAGATCATGGTGATGCACAACAACGAGAGGGGAGAGTGTTGTCCATGTACCCTCGTAGACCGAAAGCGGAAGCGTTAGCACAACGCGGTTGATGTAGTCGTACGTCTTCACGATCCGACCGATCAAGTACCGAACGCACGGCACCTCCGAGTTCAGCACACGTTCAGCCCGATGACGTCCCTCGAACTCCAATCCAGCCAAGTGTTGAGGGAGAGTTTCGTCAGCACGACGGCGTGGTGACGATGATGATGTTCTACCGACGCAGGGCTTCGCCTAAGCACCGCTACAGTATTATCGAGGTGGACTATGGTGGAGGGGACACCGCACACGGCGAAAAGATCAAACAGATCAATTGTTGTGTCTTTGGGGTGCCCCCCTGCCCCCGTATATAAAGTAGCAAGGGGGGTGCGGCCAAGGGAGAGGCGCGCGGGAGGAGTCCTACTCCTACCGAGTAGGACTCCCCCCTTTTCCTTGTTGGACTAGGAGAGAGAGGGGAAAGAGGTGGAGGAGAAGAAGGAAGGGGGGCGCCGCCCCCTCTCCTTGTCCTATTCGAACTAGGGGGAGGGGGCGCGGCCCTTGCCCTGGCCGCCTCTCCTCTCTTCCACCAAGGCCCAATAAGGCCCATTAAGTCCCCGGGGGTTCCGGTAACCTCCCGGTACTCCGGTAAAATCCCGATTTCACCTGGAACATTTCTGATATCCAAACATAGGCTTCCAATATATCAATCTTTATGTGTCGACCATGTCGAGACTCCTCGTCATGTCCGTGATCACATCCGGGACCCCGAACAACCTTCGGTACATCAAAAAATATAAACTCATAATATAACTGTCATCGAAACGTTAAGCATGCGGACCCTACGGGTTCGAGAACTATGTAGACATGACCGAGACACGTCTCCGGTCAATAACCAATAGCGGAACCTGGATGCTCATATTGGCTCCTACATATTCTGTGAAGATCTTTATCGGTCAAACCGCATAACAACATACGTTGTTCCCTTTGTCATCGGTATGTTACTTGCCCGAGATTCGATCGTCGGTATCTCAATACCTAGTTCAATCTCGTTACTGGCAAGTCTCTTTACTCGTTACGTAATGCATCATCCCGTAACTAACTCATTAGCTATATTTCTTGCAAGGCTTATAGTGATGTGCATTACCGAGAGGGCCCAGAGATACCTTTCCGACAATCGGAGTGACAAATCCTAATCTCGAAATACGCCAACCCAACAAGTACCTTCGGAGACACCTGTAGAGCACCTTTATAATCACCCAGTTACGTTGTGACGTTTGGTAGCACACAAAGTGTTCCTCCGATGGCAGGAGTTGCATAATCTCATAGTCATAGGAACATGTATAAGTCATGAAGAAAGCAATAGCAACATACTAAACGATCGTGTGCTAAGCTAACGGAATGGTCATGCCAATCACATCATTCTCCTAATGATGTGATCCCGTTAATCAAATGACAACTCATGTCTATGGTTAGGAAACATAACTATCTTTGATCAACGAGCTGGTCAAGTAGAGGCATACTAGTGACACTCTGTTTGTCTATGTATTCACACATGTATTATGTTTTCGGTTAATACAATTCTAGCATGAATAATAAACATTTATCTTGATATAAGGAAATAAATAATAACTTTATTATTGCCTCTAGGGCATATTTCCTTCACATATCCCTAGCCCGTTGATTAGCCGCGTCAGTGTGAGACTTTCTCCTTTTTTGTCTTCTCCACACAACCCCCATCATTATATTCTATTCCACCCATAGTGCTATGTCCATGGCACACGCTCATGTATTGCGTGAAAATTGAAAAAGTTTGAGAAATACTAAAGTATGAAACAATTGCTTGGCTTGTCATTGGGGTTGTGCATGATGAGAGCATTTTGTGTGACGAAAATGAAGCATGGACAAACTATATGATTTTTTAGGGATGAGCTTTCTTTGGCTATGTTATTTTGAGAAGACATAATTGCTTGGTTAGTATGCTTGAAGTATTATTATTTTTACGTCAATATTAAACATTTGTCTTGAATCTTTTGAATCTGAACATTCATGCCACAATAAAGAAATTGAAAATTATGCTAGGTACCGTTCCACATCAAAAAATCTATTTTTATCATTTACCTACTCGAGGACGAGCATGAATTAATCTTGGGGATGCTTGATACGTCTCCAACGTACCTATAATTTTTTATTGTTCCATGATATTATATTATCCATCTAGGATGTTTTATATGCATTTATATGCTATTTTATATGATTATTGGGACTAACCTAGAGCCGAGTGCCAGTTTCTGTTTTTTCCTTGTTTTTGAGTTTTATAGAAAAGGAATACCAAACGGAGTCCAATTGACGTGCCATTTTTTGATGATTTTTTATGGACCAAAAGAAGCCCCCGGAGTAAAATAGTTGGGCCAGTAGAGTCCCGAGCCATCCACGAGGGTGGAGGGCGTGCCCTACTCCCTGGGCGCGCCCGCCTGCCTCGAGGACGACTCAGAGACCCCCTGACGTGAGACCTACGCAAAAAATTCCTATAAATACAGAAACCCCCAGAACATAACCTAGATCGGGAGTTCCGCCGCCGCAAGCCTCTATAGCCACCAAAAACCAATCGAGACCCTGTTCCGGCACCCTGCCGGAGGGGGGATCCCTCACCGGTGGCCATCTTCGTCATCCTGGCGATCTCCATGACGAGGAGGGAGTAGTTCACCCTCGGGGCTGAGGGTATGTACCAGTAGCTATGTGTTTGATCTCTCTCTCTCTCTCTCTCTCCCAAGTTCTTGATTCGACATGATCTTGATGTATGGCGAGCTTTGCTATTATAATTGAATCTATGCATAGGGGTTGGCACACGTTTTCGTCTTGACTCCCCGGTAGAAACTTTGGGGCACTCTTTGAAGTTCTTTGTGTTGGTTAAATAGATGAATCTGAGATTGTGTGATGCATATCCTATAATCATACCCACGGATACTTGAGGTGACATTGGAGTATCTAGGTGACATTAGGGTTTTGGTTGATTTGTGTCTTAAGGTGTTATTGTAGTACGAACTCTATGATAGATCAAACGGAAAGAATAGCTTTGTGTTATTTTACTATAGACTCTTGAATAGATCGATCAGAAAGAATAACTTTGAGGTGGTTTCGTACCCTACAATAATCTCTTCGTTTGTTCTCCGCTATTAGTGACTTTTGAGTGACTCTTTGTTGCATGTTGAGGGATAGTTATATGATCCGATTATGTTATTATTGTTGAGAGAACTTGCACTAGTGAAAGTATGAACCCTAAGCCTTGTTTCAACGCATTGCATTACCGTTTGTGCTCAATTTTATCATTAGTTACCTTGCTGTTTTTATATTTTCAGATTACAAAAACTTATATCTACCATCCATATTGCACTTGTATCACCATCTCTTCGCCGAACTAGTGCACCTATACAATTTACCATTGTATTGGGTGTGTTGGGGACACAAGTGACTCTTTGCTATTTGGTTGCAGGGTTGTTTGAGAGAGACCATCTTCATCCTACGCCTCCCATGGATTGATAAACCTTAGGTCATCCACAGGTCATCCACTTGAGGGAAATTTGCTACTGTCCTACAAACCTCTGCACTTGGAGGCCCAACTAAATAGTATTTCCTTATATCACATCCACTAAATAGTATTTCCTTATATCAATAAGTTAGTTAGCTAAAATCAAGTCAAAGAAACTACATACCAAGAGTAAGAGTCGTACCCTTAGGCACAACAAAAGCATCTTTGTGGTTTGTCCTCATTGCATCACGCAAAACTCTCAAGTCTGAAGCTGAATCCTCCCAGCCAGGTAACCCATAAAGAAACTTCATGTTCGAATCAACAACACCTAGCATTTTAGTGGTAATTGAGGGAGTCCTGGATTAAGGGGTCCTCCGGCGTCCGGGCTATGTGACATGGGTCGGACTGATGGGCCATGAAGATACAAGGCAGAAGACCTTTCCCCATGTCCGGATGGGACTCCCCTTTGCGTGGATGGCTAGATTGGCGTTCGGATGTGTAGTTTCCTTCCTCTGTAAACCGACTCTGTACAACCCTAGCCCCCTCCGGTGTCTATATAAATCGGAGGGTTTAGTCCGTAGAGGCTATCAGAATTCATACAGGGTAGACATCTTGGGTAGCCATGACGATCTCGAGGTATATCAACTCTTTTAACCCCTATACTCATCAAAGTCAATCAAGCAGGAAATAGGGTATTACCTCCATTAAGAGGGCCCGAACCTGGGTAAAACATCGTGTCCCTCGTCTCCTGTTACCTTCGATCCTCAGACGCACAGTTCGGGACCCCCTACCCGAGATTGGCCGCTTTTTACACCGACAGTAATGGCTTGATTTCTGTTCCTATACCTTTCTTGGTCAGACACATCAACAAGCACGTCAATATGACAACCATCTAGTGCTCCAAGTGCATTACCAAACCACTTCCATTTGTAATATCAGGAGCTGGAGTGGTAGAGGAAGGTAGCTTAATGAACTCCCCATATAGAGAGTAGGGCTGTTAGGACAACAGAGAAGTGTGTGCTAATGGTCCATAAAGAACGCTTGTAGGTGCCACGCAACATCCTTGTCTTAATACTACGACCAAGTACAAGCAGAACATTGCAACTTTCTCTTCCACGGTCACATATACACTATCACAAAGGCCACATCTCTCCCGTAACATGGTGCAAAGGTCATGAAAGTTTCATTTAGTTAGACGCAATTGATCATACCATGCCACTTCAGATCCATCATACATGGTTTTAAGCAAATATTTCCTAAGGCTATGCTTGTCCTCATCATCATGAAAACTTCCTAGATCCCTTGGTCCCCTATCCCTTTGTGTAGTAACAAATGCTAATGCAAGAGCACATGTTTCAACAAACAAATTTAGTCGAAACAATTCTTTTCCTCTTCCGTCTTTTATTTTCTTCATTTATCCACTCAACCAACTCCAATTGATCTGACATTGGGCTGTACAATTCAATTATCTAGTCGTAAGCACAAATCAAAGAGACATCACATACACAAAGGCTAAATTACCGAATAAATTTGCGCAAGAAACTACGAAGTGGTTAATCTAAGAGCAGAAGATACAAATAGTTTGCATTGCATTTTTAATGGAAGTCTATGAACGATGAACTGACAACAATTGTGGATCGGAGTCTACAACTTGTATACCTCATTCTTCCACAGTATCAATGCTAGTTTACTTTGACCTGCAAAGGTTTGTTGTTTTCCTTGGGTTCAGTTTCATGTTATGTATTACTTATTATATAGTCCACGTTTCTGTTGGAATGAGTCCAGATTATGCCTGTCGACTTTTATGTGAGTTTAATGGTCAAAAACTTGAAGCCATGTATTCTGGGACTCCCATGTATCACAGCCCTACAGGATAATGTCCTCTAGCAAAACCATCAAGATTTCAGTCCTTTGTGGCACCGGCGAGATGCTATAGCTTGCCATTGCCGGCAATGGGCACCACAGTCAATTGCTACATGCTGCCAACAAAAATGTTTGTTAATTGAACTTATTATCTGTGTGTATGCTAGATTTTGAATAGAAATTGGCATTTGCTTGGTCATTCCTACAGGGGCATGCAAGTGTAGCAGCATTTGCTGACTGTATTTCAGCACTAAATTTATCCAGTAATCAAAGAGTATTGAAAATGGCCAGTTAAAGCATTAACATGGGTTTTGTTTTGATATTTCTTACACATGCAGGTTTGTTTACTATGGGCAGCATTATCCTGGCATCGGCTTTCGAGGGTAAGCATTAGGTTATGTATGATATATAGACGTACCCACTGAAATAAACCCCAATTTATTCATTTTTTCAGCCTACCTACTAAAGAAGAAGTTTGTTTGATGCTTCCTTCTTTGTGCAGGTTATTGGTGGCTGGGATGATGAAATGCTCATTATGCATGTATGAGAAAGATCATTTACAATCTCAAGGCTCTTCGCTGAAGCTGCAGATTAGTTTTCTTCAAACTTGTTCTGAGGTATCGATTTTTCTTGGTAAGTGAAGATTAGAGATAGAAAACGAAGTATGTTTTGAGCTATGGGTGTAAATGTGGCAGTTGAGCAATTGCACTGGCTTATCAGATTTTGAGGATAATGGGATGCTGATAGTTCTTTGTTGAAAATTATTGCATGAAAAGATAGATGTTGGCATGAAGTCCCTCGTACTGGCACTAATTTTGGCTGTTGTCAGTTTAGTTTAGCGTACAATTTCGTTCAAGCCGGCAGCAGATAGTAATAAGAATGTCAGACAAACATCTGATGGAAGCGCACTTGATGAATACAAAACTTTTTTTTGAAAGAACCGGTGTATCACCGGCGTTCATATATTAAGTGGAGTGAGCATCAGCACCGTCGCAACTCCTCCAAGGGCAAGCAAGTGCAGTCGACTCGTTCCCCTGCCCAGAAGCTCCCATCCGACCTGGTGGCTGATTTCTTCGACGACGCCCCACCGCTGGCCCCTCCCGTGCCCCCGTCTGCCGTGGCTCACGACGTCGACATTGAAGCCGAGGCGGCGACGGCGAAACCGCTCTGCTTCCCGACAATGCATCCAGCAGCAACCCCCCGCCTGCAGCTGCTGCTCTCTCTGCTCAGGCCTGCTGCGCCCCGGCTCCAGCCATTGCGGTGGGGCTGCAGCTGTTGGAGCCGAATCTCTCAGCTCACCTCTTCCCTCTTGGTTGTTTCACACAACACACAAGAACACAGGAACACAAGAAGTTTGGTGCCGCTGCCTCACACAGCCAGCGTTTTCTTCTGTCTATTTCTTGTCAAAGAAAACATGCTTTGCATCTGTATATAAGTAGCAGCCACACAGCCGGCCACTAGCAGTGCCCATACGCACGCATAACTCTTCCCTAGAATCTCTCTAGGACGTGCAAGCTCATGCGGCTAACTAATCTATCCATGCGCTAACAAACTAACAAACCTACTAAATCTTCTCAGCTCCAAACTGACCCGTCCAATGCTCCAGCCCATCACGAACCTGGCCGATTCTCACGGCCGTGCGCATCTCACGACACCACTGCATCACGTCTTGCACGCCACTTCACGTAGCTGCCTGACATCTCGCTTCTTCCTTCGTGCCTCGACTGAATTCTCATCGGACAACTCCTAGTCTATCTAAACTGCATGCAGGACTGAAATAAATATGCAGATACAGAATACATCAAGATTATATCTAACATTCAACCCCCTAATCTTGATGTCCATTCTTCAGGCAGAAACTTCAAAGAAGAGCCGGTCCGTCACTACCATAGCCAGCGAGCAACGCCTTCTCTTCCTTCTCTTTCTTCTTCTCAGGACACTCCCAAGCAAAGTGCCCAAGTTCACGACAATTGTAACATTGTACCTCACTTTTGTCTTGGCGCCCTCCACCGCGTCCATGGCCATGGCCACGACCCCGTCCTCGCGACGAGTCCTACCTTCTCGCCATGAGGAGCTGCTCTTCTTCACGTCCCGTCTCCCGCCCCTTGACGAGTTCCTCGTGCGCCTTGAGTGAGCCAATGGCCTCCTCCATGGCCATCTTGTTGGTGTCGCCGAACAACGCAATCGACGAAGCAACGTGGATGAACTTGTTGGAGACGGCTCGGAGCAGCTTCTTCACGACGTACTTCTCCTCCATCGCATCACCAAGCTCACGGATGCGCCCCACGAGCGTCGTGAACCTTGCCGAGAAGTCATCCACGGACTCCGCATCACCCATCTTGAGGCCGTCAAACTCCGAGCGCAAGGACTGAATCCTCGCCTCTCGGACACGCTCGACGCCCACGTGCATGGAGCGTAGCGCCGCCCACACATCGGCGGCGGTCTCCTTCTCCGCAACTCGCAGCAGCGTTGTGTCGTCGATCGACTGGGAGATGATCGTCATGGCCATCTCCTCCTTGCCCTTGTCAACCTCCGTGGACGACGCCTCGCGATCAACAGCAGCCCATGCGCCGTTGGCACGCAGGATGTACTTCATCCTCATCGCCCACGCCGCGTAGTTCGTCCTCGTGAGCAGCGGGAACGGGAGTTTCCCCGCCGGCGCCGTCGCGGCAGCCGCCATCGCCGCCGAGTCGCTCGGCACCAACGCTCCACTCGCTGAAGAGTCACGCGGCATCGTCTTCGTCATCACCTAGCTCCGATACCAAATGTTGGAGCCGAATCTCTCAGCTCACCTCTTCTCTCTTGGTTGTTTCACACAACACACAAGAACACAGGAACACAAGAAGTTTGGTGCCGCTGCCTCACACAGCCAGCGTTTTCTTCTGTCTATTTCTTGTCAAAGAAAACATGCTTTGCATCTGTATATAAGTAGCAGCCACACAGCCGGCCACTAGCAGTGCCCATACGCACGCATAACTCTTCCCCTAGAATCTCTCTAGGACGTGCAAGCTCATGCGGCTAACTAATCTATCCATGCGCTAACAAACTAACAAACCTACTAAATCTTCTCAGCTCCAAACTGACCCGTCCAATGCTCCAGCCCATCACGAACCTGGCCGATTCTCACGGCCGTGCCGCATCTCACGACACCACTGCATCACGTCTTGCACGCCACTTCACGTAGCTGCCTGACATCTCGCTTCTTCCTTCGTGCCTCGACTGAATTCTCATCGGACAACTCCCTAGTCTATCTAAACTGCATGCAGGACTGAAATAAATATGCAGATACAGAATACATCAAGATTATATCTAACAGCAGCTGGGCGCAGTCACCCAGAGGGTGCAGCAGCTCGGCATCCAGGACCAAGACGCCGCACCTACGCCTCGCCGACTCTTCGCTGACGCCCAGCCCGCCCTGCTCCCTCAGCCTCGCCCGTCAGCTCCCAAGAAGACAACGACTGCCTCTGCCCCAGTGCGTCAGAGCGCCCGCCAGGCAGGCAACCGCTCGGAGGTGCCGGTGGCGCACCGCGCCACTCTTCGCATTATCCGCGACCTCGGGCTGTTGGGTCCAAAAGACAAGATGACACCTCAGGCGGCCAAAGCCCTGATCAAGAAGTTCGACGAGCCTCTCACGGAGGACGACATCATCGGCCTGGCAAAGCTCACACGCCAGGATCCAGTTGCCCTTCGCATTGCCGCCGGCCTCGCCGGCCCGGACGGAGCTCCCCTCGGGGAGAAAGAGTAGTTTTATGTTACTGCAACCTATCTGTAGTCTCCAGAGGAGGTCAGTCTCAGACTAGCTTCAGTTAGGGCAGATGTTTAGTGTTAGGTTAGAGGAGAAGCTTCCATGTCGACGGAAGTTGGGGCCTATTGGTGGCCGTCGACATGCCACGGATGTAGTTGATGTGTATTTCCTTCACATTAGTTATAATCTTCTGGAGAAACCTCTCGTGCCCCCATGAATGACACCAACTGCGCTATCATGTCATGGAATGTTAGAGGCCTCAATTCGGCGGCAAAACGAGAAACTGTTAGAGAAGTTTGCGCGGCGCAGAGACTAGCCGTTCTCTGTTTACAAGAAACAAAAATAGAGATTTGGTCTCAAGCCATGGTTGGTGACATAGGAGGCAATTGGATGAGAGACACCATAGTTCTCCCGGCGATAGGATCTAGGGGTGGCATTGCGATCTTCTGGAACAGAGATATCGTCTCCATCTCTTCGCAAGTCGTAGGCCAGTTTTCGATCACAGCCATCGTGTCTCTTGTGAACTCGACCACAAATTTTGTGCTCACCACGGTCTACGGCCCGTCGGATGGCACAAACAAGGAGGCCTTCTTCGACGAATTAGCTAGATCAGCCCCGCCGTTAGGTACTCCATGGCTCATCAACGGAGACTTCAATGTCATCTACGAAGCGAGAGACAAAAATAACCTCAACCTGAATAGAGCAATGATGAGTAGGTTTAGAGTTGCACTAGATTCGGCGGCGCTGAAAGAAATCAAATGTAAGAACAGAAGATTTACGTGGAGCAACGAGAGGCGATCGCCAACGCTAGTTAGCATCGACAAATGCTTCGTCAACCTTGAGTGGGAGGCCCTGTTCCCTTCCTTCATGCTAGTAGCCGCCTCCACTTCATGCTCCGATCACTGCCCTCTGATCCTGGCAAGCGCCACCGCTCCTCCTCGTCGAGCGCGTTTTTGCTTCGAGAGCTTTTGGGTCAAATTTCCTCACTTCAGGGAGACAGTACAAAGGGCATGGCAACGCCCGGCCACACAAAATTGTGCCTTCAGCAGGATCAGAACAAGGCTCGACAGGGTAGCCAGAGACCTAAAGATTTGGAGTGGAAGCATCTTCAGTGATTTCAAACTGCAATTCCATATTGCATCCGAAATCATTCTGAGATTTGATGTGGCAATGGAGAAGCGGGAACTAACCCCGGCCGAATTCAACTTCAGGAAACTGCTCAAGCAAAAAGTGGTAGGGCTGGCCGCGGTGGAGCGCGCTCGGCGGTGTCAGGCCTCTAGAATTACTTGGCTGAAAGCAGGAGATGCCAAAACTGCTTTCTTCAACGCCAAAATCTGCTCAAGAAGAAGGAAAAACTTCATACACTCCCTGCGTGTCGACGGTCGGGTGGCGATCGAGCATGATGAGAAGGCCAACACCATCTATGAGCACTTCAACAAGATCATGGGTTCCACAGAGACAAGAGGCTGCACCATCAACTGGGCTGAAATTCAGCTTCCCACTATCCAAACCGAGGGCCTGGATGCTCCTTTTACTGAAGCTGAAATCTGGGCTGCAGTTCTGGCATCACCTGCAGAGAAAGCTCCGGGTCCGGATGGATTCAACGGACAGTTTTTCAGAACCTGCTGGGATATCATAAAAGACGAGGTGTTGGCTATATTCAACCAATTCCATGCCTTATCAGGAGCCAACTTTGCCAAGATCAACTCTGCCTTCGTGGCGCTGCTACCAAAAAAAGACGGAGCTGATTCAGTAGGCGACTTCAGGCCAATCAGCCTCATCAACTCCCTCGCCAAGCTAATCACCAAGGTGCTTTCTCTCTGATTAGCTGACAAGATCTCTGCTGTAATCTCACCTGCCCAGAGTGCGTTCATCAAATCAAGATGCCTGCAGGACAACTTCTTGTACGTAAGGAATTCAGTTCGCTCCCTGCACCGCAAGAAGAAACCGGCTCCGCTCATCAAATTGGATATTGCTAGAGCTTTTGACTCCGTATCATGGGAATTCATTCTTGAACTGCTCCAGCAACTGGGTTTTAGCTCTCGCTGGAGGGATTGGATTGCTCTGCTGCTTCGATCCTCATCATCCTCCTTCCTGCTGAATGGCGACCCGGGCCCCCCACTGATACACCGTCGAGGCCTGCGGCAAGGAGATCCCTTATCGCCTCTGCTATTCATCCTAGCAATGGATGTTCTCCACCGTCTGATTGCCAAAGCGGCCGAGGATGGCATCCTTGCACCTCTACCAGGAAGAGAGCTAAAGCTGCGCACTAGCCTGTATGTGGACGATGCTGTCATTTTCGCCAACCCCGAAAGGGACGAACTTGACAAGCTTTTTGAGATCATCTCTCGCTTCGGAGAAGCAACTGGCCTGCGCCTAAACATCACCAAATGTTCGGTCACACCCATCAGATGCGAGCAGATAAAGCTCCAGGAAGTTCTCCACAATTTTGGGGGCCAAATATCTCACTTCCCCATCAAATATCTGGGATTGCCGATCAGTCTGGGAAGGCCAAAGATGGTTTTGTTCCAGTTCATCCTGGACCGTACCCGTGCACGGCTGGCTGCTTGGAAGGGGCGACTCATGCCCATAGCTGGAAGGAGGGTGCTCGTCCGCTCAGTTCTATCAGCAATCCCTATGTTCGCCCTCTCCGTTCTCAGGCCTCCCAAGCTTCTGTTCAAGGAAATTGGCAAAGCCAGACGGAAGTTCCTCTGGACACAAGATGAGGAGCTCTCAGGCGGTAAATGCAAGGTTGCTGGAAAAATGTTTGCACCCCGACGGAGAATGGTGGCCTCGGCATTCTTGATTTGCAGAGGTTCTCCAGTGCCTTGCGGCAGCGATGGTTGTGGCTATCATGGCAAAGTGAGGACAGACCATGGAAGGGCTCTGAACTTCCATGTGACAAAACCGACAGAGCTCTTTTTGACTCTGCGACCACGGTCACCCTCGGCAACGGAAAGTTGGCTCTGTTATGGCTATCTCCTTGGATCACCACCCCCAACCTGGCCACTCTGTTCCCAGGCCTGTTCAAGCGCTCAAAAGGAAAGAAAAAAAATGCGTAGACGAGGCCCTGGCAGACGACTCTTGGGTGCAAGATATCAGCCTCCGCCCAAATGGCGCCCTTGTTCAGAGCTTCCTGGTCCTATGGAGGGCGCTGCGAGCTGCAAGCCCGGTGCTCCAACCCCATGTGGAGGACAAGATCACCTGGCACACCGAGAACACTGGCAACTACAGCGCCAAATCAGCATACAAGCTGCAACTCAGAGACTGCCCGAAGACAGATGATAAGCAGCTCATATGGAAAACCTGGTCTCCCGGAAACATCAAAATCTTCTTCTGGCTGCTCCTCCGGAACCGCTTATGGTGCAACGACAGATTGCAACGCAGAGGATGGAAAAATGACTATTTTTGCTCCCTCTGCAGAAGAAATTTGGAGACCTCAACTCACCTGTTCTGGGACTGCCCTGTCTCCAGAGCAATTTGGGGGCAGATTGCAACCTGGGCTGACTGCGACAAGCTTGCGCTCATTTCAGAGAACACCCAAGACACAGCCACCTCTGCCCCATGGCTGAGAAACATCCTCCAACAGGCACGACCGAGGCTCAGAGAGAAGCTCAAGACAATGATTTTCCTAACTGCATGGCACATCTGGCAGGAGAGGAACAATCGCACCTTCAGGCACGAGACAAGCCCATTATGCAATGTCGTCGCTGCAATCAGGAGAGATGCAGTAGGTTGGAAGCTGGCAGGAGCCAAATGCCTCGCGACTCCTCTGGGCGATCCGGGCTAGGGCCATCGCATATCATTTTTTCATGCCTAAGTCTTGTAATCCACCATGAATACAAAACTTTTGAGTTTGTAGCACAACCAACATACATGCAAAACAACGAGTTTACAGAACAATCATATCCCAGACAGCATGGACGACAGGCAGGGACATGAAAAATAGAGGAGACAGTTATCGTTTTGCCAATCCAAGGTTGCTCTAATTGTGGTGGAGGTTGGGGATGTTGGGATTGACAAATCTTAGCGCTCGGGCGGCAAACCGCAGAACTGCCTTGGACAACTCGTTCTCTTGTAGGGCGACCTCCGGAAGCTGGTTGATCCTTAGTGCAAGTGCGTGCACCTTCCTGTTCACCTCCTGCATGTATATCATCATTGTCAGACATGGGTTATCTAATGGGATGAGACTTGACTTGAGACTTGAGAGTAAGCAAAATTGCCACACAAGATGGAGGAGAGGGATCGAAACTTACATGACTGCACTGCCTCTTCTTTAGTGCCTTACAGATGACGGTACTTGAATGATTTCCGTTTACCATCGCAGAAAGTCGATCGTCGTTGAGGCCGATCAGTGAATCTAGAACAAGACGCATCGTTTCAGTGTCAAGGGACGCATCAGGTAGCTTGAAGTAACACTGCATCACGGATACGCCCTGCTGATCTGCACACAAATAGACAATGTCCTGTGCCAGCTTCTCCATGAGTCGCTTCTTCATCTCAGGGCTGCATTTCCTGAGTACGTGCTGGAGCAAATAATTTCTGGATGCACCACGTCAAAGGGGTCACAACTCACAACACACAATCTTGAAAGGGTCTCGCAACACACAATCTAGAAAGGGCATTATATAAATTGTAGTACCTGTAGGCTCCGACCGCCAAGCCCATGGCATTCTCAATTAGTAGGTCTTGAATATCTCTAAGAAAATCTCCTGAAGCACGCCCATAAAGCTCGATCAAAAACCCTGACACATGCCTTGCATATTCTCTGTTGCTGGTCAAGCACTCGATGCCATGCTCGCATAGAATCTGCAACACATACAGTAGTCATCTGAATCAGAGTCTCGAGAAAAAGAAGGAAAACGGGGCAGGAGGAGGCTTTGATCGCTGCACAGTACCCTTGCCAGTGAGGCTGGCCGTGGTCTCATCTATTATATTGTATGCATCTAGAGGAGATCACTGACTGCAATTTAAACATACCTCGATGGACACGATGTTAAAGAGATGCTTAGTCAATTCCTCTTCTCGGGCGCTGTCCATGAGCCTTTTGTTGAGCAAACTGTTGAGCAGCATCTTTATCAGTAAGGGTTGCTCTGCCACCGTTGTGATCACTGACCTAAGAGAGTTTATCCTGAACATGCACAATCCAGATTAAGCACATAGACACAAAGTTCCAAATCAAAACTACATATGTACTCCCTCCGTCCAGAAAAACTTGTCATCAAAATGGACAAAAAGGGGTGTATCTAGAACTAAAATACATCTAGACACATCCTCTTTTATTCATTTTGATGACAAGTATTTCCGGACGGAGGGAGTAGCAGTCAGGCAAATTCTGAGTTTATCCTGAACATGCACAATCCAAATTAAGCACACAAACAAAGAGTTCCAAATCAAAACTAGATATGCAGCAGTCAGGCAAATTCAGAGTTTATCCTGAACATGCACAATGCAAATGAAGCACACAAACACAAAGTTCCACATCAAAACTAGATCAGATTTCAATCAGGGCACAAGAAAAGCGGAGGAACAAAGGTAAAAGCAGCAGGGCTCCAGAGCTTCAGGAAATAGAGGAGAACAGCTCACGTGAGTTTGCCTCTAAGCGGCGATGGGAGGAGCGACTGCGCGCACCCAACCTGTCCCCGCCGGTGATCGCCGGTGCGGTGGGCGGTTTTGGGCGCTTGCGGAGGCGGAGGAGGACGACGCAGATGGAGAGGCGGACGATCCGCCATCGCCGCCGTCGCCTTCGCCGTCGGACCACGCTAATGATTGGTTCAATGCCGGCTATTCGGAGGAGGAAGTGGCGGCTGCGATCGACGGTGTTCTACCTATCCATGATCCGGCTAGGTTGGGGATCGACGCGGGCGAGAAGATCGAGATGGTTCGCCGGATAGTTCACCGGAGAACCTCGTCGGCGGCGGTCAAGCCATGGAAAGGTACTCTTCCTAAGATATGTCGCCCAAATCTTACAGTTTTTTTATCTCATTAAGCCGGATTCGTGGGTTGTTGTAAAACGGAAGAAATCGCATCGCCGGACGTTGGCCGGATCGAGGCCGCCGGCGACGGAGTTGGTAAATCCTTCGATCCAGGATCTCGGGATCGCTGATTACCGACAGCGTCGTTTGAATGCGCTGCTGGGCCGCGAAGGGCTGCCATCGGATCTTGGCGGGCCGGCTCGTGCTGGGTCGGGGATAGATGGGTATGAGGCCCAGTCTATTCCGGGTCAGACCGATTTTTCTTTTTGCAATGAGGGTTGCTCGGAGAGGGCCGTGATTTGTGGGCCGATTGTGCCTGGGTATGAGGCCCAGAGTAGGCCTGAATCGAGCGCTATCAAGGGCGAGGTGGAGCCGCCTTATCGATCATCGTTGCCTCACGTACCGCATGCTAGGGTTTCTCTTCGTCTGACTCATAGCTATCGGCCGGCTGGGACGAACCGTGCGAGACGTATTCCTCCGCTCTCATCGATGGTGGGTCGCGGCGGTCCCCTGCCACCGGGGAGGAGGACAGCGGCGAATCAGGAGGCCGGACGCATCGGGACCGTACCACAGCCCCATCCCAATGGGGCGGGACGGGCTGTCGGAGTGCCGCCGACGGGGTCTACTGCTGGACGTGGCGCGGTTCCGCCCGGACCAGGCGCCGGTCGAGGCCTGCAGGTGCCATGGCGGCTTCTGTGTGGCGGCGCGCCTCCTCTCGCCGCTGCAATGCGGGTGGCGTCCGGGGGCCCTGTTGGGAGACCGCCAGCTCCGGCTGCTGTTCGGCCGCCTGCTGCCGGGGGTGCGGCGGTGGCGTTGGGCAGGGGGACTGTGCTACCTCGTCCTCCTCCTCCCTCGGGTCAGGGGCAAAGGCCGTCTCCGGCTGTGCAGTCAGCGGCGGTTGTGGCTGCGGTGGGCCGGGGTGCGGCGCCGCCCAGGGCCCCTGCTCCTCCTCCGCATATCGCTGCTCGTCCAACTGTTTCTACGGGTGTGCCCCGAGGACAATGGGGGGATGACGGTTCACGATCGTCTGGGCGGTCAGCACCGAGGTTCTTCTTCCACGGGTGGTGGTCGTGGCTATGCCTGGCAGAGTGATGGGTCTGCCGAGAGGCCGTTTCTGGGCCCCTCAGGTGGCTTCGTTGAGGGACCCTCGGAGCCGGGACACCGGCAACGACAAGGATACCGTGGCTATCGAGGTGTCCGGGGAGGCAGAGGGGGCCGATACCGACCACGTTATCCACCACCTCCTGCTGCTGCCGACCAGACGTTAGCCGACGGGTCGGCCGAGGAGCCTCTGTTGCCCGACCACGCTATGGAGGTCGTTTCGGCTCTTGCTTTTGTGTAGGTTCCTGAGAACGAGGTTATGACCGATGTGTCTGCGGAGCTGTCAGATAGGTCTGAGGCTGATAAGGCATCCAAGTGGGCGCGCAGGAAGGAAAAGATGCTTTGCTATCGGTGCGGTGACAAGGGTCACTTCATAGCGGAGTGTGTGGCTTTGTTATGTGATACTTGTGGTAAGCTGGCTCATGAGACTGGGGAGTGTCCGATGCTGCGTGATCAGGCACCGTCGCTCATGATGTATGGAGTCTACTGTGCTGAGTTAACGTTTTTTGAATCTCCTAATGAGCGAGAGGTTGCTGATGAGTCTATGAGTTTGACCACGGGGATTGTCAAGGTTACCAGAGGGGAGGTGGTAGAGGCTCGAGATCGTGCGAGGCTCCGCCGGTTAGCTCCGGGAGTTCCAGTGGGACCTTGTTAGTATGGCTGATAAGATGTTCAGGGTTGAGTGTCCTTCTGTTGAGGATTTGCAGAGATTGTTGAGCTTTGGGATGTGTAAGGTGCCGGGAACTGATGGTATCCTCGAGTTTTAGGAGTGGAAGCTTGTTGAGCCTCAGGGCAAGCCACTTACGCAGGCGTGGCTGAGATTTTCCGGGGCTCCCTCTAGACCGTTGCTGGATGCTCGGGTTGTGGCCAGTATGGGCATTTTAGTAGGGAAGCCTGAGCGCGTGGACATGGAGTTCACCAGAGCTAATGGGATTGCGCGGGTTTTGGTCAGTATTTTGAACATTGAGTATGTTCCGGTTGTGGTTAAGTGGGCTTATCGAGGCAGAGTTTATGATCTGGTTATTGAGTTTGAGGATGAGAGCCTTCTGGTTGCGCCCACTCATGATTCTGATATGGATTTGCATGAGAGTGATGGCGGCACGGGGGTTCGGGAGTCGCCGGTCGAGGACCCTGGACGTCAGTTGTCCAAAGGGTCGGGGCCCGAGCTGGCGTCGACCGGGGATGTTGCGGTCTCACCGTTCGTGGTTCCCTCGACGACTCTGAGATTTGGGTCTTTTCAGCCGTATTCTGCTCCCCCGAGGCTCTGGAGTGATCGGGTTGAGTCCGAGGAGGGGTTTGAGCTCGAGTTACCGGCTTTGGAGTTGGAGGCCAATGTGGGCACGAGTTCCGGGGGATGGCAGGTGGCTACTCCCTATCGTGCGGAGCATGCGACACCTACTCAGGAGGTGCTGCAGCGTGTCGTACCTTCCTTGTTGGGGAGGGACCTGGGGCAGGCGGCCTCGGGTGTCTCTTCTCTCGCTGAGGAAAGCGACTTGGGGCAGGTGGCTTCCGAGTCGTTTCCTTCGCCGGGAGGGGGTCTGGAGCAGGTGGCTTCGGATATCCCTCCCCTCGTCACGCCCGCTTGTCGGTTGATACCGGCTTTGCCTGCGGGAGGTGGCTCGGGGTAGGTGGCCTCGGAGCCTCCTTCTCTTTCGGAGCCTGTGCGGGTTGTTTCACAGGTGATGGGGGGAGCGAGGGCAGGTGGCCCTTGTTCTGTCTCATCCACCCACCTCGCCGGTGTCGCCTGGAGGGCCGCACCCCGAGGCCGCAGCCTGTGTTGTGCCTCTCTCGGGCGAGGCCGTGGGCGTGCCCGTGCAGGTGGATCGGCCTACTGGTTGGGGGGCGGCAGGAGGCCAGACCCCGACTGCGATCTCTAGGGAGGAGGTCATTGCGTTCGGAGGGATCCAGGATCCGGTGTCTGAGGGGCGCCGGATGAGTGGACGCCTCCAGTCCCAGCCTGATGTGGACGATATTCAGCAGCGGTGCGCCATGAGGGCGGCCAAGCTTCGTGACGTGGAGGTCACTACTGGTATGTCGGTCAATACATCTAATTCCATTTTGCATTTTTCAAATGATGATATTATTCAAAATGCAAATCAATTAGGAGTTTCGCTAGGTAGTAATGACACTGAAATCTCTAATTCTGTTAATGATCTCTTAGACTTAGAGGCTGAGTAGGCCCTAGAGATGATCCGTAATATTGCGGCTGTTAAACCCATGAATGATTCTGAGGTTGATGCGCTCGGGGTTAGGGTGCTAGACAACTTTCGTGCGGATCTTTTACAACCTAATTCTGAGGAAGATGTTCAGGCTGAGTCTACCGAGTTAGTTTTGGCTAGCCCGTCTGACACTGGTTGTGAGGACCAGTTGCAGAGTCAAACTATCCCCAAGCGCAAGTGGAAACGGAAGGTTTACCCGGTTTCCGCGGTGCGTAGGAGTGCTAGGATCCGTACGGCAAAAAAATTCCATGATGATCTATGAAAGGAATTTTCTGGAATAGCAGAGGTCTAAAGGACTTGGCTAAACAAAGGTTTCTTTCTGAGGCGTCTGTTGAGCATTGTCTAGACTTTATTGCTCTATCGGAGACATAGAGATAACTTTGCGCCTCAATTTCTAAATTCTCTTTCGGGAGGCATAGACTTTGATTGGCATTGTTTGCCACCGAGAGGGAGGTCGGGTGGAATCCTTCTCGGAGTTAGGTGTGAGGCGCTTGAGGTTCGTAGTGTGGTCATGGGAGACTTTGCTGTTAAATTTCGGGTGCGTTCGAAGGCTGATGGGTTCGATTGGGCTCTTGTTGCAGTTTATGGTGCTGCACAGCCCGAGTTCTTGGCTGATCTCGTTCGGATTTGTGGGTCCGAGCAGTTGCCCATCCTGGTGGGGGGTGATTTCAATATTATTAGACGGCGGGAGGATAAAAACAATGATAATTTTGATGGACGATGGTCATTCATGTTTAACACTATCATTGAAAGTCTGGACCTGAGAGAAATAGAGCTCTCGGGTAGAAAGTTTACTTGGGCGAACGTGATGCCAAATCCGACGTATGAGAAGTTGGATCGTGTGTTGGCTAGCGCCGATCGGGAGCAGTTTCCTCTCCGTGACTGTTCAGGCCTTGTCCCGTGGTATTTCGACCATACGTCGTTATTTGTTGACTCTGGTGAACCCACCCATTTGGGAAACAAAATGTGTTCTCCTTTGAGATGGCTTGGTTTGAAAGAGAAGGCTTCACGGATCTTGTGGCGGAGAGTGGGCTAAGAATTCAGGAGGGAGGACTGCGCTTCAAATGGCGAGAATAAGATTAGGCATTTGAGAAGTTTCCTTGAGGATGGGCTAAGCATCTGAGCGGGATTTATAAGGTTGAAAAGGAAAAGCTCCTTTCCCTTATACAGTCATTGGATGTGAAAGCGGAAACTACGATCTTGCCGGCTGCGGAGCTTCATGCCAAGCTCGAGGCGAAAGTGAGGTTGAAAGAACTCCTTAGAGAAGAAGAGTTGAAGTGGGTGCTGCGGGCCAAGACCCGACGAGTAGTCCAGGGGGACGCGAACACGCAATTCTTTCACATGATTGCTAACGGTAAGCACCGAAAGAAGAGGATCTTTCACCGGAGCAAGATGAGGGTATGATTGTTGGGCGGGAGAGCCTAAAATTGTACATTACCGAATACTATAAGCGGCTGTTTGGCCATCCAGAAGAGAATAGTGTGTCTCTGGACGAGTCAAGAGTTGAGGATATTCCTCAGCTTACAGCGGTGGAGAATGATATTCTTGCGGCTCCTTTCTCGGAGAAAGAGGTGCTCGAGGCCAACTCGAAAATGAAGAATAACAAGTCGCCAGTTCCAGATTGTTTACCGAAGGAATTATATAAGAAGTGCTGGCATATCATTAAAGGGGATTTGTTCCCTATGTTTAATGATCTGTTTAATGGGCAGCTTCATCTTTTCCAGCTAAATTTTGGAATGATTACCCTTCTTCCTAAGAAAACAGAGGCTGTGAGAATTGAGCAATTCAAGCCAATCTGTCTTCTTAATGTCAGTTTCAAAATTTTCACCAAGGTCGGGACCAATAGACTCACACAGATTATGACATCACTGTTGTGCAGCCTACCCAATCTGCTTTCATGCCGGACAGGAATATCCTTGAAGGGGTTGTAGTCTTGCATGAAACGCTCCATGAAATCCACACGAAAAAACTGGATGGGGTTGTTTTCAAAGTGGATTCCGAAAAAGCGTATGACAAAGTCAAATGGCCATTCCTTCAACAGGCCTTACGCATGAAGGGTTTTGATGAGGCTTACGACGCCTTGAGTAGGATCCTTTACGCAAAAAGGGAGTGTTGGAATTAAAGTAAATGATGATGTTGGACATTACTTTCAGACACACAAGGGCCTCAGGCAAGGAGATCCAATGTCCCCCGTTTTGTTCAACATTGTGGTTGACATGTTGGCAATCCTTATAGGGCAGGCAAAGGAGGCTGGTTAGGTGGGAGGCTTGGTGCCCAACCTAGTTGATGGGGGTGTGTCCATTCTGCAGTACGCTGATGATACTATCATCTTCATGGAGCATGACTTGGCAAAAGCAAGAAATATGAAGTCAGGTGCTTTGCTTGTTTGAACAATTGTGCAGGTTAAAGATTAATTTTCATAAAAGCAAATTGTTCTGCTTTGGTAGAGCCAAGGAGGAACAGGACGCTTACAGGCAATTGTTCGGTTGTGAATTAGGGGCTTTACCTTTCACCTACCTAGGTATACACATTCACCATCGTAAGCTTACAAATCGAGAGTGGAAATGCATTGAGGATCGGTTTGAAAAGAAACTTAGTTGCCGGAAGGGCAAACTCATGTCTTATGGAGGCCGGTTAATTCTTATTAATTCGGTACTCACGAGTATGCCGATGTTCCTACTATCTTTCTTTGAGGTTCCAGCTTGGGGTTAGAAAAGATCGGACTTCTACCGATCCGTATTCTTTTGGCGAGTGATGAACTCAAGCGAAAGTATAGGCTCGCCAAGTGGGATGTCATTTGTCGCCCCTAAGGACCAGGGGGTTGGGTATCGAAAATCTTGAGGTCAAGAACATATGCCTGCTTAGTAAGTGGCTGTATAAGCTTTGGGCCAATCGACGCAACTTGGGCGCAGATTCTTCGTAACAAGTATCTGCAGTCTAAGACTTTGTCACAAGTGGCAAGTGAGGCCAACTGATTCGCCTTTTGGAAGGGGCTTATGAGAGTCAAGGCAACCTTCTTTAATAGAACAAAGTTTATTGTCGGTGATGGAACTAGCACTTTCGTTTCGAGGACATTTGGTCGGGGATACACCATTAGCAATTCAAGACCCAACCTTGTATCGTATTGTCCAAATGACGTGATGCGCTAGTTGCATCGATTATGCGCACTATTCCCTTAATATTCGGTTTCAGCGGGTGCTTGTTGGTGAGAGATGGGAAGCTTGGCTCCATCTGGTGCGTGATCGATGGAGGTCCGGCTAGCGCAATACCGATCAGCTTTGTTGGAAGCTTACTAGGAATGGACAATTTACTGTCAAGTCGATGTACAACGATGTCATTAACTCTAGTGTCATTCCTAGAACCAATCATGTTTGGAAAGTCAAAGTGCCTTTGAAAATTAAAGTGTTTATGTGGTTTGTCCATAAACATGTCATTTTAACAAAGGACAACTTGGTCAAGCGCAATTGGACTGGTTCTGCTAGATGTAGCTTCGTGATCGTAATGAGACCATTAAGCATCTCTTCTTTGACTGTCCTTTGGCGAGAATTCGGTGGCGCTCTGTGCAAATTGCCTTTAACATTACTCCTCCGAGTACGGTCGGGTCGTTATTTGGAACGTGGATGGATGGGATAGAGTCCGATACAGCTAGACATATTCGTGTAGGAGTGTATGCGTTGTTATGGGCAATTTGGAACTGCAGAAATGATTTGGTTTTTAACAGAATTACTACTATTCATTTCTTGCAGGTTATTTTGCGTGCTACGGCGCTGATCCGTATGTGGTCCTTACTCACTCCGACGGAGGCCAGGGAGCGTTTGGTTACTGGATCTGTCCGGTGGGAGACGGTAGCACAGGATATCTTCAACCGGTTTGGTTGGCGGTCATGTAATAGGATAGGCAATTAGTTTCCTATCTTTTATCTTACCAGCCGGTTGTGGCCTATTGGTCTTTATCCTTGCTTTATATTTGAGGTTCTATGTGAACCCATTTTGTTGTACTGAAGACTTTGCGACTTTGTGGAACTTATTTATTTAATAAGATGGCCGTATGCATCATTCTGATGCAGAGGCCGGGGAGTTCCCCCTTTTCAAAAAAAACATCAAAACTAGATATGCAGTAGGCAGGCAAATTCTGAGTTTATCATGCACAATGCAAATTTAAATGAAGCATACAAACAGAAAGTTCCAAATCAAAACCATATATGCAGTAGGCAAATTCTTACCAGTTGTCAAATTTTTCATTGTTTTTTGTTCTCAGCGCAGGGGCCCCCGCCACCCCTTGTACAATTGACTCCAGGTTCTGCCAGTTCCCTCTTGAGTTATGAACTAGCGCGAGGAACACCTTGCTGCCCTCTTTGTCGGCCATCATAGTGCCGATACGTGACCTGACATGGCCGAGCACAATGTGCTGCACTTCGTCGTCCCTTGATTGAAGCAGGTGCACAACTTGTTCAGCTGACAGAGTGGATGTAAGCAGCCGCCCGACGTCCTTCCGATCGATAAGATGCCTTCGAATAGATGAGGTGAAGTTGCTTGGTCTTGGACGGCTCGATGTCGAAGCCGCCCCAATGTCGAGGTGCCTCGGCAGGCGCGATGTCTGGGCCGCGTGCGGGTGCCCCTCCTGCTGCTGCCTCCGCGCCGAGGTCTCCACGAGTGCCATCTGGGCGAGTAAATAGCAACGGCGGTCTAATAACTTGCACCGCGGGTGCAGTTAAGTCACACTACTTGCAAACTGGAAAAACCGGTCACAGAACTTGCCTTTCGGGTGCAATCAAGTCACACACGCCAGCTGAACCGCGCCGACGCCCGGTTTTTTCTATTTCATTGCCACGCTGGCGCACGTGAGGCCTCTGGACTGCATCATTTTTTTGCACAAAGACCCTTCGGATCTGTGGCAAAAGTCGATAGCCCCCTTTCCTCTCGTTCTCTGCATGTTCGTGTTCTTCGCCGATGGGAGAGGAGATAGCGGCGCTACCGAGCGGCGAGCTGGTCGGCGGCAAGCTACCATCGGGCGACGACGGAGGATCCGGCGATGGAGTTGCCACCCGAGGACCAAGCGCATGGGAGGCCGATATACGGTAAGTTTTTCCCCAATTTAGTTAGGGTTTTCTTCCTTCGCCAATAGATGAAGATCGTCGATGCATCGTAGTAGTTTTACTCCATGAATCAATAGTAGTAGTTAGGGTATGTTGGTATTCACCTACGATTTGTATCACACAATATTATTGGGGATGGAAGCTAGGGTTAGTAGTGTCCTTTTTTGAATGTATTTATTGAATGTAGGTTTTGAATCAGTGAAATTCAGTGTGGAGGTGCATCATGGTGGGTTTTTTGTGGGGAAGGGAGTGAATCTGACATATTTAGATGAGAAGATATGTTGGTTTGACAACCTAGACAGAAGAACTCTCTGCAAGGACTGCATCTACTACATGCTAGCACTATTGAATTATCCTGATGAAGTGAAAATTATGTATTGGTGCCCACCTGGAAAAACACTTGCAGATCTGGTGGAAATAAACCCGAAGTCGACCGTCAAGATGGCCAAAGCCTCTGCTCACTCAAAGGTACTGGTTTTGTTTGTCGTGCATATGAGAAAACCCGAGATGCGTAGGAAGATGACATTCTGTTGAAAGGTTGCCCTGTTCTACCCAAAGTTATACTGAGTCCACCTAGCAAGAACAAGGTTAGGGAGATGAAATCAGTAGAAACTGTCGGTAGTTCAAACAATGCATCTAATAGGAAGAATTCAGAGCAAAAAGAAGATGCAATGGTACAGAGGAGGCGTAAAATTCAGATTTATCGTAAAATTCAGAAGTTTCGTAAGAAGAGTATGAATGTGATTCGTATATAGATCCTACTTGGTATGACAGTGATTATGGAATGGAGGAGGATGATGAGGAGTATGACAAGAATGTAGATGATGTTGTGCATGATGCTTTGATTGAGAAAGGCAAAAGTATTGGTGCTGAGTACGTGCATGTTCTCGGGACAGATGATGTGTATGAAGATGATTTGCAAATGCCGTAAGAGGATGACTGGGAGAGAAAACATAGAAGTGACTCTGATGATGAGGAGTATAAGAAAAAAAAAAAGAAGGAGAACCCCATTTATAGGTTTAAACCATTTAACATAGTTGTTGACATGGAAAACCCTCAATTCAAGCTGGGTATGGTTTTTGATTCTGTGGAGCTCCTTAGGAAAGTAGTAGCACAAGATGCAGATCAAGAACAGGTGCAAATTAGGAAGAAAAGAAATAATAAACAAAGATTTGAGGC
The DNA here is from genome assembly GCA_021605145.1 of Aegilops bicornis. NCBI lineage: Eukaryota > Viridiplantae > Streptophyta > Magnoliopsida > Poales > Poaceae > Aegilops > Aegilops bicornis. Next base: position 613,678,289 of record CM038672.1, on the reverse strand, counting down.
AAAGTGTGTGAAGAGGGTTGCCCTTGGAAACTAGTGGTCATCAATGACAATAGGACATAGTCTTTTCTTGTGAAGACTTTAATTGGAGAGCACACTTGTGAGAAGGTCCTGGGATGTCAAAGAACTAACAGCCCCCTTTCTTGCTAGCAAATATGTGGAGAAGTTCAGAGACAATGAGAAGATTTCTCTAGCTACATTTTCAAGGAAAGTTAGGAAGAAATTTAACATGGAAGTTAGCAGACACAAGCTTGGTAGAGCTAGGAAAGCAGCATTGGAAGTGGTGCATGGGGATGAGGTGAAGCAGTACTCATTGCTTTGGAGATATGCAGAGGAAGTGAGACATAGCAATCCAGGTTCATCTTTCTATCTAAACCTGGAGAATGGGCTGTTTAGTACTTGTTATTTCAGTTTGGCAGCTTGCAAAGTAGGGTGGCTGAAGGGATGTAGGCCAATCATATGTATTGATGGCACATTCATAAAGACAAAGTATGGTGGCCAATTACCCATCGACAGAGGGTATAGATGGAAATGATTCAATATATCCAATTGCAATGGCAGTGGTGGAGATGTAATGCTATGGATCTTGGGCATGGTTCCTTGCTACCATCAAGCAGGATCTTAACATAATGAACACCAAAGACATTCAGTATTATGAGTGATAAACAGAAGGTATAATAAGTTCAGGAACTGTTCATAGGTTCAGTTACTGTTCATAGGTTCAGTTACTGTTCATAGGTTTTACTTCTTACTTACACTAGTGTGATAATTCTGTTCTTTTCTCACACAGGGGCTCATAAAAGCTGTAAATGAACAGTTCCCTGACTCAGAGCATAGGTTTTGTGTGAGACACATGTACCAAAACTTACACTCAAAGACACAAAGGTAAGACAATCGACAAGAACTATGGACTTGTGCCAAATCAACCACTCCAACCATGTTTGAAATTAATATGGACAAGATGAAGGAAGATAATCCGAAGCTTATGCTTGGTTGGAAGATAATCCTCCAAATCAATGGTCAAGGGCATTTTTTGATGATTTTCCCAAATGTGACATTTTGTTGAATAACACTTGTGAAGTTTTCAACAGGTAATAGCACTTAATCTTGTATGAAACTAAACTGATCTTTGTCTGAAATTGAACAGTAACTGAAACTGATCTTTGTCTGAAATTGAACAGTAACTGAAACTGATCTTTGTCTGAAATTGAACAGTAACTGAAACTGAACTTTGTCAAAATGTTGTGTTGTAGGTACATTTTAGAAGCTAGAGAGCTACCTCTGTTGACCATGCTTGAGAGGATTAAATCACAGATTATGCATAGGCATATGTCAAAGAAAAAGGAGGCTACTGAGAAGTGGACAGGCAACATAACTCCAAAAATTAGAGACAAATTAAGAAAAAATGTAGAGTTGTCAAGAAATTGTCACCCCGAGGCGCCGTGGATGGGTGTCTTTGGTGTGTTATCAAATGGCAAGACATACATAGCGGAGTTGAATATGCATGCATGCACTGCAGAAGGTGGCAACTCACTGGAATTCCTTGCAGCCATGCTTGTGCACGTGGTAGACATGAAAGGATTAAACCTGAATCCATGCCTGTCTTCTTGCTACTCAGTGCAAACATACTTGTCACCTTATGGAGTTCAAGTATATCCTACAAGGGACAAAGATGAGTGGCCACATGTAGATGCAGTACCTATATTGCCACCACTATATGAGAAAAGAGCCGGAAGGAGAAGAAAGAATGTATAGGCAGCAAGCAGAGGAGACTGAAGATGGTACTAAATTCAGTAGACATGGGGCTGTTATGCACTGTGGCTATTGCAAAGAAGCTGGTCACAACAGAAGTGGTTGCCCAAAGTTGAAAGTTGTTGTACTAAGAGAAGAGGAAGATCAAAATGAGCAGACTGGGGAATTTGGAAGTGATCCACAGGATCATGGCACAACAGATAATGTTCAAAGTGATCAACCTGAGCATGGCAGGACAAATACTGTTGGAAGTGAGCATACAGAGAATGCTATCAAGCAGTATGTAATCACGTAGTAGGAGGGGAAGAAAAAGAAAGCCCACTGACAAAATGAGGGAGCAAATAGAGCAAATGAGGGAGCAAGCTAAGAAAAAGAAGTCAAAGATGGTTATTGATGGAAATGGAGATGTTGACTTCCCATAATTCTAACTGTAAGTTTACATTAGAAATTAATAAAACAAAAAAACATATCAATAACTGACATGCTCTTGTATGATGTGCATCACATTCAGAATAGACCTATGAGGCCAGATCTGGACCCAACTAGGTTGAAGGCAGCATGATACATATTTTATCACATGAGGTACTTGTGCCACAATTTCACATTTTTCTATTCCTTAAAATTGCATTTTCATAAAAAGCAGCAAGACCACTGTTTTTCTTTGTACAGGGAACAGCACAAGGAATTCCAGTTACTAGGATACACCAAATTCCAGAGGAAAGTGCATTTATAGTCGAGCACAGGTCCAACATAGCAGCTAGAGGAAGAGGAGTTGGAGGAGCTAGTGCTTCTGCACAAGCACCAGGCAGAGGAAGAGGAGCTGGAGGGGCTAGTGCTTCTGAACAAGCACAAGGCAGAGGAAGAGGAGCTGGAAGAGCTAGTGATTCTGCACAAGCACCAGGAAGAGGTGGAGCAGCTGGAGCTGGAAGAGGAACAAGAGGAAGAAAAGGAAGTGCCACAAGAAACAAGAAAACAAAAACAAAGGGACTGAAGTGGCTGCTACTTGGAGAAGGGTCTAGCAGAACCACACATGTTCCAGCAGATGAAGAATGAGATGGTTTACATTGCATTTGCTTTGGTATTTTGTAACTTAAGTACTACTACTATGTCTTGAACTATTTGGTGTGCTATCATTCTGTAAACTTGTTGATGTAAGACAGCAAGCATATGTGAAAGTAGACTGGTTAAACATTGCTTAACAAATGTACTCTTACAACATTATAACACCAAGTTCACAAAACAGATTGGTTCATCATCCAAACATTACAAATCGACAATAACCAAACCGATGTAAATGTACATAACAGGGTACAAGTTCAGCTAGTTGAAATGACAATGACCAAACTCACAATACATAACTAAATTGATAAGTACTCCAGCTCCAAAGTGCTTCTCAATTAAGCATGCCCATATTGACCAGGGCAAGGCCATCTATTTTGCCGCCGCCATGTGCTGAAAGTATGCTTACGGGTAAGGTCTTCATCTTCATCGTGGAGAAATTGTACAGCCAAGCCTTCAGTTAGCAACGGGCCACGGCCGATTTACCTCTTTGACATGCATAATCACCGAAAATCTACGGTTGCACGCCTGTGGGAGAATTTGGAGCCGGTGGTGAATGTGCATTCTCGCCGTCGGAGTCTGGCTTCCATGGCCCCGTAGGAGGTGCGAGAATGTACACGGTGAGCACCTTTGGCACACCGTAAGGGTTGCGCAGCCACGCCGATGACCGCAACACCCACTTGTCGGTGGCCGGGAGCATGTCGATGAGCTCGCCGTCGACACCGGCGAGCACCAGGTTGACGGTGTGTGCATCCCAAGCCTCCTCCGGGAGCCCCTCCAAACTCAGCAACGTCTTGTACTCGAGCTTGTCCGGCTTGCCACGCGAAAAGCTTGACCAGCGCCGAAAGAAATCAGGCCGCCACAACAACGGTTGCTCCGACGCGTGCACCACACGAGTGCAATCATCCGTCGAGTCGAAGCGAACGAAAAAATGGAACGGTGGGCAAGTGACCTCCACCTTAGTTGTCGTTCGTCGAACAACACAGTGAGACTCCATCGCCGCCGCTAGTGCCTCCGGCGTCACCACGCTCCGCGGCTGTCCAATGATGGTGGCATACAGGACACAGCCATAGAAATCTCGCTCGAGTGCCGCCATGCCAGCAGTGCGAGCGATGACAACCCGCCCGCGCTCTGGCCGCATCTCTGGCTCGCCCCGCTGCCACACCTCTTGAGGAAAGATACGCGAGTCTGGGATGCGAGGCCATACCACGGTGGTCTCCAAAGACCTTCCATCGCCGACGCCGGCGGCGGCGCGGCTAGCCAATGCCACGCTCTCCTCGCTGCCGCCCACGCCGCCATATCGCCCGCCACGATGATTGCGGCCACGGAGGAGGAACACCTACTGCCGTAAGGAACGCCGCCACCGCCGAGCTCCCGCCATCGCTCAAGCTCTGCTGCCGCCGCCCATCTATCGGCCGCGGAAGGTGTGAGAGTGGAGGAGAGCTAGGGATTTCGTTTCGATTTGGGAACTAGGGTTCGATTCGGTTATAAATCTGGCGACTTTGCAATACGGCCCTCACACAATATTGGGAAGGACTTTTGTGCAAAAGAACAGAAAAAATCGGGCGTCGGCGCGGTTCAATTGGCGTGTGTGACTTGATTGCACCCGAAAAGCAAATTCTGTGACCGGTTTTTCCAGTTTGCAAGTAGTGTGACTTAACTGCACCCGCGATGCAAGTTCTTAGACCGCCAGTGCTATTTACTCGCGGCCGGCCGTCACTGTTCGATCGACCTGGACGCGCTCAATTGCTCCCACGAGCCACCAAAGAGGAGCTCGGTGCAGCTTGGCAGGCTCGCTGAGCCTGCCTGCGTCCGCCAAGTCACTGCCATGTGGGCCTCCACATGGGCGGGCGGGCGGATACGCTCTGAGTCTGATGAAGCTGGGTGGTCGCAGGCCTGCAGACGAGATGCGAGGAAGACAGATGCGGCGCTCTACTGGAGCTGGGTGGTCGCCGACAGCGTACACAAAGAAGAAGACGGGCGGCGTGGTCGCTGACGGCAAAAGAGGAAGACGACGGCGGCGCTGCTCATGGACGTACGCGGGCGCCGGGAAGACGGTCCATAGCACGGCGCACATGAGTGGTTCGTGGATGGTCGCCAAGGGGTTTGGCCTTATGGGGAGGAAGGAGACGAGGAAATGGAGAAGCAGAGGGGAGCCGTGGCATGCCGGCATCGGTGGCAAGGCGGTTGTTCGTGCGGTGGCGATGGCGGTGGCGGCGGCGACAAGTGAGGAGACCTAGCGAGCGGAAACCAATTAACCAAGTCCCTCTCTCTCGCTGTACTCTACTCTGCTGCAGTCGTCGACTCGTTTCACTGGGCTAGATGGGCTAAACTGACGTGCATTTTGCTGCTTGGGCTTCGCTGGGCTGCGCGAGCTTTTAGCTCGCGAGTTGGACCGAGACGACAGCCTGCCTCGGCTCCAGGTCGAAACAAGCCCAAAAGTACAGCTCGACTCGGCCTTTTTAGTTCTCGAGCCGACCCTGGCTTGGGCCGAGCCCAAAAGCTCGAGTTGCACATCCAGATTTACCCGTTCGAGCAGAAAAAAAGGCACTGAATCGGCCGCCCCAAACGCAAACGAAATGTCCGAGCTGATTGTCACCCCATACCCATCCGGTATGTGGGGCAGATAGGGACCTGTCACGTCGGACTCATGGATGGGTCTGAGCTAAAACCGTCGGTCCGAGGGGTGCCTCCTCTGGTTTAGGTGAGGACACATTCGTAGCAGCGGGTAGCGCCGCCCGAGGGACCAAGTCCACTAGTTAAGCTGGACGGCGAGGCAATTCTAGCCTCGTGGCATTATCTCTCTCCCGTCTGCGTCGCTGTTTCCCCCTATTGTTCCTATTCCACTTCGAATCCGAGGTCCACCGACGACGACACTGCCATGGTCCGTAGCAAGATCACCCTACAAGCTGCTGAGGTCGGAGCGACCGATTGAGATCCAGGAGAAGATGTGCGCCGCAGTGGAGGCCCGTGTCGCACGTCGCGCCGCACAGATTTGTCGCCGCCTGCCTCCGGATAGTCCGGACGAGGAGGCACCAGAGCACATGGAGGTCGAGGGGCCGAAGCGGGAGGAGGTGGGGTTGAGATGGTAACGTCGGAGCTGGAGGAGGAGGAGTCGCCATCAGACAAGGAGAAGGAGGCACCAACATCGGAGTTCATGATGTAGGACACGCTCGCCTAAGCAGAGGAGGCGACGGGGCAGCAAGCAAAGTTGTCAGAATCGCGACTCAAGTCTTAGAATCTTACGACCTTACGATCCAAACTAGCCCCTTTTATTCTATGACTTTGCTCATAGAATCTAATTTTCTATGATCCTGATAGTTATGATTCTACGTTTCATGATCCTACCAATGGAGTTCCGATCCGATTAAGAATCTCAATTCTGACAACTTTGGCAGCAGGACATTCTCGACTCCATCCACTCCGAGGCGGAGGTGGAGGCCAACCGCCGCTTCCTCTGCGAGGCGTCCATGGAGCTTGAGGAGGCCTTCGCTTCTGAGGAGGCACCGCCGTCTCGCTCGAAAGCCAATGACCAAGAGGCCAGCGGCTACCACATAAACGTTATCGACATATCCGATTAAGAGTAGTGTAGGTGGCAGTTTGCCATGCTCTATGTACATATATCATGAATGTTTCATGGCTTTGTATTAAAATGGAGATCATCAAATGGGAATGTGGTTGTGGCGAGTGAAATAGGGGGGGAGGGGGTACGCTGACACGACCAGACACTTCCGCTAACGTTTCAGGGCTCATTTTTGCTATCTGTGGTTGTAGACACCCTAAGCCCCCTGCTCATCGCTCCAGCGGCAGTGGCGATTGACGGTACCATGACCGTTGGGTTCACGAACCAAACTACGCACGAGCCGCGATCGCATCCTGGCCAAGACAGAGCAAATGAAGGGGCTCTCCGTCAACAAGATTTTCTCCACCACTTCATGTTGGTATGCAAATCTTTGTCAAGATCGTCATCGACAGTCTATTCAAGAAAACGCTCAAGCTCCATGGTGGCTGCTACTTGTAAACTGTCTTGGGATTTTTCCTGAAGAGGAGGGGTGAAGCAGTACAGTAGAGGTAAGTATTTCCTTCAGTGAGAACCAAAGTTTATTGAACCACTAGGAGAATTAAGCAAACCCTCATGAACAACACCTGTACTCACAAAAGCAAATACTTGCACCCAACGCGGGCAAGAGTGTTGTCAATCCCTTGAACTCGTTACTTGCAAGGATCAAATCTAGTATAGGTAGATAGATAAATTGCAAAACAAAAAAAAGTGAATAAATTATAACACTGTATTTTTGGAATTTATAATATGATAAAAGTAAACCCATGGGCCATATTCTTCACCAGAGCCTTCTTTCTCGAACACATAGCATACGATGGGTAAACAAATTACTGTTGGGCAATCGATAGAAAAGCGCATAGTTATGACGTATTCATGGCAATGTTGACATATATAGGCGTCACGTCCATAACAAATAGACCGACTCCTACCTGGATCTACTACTATTACTCCACCAATCAATCGCTATCCAGCATGCATCTACGGCATTAAGTTCATGACAAATAGAGTAACGCTTTAAGCAACATGACATGATGTACACAAAGTAAACCAATCAATATGAATAAATCCCGTCGTTTTATCCTTAGTAGCAACAATACAATACGTGTCTCGCTACCCCTTTTCTCATGATATGAGAACACCCACTACACCACGATCCACTATAGCTTACGGACCGTGTTTTGGTAAAGTTTTTCCTAATCCATCAGACTGTGTGTCAGCAAAACTATTGACACACTGTATGTTTTTTTTATCAAAGAAGGGATTCCCCCTTCCGATTTTCATTACTGAAAACCCAGATTACAGAGTTCAGCACGCACGAGTAGCATCACAGATAAGTACCACAACAAACCAAAAGGACCAGAGCCACCAGCCAAAAACGGCCAGCACAAACCCAACAAGAACAAGGTCTCTCTCAACATAACTAGGAAACATAAAACAGAAACGAAACTAGCGACTAGCCGGACTAAAAAGACTTGGAACAGCGAGAAGAAGGGGTTGCAGCCATCATCCAGGAGAAGCCTTGCCACATTGATTCGCCACCCTACCCAAATGCATACACTTCACTTGTCGCCTGCTCTAGTACTCTTGCCCCAGTTCCAGCATTTTTTTATGCGGCTCCTTTGTTCCAAAATGGACCAATCAAGCAACCACCGAACCATTAGCTTGATAATCTGTAAAGGATCATTAATCCTTTTCCTCTCAAAGACAATTGCATTTCTACTTTTCCAAATAGCCCGAATAAAGCGTATACCCTATCATCACCATTTTCTTGTCCTCTTTATTGAATTTATTAATCCACCCCCAAAACAATCATTTACACTTAAAGGACTAGATTTCAGATTACAAACGCACTTGACCAAATTCCACAGCAAAGACGCTGCAGAGCAAGTGAACAGTAGATGATCAATAGATTCATTTTGTCCACAAAACACACATTCTTTCCCGCCTTTCCACCCTTTTTTGAGTAAAACATCCCTAGTCAGGATGCTCTTTTTATTCACTAGCCACAGGAATACCTTTATCTTAGCAGGAACTTTAATTTTCCAAAGATATTTTTGTGGAAGTTTAATCCCAGACGCAATCAATTCTCTGTATAGAGATTTCACAGAGAATTTTTTATCAGCAGTGAGGGTCCATTCGATTATATCTTTCCCTCCATGCATATTAATTGTTTCACATCTATTTTTTAAAGCATTCCATAGTTCTAAAGTCTCTCCATGTAGAGTTCTTCTAAATTTGAAACCTTTCCACCCTTTTTGGATGACCTCATATACAGTAATTTTATGATCAAAGCAAATATCATATATTCTAGGGTATGCTTCTTTTAGGGGTTTGTCATCCACCCAGACATCTTCCCAAAACCTAATGTTCTTCCCCTCCCCCAGCTTCTTCTTCACAAACTTGTAAAAGATATTCTTAATATTCAGAAGACTGGTCCAGAACTGGGAATCCCTAGTTTTTTTTCCATCAGAGCCAGACATTCATTCTTCCCATATTTTTCTTTCAGGATATCTTGCCACATCCCCTCCTCTGTTTCCATCTTCCGTAACCATTTAGCTAATAGAGCTATGTTCATTACTTCTAAATTCAGAATCCCTAAACCTCCCAATTCTTTGGGTAGGCAACATTCTTTCCAGTTTACTATATGATATTTTCTAACATTTTCATCTTCTTGCCATACCAGTCTTGCTCTATAAAAATCAGCTTTTTAATAATTCCTTTTGGCACAAAGATAGAAGGACATCATAAACAAGGGATATTAGTCAAGCAAGCTTGCACCAGAGTGATCCTCCCGCAATCGACCCTAACAATTTCCCCTGCCAACACCCACATCTTTTCTCAATTTTATCAGTCACACAGCTCCAATGCGTGTTTCTAATCCTAGCCTCAGATACAGGCATCCCCAAATATCTGATAGGCAGATTTCCCATTTTGTATGTCAATATTTCCTGGTAAAGTGATTGTTTACCTTTGGCTTTATCAAACAACATCAACATCAACATCAACATCAACAATGTGACACACTGTATGTTAGTAAGTCTATGAATTACAAACGAAGAGTGCGTCAGCAAAAGTGTAGACGCGCTGTCTGTCAGTAAAAGTGTAGAAATCGCTTACACACAGCATGTTGATAAATGTTTGGGACAAACAGAGTGACGTAAATGAAATGTTCGCGCCGAACTGAAGATGAGGCGGGCTCTTTTGAACGAAAATTTCTGGGTCTCTGGTAAAAGAAGCCACGCAGCCCCACCGTTTCCTCCCTTGCGTATACCTAAATCACAAATCCCCTGTATCATCCCTATCCTCACTGTCGTGGAATTGTCACGGTAGATGTCCTTAGTGTCAGGACTTAGTCGCGAGGCCAACGCATCTATGTGGTAGCTTGAGAGGGGTTGAGCGGAATCGAGAGACGCAACACAAGACAGGGATTTAGACAGCTTCGGGCCCCGGGAAACATCATCCGGTAAAAACCCTACATGCTGTTTGAGGCTAGGTTTCATTATGATCACGAGGGAGTCGCCGTGAACCGACTCTCCTCTTTGTGTCTAGCCCTAAGATCGTTTCTTCTTGCTTGTCGCCTCTCCCTCTTTGGGGAGCCCTGCCCCTCCTTATATATGTTGAAGGGGTGGGTTACATGTGGAGTCCTATTAGGATTAGGACTAGTCTGTCTCTAATACAAACCGGATACAAGTCCAGGTCTTAACTCCTTGTAAAACAAATATTCCTTATGCCTTTCCTCTTAAACCGGCCCACAATAGTTGAACCGGCCTTCATGAACCGCCAGACGGGCCACCGGGTCTTGTCACTCCTCTGACCCGTCTGCCGGGTCACCAGTGAGTTACAACGTCCTGGCGGGTTATCGTAAATTTCAGTGTCTCAAGGCGGGTCACCAGGTGAATATCGCCAAGTGCCAGCGGGACCTCAAATAAACCGCCAAGTCCGGCCGGGTTAACTTCCGGCCGGTTTACACCGCGGGGTATATCCCCGACACTCACAGCACATGATCGTCCTTAAGTCCTTTGTCATTTCCTCCTTCTAGAAAATCCGGGTCAATAACCAGCTTCATACTCAAATTGCTGATGTTGGCTTCTTATAGAAAAAATATTGTGAAGAATAATCCACTTGAGTCGGCTTCCAAAGTGCCGGTTTAAGAAATATTGGTCTTAAAATACTCATCTGATATTCAACTGGTTTGAAGATGCAGAACTTGCCGATTTTATCATTACCAAAGACTGTCGGGTTATAAAACTTGATAATTTCGAGTCATGATTGTTGCAGACACCGGTTCATGATTGTTGCCAACGCCGGTTCAACCTAGTTGGCTCAATCAGAGAATTTGAAAATATTTCTTCGATAATAATATAATACCTGTAGCCCCCAAGTCTTTTGAGCAGAACAAAGTGGTGGCTTAAGACTTTGCTTCAATATAAATACTGCCACTCTCGAAGAAATCCATGTTGTTCATCCCAGTGACTAGTAAAAACTGAATACTCCATACTATGTAGCCCCCAAGTACCGGGTTGTCATGCTTGCAAAGAACCTCGGGACTTGTAATTGTCTTATACTCATAAAAACTTCAACCAGCGTAGCCCCCAAGGGCCGGGTCATTATGCAATAATGAGCAGGGACTTTGTAGGTATAATCATGTAGATTTGAGCAATGATGTGTAGCCCCCAAGGGCCGGCTCAGTAAGATAATATTGAGCTGGGACTTAATATATACTTCAATGAAAATAACATCATATGATGTAACCCGCATGATGGGACTTGAATCCACGTCCACAAGGTTAAGAGCCTTGTGCTTTTACCAACTGAGCAGTGGACCCTTCAATATAATGAATAAAAAGCTTTGTATCTTCAACTGTTGACAGGAGCAATTGGTAGCCCCCAAGGGCCGACTCATTATAATGTGATGAGTCGGGTCTTCAATAATATGAGCAAAAAATTACTTTGCATTAGCCCCCAAGTGTCATGGTGCATGCTTGCAGCGACATGAGACTTGCACATTTGATGTAATCTCAATTTAAATAATGCAGCCCCAAGTGCCGGGTCGTAAGCCTGCAGCGACTCGGGACTATTCCTTCAATTGTAGAATAAATCATATCCATTAATAATATGATAACCATTGCGCTAAAAAGCGACTTTGAAAACCTTAATTATAATATTGGTTATTGATAACCATAATAAAAATCCAGCCGTGTTGGCTATTAAAGATAACATAATCTGGTATGAAAAACCTTATTCATTCAATATCATAATGAAAATTCAGCCAAGTTTGGCTATTTGAATAATATAACCCAATGATTTATAAGCGCATGATTCCAATGGCGCAATCCAAATAGGTAATCTTGGCGACTTATAGTCCAAAGCCGTGACGGGTTAACAAACACCGGATAATTTCTCATCATATCGGGCGACTTATCATCTTAAAGCCAGGCCGGTTTAATAAACACCGGATAATTTATCATCATGCTTTATTCAACCTGTCTCTGCATACAACAAGTTTAAAGTGTCCTGGTGGTTTACCGTCGGACGGGTCATAATGCCCAACATATAACCCAGGTTTATAACCAAGGCTGAAAATATATCATACCTGTGACATTACACATCATTGGTTTACCAACTTTTTGTAGTAAGGGTGATAACCCCAATCTTGAGTAATGATAACTCCTTTCATACTGTGTCGGTTTATGATAAAACCGTACCGGGTTGTGATAAACACTGGTTTAACCATATATAATACTGGCGACTCGTAGTCAAACCAGACCGAGCGGATAGTCTCCGAATTATGATTTGATCATGTACTGACAATTTGTAATTGAAAGTCAAGCCGGGTTAATGAACACCGGTTTATTCCATAATAAGATGGTAACATAAAATCAAACCGGGCAGATAGTCTCCGGAATAGGATTTGAACGTGTTCAGCCAATTTGTAATTGACAGTTTGAACCGGTTTAAAAATGTCGGTTTAAAAACGCAACAAAAATCAAATAACAATTATGAAAAAATATGGAAGCAAAGGCAATGATAAGACCGTTTGCAAGAAGAGGCTTTATTGAGCCGATCAGATGGTGTTACCATGGTCGGACACGACCAAGCTCCCAATAAGGTGTAGCTATGGTTCAAGTCAGCCAGGTCCCCAACTGAAACCGTGGCATTATGCCGATCAAGTGGCGTGGCAATGGTTCGGGTTCGACCAAGCCCCCAAGTGACTCTATGGCCTTAGGCCGATCAAGAGGCGTGATTGGTTCAGACTTGACCATGTCCCCAAGTGATCTGGTGGCTTTCGCCTATCAAAAGGTGTTGCATTGGTTTGGACACGACCAAGCCCCCAAGTGATATTGTGGCACTAGGCCGATCAAGAGGCGTGGCTATGGTTCGGATACGACCAAGCCCCCAAGTGACCAATAATATGATAAGTTAATAAGGCATGATACCCATGTTTGGACCGCGTATCATGGCAGCAAGTCTTCTTTGGCACCCTTTAACTTTTTGCAAGAGATAAATCCTTCTTGAACCGGAATTTGAACCGGATATTGAGAGCTTCAAAGCTTTGTGGGAGACATCTTTCCCTTGAACCGGATTGTAAACCGGAATCTTCATTTTCAGCCGGAAATTTTCTGATGGCCTTTCAACTCGAACCTGCGAGAAGTTAATTCCTTTTTGAACCGGACATTTCTAAACCGGTTTCGAGCGCTTGAGAGCTTTGTGGGAGAATATATTTCCCTTGAACCGGATTATAAACCGGATACTTGAGAGCTTCAGTGAGACTGACTTCCCTTGAGCCGGATTTTAAACCGGAATCCTTTCTGATGATCCGGAACTTCTTCATTGAGCCGGGATTTTGTAATTGTCATATACTTACTAAGCCGGAATATTTCTGACGGCCTTCAAATAACAGTAGCCTCCGGGACCGGGTTATCTTTCCCTCCATCGTCCTGGGGTTCTTAAATTCACTGGCAAAATTTGCTTAGTCATGTCATCGTAGCCCCCGAGTCTCAAGGTGACTCGAGGAGTTGGCTTGAAACTCTCCATATGTGACCGTGATATAAACCGGCATAACTTGTATATCATTGGTGTTGATAACACGATGTGAATCCACGTAAGGTTGTGATGACTCATGTGGGTTATAAATGATCCCGTATGAGCCGTGTCAAGAATCTCGGCCAATGGTTCCTTCCAACTGGCGATTTGAAGTTAACCAAATTGTAGTGGCAGCGACTTGTGCGCCTGCCCATTGAGTCATCCAGTGTAAACGGCGGTTGATAGTATATGATAATTTGCCTCCATTTTGAAAGAAAACCGGGCTACCCAAGCTGTGACTTGCTCATGCGACAAAAGCGGCCTGGTATGTTGATGTAGACCAGGCCGCAATAAATGGAAGGTAGAGACGTCCATAGTATTAGATGTGGCTTGGGCAGATGAACCGGCCACGGTGTTGTAAACCGGTTCGGACGGGCGAGTCAAACGCAGGCACGGTCCCGGCAAGCTGATGTAAACCGGGCCGTAAGGGCGTCTTGCACGCGTCCATTCACCATGTAATGTGGCACGGACGAACACCGGGTAGGACGTTGCCAACGCTGCGTGCACTCCATGGTATAAACCACGTGTATAATGAATAATTGTCCTGCATACAATATTGCAGACCAAGGCAAAGATAAACTGCTCTTTGACAAAAATAATATGCACTAATAAAATACTCCCTCCGTTCCTAAATATACGGTGTATAGTTTTTGGCACGGAAATTAAAGAACGCACATGGAGGGAAAATTTCACAAGTTTTGGGCGAGATTGCACCTGACTAATTGACATGAGAAAATAGAGGAGCATGACCTATATAAGGAAATGTAATCAAATCCCTTCAAAAATTATTCAAATGAGTGGTGAAACGCAATACACCTTATATTTTGGATTTTTTCTCAAAAATCTATACACCTTATATCAAGGAACAGAGGGAGTATATTTTAGATGGATATCACCTGATGTGTTAGGCCAGAAATTATCCGCCATGGAGTTGATGATCACCACAGTGATGCTAAAATTAATCACGGCTGAGCTGGCGACGAAAGGCATTTGATGGTCCGCCATGTGTTGTAAACCGGACTACGGGGCGGCGGTTTGTGTTCCGATTTATCAGTGTGATATACGCAGATGCTGGTGTAGAACAGCTAGCGCGCGCCGTCCGCAGTAGGGCATCACTTTTATAGTGAGCACTTGTCCTGTATAAAAAGATATAGGCCAGAGTAATTGTTCTCAAGTAATTTAATATGTGCTGATAAGGTATATAGAAAGATAGCACCTGGTATATTTTGTCCGGTGAATACAGACGCTGGAACATGTTGCGGAATTTGTGGCCGTCACGGGGCCTGGAGCCGGGCGGTTTAGAACAGAGCCTCCGGGTCACGGGTCATGTTAACTTTGGGACCTGTGATGTCTGACACCTGTCCTCATCCGGTCTGATATTTATCTGTACTAGACCTTCTGTAAGATGTATACTAGTAGTATGTTGGACGCGGAGTTTTGGCTCCCGGGCTCATCTGCACCCATGCTTAGAAAAAAATTCAAAAAAAAATACTAGAAAAAATCAAAAAATTCCAAATTTTTTTTGTGGTGGTAGATAATTTGATGCGTGAGGTGCGCCCCAAAAATCAACTCATTTGAGCACCTGAGCAGCTCTCGGCAAAAAAGACAAAATCAGGTCTGTAAAAATGTGTACTGTTCACACACTGTTTTGACCCGATTTGTCTTTTTTGTCGAGAGCTGCTCAGATCTCCAAATGAGTTGAATTTTGGGGCGCACCTCACGCGTCAAATTATCTACCACCACAAAAAAAATTGGAATTTTTTGAATTTTTTAGTATTTTTTTGAATATTTTACTGAGCGGGAGCAGATGAGCCCGGGCTCCAGGATGGATTCTTATTCTTCCCTTTCCTTTTTAGAACCAGGACTCGATGGACACGGCCAGCAGATTGCTGATCGCTCTGGACACCGCAGAGAAAAAACACTCTTTATCCATGATCTGGTAGGTGCCTTCGTGGCTGTAGATGTAGTAGTACTTAAATAATGCGGTACTCAATTAGTACTAGTCTTGGTCACGTACTAGTACAAGTACTAATTGATTCCTTGGATTTTTGCAGCCGGATTAAACACTCATTATCAGCCTTCATCCGTACTGATGTGGACACAAAGAGGAGAAGCAATCTGACCCGGATACTGATTACTTGGTGACATCGAATCAGACTCTTGTCCGGTCTCATCTGTAGCGAACAAACCGATCTGTGCTCGAATCCAATGGGTCGCCGTGCAACGCGTGAGGCGCCGCAGCCAAACCCTAACAACTCTACAGATCTTGTATCTGCTGGCTCCAAAAAATTTAACCATAATTTTGATCTCCCAATAATAAATTTGCCGACTCTGTCCATGGTCGTACGGATTGATCATGAACCTCTCGATCCCTGAGAAAGATCCCTCCAAGAACTCAACATCACCGTGCGCAGGCCCCATGGTGGGCGCCAACTGTCGTGGAATTGTCACGGCAGATGTCCTTAGTGTCAGGACTTAGTCGCGAGGCCAACGCATCTATGTGGTAGCTTGAGAGGGGTTGAGCGGAATCGAGAGACGCAACACAAGACAGGGATTTAGACAGCTTCGGGCCCCGGAAAACATCATCCGGTAAAAACCCTATATGCTGTTTGAGGCTAGGTTTCATTATGATCACGAGGAAGTCGCCGTGAACCGGCTCTCCTCTTTGTGTCTAGCCCTAAGATCGTTTCTTCTTGCTTGTCTCCTCTCCCTCTTTGGGGAGCCCTGCCCCTTCTTATATATGTTGAAGGGGCGGGTTACATGTGGAATCCTATTAGGATTAGGACTAGTCTGTCTCTAATACAAACCGGATACAAGTCCAGGTCTTAACTCCTTGTAAAACAAATATTCCTTATGCCTTTCCTCTTAAACCGCCCACAATAGTTGAACCGCCTTCATGAACCGCCAGACGGGCCACCGGTCTTGTCGCTCCTCGACCCGTCTGCCGGGTCACCGGTGAGTTACAACGCCCTGGCGGGTTACCGGTAAATTGCCGTGTCCGGGCGGGTCACCAGGTGAATATCGCCAAGTGCCAGCGGGACCTCAAATAAACCGCCAAGTCCGGCCGGGTTAACTTCCGGCCGGTTTACACCGCGGGGTATATCCCCGACACTCACCGTGCGCCGCCCGCCTCTACCCATCCAGCCGCCGCCACAGCCATGTCGCCGTCACCGCCCATCGCCGCACTACCACCTGCCTCCCCCCCCAACACAAACTCCTTGCCTCCCCCCCCCCCCCCCCCCCCGCGCAGGAACCTCCTCTCCTCACCCGTGCGCCGCCCGCCTCTACTCAGCTCGCCGCCGCCGGCACCCCGTCACCGGCACCGCCCACCGCCGCCGGCACCCCGTCACTGACACCACCCGCGGCCGCCTCACCACCCCGTCGACGCCGACCCCTTCACGTTGTTTGGTAGCCACCCCACCTCCCACTCTCATGGCCAGATCCATCCCTCCCCTTCTGAATCAAAGTGGTGTCGCCCTCCCCAGAGTTTGGGCACGCTACAACAAGAACCCACCTCGCAACCTCGGATTTGAGCCTGACTTCCATCTTTTTCCTCTATGATTTTCGTTTTTTATTTTATTTATTGTTCTACTAGTTGCAGATTCACGGGTTAGGTGATGGGGATCGATTGGAGCTGCCGCGTGAGGAATGAAATTAGATCTACTGCCTGCTTCATCAACGACTGCCAAGTGATGAGATCTACGAACCCATTCTCTTCTCATGACCACAACACGTCTGGTAAGCTCCCCTCCATGCTTTTCCACCACACAGGCTGAAAATCAAGTGTTTGATTGATTTCCTACACTGCACACAGTTGGAGGAAATTGAATAAGTACTCCCTCTGTAAACTAATATAAGAGCATTTAGATCACTAAACTAGTGATCTAGTGATCTAAATGAGTTTAGTGATCTAAATGCTCTTATATTAGTTTACGGAGGGAGTATTTGATTTGAAGTGATAAATAAACTAATTGAGTAGTTACATGATTTCCTAGGCTTATTCATCCATGCTTTGCTATTATTGTGGATGTTTTCATGCTTCCATGCTTGCTTCAGTGTTCCCTAGTCAGGTTCAGGTGCATCATCCATGTGCTGTGCAATTTTCTGCTTTGTTATCAGCACACAACAATAGGAACTATCTTTACTGAGATGCCAATTAACAAAGTTAGTGATAGTAGTAAAGCTAATTCACAATTCCACCGTGTATCATCCTCTTCTCACCCAGCTCGGGTGAACGGCAGCGGCGACGGATGCCCTCTCACCGTGCCTTTGTCCCCCTTTGTCTCATTATGTGCTCTAATTCTTCTTACTCCATAATTTCTTTCCTCTGAACTGCAGCATGAGAAGACAGGTTTGAGTTCAGGTCGTCGACCAGGACAAACAGCAGGCCGGACAATAATAACTTTCCCCCTCAGGTATAACCAGCAAATAATTTGTGTGCAATTGAATGATCTTTTTAGGCTTGTTCACATTTAATTCTATGGTCTGCTGGTTAGAAATACATTTCTTATTTTCCCAAATACATGATCTCTATTGTACGCATATTATTATTTCACATGCTTAATGTGAAAAAACGGATTTGCCCATATCATTATCTTTGGTGTGTTCTAGTATTATGTAATTTTAGTACAATTATTATTCTGCATGAATTTCTATGTTCATTTCAGTCCGCTGAAGTATTAAAAAAATTACGGGACGTGTTCTGAAGCTCCTACTAGGGATGAAAACACTTGATGTAGTGAGAGCGAATAGATTTGTGTTGTGTGCTTCAAAATAGTTTGCCATAGTGTCCTATTATATTACTAGTTTCTTTGTGGTTTTTTTCTCAAATCCCTATTAATGTCCTTATCTATCTACAGGGAGAGCTTCTTGGACTTGACCCCAGAGATAACAATGTTTCTGTTGTTGGTGGGCATGTTGGGGTTGTAATTTTACTACTCCTTTCACATGTTATTAGCACTTTTAGTTACCACACATTTTCTACCATATATGTAGCCGAAAATTTGTTTCCATCATATATGTCACATCTTATATGCCTAGTGGAGGGAACAAAAGTAAATCCAAAAGCTCCTTTCACAATAGCTCAGCTATGAATAGTGGTTTAGATTCTTGTAGTATCTTTACATCTAGTGCACGAAAGCAATTTTCACTTTACATTTATTATTTTGATGTATGGTATATAGATGGCATCCCCTTTGATTTTTTGTATGTTGCATGAGGCTTGCCTGTTGCCACTTTACTTTGAAATACAACAATAAGCTATTATATGCGTATATTTCAGCTCAACTCTTAAATTTCACTTATTTTAGACAAGCATAGTAAAACCTATTAAAACAGATTCATATCATGCATAATAATATTTTCTCTAGTTCTTTGTCTAAACCATTTTACATTTGATTGAGCTTATATATTGTCAACTATTAAATCGGGGTCTCAGGTAGATTATAAGGTTAAGGTTTGATCTCACCTGATGAAGTCTGACCAAAGTTCTAGATTCTTTGCTCTGTTTAATCAACCAAGTGATAGACTTGCTATTCACTAAGATGTTGAATAAAATAGGCTTGGCTTTATGAATTTTGAATGGGAAAATGATGTACTGGATATAGCTATAGTATGTCTGTGATACTGAGACCACTTATGCTTGGGAGCACAGCGAGTTCCCGCAAGTTCTTGTACCTTCTACAAATATGTGTCTTTTTGTTATTTTGCACTTTTTACTTTGCGGAAATTAACATAATGTGCAAAACTCTTTCCAGGTGACCCTTGATGGTACGTTCATTTGCCTCTTGTTGTTGTACTGTTCAAATGCGCCGAGGCCCAAGGGCGAAGAAGACCAAAGGCTATGGATGGGTTTTATTGTGTCTTTTGGCAACAGTAGAGAGTAGAGTAGTGTGATCTAGACATGGCAGAGTATTATCTTTAGGAACTTGTGTGGACATATGTGTCGGAACTTGCAATCACATATGTGAAATTAACCAGATATGCTACATAGGTGAACCTAGATTTGTACACGACTGAGTTTGCTATGAATTATGTGATGCTAAGCACACATGTGTAACATAGTTTCAATGCTTAATTTCTGTCCCAAGCAAACAAATTGTGTGAGCATGTCAGCCTACTTATGATAGATTGTATGTCGGCTAATAGAGAATGGAGGCACATAGTCTGTTGGTAAGTAAGCAGTATACAGACAATTTGTTTGTCAGCAAGCAAAATATCTACAGGCGCACGTGTGTGTCAGCAAGTAAAACATTTACCAACACACACGACTGTTGTCAAGAGAATGCATTACCGACACCCACATCTGTCTGCAAGAGAAAGCTTTGCTGACACATAGTCTGTTGGCAAGTGAAATGTATGTCGGTAAATACCTTTGCCCACAGCCAGGTTGCCGATAGATGACACTAGACAGACAGTGTGTCAGCAAAGGTCTACACAGACATATTGTGTGTCACCAAATGCCGCTATTGCGACGCACACGCGCGTTAGCTATAGTGGATCGCCGTGTAGTGACCACAAGATTGAACCCAATACAAAGCACCTTCCTCACTAAAGATAAATCAATCTAGTTGGCCAAACCAAACGGATAGATCAGAGAGAAATACAAAGCTATCATAATCATGCATAATAAAGTTTAGAAAGACTCAGTTACTTTCAATGAATAATCTGATCATGAACCCACAATTCATCGAATCCCAACAAACACACCGCAGAAAGAAGATTACATCGAATAGAACTCCAAGAAGATCAAGGAGAACATTGTATTGAAGATCAAAGAGAGAAGCAGCCATCCAACTACTAGCTATGGACCCGTAGGTCTACGGTGAACAACCCATGCATCATCGGAAGGCGTCAAGGATGATGTAGAAGCCCTCTGTGATCTATCCCCCCTTTGCCAGGGTACCGGAAAAGGCCTCCAGATGGGATCGTGGAAGAACAGAAGCTTGCGGTGGCAGAAAAAGTGTTCCGTGTGGCTCTCTAGGGGTTTCCTGATATTTGAAAATTTATAGAAGTGGAATTAAGTCAGACGGAACCACATGGGGCCCACAAGGTAATAGGGTGCACCCTACCCCTGGCGCCGCCCTGTTGCCTGTGATGGAAATTGCCTTAGAGGCAATAATATTGTATTATTATATTTCCATTTTCATAATTAAGAGTTTATATTTCATGCTACAACTGCTATGATCCTGGAATATGCGATTCAGTGGAAAACTTATATGCACGTGTGAAATGATAAACTCTAAACAATAGGTTCCCAGTCTCGCCTCTAAGACTGGCACATGGAGCGTCTTGTATTATATGAGTCTTTTCTTGTTTTGCTTTTTAGTTCATCACAATCATCCTTGCTAGACACACCTATTTGAGAGAGCCATAATGATATCATGCTTTGTTAGAATTGCTCTATGTGCTTCACTTAAAAATTTTGAGCTAGGCAATTGCTCTATGTGCTTCACTAAAACTTTTTTAGCACGGTGGTGGGTTAATTTTGAAGAAATATGCTCTAATGCTCCACTTAGGTTATTTTGAGAGTTGATTTTTTTTTGAAGAAATATGCTCTCATGCTTCACTTAGATTATTTTGAGAGTTGATTTTTTTTGAAGAAATATGCTCTCATGCTTCACTTTAATCTTTTTAAGAGTTGATAATAGTATTGGTAATTTGCATAAGATATGAATTTGCTCCGAAAGTGATAGATATTCAAGAGGGGTATAATAAAAAACTTTCATGAAGAACATTGGATATTATAAACTTGATTTCTTGCAACAATTTTGCGATATGGAGATAGTGATATGTGAGTCATGTTGGTGAGTAATTATGCTTTAATAAGAATACTGGTGTTTCTCAATATAATGTTCTCCTTGTTGTTCTTGGAGATCTATTTAATCTAACGATAGATGTATTTTCCAAACGTTCGGATTTGACCATCAGATCCGAACGACGTGGTAGCTATCAGATCCGCTTCTCCCGCGTGCATTTCTCGAAGGAAAAAAAAAGACCCGCTATAAGATATGAATTTGCTCCAAAAGTGATAGATATTCAAGAGGGGTATAATAAAAAACTTTCATGAAGAACATTGGATATTATAAACTTGATTTCTTGCAACAATTTTGCGATATGGAGATAGTGATATGTGAGTCATGTTGGTGAGTAATTATGCTTTAATAAGAATACTGGTGTTTCTCAATACAATGTTCTCCTTGTTGTTCTTGGAGATCTATTTAATCTAACGATAGATGTATTTTCCAAACGTTCGGATTTGACCATCAGATCCGAACGACGTGGTAGCTATCAGATCCGCTTCTCCCGCGTGCATTTCTCGAAGGAAAAAAAAAGACCAGCTAGGAATTGAACCCACGACCTGCTGGTCAAGGTGCAGGTGCGCTACCACCTGGGCTATCATTGTTTTCATGTTTTTAATTTAGTTTAGGTAAATTTTATACTCTATTTGCGAGCGGGGAAAAGACGAGAAGCAGACCCATATGGACGAACTGACTTTGGAAGGATCGATGCATTGTGTTCGAACTCTAGTCATCATCTTCCGTGTAACGCAAGGAATTTTTTGTTGTTGAAATATACATTGTAACTTACACACCATAAACCTAGTAACTTAGATATAAACACCGCAATAAATTTTTTGACCTGGAATTTTTGTTGTTAAAATTTAAGATTCGATAACTTACGCGCCAACACAGCTGTAACCTTTTTTTACATGAAAAAATTGATACAATATACCCCTCGTCCCATGTTTTTTTTTCTGTTTGAATAACATGGTAATTGAGGAATCGCAGACCTGATAACTTAGATGACCTTTTATTCACCAGAAAAAAGTTGATGAAATATACCCCCGATAATTTCTGTGTGAATAGCACGGTAATTTATACGTCGCAGACCTGATAATTTATGTACCTCGGGCCTGATAACTTTGGCGGGGGAGGTGAGTTTGTTGAAACATAGAACGGTAAATAACATGGTAATATAGGCTTTCGGAGCTGATAACTTAGGTACAAACACCACAATAACTTTGACCCGTGAAAAAAAGTTGTTGAAAACAAACGCTGATAACTTTTTGTGTAAATGGCATGATAATATAGGCTCCTGGTCCTGATAACTTAGGTACAAACCATGATAACTTTGACCCGTGATTTCTTTTGTTCAAAACATACCACTGATAACTTCTCATGTAAATAACATGATAGTATACGCTCTCGGACAAGATAACTTAGGTAGGAACACCACGATAACTTTGACCCATGTGAAATAGTTGTTTGGAAACATACTCCGGTAACATCTGTATAGATAACATGGTAATATAGGCTCCCGGGGCTGATAACTTAGGTACAAACACTACGATAACTTTAACCCATCAAAAATTTGTTGAAAACATACTCTGATAACTTTTTACGTAAATAGCATGATAATATAGGCTCTTGATCCTGATAACTTAGACACAAACACCACAATAACTTTGACCCATGAAAAAATGTTGTTGAAAACATACTCTGGTAGGATCTGCGTAAATAACATGGTAATATACGCATAGCAGAGCTGATAACTTTATTTAGCCCAGACATGATAACTTTTGACCCAGAAAAAAGTATTCGAAACATGCCAACATGGTATCTAGTTTCTAAGGTCTCGTCGCGATAGATTTTGTTTGTGAAAATAGATTTTGGATCGAACAGGAAATTTGACCTACAAAACATTTTGAAATTTTAAAATAAAGAGAATCTACTATGACATTAGTTTTTTTGCACTTTTAGTGCATCTGCACGTGGGAGAAAGTTGAAAGAAGTCATTTTTATGCCCAGAATTTGCCTATGTAAACAGTGTGGTAACTTATATAGCATAGACGTGATGACTTGCATACCCTAGGTGTGGTAACTTTTTACCTGAAAAAAAAGTCACCGAAACATATTAACATGGGATCTAGTTTTGTAGGTCTCGTCGAGACGAAACTTTTATGTGAAAATAGTTTTCCAATCTGAGCGACAGTTTGAGCTACAAAGCATTTTGAATTTTCAGTTTAATGGAATCTTTTGTGACGACATCATTTTTATTCTTATGTGCACGCAGTGGGTTGCTGAATTCATTTGTTAATAAAAAGGCATTTAACGCATCTTGCATGCAAGCATGCGGTTGCAGGCGATCGAGCACTGTGCCTTACACGCTTTGTGCCTTCGGCCTCGCGGGATGGGATCGTTCGGATCTATACCTATAATCAGAACGTTTGGAAGATATAGCAGTCCTTGATGTAATGGCTTTTTGCGGTATGTTTGTTGAGATCCGACGAATTGTGAGTTTATAATCAAATATATCCTTGAATATTATTTGAGTTTTCTCTGAACTCTTTTATGCATTATTAATATAGCTTCATATTTCTTATCTGATTTATTGGTTTGCTTTGGCCAACTAGATTGATTTATCTTGCCATGGGAAGAGGTGCTTTGTAATGGGTTCGATCTTGCGGTGCTCAATACCAGTGACAGAAAGGGACATGACATGTATGTATCATTGCTATTAAGGGTAAAAAGATGGGGTTTATTCATGCGTGAGTTTATCTTTTCTACATCATGTCATCTTGCCTAATGCATTACTCCGTTTTTTCATAAACTTAATACACTAGATGCATGCTGGATAGCGGTTGATGTGTGGAGTAATAGTAGTAGATTCAGAATCATTTCAGTCTACTAATCTTGGACATGATGCCTATATGTTTGATCATTGCCTTGGATATCGTCATAATTATTTGCTTTTCTATGAATTGCTCAACAGTAATTTGTCTACCCACCATGCTATTTTCTTGGCAGAAGCCTCTAGTGAAAACTATGACACCGAGTCTATCTTTTATCATATAAAAATCCTAAAAATACCTTGTTGCAATTTGCTTTTATTTATTTTATTTTGTATTTTTGTCAGATCTATCTATCAAATCCTATACAATTTAATCTTGCTTGTAACCGTTGAGGGATTGACAACCCCTCTACGTGTTGGGTTGCAAGTATTTGTTGTTTGTGTGGAGATGTTGTTTGCATAGTGTTGCTTGGTTCTCCTAATGGATTGAGAACCTTGGTTTCATAACTAAGGGGAACTTATCTCTGCTATACTGCATCATCCCCTCCTCTTCGGGGAAAACCCAGCGCAGCTCATAAGTAGCACTATTTTCAAGAGATAAGCCTCTAGTGAAAACTATGGCCCCCGAATATAATTTAATCATATACTCCCTCCGTCCCAAAATAAGTGTCTCAACTTTGTACTAACTTTAGTGCAAAGTTGTACTAAGGTCAAGACACTTATTTTGGGACGGAGGGAGTATTAAAATAAAAAATACCTTGCTGCAATCTTATTTACTTTACTTTATTTTGTGTTTTTGTTTATCTATCTATCCACTACAAGATATGATCCTTGCATGTAACCGCCAAGGGATTGACAACCCCTTGTTTGTGTTGCGTGCAAGTATTTATTATTTTGTGTGTTGGTTCTGCTAACGAGGTGTTGGGTGGTTCTCCTACTAGACTGATAACCTTGGTTCCTAACTGGGGGAAATACTTATCTCTACTGTACTACATTATCATATCCTCTTCGAGGAAATCCCAACGCAACTCATAAGTAGCAACCCTCAACTCGCAACTGGGGTCTGATCTTTTTAGTCTCAATTGCAAGTCCACCATCGACTTGCAACTGGGGCGTGATCTTTCTTTGTCCCAGTTGCAAGTCTACCATCGACTCACAATTGGGGCCGACTTTCTTTGACCTAGTTGATAGTCCAACCTCGACTCACAACTAGGGGTGAACCTTTTTTGTTCTGGTTGCAAGTCCACCGTCGACTCACAACTAGGCCCAACCATTTTTGTCCAGTATTGCAAGTCCACCCTTGACTCGCAACTAGGGCCCGACCTTTTGTTTATCTTAATGTCAAGTCCACCCTCGACTCGCAACTGGGGCCAATATTTTTTTGTCCTAGTTGCAAGTCTACCTTCTACTCGCAACTCGAGCCCGACTTTTTTGGGTCCAAGTTGCAAGTCCACCCTTGACTCGCAACTGGGCCTGAACTTTTTTAGTCACAGTTGTAAGTCCACCCTCAACCCGCAAATTGGGCCCGACCTTTTTCTGTCCAAGTTGCAAGTCCACCCTTGACTCACAAACTGGGCCTAATCTTTTTTTGTCCCACTTGCGAGCCTACCAACAACTCACAACTGGGTCTGACCTTTTTTTCTGGTTGTAAGTCCACACTCGACTCAGCACAACCCTTTTTGTACCAATTGCAATCCCACCATAGACTTGCAACTGGGGCCCGACCACTTTTTGGTCCCTATTGCAAGTCTACCCTGCACTAGCAACTGGGGCTGGCCTTTTTTATCCCAGTTTCAAGCCCACCCTCGACAGACAACCAGGGTGCGGCCTTTTTTTGTTGGGGAACGCAGTAATTTCAAATTTTTCCTACGATCATGCAAGATCTATCTAGGAGAAGCATAGCAATGAATGGGGAGAGTGTGTCCACGTACCCTCATAGACCAAAAGCGGAAGCGTTATATCAACGCGGTTGATGTAGTCGTACGTCTTCACGATCCGACCGATCCTAGCACCGAACGTACGGCGCCTCCGTGTTCAGCACACGTTCAGCTCGATGATGTCCCTCGTACTCTTCATCCAGTTAAGGCCGAGGGAGAGGTTCATCAGCACGACGGTGTGGTGACGGTGATGATGAAGTTACCGGCGCAGGGCTTCGCCTAAGCACTACGACGATATGACCGAGGTGTGTAACTGTGGAGGGGGGCACCACACACGGCTAAAAGATCAACTTGTGTGTTCTAGGGTGCCCCCCTCCCCACATATATAAAGGAGGGAGGGGGAGGCCGGCCGGCCCTAGGGGGCGCGCCCAAGGAGGGGAGTCCTACTAGGACTCCAAGTCCTGGTAGGATTCCACCAAGAGGGAGAGAGGGGGAAGGAAGGAGAGGGAGAGGGAGTAGGAAAGGGGGGGGGGCGCCGCCCCTTCCCTTGTCCTATTCGGACTCCAAGGGGGGTGTGCGGCCCGCCCTAGCGGCCCTCCTCTCTCTCCGATAGAGCCCATGGTGGCCCATTAGTACCCCCGGGGGGTTCCGGTAACCCCTTCGGCACTCCGGTTTTACCCGAAACTTTCCGAAACACTTCTGGTGTCTGAATAACATGGTCCAATATATCAATCTTTATGTCTCGAACATTTCAAGACTCCTCTTCATGTCTGTGATCTCATCCGAGACTCTGAACAACCTTCGGTACATCAAATCACATAACTCATAATACAAATCGTCATTGAACGTTAAGCGTGCGGACCCTACGGGTTCGAGAACTATGTAGACATGACCGAGACACATCTCCGATCAATAACCAATGGCGGAACCTGGATGCTCATATTGGCTCCTACATATTCTACGAAGATCTTTATCGGTCAAACCGCATAACAACATACGTTGTTCCATTTATCATCGGTATGTTACTGTCCCGAGATTCGATCGTCGGTATCCTCATACCTAGTTCAATCTCGTTACCGGCAAGTCTCTTTACTCGTTCTTTAATACTTCATCCCGCAACTAACTCATTAGTCACATTGCTTGCAAGGCTTTATAGTGATGAGCATTACCGAGAGGGCCTAGAGATACCTCTCCGAAACACGGAGTGACAAATCCTAATCTCGATCTATGCCAACCCAATAAATACCTTCGGAGACACCTGTAGAGCATCTTTATAATCACCCATTTACGTTGTGACGTTTGATAGCACGCAAAGTGTTCCTCCGATATTCGGGAGTTGCATAGTCTCATAGTCTGAGGAACATGTATAAGTCATGAAGAAAGCAGTAGCAATGAAAACTGTAACGATCATAATGCTAAGCTAACGAATGGGTCTTGTCCATCACATCTAATGACGTAATCCCGTTCATCAAATAACAACACATGTCTATGGTTAGGAAACATAACCATCTTTGATAAACGAGCTAGTCAAGTAGAGGCATACTAGGGACACTTATATTTTGTCTATGTATTCACACATGTACTAAGTTTCCGGTTAATATAATTCTAGCATGAATAATAAAAATTTATCATGAAATAAGGAAATAAATAATAAATTTATTATTGCCTCTAGGGCATATTTCCTTCATTCTCCCACTTGCACTAGAGTCAATAATCTAGACCACATCACCATGTGATTAACACCAATAGTTCACATCACCATGTGATTAACACCAGTAGTTCACATCGCCATGTGACCAACACCCAAAGGGTTTACTAGAGTCAATAATCTAGTTCACATCGCTATGTGATTAACACCCAAAGAGTACTAAGGTGTGATCATGTTTTGCTTGTGAGAGAAGTTTAGTCAACGGACGTGTCACATTCAGAGCCGTATGTATTTTGCAAAATTTTCTATGTCTACAATGCTCTGCATGGAGCTACTCTAGCTAATTGCTCCCACTTTCAATATGTATCCAGATTGTGACTCAGAGTCATCCGGATCGGTGTAAAAGCTTGCATCGGTGTAACTCTTTACGATGAACTCTTTATCATCTCCATAACCGAGAAATATTTCCTTAGTCCTCTTAGGTAACTAAGGATAACTTTGACCGATGTCCAGTGATCCACTCATGGATCACTACCCCTTGCCAAACTCATGGCAAGGTACGCAATATGTTTGGTACACAGCATAGCATGCTTTATAGAACCTATGGCCGAGGCATAGGGAATGCCTTTCATTCTCTTTTTCTATTTTCTACCGTGGTCGGGTTTTGAGTCTTTACTCAACTTTACACCTTGCAATACAGGCAAGAACTCCTTCTTTGACTGTTCCATTTTAGAACTATTTCAAAATCTTGTCAAGGTATGTACTCATTGAAAAATCTTATCAAGCATCTTGATCTATCTCTATAGATCTTAATGCCCAATATGTAAGTATCTTCACTCAGGTCTTTTTTTGAAAAACTCCTTCCAAACACTCCTTTATGCTTTCAAGAAAACTCTACATTATTTCTGATCAACAATATGTCACTCACATATACTTATCAGAAAGGCTGTACTGCTCCCACTCACTTTCTTGTAAATACAGGCTTCACCGCAAGTCTATATAAAACTATATGCTTTGATCAACTCAACAAAGCATATATTCCAACTCCGAGATGCTTACACCAGTCCATAGATGGATCGCTGGCGCTTGTACATTTTGTTAGCATCTTTAGGATTGACAAAACCTTCTGGTTGCATCATATACAACTCTTCTTTAAGAAATCCATTAAGAATGCAGTTTTTGGCTTCCATTTGCCAGATTTCATAAAACGTGACAATTGCTAACATGATTCGGACAGACTTTAAGCATCGATATGAGTGAGAAAATCTCATCGTAGTCAACACCTTGAACTTGTCGAAAACCTTTTGCGACAATTCGAGCTTTGTAGATAGTAACACTACTATCAGCGCCCGTCTTCCTCTTGAAGATCCATTTATTCTCAAATAGCTTGCTGATCATCAAGCAAGTCAACCAAAGTCCATACTTTATTCTCATACATGGATCCCATCTTAGATTTCATGGCCTCAAGCCATTTCGCGGAATCTGGGCTCGTCATCGCTTCCTCATAGTTCGTAGGTTCATTATGGTCTAGTAACATGACGTCCGGAACAGGACTACCATACCACTCTGGTGCGGATCTTACTTTGGTTGATCTACGAGGTTCGGTAGTAACATGATCTGAAGTTTCATGATCATCATCATTAGCTTCCTTACTAATTGGTGTAGGAATCATTGGAACTGATTTCTGTGATGTACTACTTTCCAATTCGAGAGAAGGTACAATTACCTCATCAAGTTCTATTTTCCTCCAACTCAATTCTTTCGAGAGAAACTCATTCTCTTGAAAGGATCCATTCTTAGCAACGAATATCTTGCCTTCAGATCTGTGATAGAAGGTGTACCCAACTGTCTCCTTTGGGTATCCTATGAAGACGCATTTCTCCGATTTGGGTTCGAGCTTATCAGGTTGAAGCTTTTTCACATAAGCATTGTAGCCCCAAACTTTAAGAAATGACAGCTTAGGTTTCTATCCAAACCATAGTTCATACGGTGTCGTCTCAACAGATTTAGATGGTGCCTTATTTAACGTGAATGCAGCTGTCTCTAATGCATAACCCCAAAAAGATAGTGGTAAATCGGTAAGAGACATCATAGATCGCACCATATCTAATAAAGTACGGTTATGACGTTCGTACACACCATTACGCACCATAGATCGCACCATATCTAATAAAGTATGGTGTTCTAGGTGGCATGAGTTGTGAAACTATTCCACATTGTTTTAAATGAAGGCCAAAACTCGTAACTCAAACATTTTCCTCCACGATTAGATCGTAGAAACTTTATTTTCTTGTTATGATGATTCTCCACTTTTACTCTGAAATTCTTTGAACCTTTTCAAATGTTTCAGACTTGTGTTTCATTAAGTAGATATACCCATATCTGCTCAAATCATCTATGAAGGTCAGAAAATAACGATATCTGCCGCGATACATCGGTATGTGTTCCAATAAGTCAGTAGCTCGCTCTATTGTTCCGGCGAACGGAGTTTTAGTCATCTTGCCCATGAGGCATGGTTCGCATGCATCAAATGATTCATAATCAAGTGATTCCAAAAGCCCATCAACATGGAGTTTCTTCATGCGCTTTACACCAATATGACCTAAACGGCGATTACCACAAATAAGTTGCACTATCATTATTAACTTTGCATCTTTTGACTTCAATATTATGAATATGTGTATCACTACGATCGAGATCCAACAAACTATTTTCATTGGGTGTATGACCATCGAAAGTTTTATTCATGTAAACAGAACAACAATTATTCTCTGACTTTAAATGAATAAACGTATAGCAATAAACATGATCAAATCATATTCATGCTCAACGCAAACACCAAATAACGTTCACACTAATCCCGAAAGTATAGGGAGTGTGCGATGATGATCATATCAATCTTCGAACCACTTCCAACACACATCGTCACTTCACCCTTAACTAGTCTCTGTTCATTATGCAACTTCCGTTTCGAGT
This sequence comes from Aegilops bicornis, assembly GCA_021605145.1. Taxonomy (NCBI): domain Eukaryota; kingdom Viridiplantae; phylum Streptophyta; class Magnoliopsida; order Poales; family Poaceae; genus Aegilops; species Aegilops bicornis. The sequence goes on along the minus strand of CM038672.1, from coordinate 613,647,764 downwards.
TACTACTCTTAACAACTGAACCAGTATCAAATACCGAGGGGTTGCTATAAACACTAGTAAAGTACACATCAATAACATGTATATCAAATATAGCTTTGTTCACTTTGCCATCCTTCTTATCCACCAAGTATCTAGGGTAGTTCCACTTCCAGCGACCATTTCCTTTGCAGTAGAAGCACTTAGTTTCAGGCTTGGGGTCTAGCTTTGGGTTTCTTCATGGGAGTGGCAACTTGCTTGCCATTCTTCTTGAAGTTCCCTTTCTTTTCCGTTGCCCTTTTACCTGAAACTAGTGGTCTTGTCAACCATCAACACTTGATGCTTTTTCTTGATTTCCACCTTCGCTGATTTCAGCATCGCGAAGAGATCGGGAATCGTGTTCGTCATCCCTTGCATATTATAGTTCATCATGAAGTGCTAGTAGATTGGTAATAGTGACTACAGAACACTATCAATCACTATATTATCTGGAAGATTAACTCCCACTTGATTCAAGCGATTGTAGTACCCAGACAATCTGAGCATATGCTCACTGGTTGAGCTATTCTCCTCCATCTTGTAGGCAAAGTACTGTCAGAGGTCTCATACCTCTCGACACGGGCATGAGTATGAAATACTAATTTCAACTCTTGGAACATCTTATATGCTCCATGACATTCAAAATGTTTTTGAAGTCCCGGTTTTAAGCCATAAAGCATGGTGCACTAAACTATCAAGTATTCATCATATCGAGCTTGCGAAACATTCATAATGTTTGCATATACTCCTGCAATAGGTCTGTCACCTAGCGGTGCATCAAGGACATAATTCTTCTGTGCGGCAATGAGGATAATCCTCAGATCACGGACCTAGTCCACATCATTGCTACTATCATCTTTCAACTTAGTTTTCTGTAAGAACATATCAAAAATAAAACAGGGGAGCTATACGCGAGCTATTGATCTACAACATAGATATGCAAATACTATCAGGACTAAGTTCATGATAAATTAAAGTTCAATTAATCATATTACTTAAGAACTCCGACTTAGATAGACATCCCTCTAGTCATCTAAATGATCACGTGATCCATATCAACAAAACCATGTCCGATCATCACGTGAGATGGAGTAATTTTCAATGGTGAACATCACTATGTTGATCATATCTACTATATGATTCACGCTCGACCTTTCGGTCTCAGTGTTTCGAGGCCATAGCTGCATATGCTAGGCTCGTCAAGTTTAACCCGAGTATTCTGCATGTGCAAAACTGCCTTGCACCTGTTGTATGTGAATGTAGAGCTTATCACACCCGATCATCACGTGGTGTCTCAGCACGAAGAACTGTAGCAACGGTGCATACTCAGGGAGAACACTTATACCTTGAAATTTAGTGAGAGATCGTCTTATAATGCTACCGTCGAACTAAGCAAAATAAGATGCATAAAGGATAAACATCACATGCAATCAATATAAGTGATATGATATGGCCATCATCATCTTGTGCCTTGGATCTCCATCTCCAAAGCACCGTCATGATCACCATCGTCACCGGCTTGACACCTTGATCTCCATCGAAGCATCGTTGTCGTCTCGCCAACTATTTCTTCTACGACTATCACTACCGCTTAGCGATAAAGTAAAGCAATTACATGACGATTGCATTTTGTACAATAAAGCGACAACCATAAGGCTCCTGCCAGTTGCCGATAACTTTTACAAAACATGATCACTCATACAACAATTTATGTATCATCACGTCTTGACCATATCACATCACAACATGCCCTGCAAAAACAAGTTAGATGTCCTCTACTTTGTTGTTGCAAGTTTTATGTGGCTGATATGGGCTTAGCAATAACCGTTCTTACCTATGCATCAAAACCGCAACGATTTTTCATCAAGTGTGCTGTTTTAACCTTCAACAAGGACCGGGCGTAGCCACACTCGATTCAACTAAAGCTGGAGAAACAGACACCCACTAGCCACCTGTGTGCGAAGCACGTCGGTAGAACCAGTCTCATGAACGCGGTCATGTAATGTCGGTCTGGGCCGCTTCACCCAACAATACCGCCGAATCAAAGTATGACATCCTGGTAAGCAGTATGAGTGTTAACGCCCACAACACTTTGTGTTCTACTCATGCATATAACATCTATGCATAGACCTGGCTCGGATGCCACTGTTCAGGAACGCAGTAATTTCAAAATTTTCCTACGATCACGCAAGATCTATCTAGGAGAATCATAGAAATGAGCGAGGAGAGTGTGTCCACGTACCCTCGTAGACCCAAAGCGGAAGCGTTATATCAACGCAGTTGATGTAGTTGTACATCTTCATGATCCGACTGATACATCTCCAACATATCTATAATTTTTGATTGTTCCATGCTATTATATTATCCATCTAGGATGTTTATATGCATTTATATGCTATTTTATATGATTTTTGGGACTAACCTATAAACCTAGAGCCCAGTGCCAGTTCCTGTTTTTTCCTTGTTTCTGAGTTTTACATAAAAGGAATACCAAACGGAGTCCAATTGACGTGTCAATTTTTGATGATTTTTTATTGACCAAAAGAAGCCCCCGGAGTAAAAGAGTTGGGCCAGAAGAGTCCCGGGCTGCCCACAAGGGTGGGGGCGCTCCCTAACCCCTAGGTGTGCCCCCTATCTTGTGGACGACTCGGAGACCCCCCTGACGTGAGACCTACGCCAAAAATTGCTATAAATACACAAACCTCCAGAAAATAACCTAGATCGGGAGTTCCGCCGCCGCAAGCCTCTGTAGCCACCAAAACCCAATTGGGACCCTGTTCCGCACTCACGAGGGGGGGATCCTCACCGTGGCCATCTTCATCATCCCGACGCTCTCCATGACGAGGAGGGAGTAGTTCACCCTCGGGGCTGAGGGTATGTACCAGTAGCTATGTGTTTGATCTCTCTCTCTCTCTCTCTCTCTCTCTCTCTCTCTCTCTCTCGTGTTCTTGATTCGGCACGATCTTGATGTATCGCGAGCTCTGCTATTATAGTTGGTTCTTATGATGTTTTCCCCCTCTACTCTCTTGTAATGGATTGAGTTTTCCCTTTGAAGTTATCTTACAGGATTGAGTCTTTAAGGATTTGAGAACACTTGATGTATGTCTTGCATGTGCTTATCTATGGTGACAATGGGATATTCACGTGATCCACTTGATGTATGTTTTTGTGATCAACTTGCGAGTTCCGTGACCTCGTGAACTTATGCATAGGGGTTGGCACACGTTTTCGTCTTGACTCTCCGGTAGAAACTTTGGGGCACTCTTTGGAGTTCTTTGTGTTGGTTGAATAGATGAATCTGAGATTGTTTGATGCATATCATATAATCATACCCACAGATACTCGAGGTGACACTGGAGTATCTAGGTGACATTAGGGTTTTGGTTGATTTGTATCTTAAGGTGTTATTCTAGTACGAACTCTATGATAGATCGAATGGAAAGAATAGCTTCGTGTTATTTTACTACGGACTCTTGAATAGATCGATCAGAAAGGATAACTTTGAGGTGGTTTTGTACCCTATAATAATCTCTTCGTTTGTTCTCCGCTATTAGTGACTTTGGAGTGACTCTTTGTTGCATGTTGAGGGGTAATTATATGATCCAATTATGTTATTATTGTTGAGAGAACTTGCACTAGTGAAAGTATGAACCCTAGGCCTTGTTTCAACGCATTGCAATACCGTTTGTGCTCACTTATATCAATAGTTACCTTGCTGTTTTTATATTTTCAAATACAAAAACCTATATGTACCATCCATATTGCACTTGTATCACCATCTCTTCGCCGAACTAGTGCACCTATACAATTTCCCATTGTATTGGGTGTGTTGGGGACACAAGAGACTCTTTGTTATTTTGTTGCAGGGTTGTTTGAGAGAGACCATCTTCAACCTATGTCTCCCACGAATTGATAAACCTTAGGTCATCCACTTGAGGGAAATTTGCTACTGTCCTACAAACCTCTGCACTTGGAGGCCCAAACAACGTCTACAAGAATAAGGTTGCGTAGTAGACATCAAGCAATTTCTGGCGCCGTTGCCAGGGAGGTGAGTGCTTGAAGGTATATCTTTAGATCTTGCAATCGAATCTTTTTGTTTCTTATTTTATCACTAGTTTAGTTTATAAAACAAAACTATAAAAAATAGAATTAAGGGTGCCTCATATGCTTCATCTTTTTAATGTCTTTTGTGAAATTGATGGGAAGGAAAATTGTGCTCAAGTACTAGAAGAAGAATTAAATACAAAGCTTGGCATAAAATATGTGAATGATGAGCATGATTGCAATGCTGTTAGTATGAATTCTTTGAATACCCACGATGCTAATGATATGCAAAGCCACAAGCTTGGGGATGCTAAGTTTGATGAAGATGACATGTTTAGTCCCCCAAGTTTTGATGAGCAAATTTATTATGATGAAAGCATGCCTCCTATTTATGATGATTATTGTGATGACACATATGCTATAAAGAATAAAGATAACCATGAAACTTGTCATCATGATTTCAATTTTCAATTGGATTATGCTTCACATGATAGTTATTTTGTTGAGTTTGCTCCCACTACTATTGATGAGAATAAATTTGCTTATGTGGAGAGTAGTAATATTTCTATGCAAGTAGATCATGAAAAGAATGCTTTATGTGTTGGTTATATTGTTGAACTCATTCATGATGCTACTGAAAATTATTATGATGGAGGAATATATGCTTGTAGGAGTTGCAATAATATCAAATTTCCTCTCTATGTGCTTAAAATTTTGAAGTTATGCTTGTTTTGCCTTCCTATGCTAGTTGATTATTTTTCCCATAAGTTATTTTCTCACAAAATCCCTATGCATAGGAAGTGGGTTAGACTTAAATGTGCTAGTCATATGCTTCATTATGCTCTCTTTGCGTTTCAATTCTTATATTTTATAGGAGCATCATTGAAATCATCATGCCTAGCTAGGGGCGTTAAACGTTAGCGCTTGTTGGGAGGCAACCCAATTTTATTTTTGTTCTTTGCTTTTTTCTCCTGTTTATTAATAAATAATTCATATAGCCTCTGTTTAGATGTGGTTTTATTGTTTTAATTAGTGTTTGTGCCAAGTAGAACCTTTGGGAAGACTTGGGTGAAGTCTTTGCGATCTTGCTGTAAAAAACAGAAACTTTTGTGCTCACAAGATTAGCTGCCATTTTTTACTGGAGAGTGATTTTAGGTTGATTCTTTTTGAAGAAGATTAATAGCCAAATTCCTCACGTCCACCAATTTATTTCATAATTTTTGTAGTTACATAAGTATTTGAATGATACAGATTGCTACAGGCTGTTCTGTTTTTGACAGATTCTGTTTTCTATGTGTTGTTTGCTTATTTTGATGAATCTATGAGTAGTATCGGAGGGTATGAACCATAGAGAAGTTGGAATACAGTAGATATTACACCAATATGAATTTTGAATGAGTTCACAACAGTACCTAAGTGGTGATTTATTTTCTTATACTAACGGAGCTTACAAGTTTTCTGTTAAGTTTTGTGTTGTGAAGTTTTCAAGTTTTGGGTAAAGATTCGATGGACTATGGAATAAGGAATAGAAAAAGCCTAAGCTTAGGGATGCCCAAGGCACCCCAAGTTAATATTCAAGGACAACCAAGAGCCTAAGCTTGGGGATGCCCCGGATGGCATCCCCTCTTTCGTCTTCGTTCATCGGTAACTTTACTTGGAGCTATATTTTTATTCACCACATGATATGTGTTTTGCTTGGAGCGTCATTTTGTTTTATTTAGTTTTGCTTGATGTTTGAATAATATCCCAAGATCTTAAATTCTTAAATGTTAGAGAGTCTTCACATAGTTACATAATTATTCAACTACTCATTGATCTTCACTTATATCTTTTGGAGTAGTTTGTCATTGGCTCTAGTGGTTCACTTATATCTTTTTAGAGCACGACGATGGTTTTATTTTGAAGAAATAGATGAACTCTCATGCTTCACTTATATTATTTTGAGAGTCTTTAGAACAGCATGGTAATTTGCTTCGGTTATGAATTTAGTCCTAATATGATAGGCATCCAAGAGGGATATAATAAAAACTTTCATATAAAGTGCATTGAATACTATGAGAAGTTTGGTTCCTTATGATTGTTTTGAGATATTAAAATGGTGATATTAGAGTCATGCTAGTTGAGTAGTTGTGAATTTTAGAGATACTTGTGTTAAAGTTTGTGATTCATATAGCATGCACATATGGCGAATCGTTATGTGATGAAGTCGGAGCATGATTTATTTTTTGATTGTCTTCCTTATGAGTGGCGGTCGGGGACGAGCGATGGTCTTTTCCTACCAATCTATCCCCCTAGGAGCATGCGCGTAGTACTTCGTTTTGATAAATAATAGATTTTTTGCAATAAGTATGTGAGTTCTTTATGACTAATGTTGAGTCCATGGATTATACGCACTCCCACTCTTTCACCATTGCTAGCCTCTCTAATACCGCGCAACTTTCGCCGGTATCATACACCCACCATACACCTTCCTCAAAACAGCCACCATACCTACCTATTATGGAATTTCCATAGCCATTCCAAGATATATTGCCATGCAACTTTCCACCGTTCCATTTATTATGACACGCTCCATCATTGTCATAGTGCTTTGCATGATCATGTAGTTGACATCGTATTTGTGGCAAAGCCACCGTTCATAGTTTTTCATACATGACACTCTTGATTCATTGCACATCTCGGTACACCGCCGGAGGCACTCACATAGATTCATATTTTCTTCTAAGTATTGAGTTGTAATTCTTGAGTTGTAAGTAAATAAAAGTGTGATGATCTTCATTATCAGAGTATTGTCCCAGTGAGGAAAGGATGATGGAGACTATGATTCCCCCACAAGTCGGGATGAGACTCCGGACAAAAAATAAAAAAAGAGAGAAAAATAGGTCATAAAAAGGAGAAGGCCCAAAAAAACAAAAAAAACAAAAAAAAGAGAGAAGGGGCAATGCTACTATCCTTTTACCACACTTGTGCTTCAAGGTAGCACCATGATCTTCATGATAGAGAGTCTCCTATGTCGTCACTTTCATATACTAGTGGGAATTTTTCATTATAGAACTTGGCTTGTATATTCCAATGATGGGCTTCCTCAAAATGCCCTAGGTCTTCATGAGCAAGCGAGTTGGATGCACACCCACTTAGTTTCTTTTTGAGCTTTCATATACTTATAGCTCTAGTGCGTCCGTTGCATGACAATCCCTACTCACTCACATTGATATCTATTGATGGGCATCTCCATAGCCCGTTGATACGCCTAGTTGATGTGAGACTATCTTCTCCTTTTTGTCTTCTCCCCAACCACCATTCTATTCCACCTATAGTGCTATGTCCATGGCTCACGCTCATGTATTTCGTGAAGATTGAAAAAGTTTGAGAAATCAAAAGTATGAAACAATTGCTTGGCTTGTCATCGGGGTTGTGCATGATTTAAATATTTTGTGTGATGAAGATAGAGCATAGCCAGACTATATGATTTTGTAGGGATAGCTTTCTTTGGCCATGTTATTTTGAGAAGACATGATTGCTTTGTTAGTATGCTTGAAGTATTATTGTTTTCATGTCACTATTAAACTTTTGTTTTGAATCTTATGGATCTGAATATTCTTGCCACAATAAAGAAGATTACATTGATAATTATGTTAGGTAGCATTCCACATCAAAAATTCTGTTTTTATCATTTACCTACTTGAGGATGAGTAGGAATTAAGCTTGGGGATGCTTGATACGTCTCCAATGTATCTATAATTTTTTATTGTTCCATGCTATTATATTATCCATCTAGGATGTTTTATATGCATTTATCTGCTATTTATATGTTTTTTGGGACTAACCTATTAACCTAGAGCCCAGTGCCAGTTCCTGTTTTTTCCTTGTTTTGAGTTTTACAGAAAAGGAATACCAAACGGAGTCCAATTGACGTGCCAATTTTTGATGATTTTTATGGACCAAAAGAAGCCCCTGGAGTAAAACAGTTGGGCCAGAAGAGTCCCAGGCTGCCCACGAGGGTGGGGGGCGCCCCCTATCTCATGGACGACTCGGAGACCCCCCTGACGTGAGACCTATGCCAAAAATTCCTATAAATACACAAACCTCCAGAAAATAACCTAGATCGGCAGTTCCGCCGCCGCAAGCCTCTATAGCCACCAAAAACCAATCGGGACCCCGTTCCGGCACCCTGTCAGAGGGGGGATCTCTCACCGGTGGCCATCTTCATCATCTTGGCGCTCTCCGTGACGAGGAGGGAGTAGTTCACCCTCGGGGCTGAGGGTATGTACCAGTAGCTATGTGTTTGATCTCTCTCTCCCTCGTGTTCTTGATTCGGCACGATCTTGATGTATCCCGAGCATTGCTATTATAGTTGGATCTTATGATGTTTCTCCCCCTCTAATCTCTTGTAATGGATTGAGTGTTCCCTTTGAAGTTATCTTATCGGATTGAGTCTTTAAGGATTTGAGAACACTTGATGTATGTCTTGCATGTGCTTATCTGTGGTGACAATGGGATATTCACGTGATCCACTTGATGTATGTTTTGGTGATCAACTTGCGAGTTTTGTTACCTCGTGAACTTATGCATAGGGGTTGGCACACATTTTTGTCTTGACTCTCCGGTAGAAACTTTGGGGCACTCTTTGAAGTTCTTTGTGTTGGTTGAATAGATGAATCTAAGATTGTTTGATGCATATCATATAATCATACCCACGGATACTCGAGGTGACATTGGAGTATCTAGGTGACATTAGGGTTTTGGTTGATTTGTACCTTAAGGTGTTATTCTAGTACGAACTTATGATAGATCGAACGGAAAGAATAGCTTCGTGTTATTTTACTACAACCTCTTGAATAGATCGATCAGAAAGGATAACTTTGAGGTGGTTTCGTACCCTACAATAATCTCTTTGTTTGTTCTCCTCTATTAGTGAATTTGGAGTGACTCTTTGTTGCATGTTGAGGGATAGTTATATGACCCATTTATGTTATTATTGTTGAGAGAACTTGCACTAGTGAACGTATGAACCCTAGGCCTTGTTTCAACGCATTGCAATACCGTTTGTGCTCACTTTATCAATAGTTACCTTGCTGTTTTTATATTTTCAGATTACAAAAAACTATATCTACCATCCATATTGCACTTGTATCACCATCTCTTCGCCGAACTAGTGCACCTATACAATTTACCATTGTATTGGGTGTGTTGGGGACACAAGAGACTTTTTGTTATTTGGTTGCAGGGTTGTTTGAGAGAGACCATCTTCAACCTACGTCTCCCACGGATTGATAAACCTTAGGTCATCCACTTGAGGGAAATTTGCTACTGTCCTACAAACCTCTGCACTTGGAGGCCCAACAACGTCTACAAGAAGAAGGTTGCATAGTAGACATCACCGACCGATCCTAGCACCGAACGTACGGCGCCTCCTTGTTCAGCACACGTTCAGCTCGATGACGTCCCTCGTACTCTTGATCCAGTTGAGGCCGAGGGAGAGTTTCGTTAGAACGACGGTGCGGTGATGGTGATGAGGAACTTACCGGCGCAGGGCTTCGCCTAAGCACTACGACGATATGACCAAGGTGTGTAACTGTGGAGGGGGGCACCGCACACGGCTAAAAGATCATCTTGTGTCTTCTAGGGTGCCCCCCTCCCCACATATATAAAGGAGGGAGGGGGAGGCAGGCCGGCCCTAGGGGGCGCGCCCAAGGAGGGGAGTCCTACGAGGACTCAAGTCCTGGTAGGATTCCACTAAGAGGGATAGAGGGGGAAGGAAGGAGAGGGGGAGGGAGTAGGAAAGGGGGGCGCCGCCCCCTTCCCTTGTCCTATTCGGACTCCAAGGGGGCGGGGGGGGGGGGGCCAGCCCTGGCTGCCCTCCTCTCTCTCTAATAGGGCCCATGGTGGCCCATTAGTTCCCCCGGGGGGTTCCGGTAACCCCTCCGACACTCCGGTTTTACCCGAAACTTTCCAGAACACTTCCAGTATCTGAATAACATGGTCCAATATATCAATCCTTATATCTAAACCATTTCGAGACTCCTCCTCATGTCCGTGATCTCATCCGAGACTCCGAACAACCTTCGGTACATCAAATCACATAACTCATAATACAAATCATCATCGAACGTTAAGCATGTGGACCCTACGGGTTCGAGAACTATGTAGACACGAACGAGACGCATCTCCGGTCAATAACCAATAGCCGAACCTAGATGCTCATATTGGCTCCTACATATTCTACGAAGATCTTTATTGGTCAAACCGCATAACAACATACTTTCTTCCCTTTATCATCGGTATGTTACTTGCCCGAGATTCGATCGTCGGTATCCTCATACCTAGTTCAATCTCGTTACCGGCAAGTCTCTTTACTCGTTCCGTAATACTTCATCCCGCAACTAACTCATTAGTCACATTGCTTGCAAGGCTTTATAGTGATGAGCATTACCGAGAGGGCCCAGAGATACCTCTCCGAAACATGTAGTGACAAATCCTAATCTCGATCTATGCCAACCCAACAAATACCTTCGGAGACACCTGTAGAGCATCTTTATAATCACCCATTTATGTTGTGACGTTTGATAGCACACAAAGTGTTCCTCCGGTATTCGGGAGTTGCATAATCTCATAGTCTGAGGAACATGTATAAGTCATGAAGAAAGCAGTAGCAATGAAAACTGTGACGACCATAATGCTAAGCTAACGAATGTGTCTTGTCCATAACATTATTCTCCTAATGATGTGATCCCTTTCATCAAATAACAACACATGTGTATGGTTAGGAAACATAACCATCTTTGATAAACGAGCTAGTCAAGTAGAGGCATACTAGGGACACTTATGTTTTGTCTATGTATTCACACATGTACTAAGTTTCCGGTTAATATAATTCTAGTATGAATAATAAACATTTATCATGAAATAAGGAAATAAATAATAACTTTATTATTGCCTCTAGGGCATATTTCATTCATTTTTGTCCCAGTTGCAAGTCCACCACCGACTCGCAACTGGGGCCCGAACTTGTTTTTGTCCGAGATGCAATCCCACCCTCGACTCGCAACTCGACCCTGACTTCTTTTGTCCTAGTTGCAAGTCCACCCTCGACTTGTAACTAGGGCCCGACCTTTTTTTGTCTCAGTTTCAAGTCCACTCTCGACTCACAATTAGGGCCCAACATTTTTATGTCCCAGTTGCCAGTCCACTATCGACTCACAACTCAAGCCAACCTTTTGTACTAGTTGCAAGTCCACCCTCTACCCGCAACTGAGGACTGATCTTTTTTAGACCCAATTGCAAGTCCACCCTCGACTTAAAACTTCAGTCTAACAAAGTTTATGATTATTTGTCAATTTCATGAATGTGTAAAAATGAGATACACCATTTTGAGTCATATCCTTTTGTATGTAAGGCTAGTTTGTTCACCAATTCAAAAATGTTCCTGCCATGCCCGTTATCAAACAACACTTTCCGGCTTGGGTAGTTACATGATAATTGTAGAACCCCTTCCCGAGGTGTTTGCCTTAGTGCAATTTCCAGAAAGTAATATCACCGACACAACCGCAATTACTATTGAACCTTGGGATCCAACTATTGGAAAACGTTGCATGGAAAACAAAATTTTGTCTACTCACACGCAAGATCTATCCATGGGGATGCATAGCAACGAGACGGGAGAGTGCGTCTACGTATCCTCGTAGACCATAAGTGGAAGCGTTTAGTAACGCGGTTGATGTAGTCGAACTTCTTCGCGCTCCAACCGATCAAGTACCGAACGTAGGGCACCTCCGCGTTCTGAAGGAAATATGCCCTAGAGGCAATAATAAAGTTATTATTTATTTCCTTATTTCATGATAAATGTTTATTATTCATGCTAGAATTGTATTAACCGGAAACATAATACATGTGTGAATATATAGACAAACAGAGTGTCACTAGTATGCCTCTACTTGACTAGCTCGTTAATCAAAGATGGTTATGTTTCCTAACCATAGACATGAGTTGTCATTTGATTAACGGGATCACATCATTAGGAGAATGATCTGATTGACATGACCCATTCCGTTAGCCTAGCACTTGATCGCTTAGTATGTTGCTATTGCTTTCTTCATGACTTATACATGTTCCTGTAACTATGAGATTATGCAACTCCCGTTTACGAAGGAACACTTTGGGTGCTACCAAACGTCACAACGTAACTGGGTGATTATAAAGGAGTACTACGGGTGTCTCCAAAGGTACATGTTGGGTTGGCGTATTTCGAGATTAGGTTTTGTCACTCCGATTGTCGGAGAGGTATCTCTGGGCCCTCTCGGTAATGCACATCACATAAGCCTTGCAAGCATTGCAACTAATGTGTTAGTTGTGAGATGATGTATTACGGAACGAGTAAAGAGACTTACTGTAGCGAGATTGAACTAGGTATTGGATACCGACGATCGAATCTCGGGTAAGTAACATACCGATGACAAAGGGAACAACGTATGTCGTTATGCGGTTTGACCGATAAAAGATCTTCGTAGAATATGTAGGAACCAATATGGGCATCCAGGTTCCGCTATTGGTTATTGACCAAGAATAGTTCTAGGTCATGTCTACATAGTTCTCGAACCCGTAGGGTCCGCACGCTTAAGGTTTCGATGCGATGTTATATTATGAGTTTATGAGTTTTGATGTACCGAAGGAGTTCGGAGTCCCGGATGAGATCGGGGACATGACGAGGAGTCTCGAAATGGTCGAGACGTAAAGATCGATATATTGGACGACTATATTCGGAGTTCGGAAAGGTTCCGAATGATTCGAGTATTTTTCGGAGTACCGGGTAGTTACGGGAGAAGCAATAGGCCTTGATGGGCTTTAGTGGGAAGAGGAGAAAGGGCCAAGGGGCTGCGCCCCTCCCTCTAGTCCGAATTGGACTAGGGAAAAGGGGCCGCCACCTCTCCTTCTCCTCCACTTCCTTCTCCCTTCCTCCTCTTGGTGGACTCCTACTAGGACTTGGAATCCTAGTAGGACTCCACATCTTGGTGCGCCTCCTCCCTTGGCGGCCACCTCCTCCTTGCTCCTTTATATCTGGGGCAAGGGGCACCCCAAGACACACAAGTTGATCTACGGATCTTTCCTTAGCCGTGTGCGGTGCCCCTTCCACCATATTCCACCTCGGTCATATCGTTGCGAGCTTAGGCGAAGCCCTGCGCCGGAGAAGTCATATCGTCAGCGGAGCTTAGGCGAAGCCCTGCGTCGGTGGAGCATCATCATCGTCCTGCGCCGTCGTCTTGTGGAACTCATCCCCGACACTTTGCTGGATCGGAGTCCGGGATGCGTCATCGAGCTGAGCGTGTGCGAGAACTTCGGAGGTGCCGTCGTTCGGTGCTTGGATCGGTCGGATCGTGAAGACGTGCGACTACATCAACCGCGTTGTTATAACGCTTCCGCTTTCGGTCTACGAGGGTACGTGGACGGACACTCTCCCCTCTCGTTGCTATGCCGTCACCATGGTCTTGCGTGATCGTAGGAAAATTTTTGAAATTACTGCGTTTCCCAACAGTGGCATCCGAGCCTAGGTTTTTATGGTTTGATGATATGCACGAGTAGAACACAAGTGAGTTGTGGACGATACAAGTCATACTGCCTACCAGCATGTCATACTTTGGTTCAGCGGTATTGTTGGGCCGAGACGATCCGGACCAACCTTACGCGTGCATTTTACGCGAGACCGGTTCCTCGGCGTGCTTTGCACAGAGATGGATTGCGGAAGACTGTCTCTAAAACTTTAGTTGAACCGAGTGTGGCTACGCCCGGTCCTTGAGATGGTTAAAACGGAGTCTATTTGACGAAGTATCGTTGTGGTTTTGATGCGTAGGTAAGAACGGTTCTTGCTCAGCCCGTAGCAGCCACGTAAAACTTGCAACAACAAAGTAGAGGACGTCTAACTTGTTTTTGCAGGGCATGTTGTGATGTGATATGGTCAAGACATGATGCTAAATTTTATTGTATGAGATGATCATGTTTTGTAACCGAGTTATCGGCAATGGCGAGAGCCATATGGTTGTCGCTTTATTGTATGCAATGCAATCGCGATGTAATGCTTTACTTTATTACTAAGCGGTAGTGATAGTCGTGGAAGCATAAGATTGGCGAGACGACAAAGATGCTACGATGGAGATCAAGGTGTCGCGCCGGTGACGATGGTGATCATGACGGTGCTTGAAGATGGAGATCACAAGCACGAGATGATGATGGCCATATCATATCACTTATATTGATTGCATGTGATGTTTATCCTTTATGCATCTTATCTTGCTTTGATTGACGGTAGCATTATAAGATGATCTCTCACTAATAATTATCAAGAAGTGTTCTCCCTGAGTATGCACCGTTGCGAAAGTTCTTCGTGCTGAGACACCACGTGATGATCGGGTGTGATAGGCTCTACGTTCAAATACAACAGGTGCAAAACAGTTGCACACGCGGAATACTCAGGTTATACTTGACGAGCTATGCATATAAGATATGACCTCGGAACACGGAGACCGAAAGGTCGAGCGTGAATCATATAGTAGATATGATCAACATAGTGATGTTCACCATTGAAACTACTCCGCCTCACGTGATGATCGGACATGGTTTAGTTGATTTGGATCACGTGATCACTTAGAGGATTAGAGAGATGTCTATCTAAGTGGGAGTTCTTAAGTAATATGATTAATTGAACTTTAATTTATCATGAACTTAGTCCTGGTAGTATTTTGCAAATTATGTTGTAGATCAATAAGCTCGCGTTGTTGCTTCCCTATGTTTTTATATGTGTTCCTAGAGAAAATTGTATTGAAAAATGTTAGTAGCAATGATGCGGATTGGATCCGTGATCTGAGGTTTATCCTCATTGCTGCCTGAAGAATTATGTCCTTAATGCACCGCTAGGTGACGGACCTATTGCAGGAGCAGATGCATACGTTATGAACGTTTGGCTAGCTCAATATGATGACTACTTGATAGTTTAGTGCACCATGCTTAACGGCTTAGAATCGGGACTTCAAAGACGTTTTGAACGTCATGGACCATATGAGATGTTCCAGGAGTTGAAGTTAATATTTCAAGCAAATACCGAGTTGAGAGATATGAAGTCTCCAACAAGTTCTATGGCTAAAAGATGGAGGAGAATCGCTCAACTAGTGAGCATGTGCTCGAGATAGTCCGGGTACTTCAATCGCTTGAATCAAGTGGGAGTTAATCTTCCGGATAAGATAGCGATTGACAGAATTCTCTAGTCACCATCACTAAGTTACTAGAACTTCGTGATGAACTATAGTATGCAAGGGATGACGAAAACGATTCCCGAGCTCTTCATGATGTTGAAATCGACGAAGGTAGAAATCAAGAAAGAGCATCAAGTGTTGATGATTGACAAGACCACTAGTCTCAAGGAAAAGGCAAGGGGAAGAAGGGGAACTTCAAAGAAGAACGGCAAGCAAGTTGTCGCTCGAGTGAAGAAGCCCAAGTCCGGACCTAAGCACGAGACTAAGTGCTTTTGCTGCAATGGAACTGGTCACTAGAAGCGGAACTACCCCAAGTATTTGGCGGATAAGAAGGATGGCAAAGTGAACAAAGGTATATTTGATATGCAGATTATTGATGTGTATTTTACTAGTGTTCATAGCAAACCCTCGGTATTTTTGATACTGGTTCAGTTGCTAAGAGTAGTAACTTGAAACGGGAGTTGCATAAACTAGTTGAAGGGGAAGTGACGATGAGTGTTGGAAGTAGTTCCAAGTTTGATATGATCATCATCGCACACTCCCTATACTTTCGGGATTAGTGTGGAACCTAAATAAGTGTTATTTGGTGTTGAGCATAAATATGATTTGATCATGTTTATTACAATACGGTTATTCATTTAAGTAAGAGAATAAATTGTTGTTCTGTTTGCATGAATAAAACCTTATATGGTTACACACCCAATGAAAACGGTTCATTGGATCTCGATCATAGTGATACACATATTCATAATATTGAAACCAAAAGATGCAAAGTTAATAATGATAGTGCAACTTATTTGTGGCACTGCCGTTTAGGTCATATTGGTGTAAAGCGCATGAAGAAACTCCATGTTGATGGGTTTTTGGAATCACTTGATTATGAATCATTTGATGCTTTGCGAACCGTGCCTTTTGGGCAAGATGACTAAAACTCCGCTTCTCGGAACAATGGAACAAGCTACTGACTTATTGGAAATAATACATACCGATGTATGCGATCCAATGAGTGTTGATGCTCGTGGCAAGTATCGTTATCTGCTGACCTTCACAAGATGATTTGAGCAGATATGGGTATATCTACTTGATGAAACATAAATCTGAAATAGTTGAAAGGTTCAAAGAATTTCAGAGTAAAGTGGAAAAATCATCGTAACAAGAAAATAAAGTTTCTGCGATCTGATCGCAAGGACGAATAATTGAGTTACGAGTTTGGTCTTCAATTAAAATAATGTGGAAAAGTTTCACAGCTCACGCCTCCGGAACACCACAGTAGCAATGGTGTGTCCGAGCGTCGTGTCGCACTTTACTAGATATGGTGCGATCTAAGATGTTTCTTACCGATTTACCGTTATAGTTTTGGGGCTATGCATTAGAGACAGATGCATTCACGTTAAAAAGGGCACCATCTAAATCCGTTGAGACGACACCGTATGAACTGTGGTTTGGCAAGAAACCAAAGTTGTTGTTTCTTAAAAGTTTGGAGTTGTGATGCTTATGTGAAAAAGTTTTCACCGATGAGCTCAAACCCAAATCGGAGAAGTGCGTCTTCATAGAATACCCAAAGGTAACTATTGGGTACACCTTCTATCACAGATCCGAAGACAAGTTTTTCGTTGCTAAGATGGATCCTTTCTAGAGAAGAAGTTTCTCTCGAAAGAAGTGAGTGGGAGGAAAGTAGAAACTTGATGAGGTAATTGTACCTTCTCCCTTATTGGAAAGTAGTTCATCACGAAATCAGTTCTAGTGATTCCTACACCAATTAGTGAAGAAGTTAATGATGATGATCATGAAACTTCAGATCAAGTTGCTACCAAACCTCGTAGGTCTTCGAGTAAGATCCGCACCGGTGTGATGCGGTAATCATGTTCTAGAAGTCATGTTACTAGACCATGATGAACCTACGAACTATGAGGAAGCGATGATGAGCCCAGATTCCGCGAAATGGCTTGAGGCCATAAAATCTGAGATAGGATCCATATATGAGAACAAAGTGTGGACTTTGGTTGACTTGCTCGATGATCGACAAGTCAAGTTAAATAAATGGATCTTCAAGAGGAAGACAGATGATGATAGTAGTGTTACTATCTACAAAGTTCGACTTGTCGCAAAAAGGTTTTCGACAAGTTCAAAGTGTTGACTACAATGAGATTTTCTCAAACTGTAGCGATTCTTAAATCTGTCCGAATCATGTTAGCAATTGTCACATTTTATGAAATCTGGCAAATGGATGTCAAAACTACATTCTTTAATGGATTTATTAAAGAAGAGTTGTATATGATGCAACCGAAGGTTTTGTCAATCCTAAAGGAGCTAACAAAATGTGCAAGCTCCAAATGATCCATCTATGGACTGGTGCAAGCATCTCGTAGTTGGAATAAACGCTTTGATAGTGTGATCAAAGCATATGGTTTTATCTGAGACTTTTGGAGAAGCCTGTATTTACAAGAAAGTGAGTGGGAGCACTACAACATTTCGATAAGTATATGTGAATAACATATTGTTGATCGGAAATAATGTAGAATTATTCTGCAAAGCATAAAGGAGTATTTGAAAGGAGTTTTTCAAAGAAGGACCTCGGTGAAGCTGCTTACATATTGAGCATCAAGATCTATAGAGATGGATCAAAAGCGGCTTGATAAGTTTTTCAATAAATACATACCTTGTCAAGATTTTGAAGTAGTTCAAAATGGAACAGTCAAAGAAAAGTTCTTGCCTGTGTTACAAAGGTGTAAAATTGAGTAAGACTCAAAAACCCCGACCACGGCAGAAGATAGAAAGAGAATGAAAGTCATTCCCTATGCCTCAGCCATAGGTTCTATAAAAGTATGCTATGCTATGTACCAGACCTATTGTATACCTTGCTCTGAATTTGGCAAGGGAGTACAATAGTGATCTAGGAGTAGATCACTGGACATTGGTCAAGAACATCCTTAGCGAGGACTAAGGAAATATTTCTCGATTATGGAGGTGATAAAAGAGCCCGTCGTAAAGAGTTACATTGGTGCAAGCTTTTACACTGATCCAGATGACTCTAAGTCTCAATCTGGATACATATTGAAAGTGGGAGCAATTAGCTAGAGTAGCTCCGTGCGAGCATTGTAGACATAGAATATTTGCAAAATACATACGGCTCTGAATGTGATGCACCGTTGACTAAGCTTCTCTCACGAGCAAAACATGATCATCCCTTAGTACTCTTTGGGTGTTAATCACATAGCGATGTGAACTAGATTATTGACTCTAGTAAACCCTTTGGGTGTTGGTCACATGACGATGTGAACTATGGGTGTTAATCACATACGTATGTGAATATCGGTGTTGAATCACATGATGATGTGAACTAGATTATTGACTCTAGTGCAAGTGGGAGACTGAAGGAAATATGCCCTAGAGGCAATAATAAAGTTATTATTTATTTCCTTATTTCATGATAAATGTTTATTATTCATGCTAGAATTGTATTAACCGGAAACATAATACATGTGTGAATATATAGACAAACAGCAGTGTCACTAGTATGCCTCTACTTGACTAGCTCGTTAATCAAAGATGGTTATGTTTCCTAACCATAGACATGAGTTGTCATTTGATTAACGGGATCACATCATTAGGAGAATGATCTGATTGACATGACCCATTCCGTTAGCCTAGCACTTGATCGTTTAGTATGTTGCTATTGCTTTCTTCATGACTTATACATGTTCCTGTAACTATGAGATTATGCAACTCCGTTTACCGAAGGAACACTTTGGTGCTACCAAACGTCACAACGTAATCGGGTGATTATAAAGGAGTACTACAGGTGTCTCCAAAGGTACATGTTGGGTTGGCGTATTTCGAGATTAGGTTTTGTCACTCCGATTGTCGGAGAGGTATCTCTGGGCCCTCTCGGTAATGCACATCACATAAGCCTTGCAAGCATTGCAACTAATGTGTTAGTTGTGAGATGATGTATTACGGAACGAGTAAAGAGACTTACCGGTAACGAGATTGAACTAGGTATTGGATACCGACGATCGAATCTCGGGTAAGTAACATACCGATGACAAAGGGAACAACGTATGTCGTTATGCGGTTTGACCGATAAAAGATCTTCAGAGAATATGTAGGAACCAATATGGGCATCCAGGTTCCGCTTATTGGTTATTGACCAAGAATAGTTCTAGGTCATGTCTACATAGTTCTCGAACCCGTAGGGTCCGCACGCTTAAAGTTATATTATGAGTTTATGAGTTTTGATGTACCGAAGGAGTTCGGAGTCCCGGATGAGATCGGGGACATGACGAGGAGTCTCGAAATGGTCGAGACGTAAAGATCGATATATTGGACGACTATATTCGGAGTTCGGAAAGGTTCGAATGATTCGAGTATTTTTCGAGTACCGGGTAGTTACGGGAGAAGCAATAGGCCTTGATGGGCTTTAGTGGGAAGAGGAGAAAGGGCCAAGGGCTGCTGCGCCCTCCCTCTAGTCCGAATTGACTAGGGAAAAGGGGCCGGCCACCTCTCCTTCTCCTCCACTTCCTTCTCCCTTCCTCCCCTCTTGGTGGACTCCTACTAGGACTTGGAATCCTAGTAGGACTCCACATCTTGGTGCGCCTCCTCCCTTGGCCGGCCACCTCCTCCTTGCTCCTTTATATACGGGGGCAAGGGGGCACCCCAAGACACACAAGTTGATCTACGGATCTTTCCTTAGCCGTGTGCGGTGCCCCCTTCCACCATATTCCACCTCGGTCATATCGTTGCGGAGCTTAGGCGAAGCCCTGCGCCGGAGAAGTCATATCGTCACAGAGCTTAGGCGAAGCCCTGCGTCGGTGGAGCATCAACATCGTCACCACGCCGTCGTGCTGACGGAACTCATCCCCGACACTTTGCTGGATCGGAGTCCGGGGATCGTCATTGAGCTGAACGTGTGCAGAACTCGGAGGTGCCGTACGTTCGGTGCTTGGATCGGTCGGATCGTGAAGACGTACGACTACATCAACCGCGTTGTTATAACGCTTCCGCTTTCGGTCTACGAGGGTACGTGGACGGACACTCTCCCCTCTCGTTGCTATGCCGTCACCATGGTCTTGCGTGATCGTAGGAAATTTTTTGAAATTACTGCGTTTCCCAACACGTTCAGCACACGCTCAGCTCGATGACGTCCTGTGCCTTCTTGGTCCAGCAGGACGGTGAGGTAGTAGATGAGTTCCAGTAGCACGACGGCGTGGTGACGGTGATGGTGAATTTATCTCCCCAGGGCTTCGCCTAAGCACTACAAAAATATGACCGGGGGTGTAAACGGTGGAGGAGGGTCCTGATAACCCAAAAGTATAGGGGATCGCAACAGCTTTCGAGGGTAGAGTATTCAACCCAAATTTATTGATTCGACACAAAGGGAGCCAAAGAATATTCTCAAGTATTAGCAGTTGAGTTGTCAATTGAACCACACCTGGAAACTTAGTATCTGCAGCAAAGTGTTTAGTAGCAAAGTAATATGATAGTGGTGGTAACAGTAACAAAAGTAAAGACAGCAAAAGTAATGTTTTTGGTATTTTGTAGTGATTGTAACAAGAGTAACGGAAAAGTAAATCTGTAGAACCAGTATATGGAAAGCTCGTAGGCACCGGATCAGTGATGGATAATTATGCCGGATGCGGTTCGTGATGTAACAGTCATAACATAGGGTGACACAGAACTAACTCCAATTCATTTATATAATGTAGGCATGTATTCCTTATATAGTCATACGTGCTTATGGAAAAGAACTTGCATGACATCTTTTGTCCTACCCTCCCGTGGCAGCGGGGTCCTATTGGAAACTAAGGGATATTAAGGCTTCCTTTTAATAGAGAACCGGAACAAAGCATTAGCACATAGTGAATACATGAACTCCTCAAACTATGGTCATCACCGAGAAGTATCCCGATTATTGTCATTCAGGGTTGTCGGATCATAACACATAATAGGTGACTATAGACTTGCAAGATAGGATCAAGAACACACATATATTCGTGAAAACATAATAGGTTCAGATCTGAAATCATGGCACTCAGGCCCTAGTGACAAGCATTAAGCATAGCAAAGTCATAAAAACATCAATCTCAGAACATAGTGGATACTAGGGATCAAACCCTAACAAAACTAACTCGATTACATGATAAATCTCATCCAACCCATCACCGTCCAGCAAGCCTACGATGGAATTACTCACGCACGGCGGTGAGCATCATGAAATTGGTGATGGAGGATGGTTGTTGATGATGATGGCGACGAATCCCCCTCTCCGGAGCCCTGAACGGACTCCAGATCAGCCCTCCCGAGAGGTTTTAGGGCTTGGCGGCGGCTCCGTATTGTAAAACGTGATGATTTCTTCTCTCTGATTTTTCTCTCCCCGAAAGCCAATATATAGAGTTGGAGTTGGCGTCAAAAGGTTTCAAGGGGGCCCACGAGGTAGGGGGGCACGCCCAGGAGGGGGGGGGCGCCCCCCACCCTCGTGGACAGGGTGTGGGCCCCCTGGTCTTCATATTTGGCAAGGATTTTTTATTATTTTTTATAAGACACCCCGTGGAGTTTCAGGTCATTCCGAGGACTTTTGTTTTCTACACATAAAACAACATCATGGCAATTCTGCTGAAAACAGCGTCAGTCCGGGTTAGTTCCATTCAAATCATTCAAGTTAGAGTCCAAAACAAGGGCAAAAGTGTTTGGAAAAGTAGATACGACGGAGACGTATCAACTCCCCCAAGCTTAAACGATTGCTTGTCCTCAAGCAATTCAGTTGACAAACTGAAAGAGAAAAAGAAAAACTTTTACAAACTCTGTTTGCTCTTGTTGTTGTACCTATGTCAAGCCAAGACATTCAGGTTTTCAGCAAAGATCATAACTAACCACATTTGCAATAACTCCTAGGTCTCATGTTTACTCATATCAATAACATAATCAGCTAGCAAGCCATAATAATAAATCTCGGATGACAACACTTTCTGAGACCGCAAAACATAAATGCAGAGCACCTTCAAAGATCAATGACTGACTAGACATTGTAATTCATGGTAAAAGAGATCCAATCATAGTCATACCCGATATAAATTAACAGTAATGAATGCAAATGATAGCTATGCTCTCGAGCTAGTGCTTTTAATAAGAGGGTGATGACTCAACATAAAAGTAAATAGACAGGCCCTTCACAAAGGGAAGCAGGGATTTGTAGAGGTGCCAGAGCTCAGTTTTGAAATAGAGATAAATTATATTTTGAGCGGCATACTTTCATTGTCAACATAACAACTAAGAGATGACGATATCTTCCATGCTAAACAAATTATAGGCGGTTCCCAAACAGAATGATAAAGTTTATACTCCCCCTCCTCCACAAGCATCAATCCATGGCTTGCTCGAAACAACGAGTGCGTCCAACATTCAACGGGTCCCAGGGGGAGTTTTGTCTGCAATTATTTTGATTTAGTTTGCATAAAGCATGGGACTAGGCATCCTGGTGACCAGCCATTTTCTCGTGAGTGAGGAGCGGAGTCCACTCCTCTTGAGAATAACCTGCCTAACACGAAAGATAAGGGCAGCCCTAGTTGATATATGAGCTATTCGAGCATGCAAAACAGAATGTTTATTTGAAGGTTTAGAGTTTGGCACATACAAATTTACTTGGAACGGCAGGTAGATACCGCATATAGGAAGATATAGTGGACTCATATCGAATAACTTTGGGGTTTAAGGGATTGGATGCTCAAGCAGTATTCCCGCTTAGTACAAGTGAAGGCTAGCAAAAGACTCGGAAGCGACCAACTAGAGAGCGACAACAGTCATGAACATGCATTAAAATTAATAAACATTGAATACAAGCATGAGTAGGATATAATCTACCATGAACATAAATATCGTGAAGGCTATGTTGATTTGTTTCAACTACATGCGTGAACATGTGCCAAGTCAAGTCACTTAAATCATTCAAAGGAGGATACCACCCCATCATACCACATCACAACCATTTTAATAGCATGTTGGCACGCAAGGTAAACCATTATAACTCATAGCTAATCAAGCATGGCATAAGCAACTATGATCTCTAATTGTCATTGCAAATATGTTTATTCATAATAAGCTGAATCAAGAATGATGAACTCATCATATTTACAAAAACAAGAGAGGTCGAGTTTATACCAGCTTTTCCCATCTCAGTCAGTCCATCATATATGTCATCATAATTGCCTTTCACTTGCACGACCGAACGGTGTGGATAATAAGACCCAACAGAAGTCTCCTTCCTGGGGAAATCTATGCCGACTCCGCAGATGGCCATAGAAGCGGCTGCACACGAAGCGCTTGTTCGCCTTCAATTCGCGGTACCCTATGCCAGCGAACGAGGGTATTATTACTTCCCGAGTCATGCCACACCCGGAGAAGTAACATCTTTTCCCGGGGGAAGAATTGAGAGACCCGATCGCCAACCTTGCCCAGTACGTCATCGCGCAAGAGCGTCTGACCCAGCGGATAATGGGTTATCTTCAGAGCCTCGCTGATTTAAATCCTCGGATCACCATCGGCAGACCACTGAGGCCCGACCAGGAGAGACACATTCATCGACTGGTCAATCCGCTTCCCCCGATAGAAGAGGAGAGTGTCCCGATGCAGAGCGTTTTCTGGGACCCCTCCGATTACCATTTTCATTATAGGCGTCCTTTGCTATGTTTATTATTGCAACATTTATTTATGTGTTGTAACTTATGCGTGGTACCCTGAGTTTGTGCGACGAGTCAATTATTTGGTTTCAATTAATGTGAGCAGTTTTTGTGGCTGTTTAATTTTAAATTAACTGGTTTTTTCCCTGACGAAAAATACTGAAGAGAGATTTATTTTCCCTAAGTTGCTGCATCGTATATCTTCTCACGACATGGAATTTTTATTCACGCAGCACCACGAGACTCACAACCACAACCACTCGAACACATACACTGCTTGCAAAACCTTGTAACCGTGTTGCATCTAACTGATCCCCTCCCGCACTCCGGCAACAGTTAGCACCCGACACCCCCACCTAATCCTCATGACCACCGCCACCGCGGGGAGCCAACACTCGAACGGCAGCATCGCGACGATCATCGAGGATCGTCACACACAGGAGCACGAAGAACCCCAGCAATGCCGCCAGCCCTCCGCACACCAGGATCATGTACCAGTCCGGCACCGCCTCCGCCATTAGAGCCTCGTCTCGAGCTTCTGTAAGCAGAAATGGAGGAAAAGGAAGGAGAAGGAGAAGCGAGGCCAGGTGCAAGGTAGAAGAGAGGAGCGCCTCGACCGTTTTATAGCTCAAGATCGGTGTACGGTGGGCAAAGTCCACCAGCGCCGCTCGTCGCCCGATCGCCGGTGTTCGGAGGCGAATCCATGGCGATACCGACCAGCGCCTTGAGGTGAGTGCATCCTGCGCTGGCAGCTAGCACGCCGCGCACTACCGCAGTATGTCCTAGATGCCCTACGCGCTAGACGTCACCGGTGGAGCAAGCGTGGGAAAGCGCGCGGGAGAGAGGAAGAAGAGAGAACCGGAGGAAGAAGAAGAGACTGACAGTGGACCCCGGGTCCACCTGTCAGCCTGAGAGAGCACTGTGCCCTCGGGTACGACCAGCGTATTTTAGAATTTAGAATTTATTCTAAATTTACGGTAACCAAAGTAGAAATCTCTCGTCTTTCCCCTAACCGTAGATTTTTCCACGCAGCGCTAGTGTTCCACACTGTGGTTTTACACCACTTACTGCCCTCTCACTGTAGCCGCATTTTACCGCATAATTAAAGTGGTTATTTCTGGAATGGTAAGAATAACATTTTCAAAACAGCTTTTAGCAAATCTCGAGGACGAGATTTTTCTTAAGGGGGGTAGTGTTGTGACACCCCAAAATTTTAACCTTGTCTTATTAATTAAAATTTGGCCAGGAAACTTAAACTTTTATTTTCTGGATTTTCTTTTGGTTTCAGAACCATTCTTTTCTTTATTTTTATGGAGTTTTACCCCAAGTGAAAACTTTCCAATTATATTATTGGACTTTTTTACCCTCTCAAGAAAAACATTTCTATTATCAGTGGATTTATTTGCATAATTATTGCTCTCTGAGCTTTATTCCTTAAAGTGATTTTTCATTAGTTTTGGAGCTCTATTTGAACTACAACCATTTGATAAATTTATTTAAAATTCCAACCAAAATTTGGGGATGTCATGTGATATTATTAAATCACTTTTATGCAAAAATATCTTCTGTTCATTGGAGATTTTAATCTCTACACCAAGTTTTCAAATCTGGTCTAGTGGGCAATTTTGCACTACAACCTATTTAAATATTTCTTTAAAACTTCCACCAAAATTATGGGATGTTAATAGGAGTATATTATTCAACTTTATGCAAAAACCCAGTTATGTCCTTTGAAAATTTTGAGTAAATCAACCTCATCTTCATTCTGGTCCAGCTAGGTGATTTGTACTGCAACCATATTTTAACTTGCTCTTTTACCCATGATTCTTTTTCCTACTCATAGACCACCCTGCAAAACCCCTAAGTCCAGGAGATTGGACCCATTGGAAGATCTTTGGTCCATGAAATTATGCCCTCTGCTTTCTGTCCAGAATGGGTTTTCTCTCTAACAAGTTTTTGTTTGTGGCAAACTAAACTTGCCACCATCACCTACTTCTAAAGAGACACTAGCCTGGAGAGTTTGGCCACCCCAAGAAATGCGTAAGTGCCCTTGGCATTTTGTCAAACACCTTATGGGCATGATCAGTTTTGACATAGTTTCTGGTTTGTACAATGGACCTTCTTACTTTGCCTAACCACCATGTCCACTAAGCCTCTAGACTACCCTAACCTAATCCTGTTAAACCCCAGCTCCACCCTAGTCTCCTGGCAAGCCCTGGCATTTCGCCGAGCACCTGGCGTGCATGCTCTGGGCGCGGCCAGAGCGTGCGTTTTGCACGTGCGTGCGCCCGAACCGCCGCGTCCCCGCCTCCCTTTTGTTACGGTCCTCTCCGCTTCCAGCGGCCTTTGACCCCTCCCTCACCGCAGAGCCACCCTAAGCGCCCTCTGACACCGCCCGTCGAATTAACCTAGCAACTAGCGGCCCGGCCTGATGGGCTTACGCCCGGACGGCGCCGCCCGAGCCACGCCAGCGCGCCAGCTGCCCCTGGAACAGCGCGAGCCTATCTGCAAGCACGTCCTCTAGCTCACGTCGCCGCCACGTCACCCTGCAGCACAGAAGGGCGGTTCGCCGTCGAGCTTAACTCCGGCCGCCGCCGAACCGACCTAATCACGCTATAAAAGGAGCCCCGAGCCTCTCCGAACCCTCAAGCAACCTCCTATCACCCCACTAGTTCACCCCACGGCCAGCGAGCAACGGCGGGGAGACTTCTTCCCCGTCCCGGACAGTTCGGCCGCCGCCGCCCTCCGGTCCATTCAGTCGCAACCCAAGCCTCCCCCATCATTCTCGCACCACCGTTCGACTCCCCATGACCCTGCGGAGCCGCCCGAACCATCAGCTGCGTCGAGGAACCACCATAGCCCAAAGCCCCAAACCTCCCGAAGCCACCGGCCGCCGCGAAGCTCATCGCCGGCGATTCCCTTCGCCCCCACCACCCTAGCGACCACCGGGAGGACCGCCCCAGGCTGGCGGATCCATCCCTGCCCACCGGAGCCCGCGAGGAGCCGCCAATCGCCGGAGCTCCGCCTCCATTCGGTCAAAGGAGAGGGAAGGCAGGGGATGACTGGTCAAACCTGACCAGTGGGCCCCCTAGACCCACCGTCAGTGACCCCGCACCAGTCCACGTGGGTTAAGTGAAGGCGTAAAAGCAAAGTACGTATTCGACGTGTACCTATTCGAAACGTTTTCTTTTCTTTATCTGTTTAAAAAAACAGAATATTGACTAAACTTTGACCGGCTATAACTTTTTAAATATAACTCCAAATGAATTGATTCTTTTTCCTACCTATCTCAAATTTTGTCTAGTTTATTTTTTGAAAGTATGTGTTAATTCAAATTTATTTAAAATTGGGTTTTGGAGAGAGAGAAGAAAACTTTCAAAAGTTTTGGAATGCACCCTGTCTCTCCACAACTTAAAGGCAAGCATTCTGAACCCTGGCATAATATTTTTTTTGTGTTATTTGATACAGTTACAACACCACCGTGATACAGAGTATCCGTTATATTTTTATGAGGATATGATCATACTCATAAGTGCATATTGATGATTCCATGCTACTGAAATTTGATACGTTGTGATAGTAATCACCCTCGTATACCTTTCATGCATACCGTAAGGAAACCGGGAAAGCTGTTGTCTTGGGTAGACACGAGCTTGTCCCTAGTTCCTCGTCGAGACGGTTGTGTCCGGTATGGCATGATGGGGTATGATGAGTGGTGATTCTGCCTGTTGGTTGAAAATATATTAGTTATGCTAATCATGTAGGGAATTACTTCAACCTCCTAAGACGACCGTAGATCGAGTCTTGTTCCAGTAACCCCCATACTTGTTTCGTACTACCACTTGTCCCTACCGCAGGTAGGGTACGGTTCAGTAAGTTGTAAACCCCTTCCTAGCACACACCGTACAGAGAGGACATGGTGGAAGATACCAGCTGCATCCGGTAGGCATGCCACCTGGTCCGTGGGCATGGGTGTTTCCAGTTGAGACCGAGAGGGGGGCACCCCTTAGAGCGCGCGATATAAATTTGATCCCATGCTACGCGAGGTTGTAGCCTCCCCACTTAGAGTTTTGCTTAACAGGTGTCGTGGGTGATTCCAGACACCGGTAAGTTAAGCTGGTGTGTGCGAGTTAGGCGTGTTTTCAATTAAAAGACCGTAAATGGAATTAGTCTCGATGGACTAAAGGAATCCGTTACTCATGGGTAAAGAGTACACCCTCTGCAGAGATTAAATCTATTCGAATAGCCATGTCCATGGGTAAGGACTACAGTCTGGGATGGGTCAAGTGTCGGTCTTAGTGTCGTCCTTCGGAGGAGAAACTACTAAACCAGAACATGGATCATAACCTATGACTTATGATGATTGTGATTATTATTGTTATGGACTAACACTTTATATTATTGGAATTATTGAGTATCCCTGGGAAGGTTCTACCTTCTGGATATTCACTATGATTATTTTACTTTATAAGCCCTTTATGTGGTGTCGCTCAGACGCCCGACTATGGCATGCTTGTTGTTTACTTTATAAGCCCTTTATGTGGTGTCGCTCAGACGCCCGACTGTGGCATGCTTGTTATTGGTTTACTTTATAAGCCCTTTATGTGGTGTCGGTCAGACGCCCGTCTGTGGCATGCTTGTTATTTATTTTATAAGCCCTTTATGTGGTGTCGCTCAGACGCCCGACTGTCGCATGCTTGTTATTTACTTTATAAGCCCTTTATGTGGTGTCGCTCAGACGCCCGACTGAGGCATGCTCGTTATTTACTATCCTTTTGAGACGTCGCTTCAGACATCAGATCGGTGCATTTTATTACTACTCGGTTATTACATATTCATGTTGCATATAAATAACCTGCTTGCATGCATCGTAGATTTTATTTTATGGTAGCGTTGTGATCATAGAATGTTTTCGAGCATGATTATCGTTTGTTATATTATACTCGTGTTCATAATGTTTGCGAGTACATTCAAAGTACTCACTGGCTTGTCCCTGGCTATTGTCTTGGCCAGATTTCTTGCATGGAGAGGAGCGTTGCGATGACAGCCTCGGAACGTAAGCAATGGGCATAGCAGCCTCGCGAAGATAGGAGTTAACCTGGTCAGCTGTTCCTGTGGGAAATGGAGTCCCATAGACGCTGATGATCCGCAAACCGCTTCCGCCATCAACCACTAAAAACCAATTGCTGTACTCATAGGCCAGAATGGTCTTGTACCACATATCTTGTATTTTTCTTGGAGTTTCTGTATCAAGTTGGTGCCTCATCAGCTAACAGTAATCCTGGGGCTGGTGAGCACAAGGGCCATTTTCTGGGAAATTATATCCCGAAAATCCGGTCCTGACAAACTTGGTATCAGAGCCAGTGACCATTGGCTAATCCTATCTTAGCCGTGTCGAAAACCTAGGTAAACCAACCCACCAGACCTTAACCTAACCCCAGCCAAGCTTCTCGTGTAAGATAGCCACACAGTGACCCGACACCTTTTGACAGTCGGTGCCCAACCTATCAGCCTAGCCTGTCGATCACGCGCTAGTGGCCGACACCCAATTTGTCCCTTTCACAAGCGTGCGAAGGAAGGCTCCGTCTCCTTTTTCTATAAAAAGGGCACGTTAGCCTCAACACAGCATAGCACATCACAACCCCTTCCCCAAACCAAGCTACGATGCCTGGCCCCGTCGTACACAATGAGACCACAACAACCAACCTTGGAGGTTTTGTGACCATACTCGCAAACCTCACCCGTCATGCCTATGCATTAGAAGAGCCCCCAGAATATGTTGTGTACCAAGGACCCATGAGTGGTGAGAGCCGTCAATTCTGGGACACTGTGCACATCTATGGTAGGGGTCTATCACCAGAACGCCCCTACAGGTTCACCAGAAGGACAACTTCCTTTGAGACACAAGCCATCCAACTAGCTGCTCGAGAGGCTATAGTTCAACTCCGGCACTTGTCGCCCAGAGTTAACTGTCGCTCGTTCTACTACTACCCCAGCCGTGACGGGTATGGTAGACCACCCCAAGTTGTCAACGGAGACCACGAGACGGATCCTGCATTATTGCATCTGGTACGCTATGTAAGTGTACTAGAGGGACTGTTCGATCAAATCACCCTTGATCTGATCGTAGCTCATGGAGAACTGATCCGCCGAGCCCTAGCAAGAAGAGAAGATGAGCCCGACGCCGACAACCCAGTCATGCTGTTCGGACAACCGATCGAGTCCTTGAGGTCTGCCCCAGCCATCGACCAAAATACGTTGGTGTCCCCTGAAGTGCTTCGTCGCCTTTTGGTAACACGCTCCAACGGGATTGTGGCCAACAATCCCCGGCCCTGCAACCCCACAACCCCCTCCAGCTAATCCCGATGGTGAAACCCATGGAGAAGCCTCGACATCCACAAGGCACGCCCGCTTAGATATAAACGAGGTAGACTAAGTCACTCGAGTAGTACCGAGTCTTAGTACGCCCACACCCTGTAATTGTGTGATCTTGTATCGCCACAATGTTGTCTGCATGTGTGCCCCTATTTTTAAATAGTAGCTGTGCATAAGTATGTTGATGTACGGTTGCATTTTTTCCGAGCGTAGCTACCAAAAACCAACCCCGACAACCCCCATAGTGATACGTCACTTTAGTGAGACATGTGTATCTGTGGCTTAGACCCCGACCCTTAGAGCAGGACTGGTAAATTCATTACCTTTCACCATGGTAAATAACCCAGCTCCAGTGCTATAAAAAGGCCATATCGTGACCTTACCAAGTACCTCTCACCTTGTGCACCACCCTCACAACCATTTCTTGCCATGCCGAGCCCTAGCATTTATCTGAGAACCCCAGATGCAACCCCGGGTAGTTTTGTTAAAATATTGTGGGACTTTACCTGCAGTACCATGGGTTCTACCCAGCCACCCCAGTATGAGCTGCTCAGATCGAGGATCACCCCATCCACCTCGAAATATTGGGCAGTAGTATACATCCCTCCCGTAAACTCAAACCAAGACCCAACGGAAGTCTCCTTCTGGGAAATCTATGCCGACTCATGAGATGGCCATAGAAGCGGCTGCACCGCAGCGCTTGTTCGCCTTTGATTCGCGGTACCCTATGCCAAATAACAAAGGGTATTATTACTTCCAGTCGCGGCAAAGACCTGAGAAGTAACATCTTTTCCCGGGGGACGAATTGAGAGAGACCCAGTACTGGCCAACCTTGCCCAGTACGTCATCGCGCAAGAGCGTCTGACCCAGCGGATAATGGGTTATCTTCAGAGCCTCGCTGATTTAAATCCTCAGATCGCCATCGGCAGACCACTGAGGCCCGACCAGGAGAGACGCATTCATCGACTGGTCAATCCGCTTCCCCCGATAGAAGAGGAGTGTGTCCCAGTACCAGAGACATTTTCTCGGGACCCCGTTCAGTTACCATTTTCATTATAGACGTCACTACTATGTCTATTATTGCAACATTTATTTATGTGCTGTAACTTATGCGTGGTACCCTGAGTTTGTGCGACGAGTCAATTATTTGGTTTCAATTAATGAGAGCAGTTTTTGTGGCTGTTTAATTTTAAATTAACTGATTTTTTCCCTCACGAAAAATACTGAAGAGAGATTTCTTTTCCCTGAGTTGCTGCATCGTATATCTTCTCACGACATGGAATTTTTATTCACGCAGCACCACAGCAGCAGACTCACAACCACAATCACTCGAACACATACACTGCTTGCAAAACCTTGTAACCATGTTGCATCTAACTGATCCCCTCCCGCACTCCGGCAACAGTTAGCACCCGACACGCCCACCTAATCCTCATGATCACCGCCACCGTGGAGAGCCAACACTCGAACGGCAGCATCGCGACGATCATCGAGGATCATCGCACAGAGGAGCACGGAGAACCCCAGCAATGCCGCCAGCCCTCCGCACACCAGGATCATGTACCAGTCCGGCACCGCCCCCGCCATTAGAGCCTCGTCTCGAGCTTCTGTAAGAAGAAATGGAGGAAAAGGAAGGAGAAGGAGAAGCGAGGCCAGGTGCGAGGTAAAAGAGAGGAGCGCCTCGGCCGTTTTATAGCTCGAGATCGGTGTACGGTGGGCGAAGTCCACCAGCGCCGCTCGCCGCCCGATCGCCGGTGTTCAGAGGCGAATCCGCAAGCAGTACCGACAGCGCACTGGCCCGCGAGGTGAGTGCACGCTGCGCCGGTAGCTAGCACGCCGTGCACTACCGCAGTACGGCCTAGATGCCCTACGTGCTAGACGTCACCGGTGGAGAAAGCGTGGGAAAGCGCGCGGGAGAGAGGAAGAAGAGAGAACCAGAGGAAGAAGAAGAGACTAACAGTGGACCGCGGGTCCACCTGTCAGCTTGAGAGAGCATTGTGCCCTCGGGTACGACCAGCGTATTTTAGAATGTAGAATTTATTCTAAATTTACGTTAACCAACGGAGAAATCTCTCGTCTTTCCCCTAACCGTAGATTTTTCCACGCAACGCTAGTGTTCCACACTGTGGTTTTACACCACTTACTGCCCTCTCACTGTAGCCACATTTTACCGCATAAGTAAAGTGGTTATTTCTGGAATGGTAAGAATAATATTTTCAAAACAGCTTTTAGCAAATCTCGAGGACGAGATTTTTCTTAAGGGGGGTAGTGTTGTGACACCCCAAAATTTTAACCTTGTCTTATTAATTAAAATTTGGCCAGGAAACTTAAACTTTTATTTTCTGGATTTTCTTTTGGTTTCAGAACCATTCTTTTCTTTATTTTTATGGAGTTTTTACCCCAAGTGAAAACTTTCCAATT
Source organism: Aegilops bicornis (assembly GCA_021605145.1). Classification (NCBI taxonomy): domain Eukaryota; kingdom Viridiplantae; phylum Streptophyta; class Magnoliopsida; order Poales; family Poaceae; genus Aegilops; species Aegilops bicornis. Next base: position 613,614,997 of record CM038672.1, on the reverse strand, counting down.
ATATTATTGGACTTGTTTACCCTCTCAAGAAAAGCATTTCTATTATTAGTGGATTTATTTGCATAATTATTGCTCTCTGAGCTTTATTCCTTAAAGTGATTTTTCATTAGTTTTGGAGCTCTATTCGAACTACAACCATTTGATAAATTTATTTAAAATTCCAACCAAATTTTGGGGATGTCATGTGATGTTTTTAAATCACTTTTATGCAAAAATATCTTCTGTTCATTGGAGATTTTGATCTCTACACCAAGTTTTCAAATCTGGTCCAGTGGGCAATTTTGCACTACAACCTATTTAAATATTTCTTTAAAACTTCCACCAAAATTATGGGATGTTAATAGAAGTATATTATTCAACTTTATGCAAAAACCCAGTTCTGTTCTTTGAAAATTTTGAGTGACTCAACCTCATCTTCATTCTGGTCCAGCTTGGTGATTTGTACTGCAACCATATTTTAACTTGCGCTTTTACCCATGATTCTTTTTCCTACTCATAGACCACCCTGCAAAACCCCTAAGTCCAGGAGATTGGACCCATTGGAAGATCTTTGGTCCATGAAATTATGCCCTCTTCTTTCTGTCCAGAATGGGTTTTCTCAAAAACTTGCTCTAACAAGTTTTTGTTTGTGGCAAACTAAACTTGCCACCATCACCTACTTCTAAAGAGACACTAGCCTGGACAGTTTGGCCACCCCAAGAAATGCCTAAGTGCCCTTGGCATTTTGTCAAACACCTTATGGGCATGATCAATTTTGACATAGTTTCTAGTTTGTACAATGGACCTTCTTACTTTGCCTAACCACCATGTCCACTAAGCCTCTAGACTACCCTAACCTAATCCTGTTAAACCCCAGCTCCACCCTAGCCTCCTGGCAAGCCCTGGCATTTCGCCGAGCACCTGGTGTGAACGCTCTGGGCGCGGCCAGAGCGCGCGTTTTGCACGTGCGTGCGCCCGAGCCGCCGCGTCCCACTGCCGCCTCCCCGCGCCTGTTCTGGTCCTCTCCCGCTTCCAGCCGACGCACCTGACCCCTCCCTCACCGCAGAGCCACCCCTAGCGCCCTACAGCACCGCCGTCAGGTCGGCCACAACGGCTAGCGGCCGGCCACAGTGGGCTTCTGCCCCGGACGGCGCCGCCCGAGCCACGCCAGCGCGCCAGCTGCCCCTGGAACAGCGCGAGCCTATCTGCAAGCCCGTTCTCTAGCTCGCGTCGCCGCCACGTTGCGCTGCAGCACAGAAGGGCGGTTCGCCGTCGAGCTTATCTCTGGCCGCCACCGAACCGACCTAATCACGCTATAAAAGGAGCCCCGAGCCTCTCCGAACCCTCAAGTAACCTCATATCACCCCACTAGTGCACCCCACGACCAGCGAGCAACGGCGGGGAGCCTTCTTCCCCATCCCCGACCAGTTTGGCCGCCGCCGCCCTCCGGTCCATTCAGTCGCAACCCAAGCCTCCCCCATCATTCTGGCACCACCGTCCGACTCCCCATGACCCTGCGGAACCGCCCGAACCCTCAGTTGCGTCGAGGAACCACCATAGCCCCAAACCTCCCGAAGCCACCGGCCGCCGGGAAGCTCATCGCCGGCGACTCCCTTCGCCCCCACCACCCTAGCGACCACCGGGAGGACCGCCCCAGGCTGGCGGATCCATCCCTGCCCACCGGAGCCCGCGAGGAGCCGCCAATCGCCGGAGCTCCGCCTCCGTTCGGCCAAAGGAGAGGGAAGGCGGGGGATGACTGGTCAAACCTGACCAGTGGGCCCCCTGGACCCACCGTCAGTGAGCCCGCACCAGTCCACGTGGGTTAAGTGAAGGCGTAAAAGCAAAGTATGTATTCGACGTGTACCTATTCGAAACGTTTTCTTTTCTTTATCTGTTAAAAAAAACAGAATATTGACTAAACTTTGACCGGCTATAACTTTTTAAATATAACTCGAAATGAATTGATTCTTTTTCCTACCTGTCTCAAATTGTGTCTAGTTTATTTTCAGATTTATTTGAAAAAAATTCAAACAAATTTTTTGTGCTGTTTTGAAAGTATGTGTTAATTCAAATTTATTTAAAATAGGATTTTGGAGAGAGAGAAGAAAACTTTCAAAAGTTTTGGAATGCACCCTGTCTCTCCACAACTTAAAGGAAAGCATTATGAACCCTGGCATAATATTTTTTTTGTGTTGTTTGATACAGTTACAACACCACCGTGATACGGAGTATCCGTTATATTTTTATGAGGATATGATCATACTCATAAGTGCATATTGATGATTCCATGCTATTGAAATTTGATACGTTGTGATAGTAATCACCCTCGTATACCTTTCATGCATACTGTAAGGAAACCGGGAAAGTCGTTGTCTTGGGTAGACACGAGCTTGTCCCTAGTTCCTCGTCGAGACGGTTGTGTCCGGTATGGCATGATGGGGTATGATGAGTGGTGATTCTGCCTGTTGGTTGAAAATATATTAGTTATGCTAATCATGTAGGGAATTACTTCAACCTCCTGAGACGACCGTAGATCGAGTCTTGTTCCAGTAACCCCCATACTTGTTTCGTACTACCACTTGTCCCTGCCGCAGGTAGGGTACGGTTTAGTAAGTTGTAAACCCCTCCCTAGCACACACCGTCTGCAGAGGCCATGGTGGAAGATACCGGCTGCATCCGGTAGGCATGCCACCTGGTCCGGGGCATGGGTATTTCGGTTGGGACCGAGAGGGGGCACCCCTTAGAGCGCGCGATATAAATTTGATCCCATGCTACGCGAGGTTGTAGCCTCCCCACTTAGAGTTTTGCTTAACAAGTGTCGTGGGTGATTCCAGACACCGGTAAGTTAAGCTGGTGTGTGCGAGTTAGGCGTGTTTTCAATTAAAAAGACCGTAAATGGAATTAGTCTCGATGGACTACAGGAATCCGTTACTCGTGGGTAAAGAGTACACCCTCTGCAGAGATTAAATCTATTCGAATAGCCGTGTCCACGGGTAAGGACTACAGTCTGGGATGGGTCAAGTGTCGGTCTTAGTGTCGTCCTTCGAAGGAGAAACTACTAAACCAGAACATGGATCATGACCTGTGACTTATGATGATTGTGATTATTATTGTTATGGACTAACACTTTATATTATTGGAATTAGTGAGTATCCCTGGGAAGGTTCTACCTCCTGGATATTCACTATGATTATTTTACTTTATAAGCCCTTTATGTGGTGTCACTCAGACGCCCGACTGTGGCATGCTTGTTGTTTATTTTATAAGCCCTTTATGTGGTGTCGCTCAGACGCCCGACTGTGGCATGCTTGTTATTGGTTTACTTTATAAGCCCTTTATGTGGTGTCGCTCAGACGCCCGACTGTCGCATGCTTGTTAGTTACTTTATAAGCCCTTTATGTGGTGTCGCTCAGACGCCCGACTGAGGCATGCTCGTTATTTACTATCCTTTTGAGACGTCGCTTCAGACATCATATCAGTGCATTTTATTACTACTCGGTTATTACATATTCATGTTGCATATAAATAACCTGCTTGCATGCATCAGAGATTTTATTTTTATGACTAACGTTGTGATCATAGAATGTTTTCAGAGCATGATTATCGTTTGTTATATCATACTCGCGTTCATAATGTTTGCGAGTACATTCAAAGTACTCACTGGCTTGTCCCTGGCTATTGTCTTGGCCAGATTTCTTGCATGGAGAGGAGTGTTGCGATGACAGCCTCGGAACATAAGCAATGGTTATAGCAGCCTCGCGAAGATAGGAGTTAACCTGGTCAGTTGTTCCTGTGGGAAATGGAGTCCCATAGAAGATGATGATCCGCAAACCGCTTCCGCCATCAACCACTAAAAACCAATTGCTGTACTCATAGGCCAGAATGGTCTTGTACCACATATCTTGTATTTTGCTTGGAGTTTCTGTATCAAGTTGGTGCCTCATCAGCTAACAGTAATCCTGGGGCTGGTGAGCACAAGGGCCATTTTCTGGGAAATTATATCCCGAAAATCCGGTCCTGACAAACTTGGTATCAGAGCCAGGCTGACCATTGGCTAAATCCTATCTTAGCCAGGTCGAAAACCTAGGTAAACCAACCCACCAGATCTTAACCTAACCCCAGCCAAGCTTCTCGTGTAAGATAGCCACACAGTGACCCGACACCTTTTGGCAGTCGGTGCCCAACCTATCAGCCTAGCCTGTTGATCACGCGCTAGTGGCCGACACCCAATTTGTCCCTTTCACAAGCGTGCGAAGGAAGGCTCCATCTCCTTTTTCTATAAAAAGGGCACGTTAGCCTCAACACAGCATAGCACAACACAACCCCTTCCCCAAACCAAGCTACGATGCCTGGCCCCGTCGTGCACAATGAGACCACAACAACCAACCTTGGAGGTTTTGTGACCATACTCGCAAACCTCACCCGTCATGACTATGCATTAGAAGAGCCCCCAGAATATGTTCTGTACCAAGGACCCATGAGTGGTGAGAGCCGTCAATTACTGGGGCATTGCACATCTATGGTAGGGGTCTATCACCGTAACGCCCCTACATGTTCACCGGAAGGACAACTTCCTTTGAGCCACAAGCCATCCAACTAGCTGCTCGAGAGGCTATAGTTCAACTCCGGCACTTGTCGCCCAGAGTTAACTGTCGCTCGTTCTACTACTACCCCAGCCGTGACGGGTATGGTAGACCACCCCAAGTTGCCAACGGAGACCACGAGACGGATCCTGCATTATTGCATCTGGTACGCTATGTAAGTGTACTAGAGGGACTGTTCGATCAAATCACCCTTGATCTGATCGTAGCTCGTGGAGAACTGATCCGCCGAGCCCCAGCAAGATGAGAAGATGAGCCCGACGCCGACAACCCAGTCGTGCTATTCGGACAACCGATCGAGTCCTTGAGGTCTGCCCCAGCCATCGACCAAAATACGTTGGTGTCCCCAGAAGTGCTTCGTCGCCTTTTAGTAACACGCTCCAACGGGATTGTGGCCAACAATCCCCGGGATGGTCACCATCGCTACCCCGACCCTGCAACCCCGCAACCCCCTCCAGCTAATCCCGACGGTGAAACCCGTGGAGAAGCCTCGACATCCACAAGGCATGCCCGCTTAGATATAAACGAGGTAGACTATGTCACTCGAGTAGTACCGAGTCTTAGTATGCCCACACCCTGTAATTGTGTGATCTTGTATCGCCACAATGTTGTCTGCATGGGTGCCCCTATTTTTAAATAGTAGCTGTGCATAAGTATGTTGATGTACGGTTGCATTTTTTCCGAGCGTAGCTACCAAAAACCAACCCCGACAACCCCCACAGTGATACGTCACTTTAGTAAGATATGTGTATCTGTGGCTTAGACCCCGACCCTTAGAGCATGACTGGTAAATTCATTACCTTTCACCACGGTAAATAACCCTGCTCCAGTGCTATAAAAAGGCCATCTCGTGACCTTACCAAGTACCTCTCGCCTTGTGCACCACCCTCACAACCATTTCTTGCCATGCCGAGCCCTAGCATTTATCTGAGAACCCCAGATGCAACCCCGGGTAGTTTTGTTAAAATATTGTGGGACTTTACCTGCAGTACCATGGGTTCTACCCAGCTACCCCAGTATGAGCTGCTCAAATCGAGGATCACCCCATCCACCTCGAAATATTGGGCAGTAGTATACATCCCTCCCGTAAACTCAAACCAAGACCCAACGGAAGTCTCCTTCCTGGGGAAATCTATGCCGACTCCGCAGATGGCCATAGAAGCGGCTGCACACGAAGCGCTTGTTCGCCTTCGATTCGCGGTACCCTATGCCAGCGAACGAGGGTATTATTACTTCCCGAGTCGTGCAGCACCCGGAGAAGTAACATCTTTTCCCGGGGGACGAATTGAGAGAGACCCAGTACTGGCCAACCTTGCCCAGTACGTCATCGCGCAAGAGCGTCTGACCCAGCGGATAATGGGTTATCTTCAGAGCCTCGCTGATTTAAATCCTCAGATCGCCATCGGCAGACCACTGAGGCCCGACCAGGAGAGACGCATTCATCGACTGGTCAATCCGCTTCCCCCGATAGAAGAGGAGTGTGTCCCAGTACCAGAGACATTTTCTGGGGACCCCGTCCAGTTACCATTTTCATTATAGGCGTCACTGCTATGTTTATTATTGCAACATTTATTTATGTGTTGTAACTTATGCGTGGTACCCAGAGTTTGTGCGACGAGTCAATTATTTGGTTTCAATTAATGAGAGCAGTTTTTGTGGCTGTTTAATTTTAAATTAACTGATTTTTTCCCTCACGAAAAATACTGAAGAGAGATTTCTTTTCCCTGAGTTGCTGCATCGTATATCTTCTCACGACATGGAATTTTTATTCATGCAGCACCACAACAGCAGACTCACAACCACAACCACTCGAACACATACACTTCTTGCAAAACCTATTAACCGTGTTGCATCTAACTGATCCCCTCCCGCACTCCGGCAACAGTTAGCACCCGACACCCCCACCTAATCCTCATGATCACCGCCACCGCGGAGAGCCAACACTCGAACGGCAGCATCGCAACGATCATCGAGGATCATCACACACAGGAGCACGGAGAACCCCAGCAATGCCGCCAGCCCTCCGCACACCAGGATCACGTACCAGTCCGGCAACGCCCCCGCCATTAGAGCCTCGTCTCGAGCTTCTGTAAGCAGAAATGGAGGCAAAGGAAGGAGAAGGAGAAGCGAGGCCAGGTGCGAGGTAGAAGAGAGGAGCGCCTCAGCCGTTTTATAGCTCGAGATCGGTGTACGGTGGGCGAAGTCCACCAGCGCCGCTCGCCGCCCGATCGCCGGTGTTCGGAGGCGAATCCGCGAGCAGTACCAACAGTGCACTGGCCCGCGAGGTGAGTGCACGCTGCGCTAGCAGCTAGCACGCCGCGCACTATCGCAGTACGGCTAGATGCCGTACGCGCTAGACGTCACCGGTGGAGAAAGCGTGGGAAAGCGCACGGGAGAGAGGAAGAAGAGAGAACCAGAGGAAGAAGAAGAGACTGACAGTGGACCCCGGGTCCACCTGTCAGCCGACTGAGCATCAGTGCCCTCGGGTACGACCAGCGTATTTTAGAATTTAGAATTTATTGTAAATTTACGGTAACTAACGTAGAAATCTCTCGTCTTTCCCCTAACCGTAGATTTTTCCACGCAGCGCTAGTGTTCCATACTATGGTTTTACACCACTTACTGCCCTCTCACTGTAGCCGCATTTTACCGCATAAGTAAAGTGGTTATTTCTGGAATGGTAAGAATAATATTTTCAAAACAGCTTTTAGCAAATCTCGAGGACGAGATTTTTCTTAAGGGGGGTAGTGTTGTGACACCCCAAAATTTTAACCTTGTCTTATTAATTAAAATTTAGCCAGGAAACTTAAACTTTTATTTTCTGGATTTTCTTTTGGTTTCGGAACCATTATTTTCTTTATTTTTATGGAGTTTTTACCCCAAGTGAATACTTTCCAATTATATTACTGGACTTGTTTACCCTCTCAAGAAAAACATTTCTATTATCAGTGGATTTATTTGCATAATTATTGCTCTCTGAGCTTTATTCCTTAAAGTGATTTTTCATTAGTTTTGGAGCTCTATTCGAACTACAACCATTTGATAAATTTATTTAAAATTCCAACCAAAATTTGGGGATGTCATGTGATGTTTTTAAATAACTTTTATGCAAAAATATCTTCTGTTCCTTGGAGATTTTGATCTCTACACCAAGTTTTCAAATATGGTCCAGTGGGCAATTTTGCACTACAACCTATTTAAATATTTCTTTAAAACTTCCACCAAAATTATGGGATGTTAATAGGAGTATATTATTCAACTTTATGCAAAAACCCAGTTATGTCCTTTGAAAAATTTGAGTAAATCTACCTCATCTTCATTCTGGTCCAGCTTGGTGATTTGTACTGCAACCATATTTTAACTTGCTCTTTTACCCATGATTCTTTTTCCTACTAATAGACCACCCTGCAAAACCCCTAAGTCCAGGAGATTGGACCCATTGGAAGATCTTTGGTCCATGAAATTATGCCCTCTTCTTTCTGTCTGAATGGGTTTTCTCAAAAACTTGCTCTAACAAGTTTTTTGTTTGTGGCAAACTAAACTTGCCACCATCACCTACTTCTAAAGAGACACTAGCCTGGAGAGTTTGGCCACCCCAAGAAATGCCTAAGTGCCCTTGGCATTTTGTCAAACACCTTATGGGCATGATGAGTTTTGACATAGTTTCTGGTTTGTACAATGGACCTGCTTACTTTGCCTAACCACCATGTCCACTAAGCCTCTAGACTACCCTAACCTAATCCTGTTAAACCCCAGCTCCACCCTAGCCTCCTGGCAAGCCCTGGCATTTCGCCGAGCACCTGGCGTGCACGCTCTGGGCGCGGCCAGAGCGCGCGTTTTACTGCGTCGTGCGCCCGAAACGCCCGCGTCGCCGCCGCCTCCAGCGCTGTTCTGGTCCTCTACCGCAGAGCCACCCCTGGCTCCCTACAACGCCGCTGTCAGGTCGGCCACGGCGGCTAGCGGCCGGCCACAGTGGGCTTCTGCCCCGGACGGCGCCGCCTGCGCCACACCAGCGCGCCAGCTGCCCCTGGAACAACGCGAGCCTATCCGCAAGCCCGTCCTCTAGCTCGCATCGCCGCCACGTTGCCCTGCTGCACAGAAGGGCGGTTCGCCGTCGAGCTTATCTCCGGCCGCCGCCGAACCGGCCTAATCACGCTATAAAAGGAGCCCCGAGCCTCTCCGAACCCTCAAGCAACCTCCTATCACCCCACTAGTGCACCCCACGGCCAGCGAGCAACGGCGGGGAGCCTTCTTCCCCGTCCCTGGCCAGTTCGGCCCACGCCGCCCTCCGGTCCATTCAGTCGCAACCAAGCCTCCCCCATCATTCTGGCACCACCGTTCGACTCCCCATGACCCTGCGGAGCCGCCCGAACCCTCAGCTGCGTCGAGGAACCACCATAGCGCAAAGCCCCAAACCTCCCAAAGCCACCGGCCGCCGCGAAGCTCACCGCCGGCGACTCCCTTCGCCCCACCACCCTAGCGACCACCGGGAGGACCGCCCCAGGCTGGCGGATCCATCCCTGCCCACCGGAGCCCGCGAGGAGCCGCCAATCACCGGCAATGATTGCCGGAGCTCTGCCTCCGTTCGACCAAAGGAGAGGGAAGGCGGGGGATGACTGGTCAAACCTGACCAGTGGGCCCCCTGGACCCACTGTCAGTGACCCCGCACCAGTCCACGTGGGTTAAGTGAAGGCGTAAAAGCAAAGTACGTATTCGACGTGTACCTATTCGAAACGTTTTCTTTTCTTTATGTGTTAAAAAAACAGAATATTGACTAAACTTTGACCGGCTATAACTTTTTAAATATAACTCCAAATGAATTGATTCTTTTTCCTACCTATCTCAAATTTTGTCTAGTTTATTTTCAGATTTATTTGAGAAAATTTCAAACAACTCTTTTGTGCTGTTTTGAAAGTATGTATTAATTCAAATTTATTTGAAATAGGATTTTGGAGAGAGAGAAGAAAACTTTCAAAAGTTTTGGAATGCACCCTGTCTCTCCACAACTTAAAGGCAAGCATTCTGAACCCTGGCATAATATTTTTTTGTGTTGTTTGATATAGTTACAACACCATCGTGATACGGAGTACCCGTTATATTTTTATGAGGATATGATCATACTCATAAGTGCATATTGATGATTCCATGCTACTGAAATTTGATACGTTGTGATAGTAATCACCCTCGTATACCTTTCATGCATACCGTAAGGAAACCGGGAAAGTCGCTGTCTTGGGCAGGCACGAGCTTGTCCCTAGTTCCTCGTCGAGACGGTTGTGTCCGGTATGGCATGATGGGATATGATGAGTGGTGATTCTGCCTGTTGGTTGAAAATATATTAGTTATGCTAATCATGTAGGGAATTACTTCAACCTCCTGAGACGACCGTAGATCGAGTCTTGTTCCAGTAACCCCCATACTTGTTTCGTACTACCACTTGTCCTCGGCGCAGTAGGGTGCAGTTCAAGAAGTTGTAAACCCTTCCCAGCACACACCGCATGAGAGAGGCCATGGTGGAAGATACCGGATGCATCCGGTAGGCATGCCACCTGGTCCGGGGCATGGGTGTTTCCTACTGGGACCGAGAGGGGGCACCCTTAGAGCGCTGTGATACAAATTTGATCCCATGCTACGCGAGGTTGTAGCCTCCCCACTTAGAGTTTTGCTTAACAAGTGTCGTGGGTGATTCCAGACACCGGTAAGTTAAGCTGGTGTGTGCGAGTTAGGCGTGTTTTCAATTAAAAGACCGTAAATGGAATTAGTCCCGATGGACTAAAGGAATCCGTTACTCGTGGGTAAAGAGTACACCCTCTACAGAGATTAAATCTATTCGAATAGCGGGGTCCATGGGTAAGGACTACAGTCTGGGATGGGTCAAGTGTCGGTCTTAGTGTCGGCCTTCGGAGGAGAAACTACTAAACCAGAACATGGATCATGACCTGTGACTTATGATGATTTTGATTATTATTGTTATGGACTAACACTTTATATTATTGGAATTATTGAGTATCCCTGGGAAGGTTCTACCTCCTGGATATTCACTGTGGTTATTTTACTTTATAAGCCCTTTATGTGGTGTCACTTTCGGGCCTTGCATCGTAGCATGCTTGTTGTTTACTTTATAAGCCCTTTATGTGGTGTCGCTCAGCCTCGATCGTGGCATGCTTGTTATTGGTTTACTTTATAAGCCCTTTATGTGGTGTCGCTCACGCCTGATCGTGGCATGCTTGTTATTTATTTTATAAGCCCTTTATGTGGTGTCGCTCGGGCCTGATCGTGGCATGCTTGTTATTTACTTTATAAGCCCTTTATGTGGTGTCGCTCAAATGCCCGACTGAGGCATGCTCGTTATTTACTATCCTTTCGAGACGTCGCTTCAGACATCCGATCGGTGCATTTTATTACTACTTGGTTATTACATATTCATGTTGCATATAAATAACCTGCTTGCATGCATCAGGGATTTTATTTTTATGACTGACGTTGTGATCATAGAATGTTTTCAGAGCATGGTTATCGTTTGTTATATTATACTCGTGTTCATAATGTTTGCGAGTACATTCAAAGTACTCACTGGCTTGTCCCTGGCTATTGTCTTGGCCAGATTTCTTGCATGGAGAGGAGCGTTGCGATGACAGCCTCGGAACCTAAGCAATGGTGATAGCAGCCTCGCGAAGATAGGAGTTAACACAGTCAATTTGTTCACATGGGAAATGGAGTCCCATAGACGCTGATGATCCGCAAACCGCTTCCGCCATCAACCACTAAAAACCAATTGCTGTACTCATAGGCCAGGATGGTCTTGTACCACATATCTTGTATTTTGCTTGGAGTTTCTGTATCAAGTTGGTGCCTCATCAGCTAACAGTAATCCTGGGGCTGGTGAGCACAAGGGCCATTTTCTGGGAAATTATATCCCGAAAATCCGGTCCTGCATTGAGTTGGTTTTTAGGGTTTGTGCGAGGCAGAGGAAGAAGATGGGTGCAGGGATAAGTGGAGGAGGGCCACCGTGGGCCCACGAGGCAGGGGGCGCGCCCAGGGGGTAGGGCGCACCCTCCACCCTCGTGGCCAGGTGGCAGCTCCCCCCGCGGTAATTTTTGCACAGTAAATCCTCAAATATTCCCGAAATAATCATATTAAATTGGCATGGCATTCTGAGGACTTTTATTTTTGGGATATTTTATATTGCACGGGTAAGTCAGGAAACAGACAGAAAAATACTATTTTTACTTTATTTCTACTAAATAACAGAAAATATAAAGAGGGTACAGAAGGTTGTGCTTCTAGTTTCATCCATCTCATGCTCATCAAAAGGAATCCACTAACAAGGTTGATCAGGTCTTGTTAACAAACTCATTCCGACTAACATGGAACCGGAGAAATTTTTAATAACACTATGTTACCTCAACGGGGATATGCACATCCCTTATAATAAGTATATCATATTTCTTCTTGACAGTAGGGAGAGGAAATTCAAAACCTCCAAATATAATCGATGGAATTTTTCCAATAGAGTTGATACTATGAACTTGAGGTTGTTTCCTCGGAAAGTGTACCGTGTGCTCATTACCATTAACATGAAAAGTGACATTGCCTTTGTTGCAATCAATAACAGCCCATGCAGTATTAAGGATAGGTCTTCCAAGAATAATAGACATACTATCATCCTCGGGAATATCAAGAATAACAAAGTCCATTAAAATAGTAACGTTTGCAACCACAACAGGCACATCCTCACAAATACCGATATGTATAGCAGTTGATTTATCAGCCATTTGCAAAGATATTTCAATAGGTGTCAACTTATTCAAGTCAAGTCTACGATATAAAGAGAAAGGCATAACACTAACACCGGCTCCAAGATCACATAAAGCAGGTTTAACATAATTTCTCTTAATGGAGCATGGTATAGTAGGTACTCCTGGATCTCCAAGTTTCTTTGGTATTCCACCCTTAAAAGTATAATTAGCAAGCATGGTGGAAATTTCATCTTCCGGTATCTTCCTTTTATTTGTAACAATATCTTTCATATATTTAGCATAAGGATTCATTTTGAGCATATCAGTCAATCGCATACGCAAAAAGATGGGTCTAATCATTTCAGCAAAGCGCTCAAAATCCTCATCATCCTTTTTCTTGGATGGGTTGGGAGGAAAAGTCATGGGTTTCTGAACCCATGGTTCCCTTTCTTTACCATGTTTCCTAGCAATGAAGTCTCTTTTATCATAATGTTGATTCTTTGATTGTGGGTTATCAAGATCAACACCAGGTTCAACTTCTACATCATTATCATTACTAGGTTGAGCATCATCATGAACATCATCATTATTATTTTTGCTAGGTTCATGTTCATTACCAGATCGTGTTTCATCATCAAACATAGAGATATCATTTGGATTCTCAGGTGGTTCAGCAATAGGTTCACTATAAGTTTTCAATGCTCTGACTTGACAAAAATATTGGTCTTCAAATATTCAACTTATATTCAGCCGGCTTGAAGATATAAAACTTGCCGGTTTATGATTACCAAAATTGCCGGGTTATAAACAGATGGTGCCGAGTCATAATTGTCGGCGGCCGGGTTTATGATTTTTGCAGACACCGGATCAATCTGATTTACTCAAACTGAGAATTTGAAGATATTTCTCCCTTATATCCATATTACCTGTAGCCCCCAAGGGACGGTTTAATCAGCATAAATAAACCGGGACTTATCACCATGGCTTTAAATAAAATCCAGTTGCGTAGCCCCCATGAGTCGGCTATAGTCATAGTAGTATAGCCGGGTCATCCTAGAATTGTCTTCAGCAAAGAGCAATATGCATTAGCCCCCAAGTGTCGGGTCATTATGTAATAATGAGCAGGGACTTTGTAAATATGATGATGTAAATTTGAGCAGTGATGTGTAGCCCCCAAGGGCCGGCTTGGTAAGATAATACTAAGCTGAGACTTTTCATTGAAAATAATATCATAAGATGTAACCCCCATCATGGGGCTTGAACCCATGTCCACAAGATTAAGGCTTTGTGCTTTACCAACTGAGCAGTGGATCCTTCAATATAATGGAATAAGGCTTGTATATCTTGAATTTTAACAGGAGCAATTGGTAGCCCCCAAGGGCCGGCTCATTACAATGGGATGAGTCGGATCTTCAATAAGGCCAATAAAAATGACTTTGCATTAGCCCCCAAGTGTCATGGTGCATGTTTGCAGCGACATGAGACTTGCATATTTGATGTAACCTCAACTTGAATAATGTAGCCCCCAAGTGTCGGGTCGTAAGCCTGCAGCGACTCGGGACTATTTTCTCCATTGTAAAATAAATCATGCCCATTGATAAAGATAATAGCCGCTATGCTTAAAGCGACTTTGAAAACCTCAATCATAATACTGGTTATTGATAATCAAAATACAAATCCAGCCATGTTGGCTATTCAAGATTTGAATAATATAATCCGGTATGAAAACCTCAATCATTCAATATCATCATGAAAATCCAGCCAGTTTTGGCAATTAAAGATCTGAATACCTCATCGGTTGACAAGTAAAACTGGAGTTTTAAATACCCGGCAACTCTTGGCCGATGGCGATCTAATACGCCTCCATTGTAGGCCAGAATTTTTATAACCCGGTGGCTTATAGCCTTTGAGAAAAATCCAGAACGAATAATCATTTTGAATCATCAACTTTGGTAATGAGCTTGAACTTAATCATTTATATGTCATAGTTCTGCAAATCCTACACAGAGCTTAAACAACATATGACCTGGCGACTTAACGTCAAAAGCCAGGGCGGGTAACCACCAAAATGTAGTCTTGCCCTGCACAGAAATAGATCACAAGAACCCTTGGCGGTTTACCGCAGGGCGGGTCATAATACCTCACATATAACCACTGTGATATTGAATTTGTACTGCCGGTTTACATGATCTGTGTAGTAAGGGTGATAACCCAATCCTTAGAAGCCAATGCTTCCATATAAATGATGGTTGTCATAAGCTGGCGACTTATAGTCAAAAGTCAAGCCGGGTTAATCATAAAACACTTATATACATTTGAGATATAATCCCCAAAAGGTCTCAAGTTAAGTAATTGTGGCTGCAATAAACTTTACGAGAGATAGAATAAAACTTTTTGAGGCTTATGATTCAGATACGATCAGTAAACCGTTCCAAAGGGGTTAAGCTAAGATTCGAATACGATCATATAGCCCCCAGTGGCTTTGGCGATGCCGATCAAGTGGGTATTGACAGTTATGTTCTCTTTGGTTCGAACTATGTTTGAACATGAAGCCCCCAAGTGACCATATAAGTTTTGGCATTGCAACGATCAAGAGGGTACTGATAGCTATGCTCGATGAGCAGGAAGCCCCCAAGTGATCATAATAAGATAAGCCGTAAGGCAGGATACCCAAGTTTGAACCGCGCATCATGGCAGCAAGTTCTTTTGGCAACCTTTAATTTTTCTGAGAACTCGAACTTGCGAGAGATTAATGCTTTTTGAACCGGAACTTTAAACCGGATTTGAAAGCTTTAAAAATTTGTGAGGGACAAATTTACCTTGAGCCGGATTTTGAACCGCATTTGAGAGCTTCAAAAATTTGTGAGGGACAAATTTACCCTGGGCCGGCTTTTGAACCGGATTTAAGAGCTTCACTGCTTTGTGGGAGAAAGATGTCTCTTGAACCGGATTTTAAACCAGAGTCCTTATTTTGAGCCGTAAATCTTCTGACAGCTTTTAAATTTTCATCGATCTAGCAGTAATCTCCGGGGCCCGGGTTATTTTTCCCTTTAATGACCTGGAGTTCTTGCATTCATTGAAACCGGCTAATTTTTTCGAGTCATACCATCGTAGCCCCCGAGTCTCAAGACGACTCCAGGAGTTGGCTTGAGATTCTCCATATTTGACCATAACAGAAGGCATACATCATTGGCGTTGATAGCGCGATGTGAATCCGTAGAAGGTTGAGGTGACTGCGGCGTGTCAGCAACTCGGCCAATGGTTCCTTCCAACTGGCTGTTTGAAGTTAACCAAACTGTAGTGGCGGCGACTTGTGCACCTGCCCATTGAACCATCCAAAGGCGACGGGCGGCCTGATAATATATGATAATTTGCCTCTAATTTGTTGGAAGAAAACCGGGCTTCCCAAGTAGTGACTTGCTCATACTCAATAAACAGCTCACCCAGACAAGTGCGGCCGGGTGTGTCGATGTAAACCAGGCTGCAAGAGACGGACGGTAAAGACGACCGTAACATTAGAGGCGGCATAGACAGATGAACCGGCCGTGGCGTTGTAAGCCGGTGCGGACGGGCAAGTTTTCCTCCTTGTTGTAAGCCGGCGTGGTCGCGGGAAACGGCGACGACGTTGTAAGCTTGCGCGGTCACGAGAGACGGCCACGACATTGTAAGCCGGTGCGGGAGTCCATTGAGTAACGACGACCACCTATGCCCAAAGATGTTGGCATGCCTCCATCCCCGTGGTATAATATTTCATAAATAATTGCCCTGCATAAACAATATTGCAGACCAAGGAAAAGATAAACTTGTTCTTTGACAAAAAAACATGTGCCAATAAAATATATTTTAGATGGATATCACCTGATGTGCCAGGCCAGAAATAATCCGCCATGAAATTGATAATCGCTAGGTGAAGTTGAAGTCGCTCACGGGTGAGCCGGCGCGGCGTGGTAAACTGGTGCGGGTGGGTGAGTCGGCCGCGACGTTTGTAAGCCGGCACGGACAGCGAGTCGGCCACGGCGTTGTAAGCTGGTGTGGACACGTGAACCGGCCGTGAGGGCGGACGGGCGATGAACCGGCCGTGAGGGCGGACGGGCGAGTCGTCCGTGGCGTTGTAAGGCGGCACGGACGGGCGAGTCAGCTGGCGCGTTTGATGTAAACTGGACCACGACACACGTGCCCGTAAAGCTGTGCGACATAGCCGAACATGCATCCGCGGTATAATGGCATAAACAATTGTCCTGTGTAAAGATGCTATAGGGCAAATAATTGTTCTTTGATAAAAAACAATAAGTGTTTAATAAGATAAATTTAGATGGATATCACCTGACTCGTCCGGTTAACCGCGGCGATGTAAGTTGGTGCTATAGGGCGAGTCAATCACGAAGACTGATCCGGAAGTGGGTCGCTCGTGCATGTTAACTCCCCCTTCCCCCTTTTTTTAAACACCCGGGTTTTTGAATCGCGCGTCTGCTGTCTGAATAGCGCGTCATAGCGACTCAAAATATTGTTGGAAGTGAAGCAATAAAAACGCGAGCAGAAAACTCTTGAGCTGAATAGATCTGCGAGCATAAAATAGCACGAGCAGACAACATATGTTTTGTATAATACGCAATTAATACGTAGAGCAATTTAAGGGAGACGAGTGCACCTGATTACATCCGTAGACATCTGTAGTGCAATTTGGAAACAAGGCGAGGCGGCGTGGCCGGGGTGGCTCGACGCGCCAGCGAGGTAACTTGGTGGCAGCAACTTGTGGCAGCAGAACTGACTCAACCCGGCGGCAGGCATCAGCGAAGGATGATCAGCGCCGGCGACTTACATCCAGCAAGTTGAAACCACAACATCGGGCTTTGGCAGCAGAGGCGGCAGCCTCTGGCGCGGCGGTATGGCGTTGGTTGGGGAGCCTAACACTGCTCACGTGAGAACCATGGAATGTACTTGCTAGCTAGCAACTTCCGTTTCCTTTCCTTTTTTTCTCCTTTGCACTTAATCCATATTCGAGTCCAAGTAGTAGTCCCTTTGATATCTTGATGCACGTGGCATCAGTTTTTGAGGACAACGGCGTTGATGTCGTTGTATGATGATGGTTGTGGTTTCCATCTCCAGTAGATTTGAACGATTCCCTGAGCTAAAAACTGATGCGTTGGCGCAAATTGCACGTGAGATCAGTTTTCGAGAGCCGCCCCGAGCAGCGACGGAGTCCGTGCCCAGGACCCTATCCTCTTCCGGGTCGTGGTTGACCTGATAACCTCCCTTTTTTTCCTTTTGAGCAGATCGGATCGAGAAAATTGTAACCGGCCGCCGGTTTCCGTCCATGGACGGGATAAAAATTAGAACCGTACGTGTGGGTTTATGCCATAGGTGACCCGACAACTTTGATGGTTTCCTGTAGTATACTTTGTGTGCGGCAGAAACAGTTCTACTGTTCTCGGCGACTCAACTGCGGCGGTGTGCCTTCCAAACAATGTAAATCCTTCTGCAATGATTCTTCTTCCTCCAGAAAATTGCGAAATTCTCAATCCCCGTGAGAGATCCCTCCAAGAACTCAACACCACCGTGCGCCAGCCCCACGGTGGGCGCCAACTGTCGTGGATTTGTCACGGCAGATGTCCTTAGTGTCAGGACTTAGTCGCGAGGCCAACACATCTATGTGGTAGCTTGAGAGGGGTTGAGTGGGACGAGAGACGCAGGGCGGATCAACACGCAAGACAAGGGTTTAGACAGCTTCGGGCCCCGGGAAACATCATCCGGTAATAGCCCTACATGCTGTTTGAGGCTAGGTCTCATTATGCTCATGAGGGAGCCGTCGCATAAGCCGGCTCCCCCTTTGTGTCTAGCCCTAGATATTGTTTATTGTTCCCCATCTAAGCCGCCAGTGGGTCGTCTCCTTATATACATGGGTTGACGCCCCTACGGCCTACAGAGTCGTGGCCGGCTCATAAATAGTGTCCGGCTTGGTGACTAGTTAATTCTACCTTATGATACAAATCATGCCCTTACGGCGGTTTACCTCTACGGGCCTTAAGTCGCCCGTGGGCCTTAGACCTTTATTGAACCGCCATCTTCATGCTCGGTCTTGGGCTTCTTTCCGATGAATGTCTCTTTGCGTAACCCGGCCCCTTATGGGCGGCTTACACAAATAGTTAGGGCCATCCATGAGTCGCCAGGCTCGTGAGTCGTCACTCCGGTGGGTTACCAATGAAAACACCAATCCCGGCCGGGTCATACCGCGGGGTATATCCCCGACACCAATCATTTTTCTTTTTCTTCCTTTTAGAAGAACTAGGTACATCAATATTATTTCTCTGAGAATCTTGCTCGATTCTCTTATGGTGGCCTTCAGGATACAAAGGTTCCTGAGTCATTCTACCAGTTCTAGTAGCCACTCTAATAGCATAATCATTTTTCTTACTATCCATTTCATCAAGCACTTCTTTCTGAGCTTTAAGTACTTGTTCTACTTGAGTGGTAACCATAGAAGCATGTTTGCTAACAAGTTTAAGTTAACCTCTAATATTAGCCGTATAATCACCTAAGCGTTTAATCATATAAGCATCTTGTTTTAATTGTCTACCAAAATAGGCATTAAAGTCATCTTGCTTAAACATAAAGTTATCAAACTCGTCCAAGCACTGACTAGCAATTTTAGTAGGAGGGACCTCAGCTTTATCATATCTGTAGAGAGAATTTACCTTTACTACCTGTGTCGGGTTATCGGTATCAGGAGGTTCTTCAATAAGTAATGGATCAATATCATAAGTTTCTTCAACAGGCGTAGATTAAGACCATGTATTTCTTCAATAGGAGGTAAATTCTTAACATATTCAGCTTTAATGCCTTTTTCTTTCATAGATTTCTTTGCCTCTCGCATATCTCCAGGATCAGAAATAGAACACCTCTCTTCTTGAGTTGGTTTAGGAATAGGATCGATAATTGGCTCAGAGCTGGCTCGGGAAGTGTCCAATTATTTTCATTTGTCAACATATTATTCAATAGAATTTCAGCTTCATCCGATGTTCTTTCCCTGAAAAAAGAACTAGCACAACTATCCAGGTAATCTCTGGAAGCATCGGTTAGTCCATTATAAAAGATATCAAGTATTTCAGGTTTCTTAAGCGGATGATCAGGTAAAGCATTAAGTAACTTGAGAAGCCTCCCCCAAGCTTGTGGGAGACTCTCTTCTTTAATTTGCATCGAAGTTGTATATTTCCCTCAAAGCAGCTTGTTTCTTATGAGCAGGAAATATTTAGCGAGAAGTAATAAATCATATCACGGGGACTACGCACACAACCAGGATCAAGAGTATTAAACCATATCTTAGCATCACCCTTTAATGAGAACGGAAATATTTTGAGTATATAAAAGTAGCATGATCTCTCATCATTAGTAAACAGGGCGGCTATATCATTTAACTTAGTAAGATGTGCCACAACAGTTTCAGATTCATAGCCATAAAAAGGATCAGATTCGACCAAAGTAATTATATCTGGATCAACAGAAAATTCATAATCCTTATCGGGAACACAAATAGGTGAAGTAGCAAAAGCAGGGTCAGGTTTCATTCTATCTCTAAGAGATTCTTTGTTCCATTTAACTAGCAGCCTCTTAAGTTCATATCTATCTTTACAAGCAAAAATAGTTGCAGAAGATTCCATATCAAAAACATAACCCTCAGGAATAACCGGCATATTTTCATCATCACTCTCATCATCGTATTCAAATTCAATAATTTCTTTCTCTCCAGCCCTAGCAATTTGTTCATCTAGAAATTCACCAAGGGGCACAGTAGTATCAAGCATAGAAGTAGTTTCATCATAACTATCATGCATAGCAGAAGTGGCGTCATCAATAACATGCGACATATCGGAACGAATAGCAGAAGCAGGTTTAGGTGTCGCTAGCTTACTCATAACAGAAGGTGAATCAAGTGCAGAGCTAGATGGCAGTTCCTTACCTCCACTCGTAGTTGAGGGATAAATTGTTGTCTTAGCGTCTTTCA
This sequence comes from Aegilops bicornis, assembly GCA_021605145.1. Classification (NCBI taxonomy): domain Eukaryota; kingdom Viridiplantae; phylum Streptophyta; class Magnoliopsida; order Poales; family Poaceae; genus Aegilops; species Aegilops bicornis. Next base: position 613,594,679 of record CM038672.1, on the reverse strand, counting down.
AGTTCTTCATAGTGTCCAGAAGATATAAATCCCAAGTGACTCAAAGAATAGAGCTATGCTCCCGGCAACAGCGCCTTGAAAAAGGTCTTGATAACCCACAAGTATAGGAGATCGCAACAGCTTTCGAGGGTAGAGTATTCAACCCAAATTTATTGATTCGACACAAGGGGAGCCAAAGAATATTCTCAAGTATTAGCAGCTGAGTTGTCAATTCAACCGCACCTGTAAACTTAGTATCTGCAGCAAAGTGTTTAGTAGCAAAGTAATATGATAGTGGTGGTAATGGTAACAAAATTAAAGACAGCAAAAGTAATTTTTTGGTATTTTGTAGTGATTGTAACAGTAGAAACGGAAAAGTAAATAAGCGAGAACCAGTATATGGAAAGCTCGTAGGCACCGGATCAGTGATGGATAATTATGCTTGGGATCACGGTTACGTCATGTAACAGTCATAACATAGGGTGACACAGAACTAGCTCCAATTCATCAATGTAATGTAGGCATGTATTCCGTATATAGTCATACGTGCTTATGGAAAAGAACTTGCATGGCATCTTTTGTCCTACCCTCCCTGTGGCAGCGGGGTCCTATTGGAAACTAAGGGATATTAAGGCCTCCTTTTAATAGAGAACCGGAACAAAGCATTAGCACATAGTGAATACATGAACTCCTCAAACTATGGTCATCACCAAGAAGTATCCCGATTATTGTCACTTGGGGTTGTCGGATCATAACACATAATAGGTGACTATAGACTTGCAAGATAGGATCAAGAACACACATATATTCATGAAAACATAATAGGTTCAGATCTGAAATCATGGCACTTTCGGGCCCTAGTGACAAGCATTAAGCATAGCAAAGTCATAGCAACATCAATCTCGTAACATAGTGGATACTAGGGATCAAACCCTAACAAAACTAACTCGATTACATGATAAATCTCATCCAACCCATCACCGTCCAGCAAGCCTACGATGAAACTACTCACGCTCGGCGGTGAGCATGATGAATTTGGTGATGGAGGATGGTTGATGATGACGACGGCGACGAATCCCCCTCTCCGGAGCCCCGCACGGACTCCAGATCAGCCCTCCCGAGAGGTTTTAGGGCTTGGCGGCGGCTCCGTATAGTAAAACGCGATGATTTCTTCTCTCTGATTTTTTTGTCCCCGAAAGCCAATATATAGAGTTGGAGTTGGCGTCGGAAGGTTTCCAGGGGGCCCACGAGGTAGGGGGGCGCGCCCAGGAGGGGGGGGGCGACCCCACCCTCGTGGACAGGGTGTGGGCCCCTGGTCTTCATCTTTGGCGAGGATTTTTTATTATTTTTTATAAGACGCCCCGTGGAGTTTCATTTCATTCCGAGAACTTCATTTTACGCACATAAAACAACATCATGGCAATTCTGTTGAAAACAACGTTAGTCCGGGTTAGTTCCATTCAAATCATACAAGTTAGAGTCCAAAACAAGGGCAAAAGTGTTTGGAAAAGTAGATACGACGGAGACGTATCAGGCCCCGCACACGGCTAAGACAATGTTGTGGTTGTGCTAGGAGCCCCCTTCCCACATATATATAGGTTGGGGAGGGAGGAGGTAGCCTGGAGGCACCCCATGTGGGGCCAAATCCCACTTGGGGTCCTGCCCCAAGCCGCGCCCCTGCCATGTATAGGTGCGGGGGAAAGGCAGGGGAGGGAGCCCCCTCCCCTTTCCTTTCTCCCATGAGAAGGGGAAGGCAGGAGGGGCTAGCCCTCCCCCTTTCCTTCCCTATGGCCGGCCGGCCAGGGAGAGAGGCGCACCAGCCCCCTGTGGGCTGGTCTTTCCCCCGCTTGGCCAATTAGGCCCATACACCTATCGGGGGTGTCCGGAACCCCTTCCGATGACCCGATGACTACCCGGTGCATCCCAAAACTGTTCCTTTGTCTGAATACCATTGAGGGAGTCTCGGATTAGGGGGTGTCCGGTTAGCCAGACTATGACCTTTGGCCGGACTCCTGGACTATGAAGGTACAAGATTGAAGACTTCGTCCCGTGTCCGGATGGGACTATCCTTGGCGTGGATGGCAAGCTTGGCGATACGGATATGTAGATCTCCTACCTTTGTAACCGACTCTGTGTAACCCTAACCCTCTTTGGTGCCTATATAAACCGGAGGGTTTTAGTCCGTAGGGACGAACAACAATCATACCATAGGCTAGCTTCTAGGATTAGCCTCTCTGATCTCGTGGTAGATCTACTCTTGTACTACCCATATCATCAATATTAATCAAGGAGGAGTACGGTTTTACCTCCATCGAGAGGGCCCGAACCTTGGTAAAAACATTGTGTCCCTTGTCTCCTGTTACCATCCGCCTAGACGCACAGTTCGGGACCCCCTACCCGAGATCCGCCGGTTTTGACACCGACATTGGTGCTTTCATTGAGAGTTCCTGCGTATGCGTCATCTTTAGGCCCGATGGCTCCTCGATCGTCAACGACGATGCGGTCCAGTGAGACTTTTCTCCCGGACAGATCTTCGTATCCGGTGGCTTTGCTGCTGCGGGCCAATTAAGCAGCCATCCGGAGCAGATTGAAAGCTACGACCACAGCCACCAGGTCAGATTTGGAAGTTTGAACTACGGCCGACATCGCGGAGACTTGATCTTCGACGGGTTCGAGCCATAGCCAAGCTGCGCCGCACCGTCACGAGGGGCATGATCTAGCTCTGCCGCGAGTAGTGTCCTGGAGGCCGCACCAGTGTCCGCTCCGACCTTTAGCTCGGAGCCGACTGCGCCGATCGAGGATGGGTGGCTGGACACTGCCTCGGGGGCTGCGATCTCTACGGCGATTGAGCCGTACACCTACCCCATCCTTTGCGAAGCTCGTGACTCCGAGGTGCCGGACTCCTCTCCGGACTCCGAGCCTTCTGCGCCCCCGCCAATCGGATCCGATTGGGCGCCGATCATGGAATTCACTGCCGCGGACATCTTTCAGCACTCGCCCTTTGGCGACATCCTGGATTCACTAAAGTCTCTCTCTTTATCAGGAGAGCCCTGGCCGGATTATGGTCAGGAAGGTTGGGATGCGGACGACGAAGAAATTCAAAGCCCACCCACCACCCACTTTGTAGCCACTGTCGATGATTTAATCGACATGCTCGACTTCGACTCTGAAGACATCGACGGTATGGACGACAATGTAGGGGAGGAACATGAACCGGCACCTATAGGGCACTGGAGAACCACCTCATCTCACGATGTACACATGGTGGACACAACTAAAGGAAGCGACGGCGAGGAACAACGGGACGCTACAAAGGATCATTCCCTCGAAAAGCAGTCAAAACAGCGACATAAGTGCCGCTCAAAGTCCCGCCTCGACAAAGACAACAGCCATACAGACCCAGCCATAGAGCAGGGCGACCGGTGGACGACGAACATGCTATCGAGCAACCGTCCGAACAGGACAACCTGGATAAACAACCCGTCCCCGGCAAAGACAACAGTCCGGACGATCTCACGCCGGACAAGTTCTTTGGAGCGAAGAACCTCCACAAAAGGCTCGTCGCCCATCGCACGTAGCCTCAAAAAGCGAAGCGGAAGCTCAAAACAGCGGAAGATGCACTCAGAATCAGATGGAGCAAAGTACTCAACACATGAACCAAATCTGGCGGCGATCGCCCGAACAAAGAGCTGCCCAAAGCGAAAACTACTGCCCAAATTTGATGAGGAGGCCGTAGAGCCCCGCAATCGAGAAAACAAGGAGGCCACCGGTCGGATGGGACGACCCATGGCAAACAGAGAGCGGCAAGCGGCGCCGCATTAAAGCCGCACGCGATCCGCACGAGGATTCGCATCGTAAAGATGGCCCGATTAGATCTATCTACGGGCCAAGAAAGCAAGCTCTAGTAAGCAATGCAACACATCAAGTATCCGAACATCACGGTACACCTAAATATAGGGTGCCGCACACTATGTTTCATCGATGAGGTGCTAGATTATGAATTTCCAGTGGGATTCAAGCCCGTAAACATAGAGGCATACGACGGAACAATAGACCCTGGAGTCTGGATTGAGGATTACATCCTCCATATATACATGGCTAGAGGAGATGATCTCCACGCCATAAAATACTTACCCCTCAAGCTCAAAGGGCCAGCCCGGCATTGGCTTAAAAGCCTTCCCGAAAACACCATTGGAAGTTGGGAGGAGCTCGAGGATGCTTTTCAGGCAAATTTTCAAGGGACCTATGTCCGACCTCCGGATGCCGACGATTTAAGTCACATAACTCAACAACCCGGAGAGTCAACCCGAAAATTTTGGAACAGATTCCTTACTAAAAAGAACCAAATAGTCGACTGTCCGGACGCCGAAGCCTTAGCAGCTTTCAAACACAACGTCCGAGACGAATGGCTCGCCAGACACCTCGGCCAAGAAAAGCCAAGAACAATGGCCGCATTAACAAGCCTCATGACCCGCTTTTGCGTGGGAGAGGATAGCTGGCTGGCAAGATGCAGTACCAGTGACCCAAGTACATCCGAAGTCAGGGATGGAAACGGGAAACTGCGACGCAGCAAGGACCTGTGCCGGACAAAGGGAAACAGCCCGAAGAGCATGGCAGTCAACGCCGGATTCAAAAGCTCTCGGCAGAATCATAAAAAACTGCCCCTTAAGGATAACAGGGACGAGCTATCTAACTTAAACAAAATCTTGGACAAGATATGCCAAATCCACAGTACTCCCGGGAAGCCTGCAAACCATACCCACAGAGATTGTTGGGTCTTCAAGCAGTCCGGCAAACTCAATGCCGAACAAAAGGGGCTCGACACACCAAGCGAGGACGATGACGAACCAAACAAGCAGAGCACCGGAAAATAAAAGAATTTCCCACAAGAAATCAAAACAGTAAACTCACTTCACGTGACAAAAGGGAAAAATAGAGCGGCGCCCATAGAGGTACATGACATACGGCCTATCCCGAAGGAGTCCCGCCACTGGTTGTTAAAACCAATCACCTTCGAGCATCAAGGTTACTCTAGAAGTATACGGAATGCAGGTTGGACTGCCTTGATATTAGATCCGATAATTGGCGGACTCCAATTTACACAAGTCCTAATGGAGGCGACAGTGATCTAAACCTGCTATATCAGGACACAATCCGCAAAATGGGGATAGACCCAACCAAATTTCACCACAGCAATACTTCCTTTCAAGGGGTACTGCCAGGCCCATATGCCCATTGTACGGGCTCTCTACGGCTAGAAGTTGTGTTCGGCTCACCCGAAAACTTCCGCTGCGAAAAGTTAACCTTCCACCTCGCCCCATTTACAAGTAGCTATCAAGCACTATTGGGACGCGAAGCTTTCGCCCGCTTCAAAGCAATACCGCATTATGCATCTCTTACACTTAAAATGCCCGGTCCACGTGGCATCATCTCGTTAAAGGGAAACATCGAGGGTTCCTCGAGTCCGGTAAATTGTGTGGTTGCCTTGACAGCCACACAATAAACCGGCTTCACCAATACAAGCACTTAGACAGGTCGTCCGGACCCGGACACGACCGGGCGAGTCCGGTAAACATACAAGGGCTTACTAGACGCATACCCCCGTACAAGGGGCTCCGCGCATGCGCAACAAGAGACAATAAAGCTCAATTTTATTCACTTTTTGAATTGTGCTTCGTTTATTTAATATAACGTACATTTTCGCACGATCTTCTTCAACTAAGTTCCTCTCTTTTACAGATGAACACCGTGCTACATCCGTCCAGGATACGGCACAACGGAGACACAGGCGCTGACGTGCAGTAGGGACCCATTGCAAGGATTCTTTTCAGATTAAGACCTTGCGTAAACCTTTTTTACTGTCTCTTGTTGATACACATCCCCCGGTTCCTTGCTATAACCGAGGAGGAGGCTGGCGTTTTGGCATCGGCCACGTCAGAATTTTTGCGTGCACTGGACACCGAGGGCTTATTACCAAGGGCGTTGTTCGCCCGTTTTCATAAAGACCGAATACCTTAGGGAGTGTTCGGCGTCTCGAGTTAGGCCTTATATGCATCAGCTCGAATCATGTCTTTGGTCAAATGTTGGGTTTGCGGCTCACGTGTTTTGCTGCCTTACGTTCCGCTCTATCGGCTAGTGCGGCACCGGAGAACTCTGCGATTGTGCCCCGGTTTGGCCGAGCAAGCACCTCGAGAGAAAGCCGAAAACGGCCGTCATGATATAGCTTGAGACTGGTCAACCACTTTCGATGACCCGCTGGAATATTTAGAATTCATCCGCATTGACGAAGGGCCGTTTCCCGATCAGTCACATACGCGCCCCGAATTCGGGTGAGTGCGGTGCCCCTAGGGGCTATATAGTAGCCCCACTGTCGAACTCCTATGGCTAAGTGAAACTGATAAAGCATTATAGTCCGGTTGCCTAGTTTGCTGCGCTATCACCTCCTTTGTAGGACCAAGACGTTGGATCAAGTGTGAAAAGGCGCTTTCTGCAAACACCCCCGCATTATATGCGAGGGGCTGAAGCCAAAGACTGCCATCTTTCAGGTTATATACACATATACATTAACGACATACGGGAGGTATTTTAATTCTTGAAGGCACAAGTATAAAAAGCTTTTATATTCCATCGAAACATTGTTTCACAATAGTACATGTTATTCGAACATAATATCCTTCGAACGCTGCGTCTCTATTAAACGAAGCGCCTGTAGAACTTCCTGAAAATAGTGCTCGACAGGTACTCGGCTTCCGTCCGAATCTTGGGATGCAACATCGGTGGCCTTCATCTCTGCCCAGTATGTCTTGACACAGGCAAGAGCCATCCGCGCACCCTCTATGCATGCTGACCGCCTCATTGCTTTGATATGCGGCACCGCACCAAGGAACTGCTGCACCAAGCCAAAATAACTCCTCGGCCCGGGCCTTTTCGGCCACAAATGAGTCACGACAGCCTTCATGGCAAGCCCGGACAATCTATTCAGCTCCGCCCATTCGGCCAAACGATCGGTTAATGGAAGTGGATGCTCTGGATTACGGAACTGCGACCAAAAAAGCTCTTCCATCTCGTGATCCTTTTGATCTCCGAAGTGTTCGGCCGCGTCCGCGGCACTCGCCGCCAAGTCCAGATAAGCATCCTCCAAACTCCACAGCCGGTCCAACTGAGCATATTTAGGATCCGTGAACTTCCTCCGCAGCAGAAAGGGCTTTCCAGCCGCGATATCTCCGGCTTGATGTAGCTCTTCCTTCATATCTCTCATCGCAGAGCGAGCATCCTTGGTCTCGGTGGTGGCCTTATTCAGGTCCTCTTGCTCCGCTCGACCTTCTTTTTCAAGAAGCTCGCAGCGGTTGGTAGCATTCTTCAACTTCACGGCCATCTCGGTCATTTCCTTCTTGCTTCGGCAGTGATCAGCCTATTCGGCTTTTAGCTCTTCGGCCGCCTTTAAGGCAGCCGCATCACTTTTTCTAGCCTGCTCCTTGGCTCGGGCAAGCTCCACCCGAAGGTTCTCCATGGCAGCGGCACCATCTGCATCAAGCATACATGTTGTAAGGCACGGGCATGAAGCTCCCTTACCAGGTGTCCACGGAGAAACTGCATACCTTGTGACTCGTCAAGCCGCTTATTGACAAGCGCGATGTCGGCATCCGCCACGTCAAGTTGCCGCTTTAGTTCGGCAAATTCATCAGTCCGGCTAGCCACCGGACGATCCGCCACCTACATACGAAGGGCGACATATTATAGTTGGGATTATGATCCTCGGCATGCTGTCATTTTTGACAACGCACCGAGTCTCAGGGGCTACTATCTACACAGGGCGCATTTTATATATGCGGAACCGTCAAAAGGTACATCATTGCACGTACCTCAAAACCTGTCAGTAAACTCCTGGTGGCCTCGTACAACCCGATTTCCGCGGACGAAAATTTTTCAATCACCGTACCCATCAATGCATGGTGATCCTCTGAGATAGACGCTCGCCTGAGCAGATCCTTCAACTCCTCTGACCGTGCACCAGGAGGTGCCAGACTCGTCTGATGGCCTTTTTCGAAGGCCGGACAAGGAGGGCTTTGGGGGGCCCTACGACCGCCCTCCGCCCCTGCCGGATTCGGAGAAACCCTCCGCGACGACACCTCAGGATCGTCCGCCTCGCTAGGCGATCTGGCAGGGGAGGCGTTCGCTCTCCATCATCTCGGACGAAGATCCTCAAGGCGAAGCTTTCTTTGAGAAGGGCTGAGATCCGAACTACAAGGTAAAAGTTCGGTTATCTTCAAAAATAAAACAGGGATGTCTCTTATTTTAAAACTCCCCTCTCTACTTACGGCTCGCTGGAGGGCCGATCTCCTTGAGGAAATAGTGCGGTCGGGGCATCTCCCGGCGCAGGACCCTCTGGCAAAGATTCCCCCCCCCCCCCCGGTTTGAGGCCTTGGTCTCCGGATCTTCAGAGGCGGTCCTCTTCTCCCCTTGGATGGAGGAATTCTCGATCCCTCCTTTCTTGATAACCTCCTTCGCGCAGCCTCCAGCATCTTGGTTAACACGGGATCCGGCGTGGTCTCAGGGAGGGGGGCCGGACACCTGATCGGTTTTGCTTTCGCTATCCACTCCTGTTTAAGGGACAACTCTTTTAAGGGCAAGTTTATGATAAATATACGGATAGCATGTCCGAGTACATGACTACTTACTTGAGTATCTGGGCGATTGCAGCTCAGACCTGCGTCCTCGGTCAAGTCCGGACACATTGCTTGTGATCCGAAGAACAGTTTGTACATCTCCACGGGCGTTGCGCCCATAAAATGTTGGAGAGCTCGTGGTCCCTCCGGATTGAACTCCCACAGGCAGAGGCGGCGTTTGCAGGCAGGATGACGAATCAGCATGACCTGCGCTACTACAACTAGATTGATCTCTCTCTCTCTCTAGGAGGTCTCGAATACGGCCCTGCAACAAGGGCACGTCCTTGGACGGCCCCCAGTCAAGCCCCTTATTGACCCATGACGCCAGCCGCGGTGGAGGACCCGAGCGAAAGGCAGGTGGCGCCACCCATTTGGTGCCCCTGGGAGCTGTGATATAAAACCACTCTTGTTGGCATAGACTGAGCTCCTCTTGAAAAGAGCCCTCAGGCCATGGAGCGTCAGCATTCTTGCTTATAACAGCCCCTCCGCACTCCTTTGTTGCCCCTTGATCATCTTGGCTCCACCTTGAAGGTCTTGAGCCACAATCCGAAGTGAGGGGTGTCACGGAGGAAGGCTTCGCACACGACGATGAACAATGAGATGTGGAGGATGGACTCCGGATCCAAGTCGTGAAATTCCAGCCCGTAATAAAACATGAGCCCCCTCACGAAGGGGTCCGTCGGGAAGCTTAGCCCCCGAAGGAAGTGAGACGCAAACACCACGCTTTCACCGGGCTTGGGAGTGGGAATAACCTGCCCTTGGGCAGGCAGCCTATGCGAGATTTCGCCGGTTAGATACCTGGCATCTCTTAGCTTTAGGACGTCTTCTTCCGTGACGGAGGAGGGCATCCACCGGCCTTGAAGGTCAGAGACGGACATCATCGAATGTCCGAAGCCCCTCAATCTGGAGCTTTGGGTGTTGGAACTCGAGGCGAGGGGCAGATTCGATTGAGATTGGGAAAAAGGAGCGAGGCCTTGGTCTCTTTATAAAGAGGTTGAATACCAGGAGCCCTCCCCGTGACCGTTCGGTACTCGCCTTCGATAGAGGAGGCATGCCAACGGGCACTATTGGGTTACCCATGCCCGTATTGATGAGAATCCCGAAATAAGGGGACACGATCTCTGCTTTGACAAGACGTGCCAAGGAAACCGCCTCGCTAAACGCGCTGAGGTGGGATAGTGAAAACGATTTGAATAAAGGCTTGCCCGTGGTGTGATGTCACGCTGCGGAATACGTCAGCAGATTGAGTTTGTGTAAATAGTATTCTCTCTACGGTGGTATGTGGAACTTATTTTGCAGAGCTGGACACTATCCTTGTGTTCAAAATCTTCTATGAAGAATGCGGAGGAGGAACCCGCCTTGCAATGCCGAAGACAATATGCATGCCGGACTCGTCGTCATTGAAGCCTGGTTCAGGGGCTACTGAGGGAGTCCTGGATTAGGGGGTGTCCGGTTAGCCGGACTATGACCTTTGGTCGGACTCCTGGACTATGAAGATACAATATTGAAGACTTCGTCCCGTGTCCGGATGGGATTTTCCTTGGTGTGGAAGGCAAGCTTGGCGATACGGATATGTAGATCTCCTACCTTTGTAACCGACTCTGTGTAACCCTAACCCTCTTCGGTGCCTATATAAACCGGTGGGTTTTAGTCCGTAGGACGAACAACAATCATACCATAGGCTAGCTTCTAGGGTTTAGCCTCTCTGATCTCGTGGTAGATCTACTCTTGTACTACCCATATCATCAATATTAATCAAGCCGGAGTAGGGTTTTACCTCCATCGTGAGGGCCCGAACCTGGGTAAAAACATTGTGTCCCTTGTCTCCTGTTACCATCCGCCTAGACGCACAGTTCGGGACCCCCTACCCGAGATCCGCCGGTTTTGACACCGACAACCATCCTCCTATATATCAATCTGTTCCTCTCGACCATTTCGAGACTCCTCGTCATGTTCGTGATCTCATCCGGGACTCCGAACAACATTCGGTCACCAAATCATATAACTCATGTAACACTATATCGTCAACGAACGTTAAGCGTGCGGACCCTACGAGTTCGAGAACTATGTAGACATGACCGAGACACCTCTTCGGTCAATAACCAATAGTAGAAACTGGATGCCCATATTGGCTCCTATATATTCTACAAAGATCTTTATTGGTCGAACCTTATGACAACATACGTAATTCCCTTTGTCCATCGGTATGTTACTTGCCCGAGATTCGATCGACGGTATGTTCATACCTAGTTCAATCTCGTTACTGGGAATTCTCTTTACTCGTTCCGTCATACATCATCCTGCAACTAACTCATTAGTCACTTTGCTTGCAAGGCTTCTTATGATGTGCATTACCGAGAGGGCCCAGAGATACCTCTCCGATACTCGGAGTGACAAACCCTAATATAATCTCGATCTATGCCAAATCAACAAACACCTTCAGAGATACCTGTAGAGCATCTTTATGATCACCTAGTTACGTTGTGATGTTTGGTAGCACACAAGGTATTCCTCTGGTATCCGGGAGTTGCATAATCTCAAAGTCAAAGGAATATGCATTTGACATTAAGAAAGCAATAACAATAAACTGAATGATCAATATGCTAAGCTAACGGATGGGTCTTGTCCATCAAATAATTCTCCTAATGATGTGATCTCGTTATCAAATGACAACACATGTATATGGTTAGGAAACCTTAACCATCTTTGATCAACGAGCTAGTCTAGTAGAGTCTTACTAGGGACAAGGTATTTGTTTAGGTATTCACACATGTATTTAAGTTTCCGATCAATACAATTCTAGCATGAATAATAAACCTTTATCATCAATAAGGAAATATAAAATAACAACTTTATTATTGCCTCTTGGGCATATTTCCTTCAGTCTCCCACTTGCACTAGAGTCAATAATCTAGATTACATTGTAATGAATCTAACACCCATGGAGTCTTGGTGCTGATCATGTTTTGCTCGCGGAAGAGGCTTATTCAATGGTTCTGCCACATTCAGATCCGTATGTACTTTGCAAATTTCTATGTCTCCATCCTTGACCTTTTCACGAATGGAGTTGAAGTGTCTCTTGATGTGTTTGGTTCTCTTGTGAAACCAGGATTCCTTCGCCAAGGCAATTGCTCCAGTGTTGTCACAAAAGATTTTCATTAGACCCGATGCACTGGGTATTACACCCAAATCGGATATGAACTCCTTCATCCAGACTCCTTCATGTGCTGCTTCCGAAGCAACTATGTACGCCGCTTCATGATGACCCACAAGTATAGGGGATCTATCGTAGTCCTTTAGATAAGTAAGAGTGTCGAACCCAACAAGGAGCAGAAGGAAATGATAAGCGGTTTTCAGCAAGGTATTCTCTGCAAGCACTGAAATTATTGGTAACAGATAGTTTTGTGATAAGATAATTTGTAACAAGCAACAAGTAACAAAAGTAAATAAAGTGCAGCAAGGTGGCCCAATCCTTTTTGTAGCAAAGTACAAGCCAGGACAATTTCTTATATGGAGAAAAGCGCTCCCGAGGACACATGGGAATTATCGTCAAGCTAGTTTTCATCACGTTCATATGATTCGCGTTCGGTACTTTAATAATTTGATATGTGGGTGGACCAGTGCTTGGGTGTTGTCCTTACTTGGACAAGCATCCCACTTATGATTAACCCATATTGCAAGCATCCGCAACTACAAAAGAAGTATTAAGGTAAACCTAACCATAGCATGAAACATATGGATCCAAATCATCCCCTTACGAAGCAACGCATAAACTAGGGTTTAAGCTTACGTCACTCTAGCAACCCATCATCTACTTATTACTTCCCAATGCCTTCCTCTAGGCCCAAATAATGGTGAAGTGTCATTTAGTCGACGTTCACATAACACCACTAGAGGAAAGACAACATACATCTCATCAAAATATCGAATGAATACCAAATTCACATGACTACTAATAGCAAGACTTCTCCCATGTCCTCAGGAACAAACGTAACTACTCACAAAGCATATTCATGTTCATAATCAGAGGGGTATTAATATGCATATAGGATCTGAACATATGATCTTCCACGAAATAAACCAACTAGCATCAATTACAAGGAGTAATCAACACTACTAGCAATCTACAAGTACCAATCCCGGACTTAGAGACAGGAATTGGATACAAGACATGAACTTGGGTTTGAGAGGAGATGGTGCTGGTGAAGATGTTGATGGAGATTGGCCCCCTCCCGATGAGAGGAGCGTTGGTGATGATGATGGCGATGATTCCCCCCTCCCGGAAGTGTCCCCCAGAACAGCTCTACGGAACCCTAGATTGGTTCCGCCAAGGTTCCGCCTCGTGGCGGTGAGTCTCGTCGAAAGGTTGCTTATTATTTTTCTTGGACAAAAGACTTCATATAGCGTAAGATGGGCACCGGAGGGCCACGAGGCCTGAGCCAGGCGCCCTGGGGTAGGCGCGCCCCCACCCTCGTGCCCAGGGTGTGGGCCCCCTCTGGTATTTTCTTCGCTCAGTATTTTTTATTATTTCAAAAAATAACTTCCGTGGAGTTTCAGGACTTTTGGAGTTGTGCAGAATAGGTCTCTAATATTTGCTCCTTTTCCAGCCCAGAATTCCTGTTGTCGGCATTCTCCCTCTTTATGTAAACCTTGTAAAATAAGAGAGAATAGGCATACGTATTGTGACATAACGTGTAATAACTGCCCATAATGCAATAAATATCGCTGTGAAAGCATGATGCAAAATGGACGTATCAACTCCCCCAAGCTTAGAGCTCGCTTGTCCTCAAGCGAAAGCCGATAACGATAAATATGTCCACATGTTTAGAGGTAGAGGTGTCGATAAAATAAAATACGGACATGAGGGAATCATGATCATTCTTAAGACAGCAACATATATGGATATTGTCATATGATTTCTTATGCTCAAGTAATAATCTATTCACAATGTCAAGTATGAATCAGAAACTTCATTGAGAACCAACAAACTATAATCTCGGTCATTGAAGCAATTGCAATTTATCATAACATCATAAAGAGTCTATGTCAGAGCTTTTCAGCAAGTCCACATACTCAACTATCATTTAGTGTTTGACAATTGCTAAAACTCACGCAATACTTGTGGTTACAGAGTCTTAATCGGACACAGAGAAAGATAGGGGCTTATAGTTTCGCCTCCCAACCTTTTACCTCAAGGGTATTGTCAACAATAATAGTTCATGCTAACTTACATCCAAGTATATATATATATATATATATATATATATATATATATCTATCAGGATCTTTCAAACACACTGTGCTTGCCAAAGGATAAAATGTAAAAAGGAAAGGTGAAATCACCATGACTCTTGCATAAGGTAGAAGATAAAAGTAAAAGATAGGCCCTTCGCAGAGGGAAGCAGAGGTTGCCATGCGCTTTCAGAGTTGAATGCACAAAATATTAATACGAAAGAATGTCACTTTATATTGCCACTTGTGATATGGACCTTTATTATGCAGTCTGTCGCTTTTATTTCTTCCACATAAATGTATCGTATAAAGCTTATTTCCTCCACACTAATCAATCATACATATTTAGAGAGCAATTTTTATTGCTTGCACCGATGACAACTTACTTGAATGATCTTACTCAATCCATAGGTAGGTATGGTGGACTCTCATGGCAAAACTGGTTTTAAGGGTATTTGGAAGCACAAGTAGGATCTCTACTTGGTGCATAGAATTTGGCTAGCATGAGGGGGAAAGGCAAGCTCAAAATGTTGGATGATCCATGACAATATACTTTATTTCAGATATAAGAAAACATAACCCATTACGTTGTCTTCCTTGTCCAACATCAACTCTTTAGCATGTCATATTTTAATGAGTGCTCACAATCATAAAAGATGTCCAAGATAGTATATTTATATGTGAAACCTCTCTTTCTTTATTACTTCCTATTAATTGCAACGATGACCAAAACCATGTTTGTCAACTCTCAACAACTTTTAATCATCATACTCTTTCTATGTGAAGTCATTACTCTCCATAAGATCAATATGATCTCTTTTTATTTCTTTTTATTCTTTCTTTTTCTTTTATTCACTCAAGATCATAGCAAAATAATCAAGCCCTTGACTCAATACTAATCTTTATTATATAGCTCACTGATACGTCTCCAATGTATCTATAATTTTTGATTGGTCCATGCCTTATTATCTACTGTTTTGCACCATATTGGGCTTTATTTTCCACTTTTATATTACTTTTGGGACTAACCTATTAACCGGAGGCCCAGCCCAGAATTGCTGTTTTTTTCCTATTTCAGTGTTTCGAAGAAACGGAATATCAAACGGAGTCCAAACGGAATGAAACCTTGAGAATGTGATTTTCTCACGAATATGATCCAGAGACTTGGACCCCGTCAAGAAAGAAAGGAGGTGGCCACGAGGGTGGAGCGCCCCCTAGGGCGCGCCCACGCCTCGTGGGCCCCCTTGCTCCACCGACGTACTCCTTCCTCCTATATATACCTCACGCCCCAAGCGATCGGAATCTGAGCCAAAAACCTAATTCCACCGCCGCAACCTTCTGTATCCACGAGATCCCATCTTGGGGCCTGTTTCGGAGCTCTGCTGGAAGGGGAATCCACCACGAAGGCCTTCTACAACATCACCATAGCCCCTCCGATGAAGTGTGAGTAGTTTACCTCAGACCTTCGGGTCCATAGTTAGTAGCTAGATGGCTTCTTCTCTCTTTTTGGATCTCAATACAATGTTCTCCCCCTCTCTCATGGATATCTATTCGATGTAATCTTCTTTTTGTGGTGTGTTTGTTGAGATCGATGAATTGTGGGTATATGATCAAGTTTATCTATGAACAATATTTGAATCTTCTCTGAATTCTTTTATGTATGATTGGTTATGTTTGCAAGTCTCTTCTAATTATCAGTTTGGTTTGGCCTACTAGATTGGTTTTTCTTGCAATAGGAGAAGTGCTTAGCTTTGGGTTCAATCTAGCAGTGTCCGTTCCCAGTGACAGTAGGGGCAGCAAGGCACGTATTGAATTGTTGCCATCAAGGATAACAAGATGGGGTTTTTATCATATTGCATGAATTTATCCCTCTACATCATGTCATCTTGCTTAAGGCATTACTCTCTTTTCTTGAACTTAATACTCTAGATGCATGATGGATAGCGGTCGATGAGTGGAGTAATAGTAGTAGATGCAGGAAGGAGTCGTTCTACTTGTCTCGGGCGTGATGCCTATATACATGATCATACCTAGATATTCTCATAACTATGCTCAGTTCTGTCAATTGCTCAACAGTAATTTGTTCACCCACCGTAGAATACTTATGATCTTGAGAGAAGCCACTAGTGAAATCTATGGCCCCCGGGTCTATCTCTATCATATCAATCTTCCATCACTTTATTATTTCTTTGCTTTTTTACTTTGCCCTTTTATTTTACTTTGCATCTTTATACCAAAAATACCAAAAATATTATCTATCATCTCTATCAGATCTCACTCTCGTAAGTGACCGTGAAGGGATTGACAACCCCTAATCGCATTGGTTGCGTGGAGCTATTTGTTTTATGTAGGTACGAGGAACTTGCGTGTAGCCTCCTACTGGATTGATACCTTGGTTCTCAAAACTGAGGGAAATACTTACTCTACTCTGCTGCATCACCCTTTCCTCTTCAAGGAAATCCAACGCAGTGTTCAAGAGGTAGCAGGAAGATTTCTGGCGCCCGTTCTTGGGAGTCTACGCAAAAGTCAACATACCAAGTACCCATCACAATCCCTTATCTCTCGCATTACATTATTTGCCATTTGCCTGTCGTTTTCCTCTCCCCCACTTCACCCTTGTTGTTTTATTTGCCCTCCCTTTTCCGTTTGCCTTTTTCTTTGCTTGCCTTTTTGCTTGTGTGTTGGATTGCTTGCTTGTCACGATGGCTCAAGATAATACCAAATTGTGTGACTTTACCAATACCAACAATAATGATTTCCTTAGCACTCCGATTGCTCCTCTTACCAATATTGAATCTTGTGAAATCAATACTGCTTTGTTGAATCTTGTTATGAAAGATCAATTCGCGGCCTTCCTAGTGAAGATGCCGCTACTCATCTAAATAGCTTCGTTGATTTATGTGATATGCAAAAGAAGAAAGATGTTGATAATGGTATTGTTAAATTGAAGCTATTTCCTTTTTCGCTTAGAGTTCGTGCTAAATCTTGGTTTTCGTATTTGCTTAAAAATAGTATTGATTCTTGGAACACGTGCAAAGATGCTTTTATCTCTAAGTATTTTCCTCCCGCTAAGATCATCTCTCTTAGAAAAGATATTCTGAATTTTAAGCAACTTGATCATGAACATGTTGCACAAGCTTGTGAGAGAATGAAATTAATGATACGTAATCATGGGTTGAACTTGTGGATGATTATACAAAAAATTTATGCCGGATTGAATTTTGCTTCTAGAAATCTTTTAGATTCAGCCGCGGGAGGCACTTTTATGGAAATCACTTTAGGAGATGCTACTAACTCCTAGATAATATTATGGTTAATTATTCTCAATGGCACACTAAAAGATCTACTAATAAAAAAGTGCATGCGATAGAAGAAATCAATGTTTTGAGTGGAAAGATGGATGAACTTATGAAATTATTTGCTACCAAGAGTGTTTCTTATGATCCTAGTGATATGCCTTTGTCTACTTTGATTGAGAATAACAATGAATCTATGGATGTGAATTTTGTTGGTAGGAATAATTTTGGTAACAACGTGTATAGAGGGAACTTTAATCCTAGGCCTTATCCTAGTAACCCTTCTAATAATTATGGAAATTCCTACAACAAATCTTATGGAAATTTTAATAAGATGCCCTCTGAATTTGAGACTAGTTTTAAAGAGTTTATGAATTCACAAAAGAATTTTAATGCTTTGCTTGAAGATAAATTGCTTAAGGTTGATGAATTGGCTAGGAACGTTGATAGAATTTCTCTTGATGTTGATTCTTTAAAGCTTAGATCTATTTCTCCTAAGCATGATATCAATGAGTCTCTCAAAGTCATGAGAAGTTCCATTGATGAGTGCAAGGAAAGAACCGCTAGGATGCGTGCTATGAAAGATGCCTTTATTAAAGCATGTTCTTCCAATTTCCATGAAAATAAAGATGAAGATCTAAAAGTTATTGATGTGTCGCCTATTAAATCCTTGTATTGCAATATGAATCTTGATAATGATGGGACTGAATATGATCCACCTTTACCTAGAAGGCGTTCCAAGAATTCGGAGTATTTAGATCTTGATGATGAAATTTATAAAAGTGAGATTGAAAAAAGCAAAACCCTAGATATTGCTAAACCCACTATTTTGGACATCAAGGAATTTAATTACGAAAGTTGCTCTTTAATTGATTGTATTTCCTTGTTGCAATCCGTGCTAAATTTTCCTCATGCTTATAGTCAAAATAAAGCCTTTACTAAACATATCGTTGATGCCTTGATGCAATCTTATGAAGAAAAACTTGAGTTGGAAGTTTCTATCCCTAGAAAACTTTATGATGAGTGGGAACCAACTATTAAAATTAAGATTAAGGATCATGAATTTTATTCTTTATGTGATTTGGGTGCTAGTGTTTCCACTATTCCCAAAACTTTTTGTGATTTGCTAGATTTCGTGACTTTGATGATTGCTCTCTAAACTTGCACCTTGCAGATTCCACTATTAAGAAACCTATGGGAATAATTAATGATGTTCTTATTGTTGCAAATAGGAATTATGTGCCCGTAGATTTTATCGTTCTTGATATAGATTGCAATCCTTCTTGTCCTATTATTCTTGGTAGACCTTTCCTTAGAACGATTGGTGCAATTATTGATATGAAGGAAGGGAATATTAGATTCCAATTTACATTAAAGAAGGGCATGGAACACTTCCCTAGGAAGAAAATAAAACTACCATATGAATTTATTATGAGATCCACTTATGGATTGCCTACCAAAGATGGCAATACCTAGATCTATCCTTGCTTTTATGCCTAGCTAGGGGCGTCAAACGATAGCGCTTGTTGAGAGGCAACCCAATTTTATTTTTAGTTTTTTTCCCTTTGCTTCTGTTTAGGAATAAATAATCCATCTACCTTCTGTTTAGATGTGGTTTTATGTTTTAATTAGTGTTTGTGCCAAGTTAAACCTATAGGATCTTCTTCGATGATAGTTATTTGATCTTGCTGTAATTTCCAGAAACTTTCTGTTCACTAAGACAATTATTAAAAATCACCAGAACATGATAAAATAGTGACTCCAATTGCTGATGATCAATAAACAAATTTCCTAGGTCTTCCTATTTTTTCTGATGTTTTGGAGTTGCAGAAGTTTTCGTTAGTTACAGATTACTACAGACTGTTCTGTTTTTGACAGATTCTGTTTTTCGTGTGTTGTTTGCTTATTTTGATGAATCTATGGCTAGTAAAATAGTTTATAAACCATATAGAAGTTGGAATAAAGTAGGTTTAACACCAATACAAATAAAGAATAAGTTCATTACAGTACCTTGAAGTGGTCTTCTGTTTTCTTTCGCTAACGGAGCTCACTAGATTTCTGTTGAGTTTTGTGTTGTGAAGTTTTCAAGTTTTGGGTGAAATCTTTTGATGGATTATGGAACAGGGAGTGGCAAGAGCCTAAGATTGGGTATGCCCATGGCACCCCCAAGATAATCTAAGGACACCAAAAAGTCAAAGCTTGGGGATGCCCCGGAAGGCATCCCTCTTTAAATCTACTTCCATCGGTAATTTTACTTGGAGCTATATTTTTAATCACCACATAATATGTGTTTTGCTTGGAGCGTCTTGTATCATTTGAGTCTTTGTTTTCTAGTTTACCACAATCATCCTTGCTGTACACACCTTTTGAGAGAGCCATACATGAATTGGAATTTGATAGAATACTCTATGTGCTTCACTTATACCTTTTGAGCTATATAGTTTTGCTCTAGTGCTTCACTTATATCTTTTAGAGCACGGTGGTGGATTTGTCTTATAGAAACTATTGATCTCTCATGCTTCACTTAGATTATTTTGAGAGTCTTAAATAGCATGGTAATTGCTTAATAATAATATGCTTGGTATTCAAGATTTGTAAAACTTTCTTTTGAGTGCGTTGAATACTAAGAAAAGTTTGATGCTTGATAATTGTTTTGAGATATGAAGATGATGATATTAGAGTCATGCTATTTGAGTGGTTGTGAATTTGAGAAATACTTGTGTTAAATTTTGTGATTCCCGTAGCATGCACGTATGGTGAACCGTTATGTGATGAAGTCGGAGCATGATTTATTTATTGATTGTCTTCCTTATGAGTGGCGGTCGGGGATGAGCGATGGTCTTTTCCTACCAATCTATCCCCTAGGAGCATGCGCGTAATACTTTGCTTTGATAACTTCTAGATTTTTGCAATAAGTATATGAGTTCTTTATGACTAATGTTGAGTCCATGGATTATCGCACTTTACCCATCCTTCCACCATTGCTAGCCTCTCTAATACAGCACTTTTAGCGGTATCATACACCCACCATATACCTTCCTCAAAACAGCCACCATACCTACCTATCATGGCATTTCCATAGCCATTCCGAGATATATTGCCATGCAACTTTCCACCGTTCCATTTATTATGACACGCTCCATCATTGTCATATTGCTAGCATGATCATGTAGCTGACATAGTATTTGTGGCAAAGCAACCATTCATAATTCTTTCATACATGTCCCTCTTGATTCATTGCATATCCTGGTACACCACCGGAGGCATTCACATAGAGTCATATTTTGTTCTAAGTATCGAGTTGTAATTGTTGAGTTGTAAGAAAAATAAAGGTGTGATGATCATCATTTTTAGAGCATTGTCCCAAGTGAGGAAAGGATGATGGAGACCATGATTCCCCCACAAGTCGGGATGAGACTCCAGACGAAAAAAAAGAGGCCAAAAAAAGAGAAAAGGCCCAAATTAAAATTTAAAAAAAATGAGAGAAAAAGAGAGAAGAGACAATGTTACTATCCTTTTACCACACTTGTGCTTCAAAGTAGCACCATGATCTTCATGATAGAGAATCTCTCATTTTGTCACTTTCATATACTAGTGGGAATTTTACATTATAGAACTTGGCTTGTATATTCCAATGATGGGCTTCCTAAAATGCCCTAGGTCTTCGTGAGCAAGCGAGTTGGATGCACACCCACTTAGTTTCTTTTGTTGAGCTTTCATATACTTATAGCTCTAGTGCATCCGTTGCATGGAAATCCCTACTCACTCACATTGATATCTATAGATGGGCATCTCCATAGCACGTTGATACGCCTAGTTGATGTGAGACTGTCTTCCCCTCTTTTTGTCTTCTCCACAACCACCATTCTATTCCACATATAGTGCTATATCCATGGCTCACGCTCATGTATTGCGTGAAGATTGAAAAAGTTTTGAGAATGTCAAAAGTATGAAACAATTGCTTGGTTTGTCATCGGGGTTGTGCATGATTTAAATACTTTGTGTGGTGAACATAGAGCATAGCCAGACTATATGATTTTGTCGGGATAACTTTCTTTGGCCATGCTATTTTGAGAAGACATAATTGCTTTGTTAGTATGCTTGAAGTATTATTATTTTTATGTCAATATGAACTTTTGTCTTGAATCTTTTGGATCTGAATATTCATGCCACAATTAAGAAGAATTACACTGAAACTATGCCAAGTAGCACTCCGCATCAAAAATTCTTTTTATCATTTACCTACTCGAGGACGGCGAGAATTCAGCTTAGTGATGCCGGAATCGTCTCCAACGTATCTATAATTTTTGATTGCTCCATGCCTTATTATCTAATGTTTTGGACCATATTGGGCTTTATTTTCCACTTTTATATTACTTTTGGAACTAACCTATTAACCGGAGGCCCAAATTAATTGCTGTTTTTGCCTATTTCGGTGTTCGAAGAAACGGAATATCAAACGGAGTCCAAACGGAATGAAACCTTCGGGAACGTGATTTTCTCACCGAATATGATCCAGGAGACTTGGACCCCCCATCAAGAAATAAAGGAGGTGGCCACGAGGGTGGAGGTCGCCCCCCTAGGGCGCGCCCCCGCCTCGTGGGCCCCCCTTTGCTCCACCGACGTACTCCTTCCTCCTATATATACCTACATACCGTAAGCGATCGAATCACGGGCCAAAACCTAATTCCACCGCCGCAACCTTACGTATCCACGAGATCCCATCTTGGGGCACATTAGGAGCTCCGCCCGGAAGGGGAATCCACCACGGAGGGCTTGTACATCATCACCATAGCCCCTCCGATGAAGTGTGAGTAGTTTACCTCAGACCTTGGGTCCATAGTTAGTAGCTAGATGGCTTCTTCTCTCTTTTGGATCTCAATAGAATGTTCTCCCCCTCTCTCGTTGAGATCTATTCGATGTAATCTTCTTTTTGCGGTTTGTTTGTTGAGACCGGTGAATTGTGGGTTTATGATCAAGTTTATCTATGAACAATATTTGAATCTTCTCTGAATTCTTTTATGTATGATTGGTTATCTTTGCAAGTCTCTTCAAATTATCAGTTTGGTTTGGCCTAGTAATAGGAGAAGTGCTTAGCTTTGGGTTCAATCTTGCGGTGTCCTTTCCCAGTGATAGTAGGGGCAGCAAGGCACGTATTGTATTATTGCCATCAAGGATAACAAGATGGGGTTTTATCATATTGCATGAATTTATCCCTCTACATCATGTCATCTTGCTTAAGGCGTTACTCTGTTTTCTTGAACTTAATACTCTAGATGCATCTTTGGATAGCGGTCGATGAGTGGAGTAATAGTAGTAGATGCAGGTGAGTCGATCTACTTGTCTCGGACGTGATGCCTATATACATGATCATACCTAGATATTCTCATAACTATGCTCAATTACATCAATTGCTCAATAGTAATTTGTTCACCCACCGTAGAATACTTATGCTCTTGAGAGAAGCCACTAGTGAAATCTATGGCCCCGGGGTCTATCTCTATCATATCAATCTTCCATCACTTTATTATTGCTTTGATTTTTTACTTTGCCCTTTTATTTTACTTTGCATCTTTATACCAAAAATACCAAAAATATTATCTATCATCTCTATCAGGTCTCACTCTCGTAAGTGACTGTGAAGAGATTGACAACCCCTAATCGTGTTGGTTGCGTGAAGCTATTTTTTTGTGTAGGTACGAGGGACTTGCGTGTAGCCTCCTACTGGATTGATACCTTGGTTCTCAAAAACTGAGGGAAATACTTACTCTACTCTGTTGCATCACCCTTTCCTCTTCAAGGAAATCCAACGCAGTGCTCAAGAGGTAGCACTCACGGACACGATTACATAGAGGGATCATAAAGCAAAACTCAAAACTAGATCATACCAAAAACTTTATTCTACTAGATCAAGATATTACTAAAAGGATCGAAATTAGAAAAAACAGTAAAGATAGATATGTGATGGTGATACGATACCGGGGCACCTCCCCCAAGCTTGGCAGTTGCCAAGGGGAGTGCCCATACCCATGTGACTATATCTCCTTCGCTGGTGAAGGGGTTGCTGATGATGTAGGCTTGTCATCCATCTTCCAAGGCATAGGCTCACCATCATAGAAGGATGATCGAGTCTCCGGGATCCTTAAATCTATAGCCAAACTCATTCTCTTTAATCTATATTCATACTCACAGTTTTGGTTTTGCAGGTCATAGATTTGGGCTTGGAGGTGTTCGATTTTCTCGTGGAGCTTGAAGATGGCCTCCCCAATGTCCTTGGCATCCAGCTTGTGGTTGTTGGTGAACTCCGTGATCATTATGTGATTGGAGTCAAGTCCATGCTCCACCATCTCCTGGCACTTGAAAACTTGTTGCTCCATTCCTTTGAGCCTCGTCTCCACGCTTCCGGTCCTCCTTGGTCCCTCAATATTGCGGATGTGCAGCAACCCATCACGCATCTCAATGGTTTGAGGGTGTTGCAGCACCTCCACGAGGTAGGGGTTGATGACCTTCTCGAAGAACTTGTCCTTGGGGGCGCTTGGAGACGTCCTGATGATCTAGATCTGTCAGGAAAACAGCTCGAAACGAAAACAGAGGATATTTGCATGATACAGGAGTCAAAACCTGCGGGAGATTATATAATGAATTTTTACCGACCAAAATACGTATCGTGCAAGAAAACGGAGTCCGGAGAGCGCACAAGGTGCCCATGAGGCAGGGGGCGCGCCCAGGGGGGTAGGGCGTGCCCTCCACCCTCGTGGAGCCCTCGTGTCCTTCCCGGACTGCTTCTTATTTTCCTATTTTTCTAAATATTCCAAAACAAAGAAAAATTGCCATTAGAACTGTTTTGGAGTCGGTTTACTTACCGTACCACATACCTATTCCTTTTGAATCAAAGCGTTACGGAAAGTGTCCCTTATGTATTCCTCCAGGGTTACGGTTTCAATAACATTGGTTTCAACATTTATAGGATTACCTGAGATATGATGTTTGATTCTTTGACAGTTCACCACCTTCGTATTTGTGCCTTCGAAGTTGTTAATTTTTATGGCACCGAAACGATAGACCTCCTCAATAACGTAAGGGCCTTCCCATTAAGAGAGAAGTTTTCCTGCAAAAAATCTTAAACGAGAGTTGTATAACAATACATAATCACCTACATTAAACTCACGCTTTTGTATTCTTTTGTCATGCCATCTTTTAACTTTTTCTTTAAACAACTTGGCATTCTCATAGGCTTGGGTTCTCCATTCATCAAGTGAGCTAATGTCAAATAACCTCTTCTCACCCGCAAGTTTGAAATCATAGTTTAGCTCTTTAATGTCCCAGTATGCTTTATGTTCTAGTTTGAGAGGTAAGTGACATGCTTTTCCATAAACCATTTTATACGGAGACATACCCATAGGATTTTTATATGCAGTTCTATAGGCCCATAATGCATCATCAAGTTTCTTTGACCAATTCTTTCTAGATCTATTAACAGTCTTTTGAAAAATTAATTTGAGCTCTCTATTACTCAATTCTACTTGACCACTAGACTGAGGGTGATAAGGAGATGCAATTCTATGATTAACATCATACTTAGCAAGCATTTTACGAAAAGCACCATGAATAAAATGTGAACCACCATCAGTCATTAAATATCTAGGGACTCCAAACCTCGAAAAAATAACTTCTTTAAGCATCTTAATAGAGGTGTTATGATCAGCACGACTAGTTGGAATAGCTTCTACCCACTTAGTAACGTAATGAACATCAACTAAAATATGTGTATATCCATTAGAGGCAGGGAACGGTCCCATATAATCAAAGCCCCAAGCATCAAATGGTTCAATAACAAGTGAATAATTCATAGGCATTTCTATCTACTAATATTGCCAATTCTTTGACATCCATCACAAGATAAGACAAACTTACGAGCATCCTTGAAGAGAGTGGGCCAATAAAAACCAGATTGCAATACCTTATGTGCAGTTCTATCTCCAAATATGGTGTCCTCCATAAGCTTCGGAGTGACACTTGCGTAGGATCTGTTCCTATTCATGCTCAGGTACACAACGTCTAATAACACCATCTACTCCTTCTTTATAAAGATGTGGGTCATCCCAGAAGCAATGTCTTAAATCATAGAAAAACTTTTTCTTTTGTTGGTATGTGAAACTAGGCGGTATAAATTTAGCAACAATGTAATTAGCATAATCAGCATACCATGGAGTAGTATGAGAAGCATTTATGACATTTAATTGTTCATCAGGAAAGCTATCATCAATAGGTAGTGGGTCATCAAGAAAATTCTCTAACCTAGACAAGTTGTCTGCAACGGGGTTCTCAGCCCCCTTTCTATCAATAATAATATGTAAATCAAATTCTTGTAGCAAGAGAACCCATCTAATAAGTCTAGGTTTAGCATCTTTCTTTTCCATAAGATATTTAATAGCAGCATGATCCGTGTGAATAGTTACTTTAGAATCAATCAACAATATAAGGTCTGAACTTATCACAAGCAAATACAACTACTAAGAATTCTTTTACAATAGTGGCATAATTTCTCTGGGCATTGTCTAGAGTTTTACTAGCATATTGAATAACATTTAATTTCTTATCAACTCTTTGCCCTAGAACAACACCTATAGCATAATCACTAGCATCACACATAATTTCAAAGGGTAAATTCCAATCAGGTGGATGAACAATAGGTTCAGAAATCAATGCTTTCTTAAGTATTTCAAATGCTTCTACACAATCATCATCAAAGACAAATGATATATCTTTTTTCAATAGATTAGTCGGAGGCCGAGAGATTTTTGAGTAGTCCTTAATGAACCTCCTATAAAACCGGCATGACCAAGGAAACTTCTTATACCTTTATTGTCCTTGGGACATGGCATCTTTTCAATAGCATCAACTTTGGCCTTATCCACTTCAATACCTCTCCCAGAAATTTTATGCCCCAAGACAATACCTTCATTAACCATAAAGTGGCACTTCCCAATTCAAGACAAGGTTAGTTTCTTCACATCTCTGCAAAACTCGATCAAGGTTGCTCAAGCAATCATCAAAAGAGGATCCATAGACGGAGAAATCGTCCATGAAAACCTCACAAATCTTTTCACAAAAATCAGAGAATATAGCCATCATGCATCTTTGAAAGGTAGCAGGTGCATTACATAAACCAAAAGGCATACATCTATAAGAAAAAGTACCGAAAGGGCAAGTATAAGTGGTCTTAGCTTGATCATCAGCTAAAACAGGTATTTGAGAGAAACTAGAATAACCATCTAGAAAGCAAAAAATGTGTATGTTTGGATAATCTTTCTAGAATTTTATCAATAAAAGGTAAGGGGTAATGATCTTTTTTAGTAGCTTTATTTAATTTGCGGAAATCAATTACCATCCTATAACCTATAATAATTCTTTGCGGAATCAATTCATCTTTATCATTAGGAATGATAGTAATACCTCCCTTCTTAGGGACACAATGGACAGGTGAGGGAGTCCTGGATTAGAGGGTGTCCGGGTGGCCGGACTATAACCTTTGGCCGGACTCCTGGACTATGAAGATACAAGATTGAAGACTTCGTCCCGTGTCCGGGTGGGACTTTCCTTGGCGTGGAAGGCAAGCTTGGCGTCTGGATATGTAGATCTCCTCCCATTTGTAACCGACTCTATGTAACCCTAACCCCCTCCGGTGTCTATATAAACCAGAGGGTTTTAGTCCGTAGGACGAACAACTTTCATACCATAAGCTAGCTTCTAGGGTTTATCCTCTCTGATCTCGTGGTAGATCTACTCTTGTACTACCCATATCATCAATATTAATCAAGCAGGAGTAGGGTTTTACCTCCATCGAGAGGGCCCGAACCTGGGAAAAAACATCGTGTCCCTTGTCTCCTGTTACCATCTGCCTAGACACACAGTTCGGGACCCCCTACCCGAGATCCGCCGGTTTTGACACCGACATTGGTGCTTTCATTGAGAGTTCCTCTGTGTCATCACCTTTAGGCCCGATGGCTCCTCCGATCATCAACAACGATGCGGTCCAGGGCGAGACTTTTCTCCCCGGACAGATCTTCGTATTCGACGGCTTTGCATCGGGCCAATTAAGCAGCCATCTGGAGCAGATCGAAAGCTACGCCCCTGGCCATCAAGTCAGATTTGGAAGTTTGAACTACACGGCTGGCGTCCACGGAGACTTGATCTTCGACGGGTTCGAGCAACAGCCGAGCGCGCCGCACTATTACGATGGGCATGATCTAGCTCTGCCGCCGAACAGTGCCCTAGAGGCCGCACCCGTGTCCGCTCCGACCCTCAGCTTGGAGCCGACTGCGCCAATCGAGGATGGGTGGCTGGACACCGCCTTGGGGGCTGCAATCTCTACGGCGATCGAGCCAAACACCAGCCTTGTCCTTTGCAAAGCTTGTGACTCCAAGGTGCCGGACTCCCCTCCGGACTCCGAACCTTCCGCACCCCTGCCAATCGAATCCGATTGGGCACCGATCATGGAGTTCACCGCCGCGGACATCTTTCAAGACTTTTCGCCCTTCGGCGACATTCTGAATTCACTAAAGTCTCTCTCTTTATCAGGAGAGCCCTGGCCGGACTATGGTCAGCAAGGTTGGGATGTGGACGACGAAGAAATTCAAAGCCCACCCACCACCCACTTCGTAGCCACTGTCAATGATTTAACCGACATGCTCGACTTTGACTCCGATGACATCGACGGTATGGACGCCGATGACATCGACAGGGCACTGGAAGGCCACCTCGTCGTATGACATATACATGGTGGACACCCCAAAAGAAGGGAATGGCGATGGAACAATGGAGGATGACCCCTCCAAGAAGCAGCCTAAGCGCCGGCGTCAGCGGCGCCGCTCTAAATCCCGCCAAAGCAAAAACGGTGATTCCGGCACGGGAGACAATAACACCCCGGACAGTGCCAAAGACAACCCCCTCCAGCAGGATTCAGCGCAGGAGGATGGAGAAACCAGCCCTCGTGAGAGAGCGACAGATAGAGAGGTAGACGATGATAATTACATGCCTCCCTCCGAAGACGAGGCAAGCCTCGAGGGGCAGCAATTTGTCGTGCACGAGGATCCCGTCGAACAAGAGCGTTTCAACGCGGGCTTATAGCCACGGCGAGCAGCCTCAAGAAAAACAGCAACATCTTAGAGCTGACCAAGACTTGCTAGCCGACAGATGGGTGAAGTCCTTGCGGCCGAAGAGTATGAACTCGACGCCCCCTCAAGAGCTACCCAAAACGAAGGCTGCTACCCGATTAGAGGAGGAAGCACCTAGACCTACATCACCCGGCGCATGATGCGGCGGACCGGCCACCTCGTGGCGCGGCGAAGAACCTCTCGGCCCTCCACTCAAGCCGCACCCCGGCGTCCCTCAAAGAATACCAAGGCATGAGGAAATGTGCCAGACCTGCGAGATATATTGGAGGACAAGGCAAGGCAAACAAAATCGATCTATGGATCGCGTGGTCGCCCCACGACACGTGACGATAACTGTCATGCCAGATATGGTAAATCCGGTCGGGCCAAACAAAGTAGACAAAGCTCGTTTGAGCTACGTCGTGATATAGCCCAGTACAGAGGCGCCGCACACCCACTATGCTTCACAGATGAAGTAATGGATCATCAAATCCCCGAGGGTTTCAAACCCATTGTAGGATCTTGAGAAGAGGTGTCTAGAGGGGGGGGGGTGATTAGACACTAAGTACCAAAGTTGCAGTTTTTAACTTCTTTTAGGTTTAAGTGGAGTTTAGGCACAAGTTTAGCATTCTCAATACATAACAAGCAAGCATGCAAAGAGTATATAGGCAGCGGAAAATAAAGCATGCAACTTGCAAGAATGTAAAGGGAAGGGTTTGGAGAATTCAAACGCAATTGGAGACACGGATGTTTTTGCCGTGGTTCCGATGGGTGGTGCTATCGTACATCCACGTTGATGGAGACTTCAACCCACGAAGGGTAGCAGTTGCCTTGAGTCCATGGAGGGCTCCACCCACGAAGGGTCCATGAAGAAGCAACCATGTCTATCCCACCATGGCCGTCGCCCACGAAGGACTTGCCTCACTAGCGGTAGATCTTCACGAAGTAGGCGATCTCCTTGCCATTACAAACTCCTTGGTTCAACTCCACAATCTTGTTGGAGGCTCCCAAGTGACACCTAGCCAATCTAGGAGGCACCACTCTCCAAGAAGTAACAAATGGTGTGTTGATGATGAACTCCTTGCTCTTGTGCTTCAAATTATAGTCTCCCCAACACTCAACTCTCTCTCATAGGATTTGGATCTGGTGGAAAGAATATTTGAGTGGAAAGCAACTTTGGGAAGGCTAGAGATCAAGATTCACATGGTTGGAATGGAATATCTTGCCCTCAACACATGAGTAGGTGGTTCTCTCTCAGAACTGGTAAGTTGGAAGTGTAGGCTTGTTCTGATGGCTCTCTCCACGAATGAAGAGGAGGTTGAGGGGTATATATAGCCTCCACACAAAATCTAACCGTTACACACAATTTACTTAACTCGGTGGGACCGAATCATAAAACTCGGTCAGACCGATTTAGTAAACCTAGTGACCGTTAGGGTTTTTGGTGGGACCGGAATGCAACTCGATAGGACCGATATGGTTAGGGTTAGGGCATAACGTAATCTCGGTGAGACCGATTACACAAACTCAGTGAGACCGATTTTGGTAATTAGCTGACCAGAGAGTTGGTCAGGCAAACTCGGTGAGACCGATTACTCAAACTCGGTGGGACCGATATTGGTAATAAGTTAACCAGAAAGTTTACATTCTAATCTCGGTAGTACTGATAACACAAACTCGGTGAGACCGAATCTGGTGATGGACATACACAGAGAGATTACGATCCCATCTCGGTGAGACCGAGATTCCTATCGGTTAAACCGATTTGCCTAGGGTTTGTGGCAGTGGCTATGACATCTGAACTCGGTGGCGCCGGATAGAAAGAATCGGCAGGGCCGAGTTTGACTTTAGGTTTAGGTCATATGTGTGGAAGTGGGAAAGTAGTTGAGGGTTTTGGAGCATATCACTAAGCACATGAAGCAAAAGGCTCATCAAGCAACACCTCATCCCTCCTTGATAGTATTGGCTTTTCCTATAGACTCAATGTGATCTTGGATCACTAAAATGTAAAATGAAGAGTCTTGAGCTTGAGGCTTGAGCCAATCCTTTGTCCTTAGCATCTTGAAGGAGTTCCCACAACCTTTGGTCCATGCCACTCCATTGTTGAACTTATCTGAAACATACTAGATAAAGGTGTTAGTCCAACAAGAGATATGTTGACATTAATTACCAAAACCACCTAGGGAGCACTTGTGCTTTCAATCTCCCCCTTTTTGGTAATTGAAGGCAACATACATCAAAGCTTTAGATAAGGATATAAAGAATAGCAAGTAAAGCTTCGGAAAGACATGTAACAAGCATAGGCTCCCCCTATATGTATGCAATCATGTGAATATGGAATGGAGAAGCATGTGAGAGCATAACCATGATAGAGTAGGCAATGTGTTACATGTATCTTGGCCATATGCATCAGAGCAAGGAATATTAAAGAAAGTACCTTCATGCTCATGAGTCCTTCTTGCAAACAGTATGTACATCAGCAAGAATTTATCATACACATGAGTGTGATGCATATACTTACCTTGTAGTCTTGAGTTGACTTAGGGTGAAATGAACCTGCACAAACAAGGTTAGATAACATGGGTACATCTACTAGCCAGAGCAAACCGAAGAAACCACAAGAACACCAAGACTGGGATGACATGTAGAGAGTGTGTACTAAGTATCATATTGGATTAGACATGTCCCCAAGAGTAAAGATATGCAATGAATTTAAATGATTCCTTTCCCTTAGATGTCTTGCTCCCCCTGAATCTAGCATGGGATACTGGGAGAAGATAGGGAACAGAAAATCAGAGCTGAAAGATATAAATGAACAGAGCTTAATGCAAATAAGCACACATGAACATGTCTTTCCCCCAAAAAGACATGTGGCATCTCTCCTCTTGAACACCAAGCATCTGGGATCCTTGAGAAATACTCTCTATTTGAGTATTCTCTCCCACTGGAGATCTCTTTCTCTGATGTGATCTCTCTAAGTGATAAGCTTTGATGTGATCTCTCTCTCTCCTCCTTTGACATCAATTTCCAAGAAGGGTCTTCTGGAATTTGTTGTGAATGGGTTTGGTCCTTGAGTCACAACACAAGGCACTAGATAAAATTCGTGATGCTTGTAGAGGACAAGATTCATTGAGTGGAGCTGGATCAGATGAAACACAGAATAAGTGGCAAACTATTTTTCCTGTTGTGAAATCGATGGCACCGAGTGGTATGCTTCGGTTGTACCGAAAAGATTCGGTTGGACCGAAAACAACAAATCGGTGAAACCGAGTCCATCATAGAGAGAACTCTTGTCACCTCAGCTCACTAGACTAGAAAGATCTCACAAAGATTTGCAAGGAATTAACTGAATGATATGCAATGAATTGGATGCAGAAAATGCAGAGCAATCAGAAAAGAAAAGAAAGAAATAAATCTAGATGAAGTTTTTTTGAAAGGGGATACAGATATGCATGAGACAAATGCAGAAACTCAGGAAAGAACACGAGAGAACTTCATCTAGAGATGGTCGGTGACAAAGTCACCTATGTTAGAGTATATTGACTTAGGAGTCAAGTGAGATCACTTGATCATAGGTCATACTCGTCGTTTAAGCTCAAAATGGGGTTACCATTTTTCGTTTAAGCATCTTGATGTATTCACATCTTGTCGAGTTGCTTTAGCTCATGACTCGGAGTAAAGCTTCTCTAAGATGGAATAACATACCTTGGTTGGTGGTGTTGACCATGTAGTTGAACTTGTGTGGGTTGCTCAAGGTTGATGTAGCTCATCAAGAGTTGGGAGCACCACTTGGAATTTGAGTCCATCTACCTACACGGATTAGCTTTTGCAAGGAAGAGCACTTGTATATCCAAAAATGATAATCATGAAGCTCAACACAGAGTTTGTCAAAGGATATGTTTGAATGATTCCGTGCTTCCTTGTATTCAGCCACCATAGTGTAGAGACTTGGTGATGTAGAGATTGCTCAAGATGTGAGTAGATTACAA
This sequence comes from Aegilops bicornis, assembly GCA_021605145.1. Taxonomy (NCBI): domain Eukaryota; kingdom Viridiplantae; phylum Streptophyta; class Magnoliopsida; order Poales; family Poaceae; genus Aegilops; species Aegilops bicornis. The sequence goes on along the minus strand of CM038672.1, from coordinate 613,562,361 downwards.
TCTCATGGAATTCGATTCCACCAAGTACCTACATGGGTTAGATAACATGCAAGATGCAAATATATCCAAGATATAATATTTTCAACATAAGAGAGATATCATGGATTAGTCATAGGCTCATGTCTTGCGTGTATCCAATGGAGTATCTACTCCAAGTTTGAAGCATCAATGATGTTCAATTCTCCTCTCAACCTGCAAAACACTTTCGCATAAAGGGGTTTAGTAAATATATCCACTAATTGCTTTTTGGTGCGAACATGCTTAAGATTAATGTCACCCTTAGCAACATGATCTCTAATGAAGTGATGCCGAACTTCAATATGCTTAGTTCGAGAATGTTGTACGGGATTATGACCAATTTTGATAGCACTTTCATTGTCACAAAGCAATGGAACATGTTTCAGATATATCCCATAATCTTTAAGAGTTTGGGTCATCCAAAGTAATTGAGCACAACATGAACCAACGGCAATGTACTCCGCTTCGGCTGTAGATAAGGATACCAAGTTTTGTTTCTTGGAGGACCAAGACACAAGAGATCTACCAAGAAATTGACAAGTACCCGAAGTGGACTTTCTATCAACCTTGTCTCCGGCATAGTCCGAGTCGGAATAGCCAACAAGATCGAAAGAGGCCCTCTTAGGATACCAAATGCCAAAATTTGGTGTATGAATTAAGTATCTCACTATCCTTTTCACGGCCTTAAGATGACATTCTTTAGGAGCAGCTTGATATCTTGCACACATGCACACACTTAGCATAATTTCGGGCCGTGAAGCACATAGGTATAACAATGATCCAATCATAGAGCAATAAACCTTTTGATCAACCGGTTTACCATCTTTGGTCAAATCAAGATGTCCACTAGTAGGCATGGGTGTAGACATACCTTTGCACTCTTGCATATTGAACTTCTTGAATAAGTTCTTAGTGTACTTCGTTTGAGAGACAAAAGTACCTTCCTTAGTTTGCTTGATTTGCAACCCAAGAAAGAATTTGAGTTCACTCATCATTGACATCTCAAACTTCTCCGACATTAGCTTCCCAAACTTTTCACTAAAATGAGGGTTAGTTGATCCAAATATGATATCATCAACATAGATTTGTCATACAAATAATTCTCCATTAACACTTTCAGTAAAAAGTGTGGAATCAATTTTCCCAATTTCAAAGCCTTTTTCAAGAAGAAACTTGGTCAAGCATTTATACCATGCTCTAGGAGCTTGTTTAAGACCATAAAGAGCTTTGTGAAGTTTGTAAACATGATTTGGTTTCTTAGGATTGACGAAGCCGGGAGGTTTTTTAACATAAACTTCCTCCTCTATTTCACCATTTAGAAAAGCACTTTTAATGTCCATTTGGTACAAGGTGATATTATGGTGATTCGCATAGGCAAGTAAGATGCGAATGGACTCAAGTCTAGCAACAGAGCATAAGTCTCACCATAGTCCATACCTTCGACTTGTGTGTAGCCTTGGGCGGCGAGGCGTGCTTTTGTTGCGAACTACTTGTCCATCTTCATCTTGTTTGTTGCGAAACACCCATTTGGTACCGATGATGTTGTGGTTGTTGTCGGGCTTCTCAACCAATGTCCAAACTTGGTTTTTCTCAAAGTTGTGTAGCTCTTCATGCATAGCATTTATCCAATCTGTATCTTCCAATGCTTCTTCGACCTTCATAGGTTCAATGCTAGAGATGAAAGAATAGTTTTCACAGAAGTTAGCTAAACGAGTTTTAGAGCGAGTGATTCTCCCGGTTTGAATATCATTGTAGATTTGCTCGACGGGGTGGTCTTTAGCAATTCTTGCTCGAACTCGTGAAAGCTTTTGCTTGGGTCTCGGTGGAACATCTTCTTCATCTTGTTCTTCTTCTTCTTCTTGATCATCTTCATTGTTGGCGTTGTCATTTTCTTGTCGAGGTGGAGAAGGAGGTTGTTGATGTTCGTGATGTTCTTCCTCGTTTTCTTCATCTTGGTGTGTTCTACTTGTGGATGTTTCCGTATCGACTCTTGGTTCACCTTGTCGTGAAGTAGAAGCTTCCACTTGAACAGACGAGGTACTCTCCTTCACCTCCGTTGGACGGATCTTGCCAATAGACAAGTCTTGAATTGCTTCCGAAGGGTCTTTGTCTCCTACATCAATAGGCAATTGCTCTAATTGCGAGCCGTTAGATTCATAAAACTTCACATCTACCGTCTCTTCAACCTTTCGGGTGAAATTGTTGTAGACACGGTAAGTGTGAGAGTTTGAGCCATAACCTAGTAGGAAACCTTCATGAGACTTAGGAGCAAATTTTGAACGACGATGCTTATCAAGAATGTAGCACTTTGAGCCGAATACTCGAAAGTATCCAACTTGGGTTTGTTACCGGTGAGGAGCTCGTAAGCCGTCTTGCCGAGCAGCTTGTGAAGATACAAGCGATTTGTTGCATGGCAAGCTGTCTCAACCGCTTCTGCCCAAAAGTGCTTCGGCGTCTTGTACTCGTCAAGCATCGTTCTCGCCATCTCGATGAGCGTCCGGTTCTTCCTCTCAACAACTCCATTTTGTTGAGGTGTGTACGTAGCTGAGAACTCGTGTGAAATCCCTTCTTCGTCAAGAAAGGTGTCCACATTTGCGTTCTTGAACTCCGTTCCGTTGTCGCTCCGAACCTTCTTGATCTTCACTTCAAATTGATTTTGGGCCTTCCTAGCGAAGTTTTTGAAGATCTTTTGGACCTGCGATTTATCATCGAGAAAGAACACCCACGTAAATCTTGAAAAATCATCAACTATAACTAGACCAAAAGAATTTCTACCGAGGCTTTTGTAGGCGTTCGGACCAAAGAGATCCATATGAAGTAGCTCGAGTGGCCTCCTTGTGGTCATGCTGTTCTTCACAGGATGCCTTCCTCCAACCTGTTTACCTACTTGACAAGCACGCATGCCTATCCTTATCTAATATGACATCGTTAACTCCAAGGATATGATTTCCTTTAATAAGCTTGTCAAGATTTCTCATGCCAACGTGACCTAGTCGTCTATGCCATAACCAGCCTTTTGAGGATTTAGCAATTAAGCAAGTTTTAGGTTGTGCCTATTTAGAGAAATCAACAATGTAAAGATCACCTCTACGTATACCGGTAAGGGCCATTTTATGATTGTTTCGACGAAACACTTGACAATCTACTTCAGTAAATAGGTTGAAACTGAAATCAGCAAGTCTAGATACTGAAAGTAAGTTGTAGCCAAGAGATTCAACGAGCATGACATTTTGAATGGAGCTATCATGTGAGATGGCCACCTTACCAAGGCCAACCACCTTACCCTTTGAGTTGTCACCGAAAGTGACATACTTTCGAGGACTATCATTTTCAGCAAGCTCACGAAACATGTCTTTATCTCCGGTCATGTGATCGGTACATCCACTGTGAAGAACCCATTCCTTTCCTCGACACATATCCTCAAGATTTGCCATAAGACCAAAATGTCTCATTGCATTGTCAAGATCGAAATCACTATCATCATCCTCATCATAGTATCCATGTTCAACATCGTCATGTGGTGGATCAAGTCCTAGAGAGGGTAATTCATTAGAGTGAGTTTGACAATGATCTTGCTTATGAATTCTTATAGCTTCAGAAATAATATCACCAATAATTCCAACATCTCCTTTGGCACGCATAAGGTCGGTAAGTTCAAATAGACAATCACCAAACATAGGATCACTAGTATTCATCTTACTCAAGGCAATAGACTTATAGAGAATTTCATATAGATTTTTCAAGGAATAATTTGGAAAGCCTTCCTCAAGAAATTTCCATATAGTGTAGGCACACTCAAAAGTAGGCAAGATTCTAATTAAGTTTCTAGGCAAGCCTCTAGTGATAAGATTAATGTTCTAAGATTTCTAGTCATGTCAATAGATTCATCAAGGGTAGGATGCATAGGATCAACATGAGGTGCACAAGGACTAGCAATGTACTTGTTCAAATGATATTGATTTAAAATTACAAGCATCTCATTTTTCCACTCACGACAATTACTCTCCATCAAGAATAGGCACTCTATGACTAAGACTCCCGAAGTAGACTCATCCATCTTCCTTCAATGGTGATTAAACCAAGGCAATGGAGACCAAAGCTCTGATACCACTTGTAGGATCTTGAGAAGAGGTGTCTAGAGGGGGGGTGATTAGACACTAAGTACCAAAGTTGTAGTTTTTAACTTCTTTTAGGTTTAAGTGGAGTTTAGGCACAAGTTTAACATTCTCAATACATAACAAGCAAGCACGCAAAGAGTATATAGGCAACGGAAAATAAAGCATGCAACTTGCAAGAATGTAAAGGGAAGGGTTTGGAGAATTCAAACGCAATTGGAGACACGGATGTTTTTGTCGTGGTTCCGATAGGTGGTGCTATCGTACATCCACGTTGATGGAGACTTCAACCCACGAAGGGTAACAGTTGCGCGAGTCCACGGAGGGCTCCACCCACGAAGGGTCCATGAAGAAGCAACCTTGTCTATCCCACCATGGCTGTCGCCCACGAAGGACTTGCCTCACTAGCGGTAGATCTTCACGAAGTAGGCGATCTCCTTGCCCTTACAAAATCCTTGGTTCAACTCCACAATCTTGTTGGAGGCTCCCAAGTGACACCTAGCCAATCTAGGAGACACCACTCTCCAAGAAGTAACAAATGGTGTGTTGATGATGAACTCCTTCCTCTTGTGCTTCAAATGATAGTCTCCCCAACACTCAACTCTCTCTCATAGGATTTGGATCTGGTGGAAAGAAGATTTGAGTGGAAAGCAACTTTGGGAAGGCTAGAGATCAAGATTCATATGGTTGGAATGGAATATCTTGGCCTCAACACATGAGTAGGTGGTTCTCTCTCAGAACTGGTAAGTTGAAAGTGTAGGCTTGTTCTGATGGCTCTCTCCACGAATGAAGAGGAGGTGGAGGGGTATATATAGCCTCCACACAAAATCTAACCGTTACACACAATTTACTAAACTCAGTGGGACCGAATCATAAAACTCGGTCAGACCGATTTAGCAAACCTAGTGACCGTTAGGGTTTTTGGTGGGACCGGAATGCAACTCGGTAGGACCGATATGGTTAGGGTCAGGGCATAACGTGACCTCGGTGAGACCGATTACACAAACTCGGTGAGACCCATTTTGGTAATTAGCTGACCAGAGAGTTGGTCAGGCAAATTCGGTGAGACCGATTACTCAAACTCGATGGGACCGATTTTGGTAATAAGTTAACCAGAAAGTTTGCATTGTAATCTCGGTAGTACCGATTACACAAACTCGGTGAGACCGAATCTGGTGATGAACATACACAGAGAGATTACAATCCCATCTCGGTGAGACCGAGATCCCTATCGGTGAAACTGATTTGCCTAGGGTTTGTGGCAGTGGCTATGACATCTGAACTCGGTGGCGCCAGATAGAAAGAATCGGTAGGGCCGAGTTTGACTTTAGGTTTAGGTCATATGTGTGGAAGTGGGAAAGTAGTTGAGGGTTTGGGAGCATATCACTAAGCACATGAAGCAAAAGGCTCATCAAGCAACACCTCATCCCTCCTTGATAGTATTGGCTTTTCCTATAGATTCAATGTGATCTTGGATCACCAAAATGTAAAATGAAGAGTCTTGAGCTTGAGGCTTGAGCCAATCCTTTGTCCTTAGCATCTTGAAGGAGTTCCCACAACCTTTAGTCCATGCCACTCCATTGTTGAACTTATCTGAAACATACTAGATAAAGGTGTTAGTTCAACAAGAGATATGTTGACATTAATTACCAAAACCACCTAGGGAGCACTTGTGCTTTCACCCGTAAACATCGAATCATACGATGGCACAACAGATCCTGCGGTATGGATCGAGGATTATCTCCTTCATATCCACATGGCCCGCGGTGATGATCTACACGCCATCAAATACTTGCCACTCAAGCTTAAAGGACCAGCTCGGCATTGGTTTAACAGCTTGCCTGCAGAATCAATTGGTTGTTGGGAGGACCTGGAAGCCGCATTCCTCGACAATTTCCAGGGCACCTACGTGCGACCACCAGACGCCGATGACCTAAGCCACATAATTTAGCAACCAGAGGACTCGGCCAGACAATTCTGGACACGGTTCCTGACCAAGAAAAATCAAATAGTCGACTGTCCGGATGCAGAGGCCCTTGCAGCCTTCAAACATAACATCCGTGACGAGTGGCTTTCCCGGCACCTAGGACAGGAAAAGCCGAAATCCATGGCAGCCCTCACAACTCTCATGACCCGCTTTTGCGCGGGAGAAGACAGCTGGCTAGCTCGTAGTAATAACATGACCAAGAGCCCTGGTAACTCGGATACCAAGGACAAAAATGGTAGGTCGCGTCGCAACAAGCACAAGCGCCGCATTAACGGCGACAATGCTGAGGATACGACAGTTAATGCCGGATTCAGAGGCTCTAAACCCGGTCGGCGGAAAAGCCATTTAAAAGAAATACTCGGGCCCGTCCGGTTTGGACCGAATACTCGATCGCTCGTGCGGATACACGGCACCCCTAAAACCAGCCAATCACACCAACAGGGATTGTTGGGTGTTCAAGCAGGCAGGCAAGTTAAGTGCCGAAAACAGAGACAAGGGGCTGCATAGCGATGACGACGAGGAGCCCCGGCCGCCGAACAATAGGGGACAGAAGGGCTTCCCCCCACAAGTGCGGACGGTGAACATGATATACGCAACCCACATCCCCAAAAGGGAGCGGTAGCGTGCACTCAGGGACGTATACGCGTTAGAGCCAGTCGCCCCAAAGTTCAACCCATGGTCCTCCTGCCCGATCACTTTTGATCGAAGGGACCACCCCACTAGCATCCGCCATGGCGGATTCGCCGCATTGGTTCTAGACCTAATCATTGACGGATTTCACCTCACTAGAGTCCTTCTGGACGGCGGCAATAGCCTGAACCTGCTTTATCGTCGGGATACAAGTCGAAAAATGGGCATAGATCCCTCAAGGATTAAACCCACAAAGAAGACCTTTAAAGGCGTCATACCAGGTGTAGAGGCCAACTGTACATGCTCGGTTACACTTGAGGTGGTCTTCGGATCCCCGGATAATTTCCAAAGCGAGGAGTTAATCTTCGACATAGTCCCGTTCATGATGGCTATCACGCCTTTGCTCGGACGAACCGCATTTGCAAAGTTCAATGCGGTGCCGCACTACGCATACCTCAAGCTCAAGATGCCAGGCCCTCGAGGAGTCATTACGGTCAATGGAAACACCAAACGCTCTCTCTGAACGGAGGAGCATACGGCGGCCCTCGCGGCGGAAGTACAAAGCAGCCTCTCAAGGCAATTCTCCAGTCCGGATATTAAATGTCCGAACACCGTCAAGCGCGCCTGGAGTAACCTACAACAAGACCGCCTGGCACGTTCCGAGCAAGCGTAGCAATGCGGCCCCAACCCCAGCCCTCGCGAAATTGCGAAACCAGTACTACGCGTACATAATCAAGGCTCTGGAAATACCATGGGCATAGGGGAGGGGCACGACCACGGCGCCCAAAATGCGGCTTAACCGCACTAGGGGCTCGATTTTGTCATTCTTTTTCCTTACTTTCGGGACTCCACTCTCCGGAAGGCCTGTCCGGCAAGATAATCGCCGAACACACGATGCAACAGCCGTAGGCGTAAAGCTACGTCGAGTGTCCAGTGGTCTCTATAACGAGCAGTATACTTGTTTCACATATCATCCCGCAGCGCCTGGAGGGGGACATGTCAAATAGTCCCATCTCTTGCTTATCGCACTATTTGTATCGTTCTGCTTTTACCGCAGACTTTTTGAATAAACAATACATAGCTTTTGTCTATTATTGCATTCCTTTTTTATGTAAATATGTTCAGTTATGACATTATGCAACCGTACACTTTGGTACGGCCAATACACCAAGGGCTTACGTACCCCAGAACATGGTGTGAGAAGTCCAAACACTCTCACGAGTGCGGCACCCCGAAATTATAGCATTATATGCATCGGCTCAGAATCATGTCTTGGGTCAATAGTTGGGTTTGCCCGGCTCCCATGTTTTGGTACCTTACGTTCCGTTATATCGGCTAAGGTAGCTGGGAGAACCACTGCGATTGTGCCCGGTTGAGCTGGGCTAAGCACCTCGGAGAAAGCTAAAACTGACCGTCATGATAGGGCGAGAGCTGGTCGCTGTTCGAGAGGTTTTCGTGTCCCCAAAGACTTATGCCGCTTAGAGCGAGGAGTCGGCTTTGTACGGCCTAGGCGTGGATAGCGCCCCGAACTCGGTCTTCGAATACTAGGGGCTTCGCCGAAATTTAAAATTATAGAATTCTATGGCTAAGTGAGAGTGTTCAAGCATTATAGTCCGATTGCCTTGTTCTTGTGTTGAGCGCCTCCCTCGAAGGACCCAAGAATGGGACAAAGAGCGCTCAAGTTTATCCTGAACACCCCACTCGTGGCATGGGGGCGTGTCACGACTCACCATCTCTCAAATTTAATAAACAGCTGCACAGAAGGTAATATTTTAAATTCAAAAGCGTTGCTCAACGCATATGAACAAGTTTTCAGCGTACAGGATAACAAATGCGAGTTTACTCAAAAATTACATCTTTGGAACATTCATCCGCCACAAGGCGGGCACCTTTCAGGATGCCCTCATAATACATCTCGGGCTTACAGTGCTCCTTACCCTGCGGTGGCCCACCCGTCACCAGCTTCTCAGCATCCATCTTGCTCCAGTGCACTTTAGCACGGGCAAGGGCCCTACGGGCACCTTCGATGCATACGGAGCGCTTGATGACTTCAAGCCATGGACAGGCATTCACCAGCCGCCTCACCAGCCCGAAGTAGCTCCCAGGCATGGCTTCCCGAGCCACAGCCAAGCTATGAGACCCTTCATGGCCTGTTCGCCACCTTATGGAGCTCGACCAGCTGCTTCACTGGTCGCTCAAGGGCACCGGTGTCCGGCCTCAACATCTTGGGACGTAACACCTTCTCAGTCGAGCTCACCTCCTCGGCCCGGTAGAATGCGGCAGCATCGGACACACTGCGGGGAAGATCTGCGAATGCTCCTGGAGAGCTCTGGACTCAGGTAAGTAACAAGTAGTTCACTTTAACGTGCTTGCTTTGCATAAAGAATGCCTTACCCGCCGCTATCTTCTTCATCGCCTCAATTTCCTGGAGGGCTTTTTGGGCTTCGGCCTTGGCAGATTTGGCGCTCTCAAACGCCGAGGCGAGCTCGGAATCTCGAGTCTTTGAGTCAAGCTCCAAACTCTCGTGTTTTTCCATGAGAGCCTGGAGCTCTTGATGTACCTCCGCCACCCGTGCCTCCTGCTTTTCTCGCTCGGTGCGCTCCACGGTCGCATTGTCTTCGGCCTTGGACAACGCTTCCTTCAGGGTCGCCACCTCGGTTGTGGCCCCTGTAATACTCACGTTGGTCCTGTCATTTTTTGCAACCACATCTTTTTTATATATACTTAAATAAGGTATTACTTACCTTCCTTGTCCTCGAGTTGCTTCTTGGCAAGGCCGAGCTCGTTCTCGGACCGCTCGAGGCTCTGCTTCAACGCATCGACCTCCGCATTCAGTGCGGCAGAGGTCAGCACCACAGCCTGCATTCCCATATCGACATACTTATGTTAGACTCCTGCGTATACCTTTTTGATCCTCAGTTGGCTTTTCTTTCCGAACACCAAACCTAGCATCAGGGGCTACTGTCTATGCGGTAGTATTTTTACATATCTTAAATACATACCTCAAAGCCTGTTAGAAGGTCGGGCACGAGCTTCGATCGGCCTGCTCTTGGCGGATCGAATCTTTCCGGATCACCACACTCATAATAGTGCGGTGTTCCTTGTCGATGGAGGCGCCGTTAAGCACCTCCAGCAAATTATCCGGTGCCCCTGGTTGGACGGAGGTCACCGGTGTCGTAGGCTTGCCCTTCTTATTTGGGGGCCGCCTGCCGGATGCCAGAACCTTTGAAGGTTCCGGTGCGGTGTCGGCCGAGGCGGACTTGGAGCCCTTGGGGTCTTATCCCCTTTCTTTGGAGTCCGGGAGGTCACCTTGCCGCGCCTCCAGGACCACTTCCTCCTGGCTTGGAGCCTTTTGGGACTCCACCTCGGCATCATCCGATGGGCGAGGGGAGGAGGCGGCCTAAAGTGAAGTGCTATTCACATCCGACGAACCCAGGGAGCCGCTCGACGAAGCGTCGAGCCCGGCCTTGGGCGGACTACATGATTATATTCGGCGTCAGAAGATACTATGCAACGGAGGAATGCCATGAGTTATTCTGGTACCCGGATACTTACGATTTTGCCAGGGGCTGGGCCCTAGATGGCCACTCCTCTTCGACATCGTCGGCGTTGGTGGAGTAGTCCGGAGGAAGGGTCCTTCCCTTCTTGGACCCTCCCCCCCCCCCCCAGTTGGGGCGGCCTTCCTTTTCGTTCCTCCCCCCGCTGGAGGGGGAGAGGCCTCTTCTTCCTCCTCCTCGTCTTCGTGGGAGGAGCGCACCTCGGAGTCATCGGACGATGAATCCGACACCACGAGCTCAGGAACTCTTTCGAGTTCCCGTGGCCTTCTTCTTAGCCTTCTTCTCCCAAGACCACGTAAGGTGCCGGAACCAGCAGCCCCGTCAAACGGGCGTCCGCTGGGTCTTCGGGCAAAGGAGCCGGATAGTCGATCTGTCTGGTCTTCTTCTACCATTCCTGTCAAAGGAACGGGAGCTTAGATCCCGCATAGAGTCAAACTATGAAAAACAAGTATCTCGTAAAGGGTAAAATAAGCTTACTACGCTGGCTTGGCGCTTAGCGGAATCCATGATCCTCGGTGATGGGAGGGGGAACCTCGGCGCCCTTGAATAGCACCTTCCAGGCATCCTCGTGCGTTGTGTCAAAGAGCCTAGTCAGAGTTTGGTGCTGGGCCGGGTTGAACTCCCACAAGTTAAAAGCCCGTCGTTGACATGTGAGGATCCGGCGGATGAGCATGACCTGGACTACATTGACGAGTTTAACCTTTTTGTCCACCAGGTCTTGGACGCAGGTTTGGAGTCCGGTCCGCTCTTCCGAATTACCCCACGATAGGCCCTTCTCTTTCCAGGAGGAGAGCCGTGTGGGGATGCTAGATCGGAATTCGGGGGCCGCTGCCCATTCAGGGTCACACGGCTCGGTGATGTAGAACCACCCCAATTGCCACCCCTTTATGGTCTCCACGAAGGAGCCCTCGAGCCATGTAACGTTGGGCATCTTGCCCACCATGGCGCCTTTGCGTTCCGCTTGCTGGCCGCCCACTACCTTCGGCTTGACATTGAAGGTCTTCACCATAAGCGAAGTGGGGCTTGATGCGGAGGAAGGCCTCGCACCTGACGATAAACGCCGAGATGTTGAGGGGGAAAGCTCGGGGCCAGATCATGGAAATACAGGCCGTAGTAGAACATGAGCCCCCGGACAAATGAGTGAAGTGGGAAACCTAGTCCGCGGAGGAAATGGGTGAGGAACACCACCCTCTCATGGGGCATGGGGGTGGGGATGTGTGACGCCCGGATAATTAAGCCACAGTAACCCTCTGCTAATGATGCCATGTCACTAAATAAAACAGTAGCAAAGACAATTATTTCAATGCTTTTAGATTAATAAACAAATATTAAACTAGTTTATTAGTCACCAAACTTTTTAAGGCAGTGGGTTATCCGGAGACATTAATTTAGGAGCTATCGTCATAATTATAAAACTAAAGAAACTACAAGTAAAATAAAATAGAATAAAAGAAAATAGGAAAAAGAAAAGAAAAACAAACAAGAAAACAAAAGGGAGAAAAAGGAACCCCCCTCCCTCGCTGGGCTTCGGCCCAGCCGGCCACCAGGCTGCCTGGCCGCCCAACTGCCACCCACGCCCCTGGCCTACTAGGTCTCCCACCAAACCCTAACCCCGTTGCCCACTCACTCCCCGATTCTCCCCACTCCTCTCGCCACAAGACACCGAGGACAGAGGCGAGTCGCCTGCACCCGAGCCCAACCATCCCCACGATCTCCCACTCGCCCCACGACCACCACTCCCCCACTCGTTCGTTCTCCCTCCCCAATCCAGATTTGGATCGAGGGAACGAGCCCACGGCGCCCATCCCGTCGCCCACGAACTACCCTCCGACGACCGCGCCACCCCTCGCCCGATTGGGCGCCGCCCGGAGCCCGCACCGCTCGTCCGCTCACGGGCCCCCTCGCCATGGTCGCCGTCGACCTCGCCCGCCACAGACTCTCACCACCGCTGGGATCTCATTGAGGACCGTCGTCGACCCACTTCATCTACGCCCATTGATCGAGGCGGGGGCCACGCGTCGGACGTCGCATCATCGCCCCGTCGCCTCCGCCTCGGCCGCTTAGCCCTCGTCTGCGTTGCCACCGGACCGTCCCGTCCTCCTCCTCAACGGTGACCCCGAGCCTCGCCGCCTCGCTCCCCTTCAACGCAAGTGAGGCCCCACCGCCTCCTCTCTTTCTTCTATCGCCGAACCCGACCATCACTTCACCGCGCCCGGCCACCCTCGCCTCGCCCTAAGCGCCCTCCGTCGCGTGCCGCGATGCACGCAGCCACACGCGACCCGTCTGTCGCTGCCTCGCCCATTGATGCTTCTGCTGCCATGCGGCGCCTTCCTTCGCCACGTGCCCCAGGCGTCGTCACGCCCGACCTCGCGTGCACCCGCCTTGTCCTGTCGATGCCCGTGGTCATGCCCGACGTAGCCGCGCTGGGTCCGACGCGTTGCCCGGTGCCCATGCCCGCACCCGTTAGCCCGTTAGGCCCTGGGCCTATGACAGATGGGGCCCACGCCCCAGTAGTTAAAAAGAGGAGAAAATGAAATAAAAATTAGTTAAAAATAAATAACTAATTAATTAACGAGTTGATTAACTTAATTAAGCCTGACAATTAACTTGCTAATTATCTGTTAATTAACTAATTAAACCTAATTAACCTACTAAGATAACCTAACTCATCATTAATTAGTCTTAGTCAATGACGAACGGGACCCACACGTCAGTTGACCAGTCAACATCCCTGTTGACTGCTGACATCATGATGACGTCAGCAGACACTGTTTTGGATAATGTTGAATTAAAATATTAAATTAATCCTAGAAATGATTTAAAAACTTTAAAAAATAATATAAAATAAACCGTAGCTCAGATGGAAAAACTTTCTACATGAAAGTTGCTCAGAACGATGAGACGAATCCGGTTATGCAGCCCGTTCGTCCGCCATGCGTCCCTAGCATAGTGAACCTGCAACATTTCACCTCCGGTTCATCTGTACGAAAACACGGAACACCGGGGATACTTTCCCGGATGTTTCCCCCCTTCACCGTATCACCTCGCATCACGTTAGAACACGTCTAGCTCGCTTGTTGTCCCGATATGCATCTGTTTGCATGGTATTCATTGTTTCTTCCCCTCTTCTCTCTCGGTAGACTACGAGACCGACGCTGCTGCCAAGACAACTATGGAGTTGACGACCCTCTCTCTTGCCAGAGCAACCAGGCAAGCCCCCTTTGATCACCAGATATCGCCTACTTTTTCTCTATACCGCTTGCATTAGAGTAGTGTAGCATGTTATCGCTTTCGCTAATCCTATATCGCTGCATAGCCTGTCCTTGCTACTCTTGTTGTTACCTTTACCGCTATCCTATCGCTTAGTATAGGATGCTAGTGTTCCATCAAGGCCCTACACTCTTCTCCCTCTGCCATGCTATACTACTGGGCTGTGATCACTTCGGGAGGTGATCACGGGCATATACTATATACTTTACACTATTACATTACCTGTAATACTGTTCGGAGATGGGGGCTGAAAGGACAGGTGGCGCCATCCCGGTCGAGGTGGGCCTGGGTTCCCGACGGCCCTCGACTGTTACTTTGTGGCGGAGTAACAGGGCAGGTTGAGACCACCTAGGAGAGAGGTGGGCCTGGCCCTGGTCGGCGTTCGTGGATACTTAACACGCTTAACGAGATCTTGGTATTTGATCTGAGTCTGGCCATTTGGTCTATACGCACTAACCAACTACGCTGGAACAAGCTTATGGGCACTCGGCGTCGTGGTATCGGTAAACGGCACTTCGTGACGTCGGCCCGAGCGGCTGCCACGGATTGGAACGTAGGCCTGCTCTTGTATTAAGGGGCTAGTTACGCTTCCGGCCGCCCACGCAACGTCTTGGTGTGTGCTAAGGCGATGGGCCTGCACTTCGGCGCTTAGGTTTAGACCGGCGTGCTGACCTCTCTGTTGTGCCTAGGTGGGGTTGCGACGTGTTGATCTTCCGCGGCCGGGCATGACCCAGGAAAGTGTGTCCGGCCAAATGGGATCAAGCGTGTTAGGTTACGTGCACCCCTGCAGGGAAGTTAATCTATTCGAATAGCCGTGATCTTTGGTAACAGGATGACTTGGAGTTGTACCTTGACCTTATGGCAACTAGAACCGGATACTTAATAAAACACACCCTTCCAAGTGCCAGATACAACCCGGTGGTCGCTCTCTCTCAGGGTTATGAGGAGGATCGCCGGGTAGGATTATTGCTATGTGATGCTACTTGGAGCACTTGATCTACTCTACTCTACATGCTTTGCAAAGGCGGAGGCTGCCAAGCGTAGTCTTCGGCTGTGGTTAGCTATCCCCTCTTATTCTCGGCATTCCGCAGATTCACCCACCGATATGGCCCTTTACACATATATCCATGCATATGTAGTGTAGCTCCTTGCTTGCGAGTACTTTGGATGAGTACTCACGGTTGCATTGTTTCCCCCTTTTCCCCCTATCTCTACTCGATTGCTGCGACCGGACGATGGAGCCCAGGAGCCAGACGCCACCGTCGATGGCGACTACTACCCCGGAGGTGCCTACTACTACGTGCAGCCCGCTGACGACGACCAGGAGTAGTTAGGAGGATCCCAGGCAGGAGGCCTGCGCCTCTTTCGATCTGTATCCCAGTTTGTGCTTGCCATCTTATGGCAACTTGTTTAACTTATGTCTGTACTCAGATATTGTTGCTTCCGCTGACTGTCTACAATCGAGCACTTGTATTCGAGCCCTCGAGGCCCCTGGCTTGTATTATGATGCTTGTATGACTTATTTATGTTTTAGAGTTGTGTTGTGATATCTTCCCGTGAGTCCCTAATTTTGATCATACACGTTTGCGTGTATGATTAGTGTACGATTGAATCGGGGGCGTCACAAGTTGGTATCGAGCCATTGCTGTAGGAATCCCCTTTCCAACTCCTTGGCGAAGTCGAGTCTAGACATTGCAAAACTTTTACTAACATGACTGTGTCTTACGGGCACACGTTGCCATTGGGTGGTAGTAGGATCTTTTATTCCTCATCCTATACTCGACTCGATCTCTCTTCTATTCGGGTTAAACGATTTTACTAAAATCTAACTTTAGGTTCTCGAAAATACTTTCTCCGGAGAGGCCCTTCACCCAGATGATCACCGATCGCACTGTAAGATTTCGGAGATACTCTTTGATATTCTCTCGAGACTTTGTGCCCATCACTTTTGCTATTCCCGACCACCGATAAATCCTTATGGATAACTACTTACACTTGCCATTCATACGATCATCCCCATTGATCTTGTTATTACAAGATACCCAAAGTTTTCTCTATTGTTCCGAGAATACTTTGTGCCTACTGCCCTAGCAGTTCTTGGCCACATGAATACCCCTTCAAATAAATCCTCGCACTTGTCGAGTATCCGCTCATCCCAGCTTGTTCATGTGTTTCACAAAAGTCTTCAAAATACTATTCGATCTTCCGAAAATCCTCTGGAGCCTTTGGCTCCTGAAATTCTTGCTTGCTTGCATTATGGTTAATCCCATAAGTCTCGTAGTCTTATTGACATTCCTTGTCATTATCATTTTGAGTTTGTTGACTCAATATGTTTGCGAATACACGCAATCATCATTGATCCTTATAAATTACCTTTCCGGCTAGGCGGCCATTCTTTTAACTGGAATGGGTTCTCGACCAATCCAATTGTCGTTGATTGTACCCTAAGGCTATTCAACTTATCCATCCCTAATCAGAGCATTGCTTCTGATTCCTTGATTTGGAAATCATAATTCCTTTGCATTTGACAATTGAGTTAGTCAGTTGTTTCTATAATCTGATCTCCTTGCATTCTTCTTCCTCTAGTTGAGTACCGATGCTCACGTCAGATTCCTTGTGGACCACCAGATCCTTTGTTTGATTTTATCTGACAACGTCCTTCATATTCGATAACCTTGTGAGCCTTCCCTCAGATACATAATGCCTTTGGTAAATTGTATCCTCTTCTTTCTCAACCATGCTCAGCTTTCGAGCTGGTGGTATTTACTATTGAAGCTTGTGGTATATATTTTCATGATACCCTGATGGGTTGAACCTATGCCTTCCTTAATATGTGTGAACTCGAAAGTTTTCACGAGTCATACACTTCTAGTATTTTGCCAGATAAAATTTCAACACTACAACTTTCTCGAAGGTGAGAAGTGAATGAAAGGTTATGCATTGGAGAAGTGGGAGTCGACCTTGAACTTTGTGTTCATGCCCATGGACACGATGTAGATCTTATCATTAAAGCTTCTCTTAAATTAATTATTCCTTTGGTATAAGTTCATCTTATATTTGGATCTGGCCTTTTGCAATCGTGGTTCCGACCATGTTCTCCTTTAAATACCATTTCTCGTGTGAGTTTAAGCATTTGTCTTCTACAGAGCAATGCCCCAGTCCAACCTCTACTTTGATCTGTCATCGAGTATTACCCCCTGGTATCTTGAGATTATCTTGGAACTGCATAACTTCTTATGAGTTCTTCATCAAGTACTACATTCTCACTGATTACAATTTTTCACGGACTTCGAGTTATTAAACACTCAAGGACATCGATAACTGAATCGAGTCCGCATCGCGATTAAACGACTCTTAGTAATCGTCTTTGCTTACGAGTTTGTACCCGATCACATCTTCCCTAGCCTGATCGGCTATATCATTACCGTGCTAAATTTTAACTGTGCTACCTGGTCCTTCTTCCCGGAGCACGATTCTCGAGGATGAACTAACCTTACGCTGATCCTCATCGTCATATCATTTCGCCTTGAACAAAAAGCTTGGTTTCAAGTTTGTGCCCTACCCATGGTTCCAATAACCTTCCGCTTCATCATTCCTTTGACTTGATGTCGTTGCTGATTGATTACATCTTCATGAAATCTATCGACAAATGTGTCGTGATCATCATCAACCTTATGAGCTCTTCTAGGATATCAATTGAGTTCATGATGAGAAATACCATCCTTGCCCCGATGATTTGTGTTATCTTTGACCACTTTATTGCCTTCCGCTCAACACAAACTTGTTCGTGTTTTGTGTTATACCTTGAGCTCCCGCTATCCAAAGATTTGTTCTTCTTTACCTTGGAGTATTGCCATCTTTTAATATCAAGGATGTTGTGAGGACTGCTCCACCTCTTAAGTAATTCTTGGTATTGAGATGCTTCTCACCATCACCATTCTTTCTTGGTCCCCGTGTTGCTTCCAACCGGTGTACCAACAAGTGAACGGTGTTGTTTGAATTCTGCCCTTCTAGCAAGCCTCTTGCTTTGAAGTTAATGGTCGGCCGTTCATTCTTAGACTATTGATTATTGAATCATCATTCCGACTTTGGTCGTGCAACCCAGCCCATATTCCGGGTGCACCTCTCATCCAATGTTTAACTGTGTATGTTCTCCTCGAGCATACACCATTTTATCATTTGATCCGACAAATGTTATCTCCTTGTTCACATAACTGTGGAAATCCACCTTTTTGGAAATCTCGAGGATTTTCACTGATTCCATCACTACCCCTCATCCTCTCCTTGATTTAATGATGATCTCTTGTTTTGGAACTTGCTCCCATAGTTCATTTCCGAGAATCTTACATGGTCATCTCGTCAATTTGTGTTGCATCTTTTCTTCTCGTATCCCGAGTATGAGTTATCCTAATACCAATCAGATCTGAATCTCGGTCAGATATGATGGTTGGAAAATATTTCCAAGAGTTATAACATTGGTCTTTGTATATGACCGGTAAGATAATGTCATGCCTAGCACCTCTGGCCGGAGGCCCTATTGTTATAGTTTCCTTTTTAGCAAGATTATCCATTTCTCCATGAGGAAATTGTAAGACTTATTCTACAAGTTGTTCCTAATGGATCCTTCCTATGTCCAAAGTCTGACCTTTGCTTGAAGACCATGTCAATGCTATCTCGAAGCATGTCTGTGGTACTCTTATTTTCAATAAGAGCATTTGAAGCCCAACTAAATGTTTCTTGCTCAATTATCCAAACACTGTTGTATGGGTAATGTCATGAAAATTCTCTCCTGTACCTACAGAGTTTTCTACAGAATATCCTGTCATGGACATCATGCTCTGCTTGTCCTTGGGAAGGATATACCCTTGAAATATGTGTTTAAACACATTTTCCTTTCCGTTGTCTTGTTCAAACTTTCTTATAATCTACTTAACTGAAAGCGTTGGTAATTCCCTTCTTAGGTAAGCACCTCGTGGTACAACTCTTCCAGTAAGACCCTGTTACTATTGTTGGTGACATTTCGGTAACCACCGATGGACGAGAACTTTGCCAATTGTTTCGCCTCGTTCAACAAGTAGGAAAGTTGCTCTCTTCGTTCCACGCCCTGGTACCGACATTGTTGCCGCATAGTCGACAAGCTATTCACCGACATGCCTCCTCGTCATGCGTGTGTAAGATGTCACCACCCTTCCTACTTTCAACCCATATGGTGGGCCCATAAACCACAGGTCCACTGGATCGAAACCTGAATCTTCTTTACAACCCGGATTCGAATGTATCCTTTGCACCGCTTCGTATGTGATTGGCGAGCTAAATTCTATACCATTATTCATCACCGAATCAAACACCATGTTATTCACGTTGTTCAAGCCCCCATTCCAGCCTTCTGCTCAGGCATCGAATGATTGCCTACCCATTTGAAACTTTGGTACCATCATATATTGCACTCAACGAATTCACTGAAATACAACTCGTGGGGTACCTCGTGTATTTCCCATTGAGTTCACCGTCGATACCCAAATTTTGTGGAGATGCGTTCTTAGGAGTATTTCCGGCCGGCGTTAGAGGGACGATGGAGATCCTGAAGAAAGGATGACGACTTGATCATGGTGACTTGAAGCAGAGAATTGAAGACATCAACGAAAGGGATCAACCTCTTCGAAAGGGCAGCCAAGACCGAGAAGACTCGTTAGGTTTTTCGCTACCAGCACCTTTCCCCCTTACTCCACCGCTTAAATCTCGGGACGAGATTTCTTGTAGTGGAGGAGAATTGTGACGCCCGGATAATTAAGCCACAGTAACCCTCTGCTAATGATGCCATGTCACCTCGATTTCTGTTGCTAATCTCGCGTTAGTTTGAAACCGATTCAAATTCAAATTCAAAATCAAGCAAACAATAAAAGATTTCAAATATTAAAACTAAAATGTTCGGAGTGAGCCAAATAATTTGTAAGTAAGGTTGGTGGATAAACCAAGTCTTTATAAAAAGTTTAAATGCACTTAACTAAATAAAACAGTAGCAAAGACAATTATTTCAATGCTTTTAGATTAATAAACAAATATTAAACTAGTTTATTAGTCACCAAACTTTTTAAGGCAGTGGGTTATTCGGAGACATTAATTTAGGAGCTATCGTCATAATTATAAAACTAAAGAAACTACAAGTAAAATAAAATAGAATAAAAGAAAATAGGAAAAAGAAAAGAAAAACAAACAAGAAAACAAAAGGGAGAAAAAGGAACCCCCCTCCCTCGCTGGGCTTCGGCCCAGCCGGCCACCAGGCTGCCTGGCCGGCCCAACCGGCCACCCACGCCCCTGGCCTACTAGGCCTCCCACCCGAAACCCTAACCCCGTTGCCCACTCACTCCCCCGATTCTCCCCACTCCCTCTCGCGCCGCCGCACACCGAGGACAGAGGCGAGTCGCCTCAGACCCGAGCCCAACCATCCCCACGATCTCCCCACTCTGCCCCACGACCACCACTCCCCCCACTCGTTCGTTCTCCCCCTCCCCGATCCAGATTTGGATCGAGGGAACGAGCCCACGGCGCCCATCCCCGTCGCCCCGCACGAACTACCCCGCCTCCCTGACGACCGCGCCGCCCCTCGCCGATTGGACGCCGCCCGGAGCCCGCACCGCTCGTCCGCTCGCCGGAGCCGCCTCGCCATGGCCGCCGTCGACCTCGCCCGCCCGCGCACTCACCCTGCCGCCTGGGATCTCGCTGGGAGGACCGTCGTCGACCCCTGCTTCGTCTACGCCGCTGGATCGAGGCCGGGGGGCCACCACGTCGACGTACGCATCATCGCCCCCGTCTGCCTCCGCCTCGGCCGCCTCGCCCTCGTCCGCGTTGCCGCCACCGGACCGTCCCCGTCCTCCTCCTCAACGGCCGACCCCGAGCCTCGCCGCCTCCGCTTCCCTTCAACGCAAGTGAGGCCCCAGCCTCTGCCTCCCTCTCTTTTCCTCTATCGCCGAACCCGACCACCGCGCCCCACAGCTGCGCCCGGCCACCCTCGCCTCGCCCTGGCGCCCTCCCGTGCGTGCCCGCGATGCCACACGCGCTCACACGCGACCCCGTCCGTCGTGGCCTCGCCCCGCTGATGCTTCTGCTGCCGCTGCCGTGCCAGCGCCTTCCCGCTCGCCGGCCGCGCCCCTGCGCGTGCGTCCGCACGCCCGACCTCGCGTGCACTCGCCCTTGTCCCGTCGATGCCCGTGGCCGCGGCCCCGGCTAGCCGCGCCTGGGTCCGACGCCCGGCGTTTGCCCCGGTGCCCATGCCCGCACCCGTTAGCCCGTTAGGCCCTGGGCCTATGACAGATGGGGCCCACGCCCCAGTAGTTAAAAAGAAGAGAAAATGAACTTAGTTAAAAAAATTATTTAATTAATAATTAATTAATTAAAGAGTTGATTAACTTAATTAATCCTGACAATTAACTTGCTAATTATCTGTTAATTAACTAATTAAACCTAATTAACCTACTAAGATAACCTAACTACTGTTAATTAGTCTTAGTCAATGACGAACGGGACCCACACGTCAGTTGACCAGTCAACATCCCTGTTGACTGCTGACGTCATGATGACGTCAGCAGACACTGTTCTGGATAATGTTGAATTAAAATATTTAAATTAATCCTAAAAATGATTTAAAAACTTTAAAAATTAATATAAAATAAACCGTAGCTCAGATGGAAAAACTTTCTACATGAAAGTTGCTCAGAACGACGAGAGGAATCCGGATACGCAACCTGCTCGTCGCCACGCGTCCCTAGCATAGTGAACTCTGCAACATTTCACCTCCTGGTTCATCTGTCTGAAACACTAACACCGGGATACTTTCCGGATGTTTCCTCCTTCACCGGTATCACCTCGCATCGCGTTAGAACACGCCTAGCTCGCTTGTTGTCCCGATATGCATCTGCTTGCATGGTATTCATTGTTTCTTCCCCTCTTCTCTCTCGGGTAGACTACGAGACCGGCACGCTTTGCCCAAGACGACTACGGAGTTGGCGACCCTCTCTCTTGCCAGAGCAACCCAGCAAGCCCCCTTTGATCACCGGATATCGCCTACTCTTCTCTATATCGCTTGCATTAGAGTAGTGTAGCATGTTACCGCTTTCGATTAATCCTATATCGATAGCCTTTGTCCTTGCTACTCATCATTGTTACCTTTACCGCTATCCTATCGCTTAGTATAGGATGCTAGTGTTCCATCAAGGGCCCTACACTCTTGTCCGTCGCCATGCTATACTCTTTGGGTTGTGATCACTTCGAGGTGATCACGCATATACTATATACTTTACACTATTACATTACCTCGTGATACTGTTAGGAGATGGGGTCGAAGGACAGTGGCTCCATCCCTAGAGAGGTGGGCTGGGTTCCCGACGGCCCCGATCGTTACTTTGTATGGCGGAGCGACAGTGGGTTGAGACCACCTAGGAGAGAGGTGGGCACAGCCTCGGGTCGGGCGTTCATGATACTTAACACGCTTAACGAGATCTTGGTATTTGATCCGAGTCCGCCATTTGGTCTATACGCACTAACCAACTACGCTGAACAATTATGGGCACTCGGCGTCGTGGTATCACCAAGCACTTCGTGATCGCCACGATCGAGCGACGCGCCACGGATTGGAACGTATGTCCGCTCTTGTATTAAGGGGCTAGTTACGCTTCCGCCCACGCAACGTCTTGGTGTGCTAAGGCGATGGGCCCAGAACCCTATGCGCTTAGGTTTAGACAGGTCGACCTCTCACAGTTGTGCCTAGGTGGGGCTACGACGTGTTGATCTTCCGCCGGGCATGACCCAGAAAGTGTGTCCGCCAAATGGGATCAAGCATGTTGGGTTATGTGGTGCACCCTGCAGTGAAGTTAATCTATTCGAATAGCCGTGATCTGCGGTAACAGACGACTTGGAGTTGTACCTTGACCTTATGACAACTAGAACCGGATACTTAATAAAACACACCCTTCCAAGTGCGGATACAACCCGGTGGTTGCTCTCTCGTGGTTACGAGGAGGGATCACCGGTAGGATTATTGCTATGTGATGCTACTTGGAGGACTTGATCTACTCTACGCTACATCTTTGCAAGGCGGAGGCTGCCGAGCGTAGTCTTCGACGAGGTTAGCTATCCCCTCTTATTCGGCATTCCAGATTCGGTCCACCGATATGGCCCTTTACACATTTATCCATGCATATGTAGTGTAGCTCCTTGCTTGCAGTACTTTGGATGAGTACTCACGGTTGCCTTGTTCCCCTTTTCCCCTATCTCTACTCAATTGCCGCGACTGCACGATGGAGCCCAGAGCGACGCCACCGTCGATGGCGACTACTACCCGGAGGTGCCTACTACTACGTGCAGCCCGGCGACGGCGACTGTGAGTAGGTAAGAGGATCCTGCAGTGAGGCCTGCGCCTCTTTCGATTTATATCCTGGGCTTTGTGCTAGCCATCTTATGGCAACTTGTTTAACTTATGTCCTGTACTCAGATATTGTTGCTTCACCGACTCGTCTATGATCGAGCACTTGTATTCGAGCCCTCGAGGCCCCTGGCTTGTATTATGATGCTTGTATGACTTATTTATGTTTTAGAGTTGTGTTGTGATATCTTCCCGTGAGTCCCCTATTTTGATCGTACACGTTTGCGTGTATGATTAGTGTATGATTGAATCGGGGGCGTCACAGGATGAGCTGCCCCTTGTTTGGGAGCCGGTGCGCGATGTCGTTAGACAAGTATCCGGCCTCCCTCATCTTCTTGATGTGTCCCTCCGTGACGGAGGAGACCATCCACTTGCCTCCCGCTCTGGTCATTGCTGGAGAGGGTTGAGGTGGGATGTGCAGACTTGGGCGCTGGAGCTCGAGTGCGCGAAAATGGATAAGCAAAGGAGGAAGAAGGCGTAGATGGAAAAGGTGGATCCTTACCCCCTTATATGGGCGAACGAAACTATGTGCCCCCACCAGCCTGGTAAAACTCGCTTATCTCCCAAGCGCCGTAAATTAATGGCACGGTTGGGTTACCCACGCCCGTATTGATGAGAATCCCGGAATAAGGGGACATGATCTCTGCTTCGACAAGACGTGCCAAGGAAACCGCCTCGCTAAGTGCCTTTGAGGTGGGACAAGAAAAACAATTCGAATAAAGGCTTGGCCGTGGTGTGATTTCACGTCTGGAATACGTTAGCGCATTGGATTTGTGTAAATATTATTCTCTCTACGGTGGTATGTGGAACTTATTTTGCGTAGTCGGACACTATCCTTGTGTTCAAAATCTTCTATGAAGTATTCGGAGGAGGAACCCGCCTTGCAATGTCGAAGACAATCATGCGTGCGGACTCGTCGTCATTGAAGCCTAGTTCGTGGGCTCTTGAGGGAGTCCTGGATGAGGGTGTCCGGATGGCGGACTATAACCTTTGGCCGGTCTCTGGACTGTGAATATACATTATTGAATACTTCGTCCGGTGTCCGTTTGGGAATTTCCTTGGCGTGGAAGGCAAGCTGGGCGATACGTATATGTAGATCTCCTCCCATTTGTAACCGACTCTATGTAACCCTAACCCCCTCCGGTGTCTATATAAACCAGAGGGTTTTAGTCCATAGGACGAACAACTATCATACCATAGGCTAGCTTCTAGGGTTTAGCCTCTCTGATCTCGTGGTAGTTCTACTCTTGTACTGCCCATATCATCAATATTAATCAAGCAGGAGTAGGGTTTTACCTCCATCGAGAGGGCCCGAACCTGGGTAAAAACATCGTGTCCCTTGTCTCCTGTTACCATCCGCCTAGGCGCACAGTTCGGGACCCCCTACCCGAGATCCGCCGGTTTTCACACCGACAACAGGACTTACCCACTGATTATCAGCAACGGGATAAATTATACCTGCCTCAAGGAGCTTTAATATTTCCTTTCTTACCACTTCTTTCATCTTAGGGTTCAGCCGTCGTTGATGATCAATAACTGGTTTGGTGTCTTTTCCAAATTTATTTTGTGTTGACATAGAGTGGGACTAATGCCCTTAAGATCATCAAGAGTATATCCAATAGCAGCACGGTGCTTCTTTAGAGTTTTCAATAATTTTTCTTCCTCCTTCTCCTAAAGGTTAGCACTAATAATAACATGATATATCTTCTTTTCATCAAGATAAGCATATTTAAGAGTATCAGGTAATGGTTTAAGCTCAAACACGGGATCACCCTTGGGTGGAGGAGGATCCCCTAGGATTTCGACAGGCAAGTTGTGTTTCAGAATAGGTCCCTGTTTAAAGAACACTTCATCTATTTCCCTTCTTTCATTCATAAAAATATCATTTTCATGGTCTAGCAAATATCGTTCTAAAGGATCACTAGGAGGTACGGCAATAGAAGCAAGACCAATAATGTCATCTTTACTAGGCAGCTCCTCTTCACGGTGTTGTCTACGAAATTTAGAGAAATTAAACTCATGAGACATATCACCTAGACCAATAGTAACAACATCCTTTTCATGATCTATCTTAGCATTAACAATGTTTAAGAAGGGTCTACCAAATATAATGGGACAAAAGCTATCTTGTGGAGAACCAAGAACAAGAAAATTAGCAGGATATTTAGTTTTCCCACACAAGACTTCAACATCTATAACAATTCCAATTGGTGATATAGTATCTCTGTTGGCAAGCTTAACTATAACATCAATTTCTTCTAACTCAGCAGGTGCAATATCATGCATAATTTCTTTGTACAAGTCAATAGGTATTGCACTAGCACTAGCATCCATGTCACACAAGCCATGATAACAATGATCTCCTATTTTAACAGAAATAACAGCCATGCCTACCACAGGTCTATGTTTATCTTTAGCACAAGGTTTAGCAATTCTAGAAGTTTCATCACAGAAATAAATAACATGCCCATCAATATTATCAGCCAAGATATCTTTAACAATAGCAATATTAGGTTCAACTTTAACTTACTCAGGAGGTGTATAAGTTCTAATATTGCTTTTACGAACCATAGTTGAAGCTTTAGCATGATCCTTTATTCTAACACGGAAAGGTGGTTTCTCAACATAAGCAGTAGGAACAATAGGATCATTATAAGTGATAGTCTTTTCTTCAACTTTAATAGGTTCAACTACTTTTACTTCTATGGGAGGATGATATTTAAACCACTTCTCCTTAGGGTGATCAACGTGAGCAGCAAAAGATTCAACAAAAAGAAGCTACTATCTCAGAGTCAAGTCCATATTTAGTGCTAAATTTATGGAAAACATAGGTATCCATAAAAGATTTAACACAATCAAACTTAGGTGTTATACCTGACTACTTACCTTCGTCGAGGTCCCAATCTTGAGTTATGCTTAATTCTTTCCAATAAATCCCATCTGAATTCAATAGTCTTCATCATAAAAGAACCAGTACAAGAAGTATCGAGCATGGTGCAATTGTTGTCAGAAAGCCGAGCATAAAAATTTTGAATAATCATTTCTCTCGAGAGCTCATGATTGGGGAATGAATATAACATTGACTTAAGCCTCCCCCAAGCTTGAGCGATGCTTTCTCCTCCGCGAGGCCAAAAATTATATATATAATTACGATCACGATGAACAAGATGCATAGGATAAAACTTCTGATGAAATTCCAATTTCAATCGCTTGTAGTTCCATAATCCCATATCATCACATAGCCTATACCATGTCAATGCATCTCCTTCAAAGATAAAGGAAGACCTTCTTCTTGATAACATCATCGGGCAAACCTGCAAGCTTAAATAATCCACAAACTTCATCCACATATATTAGGTGCTCATCGTGATGTAATGTTCCATCTCCCTGCAAAAGGATTAGCTAGCAGTTTTTCTATCATACCGAAGGAATTTCAAAGTAGACATTTTCATCTTCAAGAGGTTCAGAGGTTGAGGAGCAACTCTTTTGCTCTCTTGGTCGGGGTGAAGATACCCGAACAAGCCCCTCGTGAGGATTACTTTCCATAGTAACAAGTGACAATGAAATTTCAGCACACTATATAAATTTTTCCTTACCAAATTCCACCTACCAAAGGCGCTTCACTCCCCGACAACGGCGCGTAAAAGAGTCTTGATGACCCACAAGTATAGGGGATCTATCTTAGTCCTTTTGATAAGTAAGAGTGTCGAACCCAACGAGGAACAGAAGGAAATGATAAGCGGTTTTCAGCAAGGTATTCTCTGCAAGCACTGAAATTATAGGTAACAGATAGTTTTGCGATGAGATAATTTGTAACAAGCTGTCACAGCCCTAGATCTGATTGTAATTAGGTTCATCAGCATCCATGCATCATGTCTAAACTTATTTGAAAATTGAAATGGGGATGTTCAAACCCTAGCACCAAATGGAATTCAACCAGGCTCAACTTAAAATCCTCTTCAAAGAACCCAAAATGCCCTTTGAAAATGTTCATGATTTCTGATAAAGGTGAAAACCTCTGTCGAAAATGATGAGCATATTTCTGGGCCATTTATGGATTTTTGAATTAACAAAAAAATATTTGAATTGGAGCCATTTAAATGCTATATATATTTTTTAATTGTTCCAAATATTCTGAAGTTATTTGTGGAGCTCCAAATAATTCAGTTAACCTCTAAGATAATTTTCAGAATTTATTTAAATGATTTAGTGCCTAAACTAAATCGTAATGCAGTAAAGAAAACTAGAAAATGAAACAATTAGTAAAGAGAGAGAGAAGGCCACCGGGCCACCTACTCGACCTAATTGGCTGGCCCACTCTGTGCAGCCCATCTGCCCAAACCAGCTAGCGCCAGATCATCTCCTAGCTCAAGGCCAGAGGACGAGCGCGTGGTTACGCCAGCAGCACGTGCTGCCACCTCCTGCATGCCTGCCTGCATGGACGCCGCGGAAGACCTCACCGCAGACGTCTGGATCGAGCCGACGCCGCTCACTTTCCCCTCGCCCTCTCCCTCGCTTTCTCTCTCCCAAAGCCGAACGCCGTCGTAGTCACCGACACCGTTCGTCGTAGCCACCGTGCTTCCCTCGCCTCGCCGACGCGCCAAGGAGCCCCGCCTCGTCCCCCTCTTCCTCCTCACCAAGACGGAAGGCGCCGGAAGCCCTGGATGCCGCCAGCTCCGCCGTTCCCCTCCTCGGCCACCGGGGATGGCCGCCGCCAATTTGCCGCCGTCTCCGCCTCCCCGAGCCTGCTGAGACCGTCTCCGACCCCGCTGTGAGCTCCACCTTCTTCTCCCCTGCTCCCCGTGCCCAGACAACCCGCTTAGCTGCCCGAAGTCACCGGAGCTTTGAGCTCCCCGCCGCCGCCATGTCGCCACCGCAGCCACACCTCTGAAACACCTGGCCCGAGCACGCCACCGTTGTCGGTGCGTCCCGAGAGAAGAACACGACCTACCACGGCCCCCTACCGTGCATCAGTAGCCCCTAGTCGCCGAGGTCGAGCTCCGGTCGCCGCCTTGCTGCCGCCGCCGACGCCACAACCCACCCGAGCACCTGCCACTACCACTGCTCAAGCGCCGCAATGAGCTCTCCAACGCACCCACCCGCACAACCTCTAGCTGACGGAAACGGCCGGCCGGTGATCGCCGCCGTGCACTGCTTAGCGCCGGCGATTAGTCGCCGGCTGAACCCCGTTGTTAGCACTAATTAACCCCCCCCCTCTCTTTGACATGTGGGCCCCCAGCGCCTAAATTAATTAGTTTAACTTCTCTGTTAGATTAGTACTAATC
The DNA here is from genome assembly GCA_021605145.1 of Aegilops bicornis. Lineage (NCBI taxonomy): Eukaryota > Viridiplantae > Streptophyta > Magnoliopsida > Poales > Poaceae > Aegilops > Aegilops bicornis. The sequence continues at coordinate 613,534,081 of CM038672.1, read as the reverse complement.
TCAGGGGCCCCCGCCTATCAGCATTGACTTGGCCACGTCAGCATGTTGACCGGTCCCACCTGTCATAAGCACAAGCCAGCAATGTGACACTGACCAAAGGGCCCCACTGGTCAGGTTTGACCCAGACCAGCCCCTTTGACCTGCTGACGTCATGCTTACACATTGTCGACGCAAAGAAAGGAACTTCAGATTAAATCTAATTCAGAAATTCCAGGAGATGTTTAAAACTTGTAAAAATCATAGAAATTCAACCGTAACTCCAAATAAAATAATTTATATATGAAAATGATCAGAAAAATCCAATCTATCCATCTGTACCATTTTCATGCATGTTAGAACAACTGTTGTTCATTGTTTAGTTCAAATCAATTAAATGGCATTTGAATAATCACATATGGAGTTTGAATTTGAATCTTGTATTCAAACCAACTTCATTTAATATGTTGCTAGTTGCATTAGCTCAAATCACAGCATATCGCCATGTCATGATCATGCATCATATTGTGCATTGCATTGATTGTGTTTCTTCTTTGTTTGTCGGTGCTTGTCCCCTCTCAGTAGACGTGTACCGACAATGAGTTCGAAGACATGGATGAAGAGCTATATTATCTTCAGAAGTGCCAGGCAAGCAAAACCCCCTTGTTCATTCCGATACAATCCCACTCTCTCGCTCCTGCTCTCTTTTACTGCATTAGGACAACAACAATTCAACTGTTACATGCTGCAGTAGTTGAACCCCTTTCCTCTGCATGACCTGTCATTGCCACAGTAAATAGATGAAACCCACTAGCATGAGTAGGAGTTGTTTGAGCCCTGATGTGCCTACTCATTCATGCTTGTTTGTCATGCCTGCTATTTCTTAGAGTTGTGTCAGGTTTGATTCATCAGGGATGGATTGGAGGTGTGTGAACATGTCCTACTGTGTGAGCTAAGTGTGTGAACACGATTTGGAAAAGGTAGCGGTGAGAGGCCATGAAGGAGTACATGGTGGGTTGTCTCATAGCAGCCGTCCTCGAGGAACCCAGTTACGTGTTTGTGATCCATGAGCAGTTACTACCACACATTGGGTTCCGGTAACTCGACCCTCTCGACTTATTAATCAACTTGATCTCTGTCCGGGAGTTGCAACTAGTTTACGGTGTTTGTAGGTAGTGTTAGTAGTCTACCGAGTGGCACCCGGCAGGTGGGCTTGGGATGAGACTAGGCACCGTGGCACGGTGTACCAAGCGTAGATCCATCCATCGAGATGGGCTTGGGAACCCTGCACACATCGTTTGGGGCCGTGAGCGACACCCCGGCCGAATCTCCTTGTGGATGGAACCCGAATAGGTGACAAACCTGGACTAGAGACTTGTGTGGTTAGTGGCGAGAGCGTGTGTGAAGAAGTACACCCCTGCAGGGTTATAAATGATCTATTCGAATAGCCGTGTCCACGGTAAAGGACTTCTGGGTTGCCTGTACAGTTCATAGACAAGTGAAAGTGGATACTCTAAAATGCGCAAGATAAGCGTGAGTGCTATGGATGGCGTTCCCGTAGGAAGACGGGATCGAATCCATAGTGGTGTATTGATTCGTGAATATGTGGACTCGTGTGCGCCACCTCAAAAGAGTTACTTGCAATCGTAGTTCAGGAAAGCCACCGAGTCAAAGCTAGCTTGCTGCAGTTAAACCCCACCACCCCTTTGTTGATAACGATGCATATGTAGTTAGTTCTGATGTAAGTCTTGTTGAGTACAATTGTACTCACGTTTGCCTATTTTATGTTTTTGCAGAGAGACTTCAGTCTCGCTAGCAGTTCCGCGTGGACTTCGACGTTTAGCTTGTGACCTCAGCTACGATCTTGTGCCCTCGGCAGGATCTGGTAGATAGTCAGGCTTCTAAGCCTTTTTCATTGGTAGATGTCTGTACTCAGACATGTTAAGTTTCCGCTCGTGCTTTGACTTGTATGCTCTGAGTGTTGGGTCGTGAGACCCATGTTTGTAATATCTCGCTCCTCGGAGCCTAATGTATAAATATTTGAGTCGTAGAGTTATGTTGTGATGCCATGTTGTATTTACACATATTGAGCATATTGTGTGTATGTTTGAAATGCTTGGTATGTGTGGGATCCGACAATCTAGTTGTTTATCCTTGGCAGCCTCTCATATGGGGAAATGTAGTCTAGTGCTTCCTGAGCGATAGTAGTCCGCTCTGACCGGTTAACCGGAGTCCTGCTAGCCCAAAGACTCTTTTCTCGAACACTTGATCGGCGGCATGTGTTTCACTTCGCTCGTGGTTCTGTCCTTCGGGAAATGTCACGCGGTGACATCCGGAGCCCTGCCTAGCTCCTACAGCCGGGTTCCCGAGTCCTGTTAGCCCAGCTACTGACCCGGATTCACACGTCAATCGACATGCTCGAAGTTGATTCATGTATGCCTGTCCCCATGGGTTAGTGCCGCTTTGGGTTCACGACTAGTCATGTCGGCCGGGTTCTCTGTCATATGGATGCTAGTGACACTATCATATACGTGAGCCAAAAGGCATAACGGTCCCGGTCCATGGTAAGGCGACACCCGTGGGAATACCATGCGTGAGGCCGCAAAGTGATATGAGGTGTTACAGGCTAGATCGGTGTGACTTAGAATCGGGGTCCTGACACAAGCAACAAGTAACAAAAGTAAATAAAGTGCAGCAAGGTGGCCCAATCCTTTTTGTAGCAAAGACAAGCCTGGACAATTTCTTATATGGAGAAAAGCGCTCCCGAGGACACATGAGAATTATCCTCAAGCTAGTTTTCATCACGTTCATATGATTCGCGTTCGGTACTTTAATAATTTGATATGTGGGTGGACCAGTGCTTGGGTGTTGTCCTTACTTGGACAAGCATCCCACTTATGATTAACCCCTATTACAAGCATCGGCAACTACAAAAGAAGCATTAAGGTAAACCTAACCATAGCATGAAACATATGGATCCAAATCAGCCCCTTACGAAGCAACGCATAAACTAGGGTTTAAGCTTCTGTCACTCTAGCAACCCATCATCTACTTATTACTTCCCAATGCCTTCCTCTAGGCCCAAATAATGGTGAAGTGTCATGTAGTCGACGTTCACATAACACCACTAGAGGAAAGACAACATACATCTCATCGAAATATCGAACGAATACCAAATTCACATGAGTACTAATAGCAAGACTTCTCCCATGTCCTCAGGAACAAACGTAAGTACTCACAAAACATATTCATGTTCATAATCAGAGGGGTATTAATATGCATATAGGATCTTAACATATGATCTTCCACCAAATAAACCAACTAGCATCAACTACAAGGAGTAATCAACACTACTAGCAACCTACAAGTACCAATCCTGCACTTAGAGACAAGAATTGGATACAAGAGATGAACTAGGGTTTGAGAGGAGATGGTGTGGTGAAGATGTTGATGGAGATTGGCCCTCCCGTTGAGAAGAGCGTTGGTGATGACGATGACGATGATTTCCCTCCCTGAGGGAAGTGTCCCCAATGAGAACAGCCTCTGCCAAGACCTAGATTGGTTCCGCTGAGGTTCCGCCTCGTGGCGTGAGTCTCGTCCCAAAGCTTGCTTATTATTTTTCTTGGACGAAAGACTTCATATAGCGTAAGATGGGCACCGGAGGGCCACCAGGGGCCCACGAGGCGCGCCAGGGGTAGGGGCGCGCCCACTCTTGTGGCTGTGGTGTGGGCCCCTCTGGTATTTTCTTCACTCGGTATTTTTATTATTTCCAAAAATAACTTTTGTGGAGTTTCGGGACTTTTGGAGTTGTGCGAATAGGTCTCTAATATTTGCTCCTTTTCGAGCCCGTAATTCCAAATTTAGCATTCTCCCTCTTTATGTAATCCTTGTAAAATAAGAGAGAATAGGCATAAGTATTGTGACATAACATGTAATAACAACCCATAATGCAATAAATATCGGTATAAAAGCATGATGCAAAATGGACATATCACTTCACACGTAGATCCCGCCACGACGATCTGCTTGGAACTGCACCAACTGATAGCTCCACCATTCAATATAAATACGTATCCGGTTTGTGACTTAGTCACCCGGATCAGTGTCGAAGCTAGCATCGACATAACCATTTACGACGAGCTCTTCATCACCTCCATAAACGAGAAACATATCCTTGGTCCTTTTCAGGTACTTCAGGATGTTCTTGACCGTTGTCTAGTGATCCACTCCTGGATTACTTTGGTACCTCCCTGCCAAACTTATGGCAAGGGACACATCAGGTCTGGTACACAGCATAGCATACATGATAGAACCTATGGCTGAGGCATAGGAAATGAGTTCCATTTTCTCTCTATCTTCTACAGTGGTCGGGTTTTGAGTCTGACTCAATTTCACACCTTGTAACGCAGGCAAGAACCCTTTCTTTGACTGATCCATTTTGAACTTCTTCAAAACTTTATCAAGGTATGTGCTTTGTGAAAGTCCTATTAGGCGTCTCGATCTATCCCTATAGATCTTGATGCCTAATATATAAGCAGCTTCGCCGAGGTCTTTCATTGAAATAATCTTATTCAAGTATCCTTTTATGCTATCCTGAAATTCTATATCATTTCCGATCAACAATATGTCATCGACATATAATATCAGAAATGCTACAGAGCTCCCACTCACTTTCTTGTAAATACAGGTAGGGGCGGAAACGGATTGGATGCGGATCGGATAATGCTCTTACCACTTCCATTTTCATATTTTCAAAACGAATCCGAATCCGAATACGGATGTTATCGGATACGGATGCGGCTCGGATATTATTCAAATACGGATACGTATCAGATATTTTCTTGATTCGGACGGATAATAATAATATCAACATATTGCTTAAGTAAATTAGTCGATAGCTATGTGACCTGAAATAATCAACTTGTGACATACAATAATTCAATGATAAATAGGTTTATGAATAAATACTATTGTAATTCATAATAATTTATAAGTTTAATCATATAAAGAGTAAAATTTGACTACTTATTTGGCTTTTATGTTGGATAATTGGAATATTGGGTCTAGAATTTTGAAAATTACCTCCCATAATCTTATTCAGACATGTATGTATCCACTTCCATATCCATATTTGTGTCAAAATCTCCTACCATATTTTATTTTTTATTTGTTTAACAAATTCGGATACGGATAATTTCCATTTCCATTTTGGTTCGGATGCGGATGTTTCGGATACGAATAGGCATTTTCTCGAATACGAATATCGGATATTTCGCATTATCTGCTACCACTTTCCACCCCTAAATACAGGCTTCACCATAAGTCTGTATAAAACCATATGCTTTGATCACCTCATCAAAAGTGTATATTCCAACTCTGAGATGCTTGCACTAGTCCATAGATGGATCGCTGGAGCTTGCGCACTTTGTTAGCACCTTTAGGATCGACAAAACCTTCTGGTTGCATCATATACAACTCTTCTTTAAGAAATCCATTAAGGAATGCAGTTTTGACGTCCATTTGCCAGATTTCATAATTATAAAATGCGGCAATTGCTAACATGATTCGGACTGAGCATCGCTATGGGTGAGAAGGTCTCATCATAGGCAACCCCTTGAAATTGTCGAAAACCTTTTGCGACAAGTCGAGCTTTGTAGATGGTGACATTACCATTAGCGCATGTCTTCTTCTTGAAGATCCATTTATTCTCAATGGCTTGCCGATCATCGGGCAAGTCCACCAAAGTCCACACTTTGTTCTCATACATGGATCCAATCTTAGATTTCATGGCCTCAAGCTATTTATCGGAATCCGGGTTCATCATAGCTTCTTCATAGTTTGTAGGTTCACCTTAGTCTAATAACATGACTTCCAGAACAGGATTACCGTACCACTCTGGTGCGGATCGTGCTCTGGTTGACCTACGAGGTTCAGTAATAACTTGATCTGAAGTTTCATGGTCATTATCGTTTGCTTCTTCTGTAGTTGGTGTAGGCATCACAGGAACGGTTTTATATGATGTGCTACTTTCCAATTCGAGAGAAGGTACAATTACCTCATCAAGTTCCACTTCCCTTCCACTTACTTCTTTCGAGAGAAACTCCTTCTCTAGAAAGTTTCCATTCTTGGCAACAAAGATCTTGCCTTCGAATCTGTGGTAGAAGGTGTACCCAATTGTTTCCTTAGGGTATCCTATGAAGACGCACTTCTCCGATTTGGGTTCGAGCTTATTAGGGTGAAGCTTTCTGACATAAGTGTCGCAACCCCAAACTTTAAGAAATGATAACTTAGGTTTCTTGCCAAACCACAGTTCATACGGTGTCGTCTCAACGGTTTTAGACGGTGCCCTATTCAACGTGAATGCGGCTGTCTCTAATGCATAACCCCAAAACAATAGTGGTATATCGGTAAGAGACATCATAGAATGCACCATATCTAATAAAGTACAGTTACGACGTTCAGACACACCATTACGTTCTGGTGTTCCAGGTGGCGTGAGTTGTGAAAAAATTCCACATTGTTTTAAATGAAGGCCAAACTCGTAACTCAAATATTTGCCTCCGCGATCAGGTCGTAGAAACTTACGATGATTCTCCACTACACTCCGAAATTCTTTGAACTTTTCAAATGTTTCAGACTTGTGTTTCATCAAATAGATATACACATACCTACTCAAATCATCTGTGAAGGTCAGAAAATAACGATACCCACCGCGTGCCTCAATACTCATCGGACCTCATACACCAGTATGTATTATTTCCAATAAGTCATTAGTTCTCTCCATTGTTCCGGAGAATGGAGTTTTAGTCATCTTGCCCATGAGGCATGGTTCGCAAGTATCAAATGATTCATAATCAAGTGATTCCAAAAGTCCATTTGCATGGAGTTTCTTCATGCGCTTTACACCAATATGACCTAAACGGCAGTGCCACAAGTATATTGCACTATCATTATCAACTTTGCATCTTTTGGCATCAATATTATGAATATGTGTATCACTACGATCGAGATTCAACAAGAATAGACCACTCATCAAGGGTGCATGACCATAAAAGATATTACTCATATAAATAGAACAACCATTATTCTCCGATTTAAATGAATAACCATCTCACAGTAAACAAGATCCAGATATAATGTTCTTGCTCAACGCGGGCACCAAATAACAATTACTGAGGTCTAAAACTAATCCCGAAGGTAGATGTAGAGGTAGCGTGCCGACGGCGATCACATCGACCTTGGAACCATTTCCGACGCGCATCGTCACCTCGTCCTTAGCCAATCTTCATTTATTCCGCAGCTCCTGTTTCGAGTTACAGATATGAGCAATCGAATCAGCATCAGATACCCAGGCGCTGCTATGAGCATTAGTAAGGTACACATCAATAAGATGTATATGAAATATACCTTTGTTCACTTTGCCATCCTTCTTATCCGCCAAGTATCTGGGGCAATTCCGCTTCCAGTGACCATTCCCTTTGTAGTAGAAGCACTCAGTTTCAGGCTTGGGTCCAGCTTTGGGCTTCTTCTTAGGAGTGGAACTTGCTTGCCATTCTTCTTGAAGTTCCCTTTCTTCCCCTTGCCCTTTTTCTTGAAACTAGTGGTCTTGTTAATGATGCGGCTTGAATCTACATCGGTATTTCCCCAAAGAGGAAGGGATGATGCAGCACAACGGCGGTAGGTACTTCCCTCAGTGATGAAACCAAGGTTATCGAACCAGTAGGAGAACCAAGCAACACTACATAAACTGCACCTACACACAAATAACAAATACTCGCAACCCGACGTGTAAAAGGGGTTGTCAATCCCTTTCGGGCAACGGCGTTAGAAATTGGCAAACGGACGTGAGAGAGTAGTAAATATTGATAGATTGAACACCAAATAATATAAAGTGCAGCAAGGTATTTTTATATTTTTGGTTTAATAGATCTGAAAATAAAAGAAAAGGAAAATAGATCGCAAAAGCAAATATAATGAAGAAGAGACCCGGGGGCCGTAGGTTTCACTAGTGGCTTCTCTCGAGAAAATAGCAAACGGTGGGTGAACAAATTACTGTTGGGCAATTGATAGAACTTCAAATAATCATGATGATATCCAGGCAATGATCATTATATAGGCATCACGTCCAAGATTAGTAGACCAACTCCTGCCTGCATCTACTACTATTACTCTACACATCAACCGCTATCCAGCATGCATCTAGTGTATTAAGTTGATGGAGAAACAGAGTAATGCAATAAGAACGATGACATGATGTAGATAAGATCTATTTATGTAGAAATAGACCCCATCGTTTTATCCTTAGTAGCAATGATACATACGTGTCGGTTCCCCTTACATCCGGGATCAAGCACCGTAAGATCGAACCCACTACAAAGCACCTCTTCCCATTGCAAGATAAATAGATCAACTTGGCCAAACAAAACCCAAATATCAGAGAAGAACCCTGGAAGCCGTAGCCCAGAACCTTTAGCTTGAGCGGAAGGGGAGGAAACCCCTTTTTTTTGCTCTAAGGTAAGGTCCTTCAAGAACAGCATTGCGGTCGCAACGAAATACGAGGTTATAAGCAATCATGCATATAAGAGATCAAAGAAGACTCAAATAACTTCCATGGATAAAAAGGTAGATCTGATCGTAAACTCAAAGTTCATCGGATCCCAACAAACACACCGCAAAAAGAGTTACATCATATGGATCTCCAAGAGACAATTGTATTGATAATCAAAAGAGAGAGAGGAAGCCATCTAGCTACTAACTACGGACCCGTGGGTCTACAAAAAGAACTACGCACGCATCATCGGAGAGGCACCAATGGAAGTTGTGAACCCCTCCGTGATGGTGTCTATTTGATCTGGCGGTTCTGGACTCTGCGGCGGCTAGAATTGATTTTCGTCGACTCCCCTATGGTTTCTGGAATATTGGAGTATTTATGGAGCAAAGAGGCGGTCCGGGAGGCACCCGAGGTGGGCACAACCCACCAGGGCGCCTGGGCCTCCAGGCGCGCCCTGGTGGGTTGTGCTCCCCTCGGAGCACCCCCCAAGCGCTTCTCCGGCCCACTGGATGTCTTCTGGTCCAGAATCAATCCACAAAAAGTTTCCCTATGTTTGGACTCCGTTTGGTATTGATTTCCTACGATGTAAAAAACATGCAGAAAACAACAACTGGCACTTGGCACTATGTCAATAGGTTAGTACCAAACAATGATATAAAATGACTATAAAATGATTATAAAACATCCAAGAATGATAATATAACATCATGGAACAATAAAAAATTATAGATACGTTGGAGACGTATCGGTTAACCATCAACACTTGATGCTCCTTCTTGATTTCTACCTCCGCGTCCTTAAGCATTGCGAAGAGCTCAGGAATCATTTTATTCATCCCTTGCATAATATAGTTCATCATGAAGCCTTTGTAGCTTGGTGGCAGTGACTGAAGAACTCTGTCAATAACACTATCAACTGGAAGATCAACTCCCAGCTGAGTGAAGTGGTTATGGTACCCAAACATTTTGAGTATGTGTTCACAGACAGAACTGTTCTCCTCCAGCTTGCAACAATAGAACTTGTTGGAGACTTCATATCTCTCAACCGGCCATTTTCTTGAAATATTAACTTCAACTCTTGGAACATCTCATATGCTCCATGACGTTCAAAACGTCTTTGAAGTCCCGGTTCTAAGCCGTAAAGCATGGTGATAACCAACCCACAAGTATAGGGGATCAATTGTAGCCTATTTCGATAAAAATGTTAAGAGTGTCGAACCCAACGAGGAGCTAAAGGTAGAACAAATATTCCCTCAAGTTCTATCGACCATCGATACAACTCTACGCACACTTAACGTTCGCTTTACCTAGAACAAGTATGAAACTAGAAGTACTTTGTAGGTGTTTTTGGATTGGTTTGCAAGATAATAAAGAGCAAGTAAATAAAAAGTAGGGGTTGTTTAGATAAAGACACAACTAAATTAGTTTTAGTGGAGAGCTTTTTGTCACGAGAAAGTTATTTGTCCCTAGGCAATCGATAACTAGACCGGTAATCACTATTGCAATTTTATTTGAGGGAGAGGCATAAGCTAACATACTTTCTCTACTTGGATCATATGCACTTATGATTAGAACTCTAGCAAGCATCTGCAACTACTAAAGATCATTAAGGTAAAACCCAACCATAGCATTAAAGTACCAAGTCCTCTTTATTCCCATACGCAAACAACCTACTTACTCGGGAATATGCTTATGTCACTCACGCCACCCACCATAAGCAAATCATGAACATATTGCAAACCCTACAACGGGAATTCCTCACGCTTGCGCGACATGCAGAGCACCATAGGACATCACCAATAATAAAACATGCAACTCAAACCAATCACGATCATCAATTAACCCATAGGACAAAACGGATCTACTCAAACATCATAGGATAGCCATACATCATTGGGAAATAATATACAGCGTTGAGCACCATGTTTAAGTAGAGATTACAGCTGGTAAAATAGGGGTTACACCGCTGCATAGAGAGGGGGAAAGAGTTGGTGATGATGGCGGTGAAGTTGTTGGTGAAGATTGCGGTGATGATGATGGCCCCCGGTGGCACTCCAGCGCCACCGGAAGCGAGGGGGAGAGCCCCCCTCCTTCTTCTTCTTCCTTGACCTTCTCCCTAGATGGGAGAAGGGTTTCCCCTCTGGTCCTTGGTCTCCATGGCATGGGAGGGGCGAGAGACCCTCCGAGATTGGATCTGTCTCTTTGTCTCTCTCTGTTTCTACGTTCTCTTATTCTGCCCTTTCACCGTTTCTTATATATCCGGAGATCCGTAACTCCGATTGAATTGAAACCTTCGCCAAGATTTTTTTCCCTGAAAATTAGCTTTCTTGCAGCCAAATCAATGCCTCGTGGCCCCCTCGGGCACCGTCTCGCGTTGATTCTTCTTCCCAAATATCACAAATATTCCAAAAATATTCTTCATCTGTTTTTATCCCGTTTGGACTCCGTTTGATATGGGTTTTCTGCGAAACATAAAACATGCAACAAACAGGAACTGGCACTGGGCACTAGATCAATATGTTAGTCCCAAAAATAATATAAAAAGTTGCCAAAAGTATATGAAAGTTGTATAATATTGGCATGGAACAATAAAAAATTATAGATACGATGGAGACGTATCAGCATCCCCAAGCTTAATTCCTGCTCGTCCTCGAGTAGGTAAATGATAAAAAAAAGATAATTTTTGATGTGGAATGCTACCTAGCATAATCTTGATCACATATCTAGTAATGGCATGAATATTAAGACACGGGTGATTCAAAGCAATAGTCTATCATTTGACATTAAGACAATAATACTTCAAGCATACTAATAAAGCAATCATGTCTTTTCAAAATAACATGGCCAAAGAAAGTTATCCCTACAAAATCATATGGTCTTGCTATGCTCCATCTTCACCACACAAAGTATTCAAATCATGCACAACCCCGATGACAAGCCAAGCAATTGTTTCATACTTTTGACGTTCTCAAACCTTTTCGGCTTTCATGCAATACATGAGCGTGAGCCATGGACATAGCACTATAGGTGGAATAGAATATGATGGTGGAGGTTGTGTGGAGAAGACAAAAAGGAAGAAAGTCCCACACCGACGCGGCTAATCAATGGGCTATGGAGATGCCCATCAATTGATGTCAATGTGAGTAGTAGGGATTGCCATGCAACGGATGCACTAAGAGCTATAAGTGTATGAAACTCAAACTGGAAACTAAGTGGGTGTGCATCCAACTTGCTTGCTCATGAATACCTCGGGCATTTGAGGAAGCCCATCATCGGAATATACAAGCCAAGTTCTATAATGAAAATTCCCACTAGTATACGAAAGTGATAACTCAAGAGACTCTCTATATGAAGAACATGGTGCTACTCTGAAGCACAAGTGTGGTAAAAGGATAGTAACATTGCCCCTTCTCTCTTCTTCTCTCATTTTTTTTCTTTTTTTCTTTTTTCTCTTTTGGTGGGCTTCTTTGGCCTCTTTTATTTTTTTGTAAAGTTCGGAGTCTCATCCCGACTTGTGGGGGAATCATAGTCTCCATCATCCTTTCCTCACTGGGGCAATGCTCTAATAATGATGATCATCACACTTTATTTACTTACAACTCAATATTACAACTCGATACTAGAACAAAGATATGACTCTATATGAATGCCTCTGGCGGTGTACCGGGATGTGCAATGATCTAGCATAGCAATGACATCAAAAAACGGACATGCCATGAAAATATCATGCTAGCGATCTTACGATCATGCGAAGCAATATGACAATAAATGCTCAAGTCATGTATATGATGATGATGGAAGTTGCATGGCAATATATCTCGGAATGGCTATGGAAATGCCATGATAGGTAGGTATGGTGGCTGTTTTGAGGAAGATATAAGGAGGTTTATGTGTGATAGAGCGTATCGTATCATGGGGTCTGGATGCACCGGCGAAGTTTGCACCAATTCTCGAGGTGAGAAAGGGCAATGCACAGTACCAAAGAGGCTAGCAATGATGGAAGGGTGAGAGTGCATATAATCCATGGACTCAACATTAGTCATAAAGAACTCACATACTTATTGCAAAAATCTATTAGTCATCAAAACAAAGTACTACGCACATGCTCCTAGGGGGATAAATTGGTAGGAAAAGACCATCACTCGTCCCCGACCGCCACTCATAAGGAAGACAATCAATAAATAATCATGCTTCGACTTCATCACATAACGGTTCACCATATGTGCATGCTACGGGAATCACAAACTTCAACACAAGTATTTCTACAATCCAAAACTACCCACTAGCATGACTCTAATATCACCATCTTTATATCACAAAACTATTGCAAGGAATCAAACATATCATATTCAGTGATCTACAAGTTTTATGTAGGATTTTATGACTAACCATGTGAATGACCAGTTCCTGTCATCTCTCTAAATAGATATAAGTGAGGCAAGAGAGTTTAATTCTTTCTACAAAAGATATGCCCACGCTCTAACAAATATAAGTGAAGCAAAATAGCATTCTACAAATGGCGGTTTTCTATGTGAAGAGAAACAGCAATCCAAACTTCAAATGATATAAGTGAAGCACATGAAGCATTCTATAAAGCCATACTCAAAAGATATAAGTGAAGTGCAATGAGCATTCTATAAATCAACCAAGGACTATATCATACCAGCATGGTGCATAAAAGAAAAGTGGAAACTAAATGCAAAAGACGCTCCAAGATTTGCACATATCGCATGAACGAAACGAATCTGAAAACATACCAATACTTGTTGAAAGAAAGATGGGATGCCTTCTGGGGCATCCCCAAGCTTAGACGGTTGAGTCTCCTTGAATATTTACTTGGGGTGCCTTGGGCATCCCCAAGCTTGAGCTCTTGCCTCTCTTCCTTCTCCTCATATCGAGACCTCCTCGATCTTCGAACACTTCATCCACACAAAACTCAACAGAAATCTCGGTAAGATCCGTTAGTATAATAAAGAAAATCACTACTGTGACACTGTTGCAAACCAATTCATATTTTGATTTTGCATTGCAGCTACTGTAATGTAACTTTTCCATGGCTTAATCCACTGATATAAATTGATAGTTTCATCAAAACAAGCAAACTATGCATCAAAAACAGAATCTGTTTTAAACAGGATAGTCTGTAATAATCTGAACATTCACCATACTTCTGGTATTCAAAACATCCTGCCAAAATTAGGAAAAATAAAAAATTTGTATATAGAGACAGTGCAAAAAGTTTCAGAACCATTTGACGTTCCAATAAAAAATGTAAAATCGCGCACTACAGCCAAAGTTTCTGTCCTGCACCGCACAAACCAACAAGCAATGTAATGTGGCGACCGATTTCTCCGGGTGTTAATCCCAGAAAAAAAATGGCCCTTGTGCTTACCAGCCCCAGGATAACTGTTCGCTGATAAGGCACTAACTTGATACAGAAAATCCAAGCAAAATACAATTTATGTAGTACAAGACCATTCTGGCCTGTGAGTACAACAAAAGGTTTCTAAAGGTTGATGGCGGAAGCGGGTTATGAAACATCCTCGTCTATGGGATTCCATTTCCCACGGGAACAGCTGACCAGGTTAACTCCTATCTTCGCGTAGCTGCTATCACCGTTGCTTAGGTTCTGGGACTGTCATCGCGACGCTCCTCTCCAAGCAAGAAATCTGGCCAAGACAATAGCCAGGGACAAGCCAGTGAGTACTTTGAATGTACTCGCAAACATAATGAACACAGGCATAATTTAACAATGATGTACTGAAAATGTATTATGCTGATGACGTCAGTCACAAAAGATAAATAAACTCTGATGCGTGTAAGCATGTTATTTGAGAAGGTGCAATAATATGGTATTATTAAAATCATGAAATAAATAACAAAAAGGGCTTCAAAAGAAATGCCACAGTCGGGCGTCTGAGTGAAACCGCATAAAGGGCTTTAAAAGAAATGCCACAACAAGGCGTCGAGCGACACCGCATAAAGGGCTTATAAATAAACAAGAGCAATGTCATAGCGGTGCGTCTGAGCGACACCACATAAAGGGCTTATAAATAAACAAGAACAATGTCATAATCGAGGCCCGAGCGACACCACATAAAGGGCTTATAAATAAACAAGAACAATACCGCAGTCGGGCGTCTGAGCGACACCACATAAAGGGCTTATAAATAAACACAGTGAATATTCAGGAGGTAGAACCATCCCAGGGATATTCGATAATACCTATAATATCACGGGTTAGTCGATAATAATAATAATAATCATCATAATTATCACAATACACAAGTTGTAATTTCGGTTAACAGTTTAACAGTTTCACAGCTTCACCTCCGGAGACCGACACTAAGACCGACACTTGACCCATCCCAGACTGTAATCCTTAACCATGGACACGGCTATTCGAATAGGTTTAATCTCTGCAGAGGGTGTACTCTTTACCCACGAGTAACGGATTCCTTTAGTCCATCGGGCCTAATTCCGCTTCACGGTCGTTTTTTTGAAAACACACCTAACTTGCACACACCAGCTTAACTCACATGTGTCTGGAATCACCCACGACACCAGTTAAGCAAAACTTTAAGTGGGGAGGCTACAACCTCGACGTAACACGGGATCACAAGATTTATACCGCACAAGAATCGGGGAGCTACCCCTTCGGCTACAAACCAAACACCCATGCTCCGGACCCGTGGCATGACTACCGGATGCCTCCAAAGATCTTCCACCACGGCCTCTTTGTACGGTGTGTGCTAGGAAAGGGTTGACAACTTCATCGAACCGTACCCTACTTGGTGTAGAGACAGTGGTAGTACGAAGCAAGTATGGGGTTACGGCACAAGACTCGATCTACGGTCGACTCGGAGGTTGTAATATTTCCTGCATGATTAGCATAACAATGCATATATCTCAAACAACAGATGGAAACATCACGCGACATCCCCTCATGTCATACCGGTCACGACCGTCTCGACGGAGGACTAGGGCAAGCCCGTGTCTACCCAAGACAGAGGCCTTCCGTCTTTCCTTCCAAAGATGCATGAAAGACGTATGACGGTGATTTCCATCACAAATCATGTCAACTTCATTAGCATAAACTCATTAATATGCACCCATAAATAGGATCACATCCTCACATAAAATGACGCATGTATATGTCGGGTGGTGTTGCCACCGTATATGCAACACACACAAAAATTCACCAGTGTTCAGAATGCTTGCCTTCAGGTCATGGGAAAAAGGGGTGCATCTAAAACATCTTGAAATCTTTAAAAATCCTATTTAAAAGAATATATATGAATTAACACACAAAATAAAAACAACACAAAAGTTGTTTTGAAAATTCTTCAAATAAATCTTAAAATAAACTAGACAATATTTGAGAGAGGTAGCAAAAAGAATCAATTCATTTGGAGTTGTATTTAAAAAGTTATAGGATACCAAAGTTCTGGTCAAACTGAGTTTAAAAATAAAGCGTAAAACAGAAAAACGGTTCGATTAATTTCAGACACGCCGAAAACGTAGTCTGAAATACGCTTCCACTTACTCCGCGTGGACCGTGCATGGTCACCGGCAGTGGGTCCTAGGTGGCCCACTAGTCGAGTTTGACTAGTCCGCCTTCCTTCTTCTCCTCTCTGTCCCGGCGGAGGCGGGATTCAACTGTCAGCCGCAAACGGCGGGTCCTTGAGGGAAGCTGAGGGCGGAGATGGATCCGCGGGTTGAGGGTGATCCTACTGGTGGTCGCTGGGTCAGCGGGGGCGGCGTGAGCTGCCGGCGGCGAGCTTCGCGGCGGAGGAAAGGTTCGGGGGCGAAGTGGTTTTGGGGCGGCGGTGGTTCCCGATCGAAATGGAGTAGGGGGATGTGATCACGGGAGGAAGGGAAGGTTCCTGGTGGAGAGAGTGGAGAGGGGGAGGCCTTGGTTGTGCCGGAATGGCCTGGTTAGTGGCGGCGGCTGGAGTTGCCGGAGAGGTTGAAGATGACCTGCTCCCCTCCAATTGGCGGCTAAGGGGGCACGAGTGGGATGGTGTGAGGCTACCTGCGTCTTGGGATTGAGCTCGTGGTCTCCTTATATAGTGTGGCTAGGTTGGTCCGAGGCGGCCGGCGATAAGGACGACGGTGAACCGACGTTCTGTAGCAGCAGGGGGACATGGCGACGACGGGAGCTAGCCGACGAGCGAGGGGATGAGCTTGCGCTGTT
The DNA here is from genome assembly GCA_021605145.1 of Aegilops bicornis. Classification (NCBI taxonomy): domain Eukaryota; kingdom Viridiplantae; phylum Streptophyta; class Magnoliopsida; order Poales; family Poaceae; genus Aegilops; species Aegilops bicornis. The sequence continues at coordinate 613,517,358 of CM038672.1, read as the reverse complement.
CACAGGGGTAGGTGGCGAGCCGGGATGGCTTTGGCGGCGCCGACACGGTCGGGGCCTGCTAGCGGCCGGCAGCTAGCCGCCACGGCCATCCTAGCGGTGGCGCTGTGGGGTGCCAGGTTGGTCGGGGTGGCGTGGCGGTGCAAGGGCACACGGCGTGCTGGCTGGGGCTGGATTTTGAGTGCGGGGCGTGACGCGGCGGCTCGGTTGCATGTGGGTGCCAAATGCACGCTCTGGGCGCGCCCAGAGCACGCCCGGGATGTGCTCGACGAAAAGCCAGGGCAGCCTAGAGAGTTCCAAACCACAAGGGAGTTAGCGAAGGGGTTATGGGCTAGGCAAAACCTTAGGACATGTGGGTAGGTCAGGAGCTCAAGTTCACAATGTAAACTTGAAATCATGCCAAATCTGGTTGTGCACATGGGTGTTTGACAAAATGCCAAAGGCACCTAGGTAGCTCTTGGAGTGGCCAAATTCTCCAGATCAGTGTCTCTATGGATGAATGAGAGGGTGGTGAAGTTAGTTTGCAAAAAGGAGAAACTTGCTAGTGCAAGTTTTGCAAAACTACACTTCTGGACAGTGAGTAATGGCATCATTACAAGGACCAAAAGTGTTCCAAATAGAGCATGCTCCTGGACTTAGGGTTTTTGCAGGGTTGACTACAAGCATGAGAAAACACAAGGTCATTAGAGCAAGAAATAACAGAGTTGCAGTAGAAAACACAAGTCTGGTCCAGAATGAAAAAGAGGTTGTTGCACTCAAATTTTCCTAAGAACATCACTATGTTTTTCCATAAAGTTGAATGGCATGCTACTACTGACATCCCATAATTTTGGTGGATACTCTAGGAGAAATTTAATTAAGCTATAGTGCAAAAGTGTCCACTGGACCAGATTTGAAAAACAGGTGTAACGCTCAAAATAAGCAATGAAATAGTTTTATTATTACCCAAAAGTGATCTAGGGGCATCACTTGACATCTCCAAATTTTGGTTGGAATATTAGTTAAAGTTATCAACTGGTTGAAGTACAAACAGAGCTCAAAACAATTTAAAACAAGCCATTTTAATGATTATAGCTCAGGGTGAAATAATTTAATAAACAAATCCACTGATTAAGAAAATGTTATAATGAGATGGCAAGGAAGTCCAATACACTTTTGGAAAGCTTCACTTGGGAAAAAGATAAAACTCCTTAACAATAAAAGAAGAGTTCTGAAAATCCACAGAAATAAAAATTTTAAAACTCCTGGCAAAAATTTTAATATCAAAAACTTGGCCAGAAAATTTGGGGTGTTACAACTACCACCCCTTAAGAAAAATCTCGACCTCGAGATTTGCTGAGAGTTAAAATTAAATGAATAAGAATTAAAACGAAAGCGGCCATAGTGAGAGCAATAAGTGATGCAAAAATACAGTGTGGGATACTGGCGCGGTATGGGGGAAAATCCACGGTTGTGGAGGGAAAACTAGCGATTTCTACACTGGACAAAAATTTAGAACAAACTCTAAATCTCAAAATACGCTGGTCGCACCCGAGAGCACAGTGCTCTCTCTGGCTGACTGGTGGACCCGGGCCCACGGTCAGCCTCTTCTCCTTCCTCCAGCTCTCTTCTTCCTCTCTCCCGCGCGCTCTCCCGCGCTTTCTCCACCGGCGATGCCTAGCGCGTAGGGCACCTAGGCCGCATCATGGCAGGCGCGCGTGCTAGCTGCCGGTGCAGCATGCACTCACCTCGCGGGCCGGTCTGCTGTTGGCCTTTGCCATGATTCGCCTCCGAACACCAGCGGTCGGGCGACGAGCGGCGCTGGTGAACCTCGCCCACCGTACACCGAGCTCGGGCTTATAAAACGACCGCGGCGTCCTCCTCTTCTTCCTCACACCTGGCCTCGCTCCTTCTTCTCCTCTATTTCCATTTGCCGGAGCTCGAGACGAGGCGCTAATGGCGGAGGTGGTGCCGGACTGGTACGTGATCCTGTTGTGCGGAGGTGGCGGCAGTCTTTGGGGCTCTCGGTGCTCCTGTGCGCGATGATCCTCGACGATCGTCGCGATGCCGCTGCTCGGTTGCTGGCTCTCCGCGGTGGCGGTGACCATGATGAGTAGGTGGGGTGTGCCGGGTGTTAACTGTTGTTGGGAAGTGCTTAGCTAGACGCAACACGGTTGCAACATTTTGCAAGCAGTGTATGTGTTCGTGTAATTGTGGTGGTGAGTCTGTTGCCTTGGGGCTGTGTGAAATAATTAATCTATGCCGTGAGAAAATATACGATGCGGCAACTCAGGGAAAAGAAATCTCACCCGTGATTTCTCGCGAGAGAAAAATCGTAATACATTAGAGTCAAACCGCGATGTAGCTGCTTACATTAATGATATACTCATTGCGAAACTCGTGGTACTAAGCATAAGTTACAACACATAAATAAAAGTTGCGATAATAAAAACAGCGGTGCATCTAAATTGAAAATGGTAACTGGACGGGGTCCTGAGAAAATGTCTCTGGTACGGGGATACACTCTTCTTCTATCGGAGGAAGTGGGTTGACCAGTCGATGAATGTGTCTCTCCTGGTCGGGCCTCAGTGATCTGCCGATGGCGATCTGAGGATTTAAATCCGCGAGGGTTTGCAAATAACCCATCACATGTTGGGTCAGACGTTCTTGAGCGATGACGTACTGGACAAGGTTGGCCAAGACTGGGTCTCTCTCAATACGTCCACCTGGAAAAGATGTTACTCCCCCGGGTGCTGCCCGGCTCGGAAAATAATAATACCCTCGTTCGCTGGCATAGGGTACCGCAAATCGAAGGCGAGCAAGCACTTCATACACAGCAGCTTCTACGGCCATGTGCAGGGTTGGCATAGATTTCCCCATGGAGACTTCTGTGGGGTCTTGGTTTGGGTTTACGGGCGGGATGTGCACGGCTGCCCAATATCTCGAGGTGGAAGGGGTGATCCTCGATTTGAACAGCTCGTACTGGGGTGGCAGGGTAGCGCCCATGGTACTGCAGGTAAAATCCCACAATATCTTGACAAAACTACCTGGGGTAGCATCTGGAGTCCTCAGATAAATACTAGGGCTCGGCATGGCAAGAAATGGTTGTTAGGATGGTGCGCAAGGTGAGGGGTGCTTGGCAAGGTCACTCGGTGGCCCTTTTTATAGCACCGGGACTGGGTCATTTACCGTGGTAAAAGTAAAGAATCGGCCGGCTCAGTACGGGGTCAACCACAGATACACACATCTCACTAAAGTGATGTATCACTATGGGGGTTGTCGGGGCGGTTTTTGGTGGTTGCGCCAAGGATAGAGAAAACGCACTGCATGCCAATACATCCATGCAAGTCTACTGTATAAAACAGATGCATGATGCCAGGCTGCGCTAAACTTACGGAATCACGTAATTACAAAGCGAGGATACACCTGGGACTCGCCACTACTCGAAAGTGACTCAGTCTACTTCGTTTACATCCAAGCGGGCGTCCCTTGTGGATGTCGAGGCTTCACCACGGTTCTCACCGTCGGAATTTCTTTGGAGAGGGTCGAGGGGCTGCAGGCTCGGGGTAGTGATGATGACCATCGCGGGATTGTTGATCACAACCCCGTTGGAGTGTGCTCCCGTGAGGCGGCGACACTTCTGGGTCATCAAAGCACCTTGGCTGACGGCTGGGGCTGACCTCTGGGTCTCGATCGGTTGTCCAAACAGCACGACTGGGTTGTCGGCGTTGGGCTCGATCTCCTCTCTTGCTGGGGTTCGATGAACCAGCTCTCCACGAGCTGCGATCAGATCAAGGGTGATTTGATCGAATAGGTCCTCCAGTGCACTTACATAGCGCACTAGGTGCAGCAATGCGGGGTCCGTCTCATGATCACCGTTGGCAACTTGGGGTGGTCTACCATACCCTTCACGCCTGGGGTAGTAGTGGAACGAGCGACAGTTAACTCTGGGCGACGGGTGCCTGAGATGAACTACAGCCTCTCGAGCAGCTAGTTGGATGGCTTGTGGCTCAAAGGAAGTTGTTCTTCCGGTGAACTCAGAGGCGCTGGGTGCTGCACTTCAAGGAAATGTGCCCTAGAGGCAATAATAAAGTTATTATTTATTTCCTTATATCATGATAAATGTTTATTGTTCATGCTAGAAATGTATTAACCGGAAACATAATACATGTGTGAATACATAGACAAACGGAGTGTCACTAGTATGCCTCTACTAGACTAGCTTGTTAATCAAAGATGGTTAAGTTTCGACCATAGACAAAGGAGTTGTCATTTGATTAACAAGGTCACATCATTGGTTGAATGATCTGATTGACATGACCCATTCCATTAGCTTAGCACCCGATCGTTTAGTATGTTGTTATTGCTTTTATCCATGACTTATACATGTTCCTGTAACTATGAGATTATGCAACTCCCGTTTGCCGGAGGAACACTTTGGGTACTACCAAACGTCACAACGTGAATCGGGTGATTATAAAGGAGTATTACAAGTGTCTCCAAAGGCGGATGTTGGGTTGGCGTATTTCGAGATTAGGATTTGTCACTCCGATTGTCGGAGAGGTATCTGGGCCATCTCGGTAATGCACATCACTATAAGCCTTGCAAGCAATGTAGCTAATGAGTTAGTTACGGAATGATGCATTACGGAACGAGTAAAGAGACTTGCCAAGAATTGAGATTGAACTAGGTATTGGATACCGACGATCGAATCTCGGGCAAGTAACATACCGATGACAAAGGGAACAACGTATGTTGTTATGCGGTCTGACCGATAAAGATCTTCGTAGAAAATGTAGGAACCAATATGGGCATCCAGGTCCCGCTTATTGGTTATTGACCGGAGATGTATCTCGGTCATATCTACATTGTTCTCGAACCGTAGGGTCCGCACGCTTAAGGTTTCGATGACGGTTATATTATGAGTTTGTGTATTTTGATGTACCGAAGGAGTTCGAGTCCCGGATGTGATCACGGACATGACGAGGAGTCTCGAAATGATCGAGACATAAAGATTGATATATTGGACGGCTATATTCGGATTCGGAAGGTTCCGAAGTTTCCGGAGAAAACCGGAGTGCCGGAGGGGTTACCGGAACACCCCGGGAAGTAATGGGCCTTATTGGGCCAAGAGGGAGAGAGAGGGCTGCGCCCAGAGGTGGCGCCCGCCCCCATGGGGAGTCCGAATTGGACAAGGAGGGGGCGCGCCCTTTCCCTCTTCCTCTCCCTCTCTTTCCTTCCCCCTTCCTCCTTCCTAGTTGGACTAGGAAAGGGGAGTCCTACTCCCACTAGGAGGAGGACTCCCCCCTTCCCTTGGCGCACCTCCTAGGGCCGGCCGGCCCTCCCCCTTGCTCCTTTATATACGGGGGCAGGGGGGCACCCCATGAAAAACAAGTTGATCCTTGAGATCGTTCCTTAGCCGTGTGTGGTGCCCCCCTCCACCATATTCCACCTCGGTCAAATCATAGCAGTGCTTAGGCGAAGCCCTGCGTTGGTAGAACATCAAGATCGTCACCACGCCCGTCGTCTTGACGGAACTCTCTCTCCCGAGCTTTGCTGGATCGGAGCCCGAGGAGCGCCACCGAGCTGTATGCGTGTGCCAAGAACTCGGAGGTGCCGGAGTAACGGTGCTTGGATCGGTTGGATCGCGAGGAGAACGTCGACTACTTCCTCTATGTTGTGATTGCTTCCGCTTCGGTCTCACGAGGGTGCGTAGACAACACTCTCCCCTCTCGTTGCTATGCATCACCATGATCTTGCATGTGCGTAGGAAATTTTTGAAATTACTACGTTCCCCAACAAAGTGGCATCCGAGCCTAGGTTTTTATGGTTTGATGTTTTGCACGAGTAGAACACAAGTGAGTTGTGGGCGATACAAGTCATACCGCCTACCAAAGATGTCATACTTTGGTTCAGCGGTATTGTGAGATGAAGCGGCCCGGACCGACATTACGCCAGACGCTTCGCGAGACTGGTTTCACCGTTACGAGCACTTTCGTGCTTAAAGGTGGCTGGCGGGTGTCATCTCTCACTTTAGTTGAACTGAAAGGCTACGCCGGTCCTTGAGAAGGTTAAAAGGGGAGTCTATTTGACGAAGTATCGTTGTGGTCTTGATGCGTAGGTGAGATTGGTTCTTGCTTAAGCCCGTAGCAGCCACGTAAAATTTGCAACAACAAAGTAGAGGACGTCTAACTTGTTTTTGCGGGGCATGTTGTGATGTGATATGGTCAAGACGTGATGCTATATTTTATTGTATGAGATGATCATGTTTTGTAACCGGTTATCGGCAATCGGCAGGAGCCATATGGTTGTCGCTTTATTGTATGAAATGCAAACGCCCTGTAATTGCTTACTTTATCACTAAGCGGTAGCGATAGTCGTAGAAGAAATAGATGGCGTAACGACAACGATGCTACGATGGAGATCAAGGTGTCGCGCCGGTGACGATGGTGATCACGACGGTGCTTCGGAGATGGAGATCACAAGCACAAGATGATGATGGCCATATCATATCACTTATATTGATTGCATGTGATGTTTATCCTTTATGCATATTATTTTGCTTGGTTGACGGTAGCATTTTAAGATGATCTCTCACCTAAATTATCAAGTAGTGTTCTCCCGAGTATGCACCGTTGCCAAAGTTAAATGCGTCTTGAGACACCACGTGATGATCGGGTGTGATAAGCTCTACGTCCATCTACAACGGGTGCAAGCCAGTTTTGCACACGCAGAATACTCGAGGTTATACTTGACGAGCCTAGCATATGCAGATATGGCCTCGGAACACGGAGACCGAAAGGTCGGCGTGAATCATATAGTAGATATGATCAACATAAGATGTTCACCATTGAAAACTACTCCATCTCACATGATGATCGGTTATGGTTTAGTTGATTTGGATCACGTGATCACTTAGATGACTAGAGAGATGTCTGCCTAAGTGGGAGTTCTTAAGTAATATGATTAATTGAACTTAAATTTATCATGAACTTAGTACCGATAGTATCTTGCTTGTCTATGTCTGCTTATAGATAGATGGCTCGTCTTTGTTGTTCCGTTGAATTTTAATGCGTTCCTTGAGAAAGCAAAGTTCAAAGATGATGGTAGCAATTACACGGACTGGGTCCGTAACTTTGAGGATTATCCTCATTGCTGCCTGAGAAGAGTTACGCCCCTGGATGCACCGCTAGGTGCCGTGCCCGCCGCCGATGTAACCGACGACGTTAAGAACGTCTGGCGGAGCAAAGCTGATGACTACTCTATAGTTCAAGGTACCATGCTTTACGGCTTAGAACCGGGTCTTCAACGACGTTTTGAAAGTCATGGAGCATATGAGATGTTCCAGGAGTTGAAGTTGATATTTCAAATGTAATGCCCGGATTGAGAGATATGAAGTCTCCAATAAGTTCTATAGCTGCAAGATGGAGGAGAATGGAGTCTGCAAGAGCACATACTCGTAATGTCCGGGTATTACAATCACTTGACTCAACCGGGAGTTGATCTTCCGGATGATTGTGTCATTGATGTAATTCTTCAATCACCGTCACCAAGCTACAAAGGCTTCGTGATGAACTATAATATGCAAGGGTTAGTAAAAACTATGCTCGAGCTCTTCGCAATGTCAAGGTCATGGAGGTAGAAATCAAGAAGGAGCATCAAGTGTTGATGGTCAATAAGACCACTAGTTTCAAGAAGAAAGGCAAAGGGAAGAAGAAGGGGAACTTCAAGAAGAACAGCAAACAAGTTGTGCTCAGAGAAGAAACCCAAGTCTGGACCTAAACCTGAAATCGAGTGCTTCTCGCAAGCGCATCGTCACCTGGAAGCGGAACTGCCCCAAGTATTTGGCGGATAAGAAGGATGGCAAGGTGAACAAAGGTATATGTGATATACATGTTATTGATGTGTACCTTACTAGAGCTCACAAGAGCACACAGGTATTTGATCTTTGGTTACATTGCTAATATTTGCAACTCGAAACAGGGACTACGGATTAAGCGAACACTGGCAAAGGACGAGGTGACGATGCGCGTGGGAAATGGTTCCAAAGTCGATGTGATCGCGGTCGGCACGCTACCTCTACATCTACCTTCGGGATTAATTTTAGACCTAAATAATTGTTATTTGGTGCCGCGTTGAGCATGAACATTATATCCGGATCTTGTTTGATGCGAGACGGTTATTCATTTAAATCGAGAATAATGGTTGTTCTATTTATATGAATAATATCTTTTATGGTCATGCACCCTTGACGAGTGGTCTATTTTTAATGAATCTCGATAGTAGTGATACACATATTCATAATGTTGAAACCAAAAGATGCAGAGTTGATAATGATGGTGCAACTTATTTGTGGCAATCGCCGTTTAGGTCATATCGGTATAAAGCGCATGAAGAAACTCCATCTTGATGGACTTTTGGAGTCACTTGATTATGAATCACTTGGCACTTGCGAACCGTGCCTCATGGGCAAGATGACTAAAACCCCGTTCTCGGTACTATGGAGAGAGCAATGATTTGTTGGAAATCATACATACGGATGTATGTGGTCCAATGAATGTTGAGGCTCGTGGCGGATATCGTTATTTTCTCACCTTCACAGATGATTTAAGCGGATATGCGTATATCTACTTGATGAAACATAAGTCTGAAACATTTGAAAAGTTCAAAGAATTTCAGAGTGAAGTTGAAAATCATCGTAATAAGAAAATAAAGTTTCTACGATCTGATCGTGGAGGCGAATATTTGAGTTACGAGTTTGGTCTACATTTGAAACAATGCGGAATAGTTTCGCAACTCACGCCACCCGGAACACCACAGCGCAATGGTGTGTCCGAACATCGTAATCACACTTTACTAGATTTGCTGCGATCTATGATGTCTCTTACAGATTTACCGCTATCGTTTTGGGGTTATGCTCTTGAGACGGCCGCATTCACGCTGAATAGAACACCGTCAAAATCCGTTGAGACGACACCTTATGAACTATGGTTTAGCAAGAAACCAAAGTCGTTCTTAAAGTTTGGGGATGCGATGCTTATGTGAAAAAGCTTCAACCTGATAAGCTCGAACCTAAATCGGAGAAATGTGTCTTCATAGGATACCCAAAGGAGATAGTTGGGTACACCTTCTATCACAGATCCGAAGGCAAGACATTTGTTGCTAAGAATGGATCCTTTCTAGAGAAGGAGTTTCTCTCGAAAGAAGTGAGTGGGAGGAAAGTAGAACTTGAAAGTAGTTTATCACAGAAACCGGTTTCTGCGACATCTACACCAAATAGTGAGGAAGTTGATGATGTTGATCATGAAACTTCAGATCAAGTTACTACAGAACCTCGTAGATCAACCAGAGTAAGATCCACACCAGAGTGGTACGGTAATCCTGTTCTGGAAGTCATGCTACTAGATCATGATGAACCTACGAACTATGAAGAAGCGATGGTGAGCCCAGATTCCGCAAAATGGCTTGAGGCCATGAAATCTGAGATGGGATCCATGTATGAAAACAAAGTGTGGACTTTGATTGACTTGCCCGAGGGTCGGCAAGCAATAGAAAACAAGTGGATCTTCAAGAAGAAGACCGACGCCGACGGTAATATTATCGTTTCATTAAAGCTCGACTTGTCGCAAAGGGGTTTCGACAAGTTCAAGGGATTGACTACGATGAGACCTTCTCACCAGAGCGATGCTTAAGTCCGTCTCAATCATGTTAGCAATTGCCGCATTTTATGATTATGAAATTTGGCAAATGGATGTAAAGACTGCATTCTTGAATGGTTTTACGGAAGAAGAGTTGTATATGATGCAACCGTAAGGTTTTATCGATCCAAAGGGAGCTAACAAAGTGTGCAAGCTCCAAATGATCCATTTATGGACTGGTGCAAGCATCTCGAGTTGGAATAAACGCTTTGATAGTGTGATCAAAACATTTGGGTTTATACAGGACTTTTGGAGAAGCCTGTATTTACAAGAAAGTGAGTGGGAGCTCAGAAGCATTTCTAATATTATATGTAGATGACATATTACCGATCGGAAATGATATAGAATTTCTGGATAGCATAAAGGGATACTTGAACAAGAGTTTTTCGATGAAAGACCTCGGTGAAGCTGCTTACATATTAGGCATAAAAATCTATAGAGATAGATCAAGACGCTTAATTGGACTTTCACAAAGCACATACCTTGACAAGATTTTGAAGAAGTTCAAAATGGATCAAGCAAAGAAAGGTTCTTGCCTGTATTGCAAGGTATGAAGTTGAGTAAGACTCAATGCCCGACCACCGCAGAAGATAGAGAGAAAATGAAAGATGTTCCCTATGCCTCAGCCATAGGCTCTATCATGTATGCAATGTTGTGTACCAGACCTGATGTGTGCCTTGCTATAAGCTTAGCAGGGAGGTACCAGAGTGATCCAGGAGTGGATCACTGGACAGCGGTCAAGAACATCCTGAAGTACCTAAAAAGGACTAAGGATATGTTTCTCGTATATGGAGGTGACAAAGAGCTCATCGTAAACGGTTACGTTGATGCAAGCTTTGACACTGATCCGGACGATTCTAAATCGCAAACCGGATACGTATTTACACTAAACGGAGGAGCTGTCAGTTGGTGCAGCTCTAAACAAAGCGTCGTAGCGGGATCTACATGTGAAGCGGAATACATAGCAGCTTCGGAAGCAGCTAATGAAGGAGTCTGGATGAAGGAGTTCATATCCGATCTAGGTGTCATACCTAGTGCATCGGGACCAATGAAAATCTTTTGTGACAATATCGAGCAATTGCCTTGGCGAAGGAATCCAGATTTCACAAGAGAACAAAACACATCAAGAGACGCTTCAATTCCATCCGGACTTAGTCCGTGGGAGACATAGAGATTTGCAAGATACATACGGATCTGAATGTAGCGCACCGTTGACTAAGCCTCTTCCACGAGCAAAACATGATCAACACCAAGACTCCATGGGTGTTAGAATCATTCTTGTGTAATCTAGATTATTGACTCTAGTGCAAGTTGGAGAATTAATGATATGTGCCCTAGAGGAAATAATAAAGTTATTATTTATTTCCTTATATCATGATAAATGTTTATTGTTCATGCTAGAAATGTATTAACCGGAAACATAATACATGTGTGAATACATAGACAAACGGAGTGTCACTAGTATGCCTCTACTAGACTAGCTTGTTAATCAAAGATGGTTAAGTTTCGACCATAGACAAAGGAGTTGTCATTTGATTAACAAGGTCACATCATTGGTTGAATGATCTGATTGACATGACCCATTCCATTAGCTTAGCACCCGCTCGCTCAGCATGTTGCTACTGCGATTATCCACCACTCATACATCTGCCTAGAACTACGAGATTATGCAACTCCCGTTTGCCGGAGGAACCCTTTGGGTACTACCAAACGTCACACCGTAATTGGGTGATTATAAAGGAGTATTACAAGTGTCTCCAAAGGCGTATGTTGGGTTGGCGTATTTCGAGATTAGGATTTGTCACTCCGATTGTCGGAGAGGTATCTCTGGGCCATCTCGGTAATGCACATCACTATAAGCCTTGCAAGCAATGTAGCTAATGAGTTAGTTGCGGAATGATGCATTACGGAACGAGTAAAGAGACTTGCCAAGAATTTAGATTGAACTAGGTATTGGATACCGACGATCGAATCTCGGGCAAGTAACATACCGATGACAAAGGGAACAACGTATGTTGTTATACGGTCTGACCGATAAAGATCTTCGTAGAAAATGTAGGAACCAATATGGGCATCCAGGTCCCGCTATTGGTTATTGACCAGAGATGTATCTCGGTCATGTCTACATTGTTCTCGAACCGTAGGGTCCGCACGCTTAAGGTTTCAAGGACGGTTATATTATGAGTTTGTGTATTTTGATGTACCGAAGGAGTTGAGTCCCGGATGTGATCACGGACATGACGAGGAGTCTCGAAATGATCGAGACATAAAGATTGATATATTGGACGGCTATATTCGGATTCCGGAAAGGTTCCGGAAGTTTCGGAGAAACCGGAGTGCCGAGGGGTTACCGGAACACCCCGGGAAGTAATGGGCCTTATTGGGCCAAGAGGGGAGAGAGAGGGCTGCGCCAGAGGTGGCGCGCCCCCCATGGGGAGTCCGACTGGACAAGGAGGGGGCGCGCCCCTTCCCTCTTCCTCTCCCTCTCTTTCCTTCCCCTTCCTCCTTCCTAGTTGGACTAGGAAAGGGAGTCCTACTCCCACTAGGAGGAGGACTCCCCCTTCCCTTGGCGCACCTCCTGGGGCCGGCCGGCCCTCCCCTTGCTCCTTTATATCACGGGGCAGGGGGCACCCCATGAAAACAAGTTGATCCTTGAGATCGTTCCTTAGCCGTGTGTGGTGCCCCTCCACCATATTCCACCTCGGTCAAATCATAGCAGTGCTTAGGCGAAGCCTGCGTTGGTAGAACATCAAGATCGTCCACCACGCCGTCGTCTTGTGGAACTCTCTCTCCCGGAGCTTTGCTGGATCGGAGCCCGAGGAGCGCCACCGAGCTGTACGTGTGCCAAGAACTTCGGAGGTGCCGGAGTAACGGTGCTTGGATCGGTTGGATCATGAGGAGAACGTCGACTACTTCCTCTACGCCAGATTGCTTCCACTTCGGTCTACGAGGGTACGTAGACAACACTCTCCCCTCTCGTTGCTATGCATCACCATGATCTTGCGTGTGCGTAGGAAAATTTTTGAAATTACTACGTTCCCCAACAACCCCTACCGTAGATATGTACAGTGGCCCAGAATTGACGGCTCTCACCACTTATGGGTCCTTGGTACACAACATATTCGGGTGGCTTTTCTAACGCATAGGCACGACGGGTAAGATTTGCGAGTATGGTCACAAAACCTCCAAGGTTGGTTGCTGTAGTCTCATGGTGCACTACGGGACCAGGCATTGTGGCTCGGTGTTGGGGTAGCGGCCTTTGGGCTGGGTTGAGGCGAAGCGTGTCCTTTTTATAGAAAAAGAGGATTCGGAGTCTTCCTTCGCACGCTTGCGAATGAGACACCTTTGGTGCTGGTCACTGGTGTGTGATAGATGGGCTAGGTTGATAGGTTGGGCACCGACTGCCAAAAGCGTCAGGTCACTGTGTGGCTATCTTGTGCGAGAAGCTTGGCTGAAGTCTTGGTTACGGCTCGGTGGGTTATTTGCCTAACTTTATTGACCTGGCTAAGATAGGATTAGCCAATGGTCAGCCTAGCTCTGATACCAAGTCTGTGGCGACCGATTTCTCCGGGTGTTAATCCCCGAAAAAAATGGCCCTTGTGCTTACCAGCCCCAGGATAACTGCTAGCTGATAAGGCACTAACTTGATACAGAAAATCCAACCAAAATACAATTTATGTAGTACAAGACAATTCTGGCCTGTGAGTACAACAAAAGGTTTCTAAAGGTTGATGGCGGAAGCGGGTTATGAAACATCCTCGTCTATGGGATTCCATTTCCCACGGGAACAGCTGACCAGGTTAACTTCTATCTTCGCGTAGCTGCTATCACCGTTGCTTAGGTTCTGGGACTGTCATCGTGACGCTCCTCTCCAAGCAAGAAATCTGGCCAAGACAATAGCCAGGGACAAGCCAGTGAGTACTTTGAATGTACTCGCAAACATAATGAACATAGGCATAATTTAACAATGATGTACTGAAAATGTACTATGCTCATGACGCTACCACAAAAGATAAATAAACTCGATGCGTGCAAGCATGTTATTTGAGAAGGTGCAATAATATGGTAATATTAAAATCATGAAATAAATAACAAAAAGGGCTTCAAAAGAAATGCCACAGTCGGGCGTCTGAGCGACACCGCATAAAGGGCTTTAAAAGAAATGCCACGATAAAGGCCCGAGCGACACCGCATAAAGGGCTTATAAATAAACAAGAGCAATGTCATAGCTAAGGCGTCTGAGCGACACCACATAAAGGGCTTATAAATAAACAAGAACAATGCGGCAGTCGGGCGTCTGAGCGACACCACATAAAGGGCTTATAAATAAACAAGAACAATACCACAGTCGGGCGTCTGAGCGACACCACATAAAGGGCTTATAAATAAACACAGTGAATATTCAGGAGGTAGAACCATCCCAGTGATATTTGATAATACCTATAATATCATGGGTTAGTCGATAATAATAATAATAATCATCATAATTATCACAGTCCACAAGTTGTAATTTCGGTTAACAGTTTAACAGTTTCACAGCTTCACCTCCGGAGACCGACACTAAGACCGACACTTGACCCATCCCAGACTGTAATCCTTAACCAAGGACACGGCTATTCGAATAGGTTTAATCTCTGCAGAGGGTGTACTCTTTACCCACGAGTAACGGATTCCTTCAGTCCATCGGGACTAATTCCGTCTAAGGTATTTTTGTTGAAAACACACCTAACTTGCACACACCAGCTTAATTCACATGTGTCTGGAATCACCCACGACACCTGTTAAGCAAAACTCTAAGTGGGGAGGCTACAACCTCGACGTAACATGGGATCACATGATTTATACAGCACAAGAACTGGGAGCTACCCCTTCGGCTACAACCAAACACCCATGCTCCGGACCCGGTGGCATGACTACCGGATGCCTCCAAAGATCTTCCACCACGGCCTCTCTCAGACGGTGTGTGCTAGGAAAGGGTTGACAACTTCATTGAACTGCACCTACTTGGTGTAGAGATGAGTGGTAGTACAAAGCAAGTATGGGGGTTACCGGCACAAGACTCGATCTACGGTCGACTCAGGAGGTTGTAATATTTCCTGCATGATTAGCATAACAATGCATATATCTCAAACAACAGATGGAAACATCAGGCGACATCCCCTCATGTCATAATGGACACGACTGCCTCGACGGAGGACTAGGGGCAAGCCCGTGTCTACCCAAGACAGAGGCCTTCCCGTCTTTCCTTCCGGTATGCATGGAAGACGTATGACGGTGATTTCCATCACAAATCATGTCAACTTCATTAGCATAAACTAATTAATATGCACCCATAAATAGGATCACATCCTCACATAAAATGATGCATGTATATGTCGGGGTGGTGTTGCCACCGTGCTATGCAACACACACAAAAATTCACCAGGTTCGTAATGCTTGCCTTCAGGTCATGGGAAAAAGGGGTGCATCCAAAACATCTTGAAATCTTCAAAAATCCTATTTAAAAGAATATATATGAATTAACACACAAAATAAAAACAGCACAAAAAGTTGTTTTGAAATTTTTTCAAACAAATCTTAAAATAAACTAGACAATATTTGAGAGAGGTAGCAAAAAGAATCAATTCATTTGGAGTTGTATTTAAAAGTTATAGACAGTCAAAGTTCGTCAAATCTGATTTTAAAATAAAGCAGAAAAACAGAAAAATGGTTCGATTAATTTCGTACACGTCGAAAACGTAATCTGGAAATACGCTTCCACTTACTCCACGTGGACCGTGCGTGGTCACTGGCAGTGGGTCCTAGGTGGCCCACTAGTCAAGTTTGACTAGTCCGCCTTCCTTCTTCTCCCTCTGTCCCGAGCGGAGGCGGGACTCGCGACTGCCGCCGCCAACGGCGAGTCCTTGAGGGAAGCCGAGGGCGGGATGGATCCGCGGGTTGAGGGTGATCCTCTTGGTGGTTGCCGGGTCGGCGGGGCGGCGTGAGCTGCCGTGGCGAAGCCATGGGCGGAGGAAAGCTTCGGGGGCGAAGTGGTTTTGGGGCGGCGGTGGTTCCCGATCGAAATGGAGTAGGGGGATGTGATCACGGAAGGAAGGGAAGGTTCCTGGTGGAGAGAGCAGAGAGGGGGAGGCCCTGGTTGCGCCGGAATGGCCTGGTTAGTGGCGGCGGCTGGAGTTGCCGGAGAGGTTGAAGATGACCTACTCCCCTCCAATTGGCGGCTAAGGGGACACGAGTGGGATGGTGTGAGGCTACCTGCGTGCGGAATTGAGCTCGGGGTCTCCTTATATAGTGTGGCTAGGTTGGTCCGAGGCGGCCGGCGATAAGGACGACGGTGAACCGACGTTCTGTAGCAGCAGGGGGACGTGGCGACGACAGGAGCTAGCCGACGAGCGAGGGGATGAGCTTGCGCTGTTCACAACGGCAGGTGGCGAGCCGGGGTGGCTTTGGCGGCGCCGACACGGTCGAGGCCTGCTAGCGGCCGGCAGCTAGCCGCCATGGCCATCCTGGCGGTGGCGCTGTGGGGTGCCATGTTGGTCGGGGTGGCGTGGCGGTGCAAGGGGACACGGCGTGCTGGCTGGGGCCGGATTTTGAGTGCGGGGCGTGACGCGGCGGCTCGGTTGCATGTGGGTGCCAACGACGCCTGGCGCTACCAGAGCACGCCGGATGTGCTCGACGAAAAGCCGGGGCAGCCTAGAGAGTTCCAAACCACAAGGGAGTTAGCGTAAAGGGGTTATGGGCTAGGGCAAAACCTTAGGACATGCTGGGTAGGTCAGGAGCTCAAGTTCACAATGTAAACTTGAAATCATGCCAAATCTGGTTGTGCACACACGGTATTTGACAAAATGCCAAAGGCACCTAGGTAGCTCTTGGAGTGGCCAAATTCTCCAGATCAGTGTCTCTATGGATGAATGAGAGGGTGGTGAAGTTAGTTTGCAAAAAGGAGAAACTTGCTAGTGCAAGTTTTGCAAAACTACACTTCTGGACAGTGAGTAATAGCATCAAAGGACCAAAAGTGTTCCAAATAGAGCATGCTCCTGGACTTAGGGGTTTTGCAGGGTTGACTACAAGCATGAGAAAACACAAGGTCATTAGAGCAAGAAATAACAGAGTTGCAGTAGAAAACACAAGTCTGGTCCAGAATGAAAAAGAGGTCACAGACTCAAATTTTCCAAAGAACATCACTATGTTTTTGCATAAAGTTGAATGGCATGCTACTACTGACATCCCATAATTTTGGTGGATACTCTAGGAAAAATTTAATTAAGCTATAGTGCAAAAGTGTCCACTGGACCAGATTTGAAAAACAGGTGTAACGCTCAAAATAAGCAATTAAATAGTTTTATTATTACCCAAAAGTGATCTAGGGGCATCACTTGACATCTCCAAATTTTGGTTGGAATATTAGTTAAAGTTATCAACTGGTTGCAGTACAAACAAAGCTCAAAACAATTTAAAACAAGCCATTTTAATGATTATAGCTCAGGGTGAAATAATTTAATAAACAAATCCACTGATTAAGAAAATGTTATAATGAGATGGCAAGGAAGTCCAATATACTTTTGGAAAGCTTTACTTGGGAAAAAGATAAAACTCCTTAACAATAAAAGAAGAGTTCTGAAAATCCACAGAAATAAAAAAATTTAAAACTCCTGGCAAAAATTTTAATATCAAAAACTTGGCCAGAAAATTTGGGGTGTTACATGTAAACATCCTAAAGGAAAATCTTGGCACATTATTTTTATAATACAATGGAATTGTACAAGGGGATAATGTTGAAAAGTTTCTGTAATTAAGATTTACAAAGTTTCCGTGAGCATGAACAAAGTTCAAGGAGCTCCCCCACTTCAACAATGCTTGTCTCTTTCACTTTCACTTTCCTTTTTGAAAAGGTTTTAAGTTCCCCTCTTTATTTTTATTTTGTTTTTTAACTATATAAAAGCACTCAACAGAAATAAATGACTCTCTAAAACTTCCGGGTTGTCTCCCGGCAAAGGCTTTCTTTAAAGCCATTAAGCTAGGCATATAGTGCTCAAGTAATGGATCCACCCGGATCCCAAGGTATATCAAAGCCAATTTTAATTAACAATGATTTGTAATTTAGTAGTGAGCACAAAGTAACATATATCATGTAATGACGAAGTCTAACTCTCTTCCTATGCATCGGCATGTCATACAAGAAGAATTCATGCACATCAAGTAAAGGCCAATGCATAGCATAAGAAGTTTCTTGCAATTTTATCATATTGAAAACATGGAGAGGCGGAGATGTAGTTCCTCTATCATAATAATTGCAAGTAGGAGCAGTGAGCACATGCATATTACATTCATCAAAATCATCATGTGCAATGGTAAAATGCAACCCATCAACATAATCCTTACTAAGAGCAAACTTCTCCGATATAGTGTAGTTTGGAGAATTCAAAAAGATAATAGGACTATTATGTGTGGGTGCAATAGCAATAATTTCATGTTTAACATAAGGAACTATAGCAAGTTCATCTCCATAAGCATCATTCATATTGGCATCATGGCCACAAGCATAGCAAGCATCAAGTTCATCAAAAAGGGGTATTTCAAGAGAATCAACGGGATCATAACAATCATCATAGCATTCATCCTTCGGTAAGCACGAAGGTAAATTAAACAATGTATGAGTTGAAGAGTTAATCTCATTAGAAGGTGGGCACGGGTGATCAATCCGCTCTTCCTCCTTTTGTTCTTCGCTCTCCTCCTCATCTTTTTCATCTAATGAGCTCACCGTTTCAGTAATTTCTTCTTCCATAGTTTCCTACAAAATATTAGTCTCTTCTTGGATAGCGGAGACTTTCTCAATAAATGCATAAATATTGGAATTGTATTCATAATTCTCATAACAATATTTAAGGATAGCTAAATTTTCAGGTCTGTAAACCGCATCATAAAGATTTTCACATTCTTTAAACAAAGATTCAATTTCATGAGCACCCATAAAAGCAACGAATTCTTCTATTTGTTCCACATCATAGTAATCATATATACCATTAGCATAAGAAGCCAAGGTTTTATCATCATTAAATTTTCATGAAAAGGGAAGGTGTGGAGCCTTCATCCTAGAGCAACAAGTATAATCATATATCAAGCATAGTTGCCTAGCATACCAAGGCAACATATAAATTTGATCCCATAATAGTTTCCCTTTTTTATTCAAGCGATAATCCCTAAAGTATTAATGTTGATCAAACATGTCTCCCACTACAAAGTTGAATGGGGTTTTCTCAGGATTATCAAAGTAGTACATAATATCTTTCACATAATAAGCATCGGGAGTTTTAGGAGGTTCCCCATCTCCATGAGTAGCAAGTGAACCTAATTTTTTGGGTATTTCGTGTTCCATATCCATAACTAAAGATAGAGAACAACTAAGAATAGCAAATAAAAATCACTTAGTGATAAAACAAACAAGCACACACGAGAATATTCACCCCACGATATAACTCCCTGGCAACGGCGCCAGAAAAAGGTCTTGATAACCCACAAGTATAGGGGATCAATTGTAGCCTCTTTCGATAAGTAAGAGTGTGGAATCCAACGAGGAGCTAAAGGTAGAACAAATATTCCCTCAAGTTCTATCAACCACCGATACAACTCTACGCATGCTTAACGTTCGCTTTACCTAGAACAAGTATGAAACTAGAAGTATTTTGTAGGTGTTTTTGGATTGGTTTGCAAGATAATAAAGAGCACGTAAATAAAAAGTAGGGGCTGTTTAGATAAAGACACAGCTAAATTAGTTTTAGTGGAGAGCTTTTTGTCACGAGAAAGTTATTTGTCCCTAGGCAATCGATAACTAGACCGGTAATCACTATTGCAATTTTATTTGAGGGAGAGGCATAAGCTAACATACTTTCTCTACTTGGATCATATGCACTTATGATTGGAACTCTAGCAAGCATCCACAACTACTAAATATCATTAACGTAAAACCCAACCATAGCATTAAAGTATCAAGTCATCTTTATTCCCATACGCAAACAACCTACTTACTCGGGTATATGCTTCTGTCACTCATGCCACCCACCATAAGCAAATCATGAACATACTGCAAACCCTAGAGCGGGAATCCCTCACGCTTGCACGACACGGAGAGCACCATAGGGCAGCACCAATAATAAAACATGCAACTCAAACCAATCACAATCATCAATTAACCCATAGGACAAAACGGATCTACTCAACCATCATAGGATAGCCATACATCATTGCGAAATAATATATAGCGTTGAGCACCATGTTTAAGTAGAGATTACAATGGGTAAAAGAGGGGTTACACCAGTACATAGAGAGGGGGGAAGAGTTGGTGATGATGGTGGTGAAGTTGTTGGTGAAGATTGTGGTGATGATGATGGCCCCCGCTGGCACTCCGGCGCCACCGGAAGCGAGGGGGAGATACCCCCCTCCTTCTTCTTCCTTGACCTTCTCCCTAGATGGGAGAAGGGTTTCCCCTCTGGTCCTTGGTCTCCATGGCATGGGAGGGGCGAGAACCCCTCCGGGATTGCATCTGTCTCTCTGTCTCTCTCTGTTTCTGCGTTCTCTTATTTTGCCCTTTCACCGTTTCTTATATATCTGGAGACCCGTAACTCCGATTGGATTGGAACCTTCACCAAGATTTTATTCCCGAGAATTAGCTTTCTTGCGGCCAAAGAAGAGCAGCAACCGCCTTACGGGGTGCCCACGAGGGTCTGGGGCGCGCCCCTTGCCTCGTGGCCCCCTCGGGCACCGTCTCGCGTTGATTCTTCTTCCCAAATATCACAAATATTCCAAAAATATTCTCCATCCGTTTTTATCCCGTTTGGACTCCATTTGATATGGGTTTTCTGCGAAACATAAAACATGCAACAAACAGGAACTGCACCGGCAATCGGATCAATATGTTAGTCCCAAAAATAATATAAAAAGTTGCCAAAAGTATATGAAAGTTGTATAATATTGGCATGGAACAATCAAAAATTATAGATACGACGGAGACGTATCACATGGCACACTGAACTATTGGGTAGTCATCAGATTAAGCTTGCCAAACGTTCATAACATCTGCTTCAGCTCCTACAGCAGGTCTTTCACCTAGCGGTGCATCAAGGACATAATTCTTCTGTGTAGCAATGAGGATAACCCTCAACTTACGGACCCAGTCCGTGTAGTTGCTACCAATCATCTTTCGACTTAGCTTTCTCTAGGAACGCATTAAAATTCAGGGGAACGGTAGCTCGGACCATTGATCTACAACATAGATATTCAAAACTATAAGACTAAGTTCATGATAAATTAAGTACAATTGATCAAATTAGAAATGAACTCCCACTTAAATAAACATCCCTCGAGTTATCTAAGTGATACGTGATCCAAATTAACTAACCCATGTCCAATAATCACGTGAGATGTGGTAGTCATCAATGGTGAACATCTCTATGTTGATCATATCTACTATATGATTCACGTTCGTCCTTTCGGTCTCCAGTGTTCCGAGAGCATGTCTGTACATGCTAGGCTCGTCAAGTTTAACCCAAGTATTCTGCATGCGCAAAACTGTCTTACACCCGTTGTATGTGAACGTAGATTCTATCAAAACCGATCATCACGAGGTGCTTTGAAACAATGAACTTCGGCAATGGCACATACTCGGGGAGAACACTTTTATCTTGACATTTAGTGAAGGCATCATCTTATAATGCTACCGCCATTCTAAGCAAAATAAGATGCATAAAGGATAAACATCACATGCAATCAGAATATGTGACATGATATGGCCATCATCATCTTGTGCTTTTGATCTCCATCTCCAAAGCATCGTCATGATCTCCATCGTCACCAACTCGACACCTTGATCTCCATCATTGCGACGGGGTCGTCTCGTCAACTATTACTTCTACAACTATTGCTAAAGCATAGAAATAAAGTAAAGCAATTACATGGCTCTTGCACTTCATACAATAAAGAGACAACCCTAAGGCTCCTGCCGGTTGTCGATATTACAAAACATGATCATCTCATACATCAACATATATGACATCATATCTTGACCATATCACATCACAACATGCCTTGCAAAAACAAGTTAGACGTCCTCTACTTTGTTGTTGCAAGTTTTACGTGGCTGCTACGGGCTTCTAGCCAGAACCATTCTTATCTACGATAAAATCCACAACGATGATTCATCAACTTTGCTGTTTCAACCTTCTTCAAGGACCGGCCGTAGTCAAATTTGATTCAACTAAAGTAGGAGAAACAGACACCCGCCAGCCACCTTTATGCAAAACTAGTTGCATGTCTGTCGGTGGAACTGGTCTCATGTGCATGGACATGTAAAGTTGGTCCGGGACGCTTCATCCCACAATACTATCGAATCAAAATAAGACGTTGGTGGTAAGCAGTATGACTATCATCGTCCACAACTCTTTGTGTTCTACTCGTGCATATCATCTACGCATAGACCTGGCTCGAATGCCACTGTTGGGAAACATTGCATGGAAAACAAAAAAAATTCAACGCACACGCAAGATATATCCATGGAGATGCATAGCAACGAGTGGGGAGAGTGTATCTACGTACCCTCGTAGAACGTAAGCGGAAGAGTTTAGTAACGCGGTTGATGTAGTCGAACTTCTTTGCGCTCCAACTGATCAAGTACCGAACGTACGACACCTCCATGTTCAGCACACGTTCAGCTCGGTGACGTCCTCCGCTATCTTGATCCAGCAAGACAGCAAGGTTGTAGATGAGTTCCGGCAGCACGACGACATGGTGACGGTGATGGTGAAGTTATCTCCGCAGGGCTTCGCCTAAGCACTATGAAAATATGACCGGGGGTGTAAACGGTGGAGGGGGACGCCACACACAGCTAAGACAGTGTTGTGGTTGTGCTAGGTGCCCCCTTCCCACATATATATAGGTGGGGGGAGGGAGGAGGCAGCCTAGAGGCGCCCCAAGTGGGGCCGAATCCCACTTGGGGTCCTGCCCCAAGCCGCGCCCCCCGGCCATGTATAGGTGCGGGCGAAAAGCAGGGGAGGGAGCCCCCCTTTCCTTTCTTCCATGAGAAGGGGAAGGCAGTAGGGGCTAGCCCTCCCCCCCTTTCCTTTCCTAGGGTCGGCCGGCCAAGGAGAGGGGAACACCAGCCCCCTGTGGGCTGGTCTGTCCCCCTTGGCCCATACACCTATCGAGGGTGTCTGGAACCCCTTCCGGTGACTCGATGACTACCTGGTGCATCCCGAAACTCTTCCGGTGTCCGAATACCATCGTCCTATATATATCAATCTTTACCTCTCGACCATTTCAAGACTCCTCATCATGTCCTTGATCTCATCCGAGACTCTGAGCAACATTCGGTAACCAAATCATATAACTCATAGAACACTATATCGTCAACGAACGTTAAGCGTACAAATCCTACGGGTTCGAGAACTATGTAGACATGACCGAGACACCTCTCCGGTCAATAGCAATAGCGGAACCTGGATGCCCATATTGGCTCCTAGATATTCTACAAAGATCTTTATCGGTCGAACCATATGACAACATATGTAATTCCCTTTGTCCATTGGTATGTTACTTGCCCGAGATTTGATCGTCAGTATCTTCATACCTAGTTCAATCTCCTTACTGGCAAGTCTCTTTACTCGTTCTGTAATACACCATCCTGCAACTAACTCATTAGTCACTTTGCTTGCAAGGCTTCTTATGATGTGTATTACCGAGAGGGCCCAGAGATACCCCTCCGATACTCGGAGCGACAAATCCTAATCTCGATCTATGCCAACTCAACAAACACCTTCGGAGATACCTGTAGAGCATCTCTATGATCACCCAGTTAAGTTGTGATGTTTGATAGCACACAAGGTATTCCTCCGGTATCCGGGAGTTGAATAATCTCATAGTCGAAGGAATATGTATTTGACATTAAGAAAGCAATAGAAATAAACTGAACGATCAATATGCTAAACTAACGGATGGGTCTTGTCCATCACATCATGAAAACACATGTCTATGGTTAGGAAACCTTAACCATCTTTGATCAACGAGCTAGTCTAGTAGAGGCTTACTAGGGACACGGTATTTGTTTATGTATTCACACATGTATTGAAGTTTCCGATCAATACAATTCTAGCATGAATAATAAACCTTTATTATGAATAAGGAAATATAAAACAACAACTTTATTATTGCCTCTAGGCACTATTCAAGATATCTTCCGATATTCCGATAAATCAGCCGATTTATCGCTTACCGTTGTCTGACCGATAACATAAATCAGCCGATAAATTAGTCGATATGGCGATAAATCGGCCGATATGCCGATAAACTAGCCGATTTACCCCTTATCTTGGGTCGACCGATAAGTTCCCGATAAGCGATATCCCCAACATTGCCTCTAGGGCATATTTCCTTCACCGACATGAACAACTACAGTTGGGTGATACTCGAATGCTTTCCTGGAGTGTTTGCCTCAGTGCGATTTCGGGAAAAGAATATCATTCGACTGAGATGTGCCTGTCGTAGAAGCTCGGGTCCAAGTTTGGGCGGTCATGGTTGCCCGATATCTACAAAAATTTAGTTCCACTGGAAGCCCAAAATAATAATTCGATAAAAAGAGCTTGTGACTGCCTGGGTGAAGATGATTCGACGATGCATTTCTATGTCATGATCTGCGGCAGTGGAGGTTAGGCCTTGAACCCTATCTAGCCACTACCCAAAGAAAGTCAAAAGGGGGGTCGGCATGAGCGTTAATATTCAGCACCGAGCTCGCTCCCCCCCCCCTCGAAAGGATCCATTAGTCAGCGTAGGCTCTGTAGCGATTCCATCCCCTGTAAACATCTCCTAATATAGGGGGCTGGAGCTCCTTAGTGCAGGTACAATAATCTCATACTTGCATACTCATGGGCGTGTAAGATGACCTTATAGCAATGGTCATCATATAATCATTATAAAAGGAATGATCTTTCTTGTTATCTATATTTGAACATACCACTGGTTTCAAAATTTCCCCAATTATTGGAAGCTTCTCATCTAAAGAAAAAAGGTTGGCCTGCGCGAAACTGTTGCAAAGAGGGAAACTACGCGCACTAATGAGAGGGAAATTGGTTATATGTGTTTGTAAATTCTTCATTTATAGGTTTTTGATCCATTTATATATATATATTGAATCACTCTATTGTCATTTGGCCACTTTGAGTAATATATTCAGGTGGAGGAACTCCTCCCCGGTGATTTCTCAAAAAGAAAACTTCCTTTAAGTACATGGTTGGTGTGAGCTTGCCAGAGCAATTTCTCACACTTTGAACGGCTTTTGAATTGGCTAAGATGTCGCAAATACAAGTTAGAAATGCGACCTTCAGAAATTTGTCGGGAATGCGACCGATCTATGTTGGCTAGATACAATTTTAACTGTGTGAAGCTAGTTTATTTAGAACTCAGGTTTATACCGAAAACCAATTCGGTGCCCAGGCTCATCTGCACCTGGTCATAAAAAAATTCAAAAAAATCCAACTTTTTTGTGATAGACAATTTTGTGCGTGAGATTCGCTCCAAATTTCAACTTATTTGGACATCTGAGCAGCTCTCAGCAAAAAAAACAAATCGGATCAGAACAGTGTGTGAACAGTAAACTTTTACAGATCTTGAATTTATCTTTTTTGCTGAGAGTTGCTTAGACCATCTCCAACAGAAGCGCTATATAAGCGACGCGCGGTATAAAAACTGCTTTTAGCGCGCGCAGACCCGATTTGGAGTCTCCAGCGGCCGCACAAAAAGCGCGCGCGCTATAACTAATGCAGCGCACGTATTAAAAAGGCATCACGCGCAGCATATTAGTGCGCCCAGTCGCGCGCGCTGCAAACTCTGGGCTTCTGCAGATGGGACCGCTTGGATTGGGACCGATGGACTCGCGAGCGCAGCATATTTTACAGCGCTTGTTGGAGCAAACGTCTTCTAGCGCCCTAAAAAAACTACATGCGCGCTGTAAACCCATTTTTTAGGCGCCGCGCATTGGGCGGCTGTTGGAGATGCTCTTAGATGTCCAAATGAGTTGAAACTTGGAGCATACCTCACGCATAAACTTATCTACCACACAAAAATGTTTGGATTTTTTTGAATTTTCTTAGTATTTGTTTTGATTTTTTTCGTCAAGGGGGTGCTGATGAGCTCGGGAGCAGAAACGCTACACTCGGTTTATAAAAGATATTCATGCTAAAGTAACTTGACCAGGCACTTGATGTCTTTGCGAAAAAGGCTTTTACATTTGTGTTTCATATACAGCGTGTATCTCCACCACTCATAGCTTGCCCATGATCGCACATGCATGTGTGAAAACTGGCAAAGGCCCCGACTAGGACCCAGGGTATTCATGTCAGGTAGTAGGTGCACTGTTGCTAGATTCTTTGCATGTGAATGCTTTATCTCTCCAGCCTATGTACTAATCCACGTGATTATCTCTCCAGCCGTCGTTGCTAGAAGTAATTCAAATGCCATAAAATTAAAATATGTCGTAATTTAAATTCTCTGAAAGAATGTTCTTTAAATAGTTTCGAAGAGAATCAAACTTTGTTAATTTGGTGTGTGAACTTTGCCATGAAAAACAGAAGAACTTCTGTAAAACTCTGGCATGGCTCATAAAATAGTTAGAGAACTTTATGGACTCTTCTTTGAACTTTATCTTCAAAACACAAAGAACTTTAGGTTTTTATTGGCTTTTTCAAAAGTTCTTCTGATTTTATTGCAAAGTTCAAACACATCCTTCGTAGAGTTCTGCTGATATTTATACTTGTGATTAGTGGCTAGTTGTGCATACCAGATAAAATTGTTGTGGATACGATAAAATTAGCAAGTAGACTATTAATTTGTTCCGCAACGTTAGTTGAGCTGGCCTGCCACCTAAACAGAAGCATGTGAGGGAAAAGAGTGCATGACATGGGCAGGACCTAGTGAGAAAAGGAATCTAGCCTATGGCCTCACTGTCAGTGGACCCGCCATGTCCTGGGCATGCATGCAGCGTTGATCCATATGCAGGGAAGAGCGGCTTGGATTCCCGCTGCAAATGGAACGCGAATGAGAAAAACCGCGTCCATGTCTTTGCCATGGTAATCAGATGGCATTTGCCTCCGTGTTGCTCCGCTTGTGCCGATTCAGGGGTGCCGACCCCGGAGACACCAGAGAAGCAAGTTGTGGCGACCCCTGCCCTAGTGGCACTGCGAGCCATGATTGGCCATGGGCGTCGATGTAAACCACTGGCACGGGGTACCTTGATTGGCTAGCATGCATTGGACAAAGACAACCTTCAACAAAAGCAACATTGGCATTGCCTGGGTGTGTGCCTTGTGGTAAATTTGATTGCCCCGACACTGGATGTTGGTAGCCATGTATGCTCGACGTATTTTGTTGCGGTGGCTGCAAAGAAAGTCATATTTAAATGTCACCGCATGAAGATGGAAAAATGGATGCATCTACAACAGAATGAAAATTAATTACAACATACCTCGTTGTTTTGACTAATACTTTCGGGTGTATGTTGATAATTCTGAGGCCCTTTTGGTGCACTGATGACTTTGTCCGCACTACATAATATCAAGGAATCAAATATGTCCATATATCATAAGCATCACGTAAAATAATTAGTATGAAAAGATAAAGAAATTAAAACAACGCATACGGATCCAAAGAGACTTGCCTTGGAGAAGTATTAAGATATTGTGAGAATGTAGAGGATAGAAATATCTGTTTGAAATGATAAGCTCTCTCCGCAGAATATGGTTTCAGTATCTCCATGGTCTTCTTTCGGAGATCAACACCAACCATCCAGTAATTCTTTTCATGACAGTTCACCATCATGTAGACAACATCGTCCCCATTAATGTTGAGGATAGGGAAATTTGTTGTGAGGTTCCTCAATGTTATTCTTCCAACATTACCATCCCACATCTTACTCACAGCCAATGTTTCAGCAAAATCATCCCACCGCTGATGCGACAATGCATAATGTCTCAGGGCATCATCAACCAAGATGTCGTCGACATGAACAACATGTCCCTTGAACCAGTGGTCCCAAGAAAGATGCCTATAACATGTCCGGACCTTCCAACCATCACTGATATTATTGATTTTCTCTTGTTGATCATGTGCTCCTATGAAGTCATCATGTGGAGTGAGGAGAATGTCCACATCGTGCAACCTATCTATGCTATCAAGATCCTTTGTCACCTTGAACCTCTTGGTAACACCCTCCTGTCTATAAAGATGCATGGTGATCCATCTCGACAAAATTGATGACATCGTTGCAAAAGGTGACATCCCGGATTCGTGTTGGGTCGCCCTTCCGGGGCAAGTTGAATTCAGGCTTGGGCAGTGGGATGAAATAGATGAAAAGGTCGGCTTCCTCCTCGAGAATGTTGCAAACGATGATGCCACGCCAGAGGTCGACCCATGCCACCATGCCTCCGCCAAGCGTGATCACCTCACTAGTAGAAAACAGGGCATTTATCCCGGTTCGTAAGGGCCTTTAGTCCCGGTTCTTGAACCGGGACTAAAGGGTCGTTACTAATGCCTCCCCCCTTTAGTCCCGGTTCTTACACGAACCGGGACAGATGGGCATCCACGTGGCCGCTGCGGGCAGCCCAGGCAGGGGGGCCTTTGGTCCCGGTTGGTGACATAAACCGGGACCAAAAGGCTTCCACGTCCACAAGATTTCAGTGGCTTGGGTTTTTGTTTTTTTAATGGGGTGGAGGTGTTGGGGGTTTTGTGAGGTTAATTTAGGTGTTTCATATATTGTGTTAGCTATCTAATTAATAGAGAGAGACGTGTACTCTATTATGTCCGTGCTAGGTAGACGCTACGTACTATATACATAGAGAGGCCCTCGACACGCTAGCTAGTAAGAAAATGAAGGAAACCATTAAGTACAGAAGTTCGTCATGCATACCGAGAGAAGTGATCGATCTACCTCTCCTTCTCCGAGAGATTGGTTGAATAACAAGTTTTTGTATTATCTATCCAACGCTACTGGCTACATACATATACAATATGTAAGATCTCTTACAATCCCCTAGCATTTGAAATCAACTTCCACATGGTATTCTCCGGCTTTATTGATGACATGGTCAAGAAAGAATCCCGCCAATTCCTCTTGAATGGCTCTCATGCGATCTTGTGATAGGAGTTCTTTCCGCATCTGCCACGTCTAATTTGAAGAAGGGGGTTAATACATATATATGAATGAAACTCAACAGAAATGATGGTGTAATAAAATGAAATTGTGAATATTATTTCTTATGCACTTCGTATTCTCTTTTAGAGTAGCCACACTTATTTTTCAAAGTCGTGCTGTAGATGAACTCGCACACGTAGTATCCACAGTAATCATTCCCTTGTTCCTGCCACAAGCACTTTACGAGAAATAGAGTTCAATCAAACTGATAATGAAGCATTATAAATGGCATTGATGAAATTATAGCTATAGAATCAACGGGAGATGCGCGCAACTAGCTAGCCAGTAATACTTACGTCCGGGTATGTATATCGCAGCTCCTTCGGCAGTCCCGGAGCTTCTGCAGTGAACTGTTTCCAAACCCTGCAAGAAAAAGAAAATAATTATTATTACTTGAGATATCAGGAAATGAACAAAAAGTTGCCGATATGGTGCGATAATGATCGATTGAACTTACTTGTTGAGCAATTTAGTCATGTCCGCATAGGTTTCGGGATCTTTTCGTCTCGAGTCTAAGACGGTTACTAGTCCCCGCTCAAGCTTAATCTCCAGAAGAACATAGTGGTAGTTGCGCACACATGCATAACTCATCAATTACATTACTATAACCTCGCTCGAGTAATAAGGGAAACCGAATATGCACACGACAGTAACACTCACTTGAAGTTATAAGGAAAGAGTATGGTATCTTTGTTTTGATTTTTGATCAACGATTGTAGCAAGTTGGCCTCGGCCTCTTCGGCGTGCTTATTAACCTGAATTTCATCTATGATATTTGTGTTAATGAACCCAATATCATACATTTCTTGTTTTCTGCACTCGACGATCTTCAATCTGCATAATATAGTGTGGATAATTAATTATAAAATACATGCAATGAAAGAGCTGAGCTATATATAGAGACTTAATGACAGAAATAGTACTTACAGATAGTAGCAAAAGACAGTTAATTTATCGAGGGCCTTTTGATTGAAGAACTCGAAGAACTCCTCAAATGGAACAGTCAACAGATCAGTTCCAACAAGGTCGTGCTCCTCTTTAATGTTCAGATATAAAGTATTCGTCCCCCCAGACTCTCTGCAGGTTTTCATGTACCAATTATGGAATCTTCGCATGATTGTTGTTAGAGATTTTTCATCTTTGACGAGAGGCTTCCCGTACTCGTATATGTGTATGTCCACCTCCATGAAATCAGGAAGTTGATCGTCAGGCAGGTAATCTGCAAGATTGCCATAACCGGCCATCGTCCCCGGAGCATTAGCGACGATGTCGCCTCTAGACACATTGAGCGGGGGGCACGATTGATTTGCTTGTTCGCCGAGCTGGGCAATTTTTTTCGCAGCTGCTTGTTCTTTTGACCTTTGATGTCTGACAGTACTTCCCGACCTCCCGCCTCTGGCTATACTGCTAGACGTCGGAGCGCAGAGCGGCTGCGCCTGCCTTCTTCGTGCTTGCTTACGAGGCGGAGGAGAAGGACTATGACGCTACCGGAGCAGCCAGGGCGGCGGGTCTCTTCCCCTTCTTGGCGTAGGCGGAGAAGGAGGAGGTTGCTGGCTGCTCGGGCGCCGCCGGCAAAGTGAGAAGGAGGCGATGTGCCACCACGCCGGAGAAGGAGGCCGACCGCCTGATCGTCACTCACGGGAGGAGGAGGTGGAGGAGGCGGAGTGCCTGACTCACGGGAGGAGGAGGCGGTGGAGGAGGCGGAGTGCCTGACTCACGGGAGGAGGATGCGGTGGAGGAGGCGGCGGGCCCCGACTCGCCGGAGGAGGAGGCGGTGGAGGAGGCGGAGTGCCCTGACTCGTCGGAGGAGGAGGAGGAGGCGGAGGCGTCCAGTTCGGAAGGTTCATGAGCTCCTTCCGCCATAGGCATGGAGTCTTCAAAGCAGAACCCAGCCTAGTCTCCCCTTCACCGGTAGGGTGGTCAAGCTGGAGGTCTTCAAATCCCTCCATTATTTCATCCACCATGACCCTAGCATATCCTTCTGGAATCGGCCGGCAGTGATAAGTTGCGCCGGGTTCAGTAGGATAAACAGAGCCAACAACCGCCTTGACCTTCAAATTCATCCATTGCGTCATAATGTGGCAATTTTGAGACTCCGTGATAGCATCCACGGGATAGCTGGCAGGAGCCATCAAGACATGCTCCGGCTGAAGCAGCTCGGTGGAAGCCACGTTGCTTCTCCGCTGAGATGGTGGGGTAGCTTCGGGGGGTCGTTTGCTGCGTTCTGCTTCTCGTTCCTCTAGCCCCATTACCCTTTCGTGCAGCGCCTGCAGTTGGCTCTGCTCCAGTTTCTTCCTCCTCTCCGGGGTTTTGTAACGCCCTGCGTTCGGAAAACCAACCTTCCACGGAATGGAGCTGGCGTGCCTCGTGTCCGTCCAGGTGCTCGAGATTCCCGAGGACATTGTGAGCTCGTCCTTCTCCCCGTCGAACGAACGTCCCTTGTCACACAGCATCGATCTAGTGCCAAGCTTGGTGATCGGTATTTTCAGTTGCTCGTCCGTCTAACGGCACTTCCTCGACATAGGTCCAAGGTTCCGCCAGCCCGAAGAACCAAGTCCGCAGCGGTTTGGCGATTCATTGTCTCTGGTTCGATCCCTTTATCAAGCGAGATCATTCTCAGCCTTGGACCACTTAGGCCGGGCTTTGAGGTAGCCACGACCCGTGCGATGGTGAAACTTCTTCTTCGCAGCATTTTTCTTGTTTGTCTCCGACATCTTCTTACTCTTTTCCGATGTCTTGTGGGCCACAAATGCGGGCCGATGATCTTTGATCTTCTCATATTTGCCGATGAATTCTGGTGTCTCTTCTTTGTCGACAAACTTGTTCAGCTCTTTCCTCCACCCTCTTGAATAGGCTTGCCATCTTCTTAAGAGCACAAGACTTGATTAATTGCTCTTTAACTGGCTTCTCCGGATCCTCCTCTGGCGGTAGGGTGAAATTTGCCTTCAGCTGTCCAAAGATCATCTTTCTGCATATCATTGACATAAGACACCTGAAAGGACATGCGGTGCCCCCATGTGTGGTTTTGGTAATTGATGACATTCTCTATGGACTAATGGTTGCATTGAGTTACATTTGAAGGATTTGTCCATAGGCATTTCTTGAAGTCCATGTGTTGGTTTCAAGGAGTTTATGTGTTGACCAAGGTGCTATTAAGGAATTATCCAAAGATTGGTCATACATCATCCATATGAAGAGAGTTGGAAAGAATCAAGGTTGATCAAGACTAAGTCAAGAGTGAATCAAGTTGATCAACACACAAAGCGTACAAGATGTACAGAGGGATCAAGTGATCCCATGGTATGGTAAGCATTGTCCATTACGCTTTGTGTACTAACCCATGGTCTTCGTGAGAGTTCTTTGTGGGGTTAGGTTGCGGTGTGCAAATTCAAGTGAAGCATCACGAAGAGATCAAATGCTTGAAGCTTGCCGTCCATTGTGGTGACAATGGACTTGTGAAGATGAGCGGAAGAGTGGCTCACCCATAGTGGAGTATGGGGAGAAATCAACTAGTCTTCATCGAGCCAACGCAATCAACAAAGGTGGTACAACTTGAGGGAGTCAAGATCGTCATCATCTAGCTCAAGTGGACTTTGTGCAAGGCAAAGGTTTGCCCTTGATAGGTTTTCTATTTTACCGGTCTCATGGTAGTTGTGGGAGACCGGGTTATAGGATCGATCGCCGTACTATCAAGGGGGGCTCTCGATGAGTTGCTTCATCGTATCGTTCGTAGAGAGCTCAAACCATTGCATCCTTGCATCATCTTTATTGGTTCTTGTTTGGTTCTTCTCCTTGCGAGTTTTGGAGCTTATGGTCATTTTTATGACAAGCTCGAGTTCATCGAAAACGGAGTTTGCATGCATCTTCTATGATGTTTTCGATGTTGGAGGATATGCCGTTTCTTCTCTGTTGGAGGTTTCACTCCTTTGTCGCTGTTTTGATGCTACTCGTTGTCTTGTTTCCAACAAGCTTGAGTTTGCTCAATTCGGAGCTCATTTGTAGAAGTTATGGCAGTTCTGGTTTTATTGTTTCCCTATGTTGTCTTCTCTGCAAAATGAAGGACTCCTAGTGTTGCTAATCTGGGGCATGCAGTAGTACTGCACTCCGGAGCGGTAGTACCGCAGGCCCTTGCGGTAGTACCGCAGTCCATCTTGATAGTATCTGCAGTGCTCACGGTAGTACCACTCTATGGGAGCGGTAGTACCGTGGCCTCGAGCCAGCGCAGCTACTCGAGCGGTAGTAGGGCGGATGTAATTTTTACATCCGTGCCCTCTGTGATAATACCGTGCATGGTAGCGCCGTAGTACCGTGGGCTCGCCAGCTTAGCGACATGAGCGGAAGTAGGGCGGATGTAATTTTATATCCAGCGCCCTCTGTGATAATACCGCTCTTCGTGTCTTGATAATGCTGGTGCGGATTTTCTTGTGAGTCCTCCCTCGGCGGAAGTAGATGCAGGTAATTTTTACTTCCGTGCTTTCTCTATGACTAATCTTGCCGCCTTACGGTAGTCTGTGAGTAGCTGATGAGTACCGCTCGTGATTCTACCGTTCGTTGCCACATGCAGCAGTGCCTTCATCGGCAGATCTTTGCACTTGCGGTAGTACCGCAACTGCAGTGATAGTACCCATGACCGACATGGTAGTAATCTGCGTAGCTCCGTCTTGATGTACCGCGTCGTCTTGAGCTGAGTGAGGGGATAACGGTTGGTTTTTCTCCCCACCTAAAGGGGGTCTTCTTCCCCCTTGAGACCTAATCCTTTGGGCTCGTGTTCTTCCCCCATTGTTGACCTTCTTCGAGCTTGCTAACTCTCAATCTCTCCATGGATTCTTGCTAGTTTTTGAGGGAAAAGAGAGAGGAGATCTAGATCCACATTTCCACCAATCACTTTCTCCTCTATGTGAGGGGAACCCCTTGGATCTAGATCTTGGAGTTCTTGGTGTTCTCCTTCTTGTTCTTCCTCTCATTTTCTTCCCTAGCATTAGTTGCTTCGTGGGATTTGAGAGAGAAGGACTTGGGCACTCCGTGTGCCCTTGCCATTGCATTTGGTGCATCGGTTTGAGTTCTCCACGGTGATACGTGGAAGTTACAAGTTGAGAAGCTTATTACTCTTGGGTGCTTGGTGCCCTTGAGCTTGTTCCTCTTGGGTGCTTGGGCGCCCTAGACAGTTGGTGGTGTTCGTAGCTCAATCATTGTGGT
Organism: Aegilops bicornis; assembly: GCA_021605145.1. NCBI lineage: Eukaryota > Viridiplantae > Streptophyta > Magnoliopsida > Poales > Poaceae > Aegilops > Aegilops bicornis. The sequence continues at coordinate 613,483,263 of CM038672.1, read as the reverse complement.
GTAAAGCTCCGGGCAAGCGTCGGGGTCTCCAATTAGGTTCTGGAGACCGCCCCGAGCAATTTGACGGGTACAGGTGACCGCCCCCAAGGGTTGCCAAAGTGTACGGGTTCGGCGACCGCCCCCAAGGGTTGCCATTTGTACGGGTTCGGTGACTCAAGGGTTCCTTAGTGGAATCACGGCATCTTGCATTGTGCGAGGGCGTGAGGAGATTACGGTGGCCCTAGTGGCTTCTTGGGGAGCATTGTGCCTCCACACCGCTCCAAATGGAGATTAGCATCCGCAAGGGTGTGAACTTCGGGATACATCGTCATCTCCGCGTGCCTCGGTTATCTCTTATCCGAGCCCTTTACTTATGCACTTTACTTTGTGATAGCCATATTGTTTCTTGTCATATATCTTGCTACCACCTAAGTAGTTTTTCTTGCTTAGCATAGGTTGTTGGTGCACATAGGTGAGCCTAGTTGTTGTAGGTTTTGTGCTTGACAAATTAACCGCTAGGTTTATTCCGCATTTGTTCAAGCCTCAACCGTAATTATTTTAAAGCGCCTATTCACCCCCCCCCCTCTAGGCGACATCCACGATCTTTCAACACCTTAGGGTCTTCCTCCTTAGGCTTATACCATTGTTGGATGCTGATCGGGATCTTGTCCCTAACAAGAACCCCACACTGAGCAGAAAATGCGTTCTTTGTCCGGATGGGTTCAATCGGTTCGCCGTCGGGCGCGATTGCTGTGATCTCAAACCTTTCATCGGAGCTCAAGTTTTTCTTCGGCCTCGTCTCCTTACCGAAGTTGTGCTCGATCCGGAGGGCTAGAAAAAGGAAGAAAGATGAGAGTTAATTAATATGTGTACATATACCAAAACAATGAATGCATCAATTAACTAGTCAGCACGGGATTAACTAATACATATATACCTGGCCGGACTCGGTTCGGTCACCGGAGCAGTCAGCACGGTCTCCTTCTTGTAACTCCATTGGGTCACCGGAGCCATCATGAACATAGCCCTCTTCTTGTACCGGCATTAATGGGCCGGAGCCATCATGAACATAGCCCTCTTCTTCACCCAGTCCCTCCTGACAATCGACGACAACGGCATCACTTACTTGTGCGATTATGTCCCCCAACATCGCTTCTGTTGCTTCGTCTCGGGAGTGCTCCATAGTTTCTGCAAATATTTACAACATGTCAATTATTATTCAAACATGGTACAGATGGATATATATTAGTGGCAAACGTAGAACTAGCTAGCTAATCACAATAAGGAATCATGTTAGTGGCCTCGACGCTGCTTCTCTAGGGTTTGGGGTGGCCTAGACGACAACGCTTCAAGGGTTTGGGGTGGCCTCGACGACAACGCTCTTTTAACTTGGTAAATTTGGGTGGCCTCGAGAGAGTTTGTCGGGTAGGGGCACGGCGGGAGGGGGTAGGAGACCAACATTGTTTTTTCTCTAGGGTTTGGGTGTCCTCGAGAGTTTTGGTCGAGCGAGAGGGCCGAGGGGGGTGCTGCCGTGGTATAAGTTATCACGGTCGAGAGGGGGTTATATCGACAACGACGCGACCAACATATACATGGGAAAATAATGTTATCGGGGAGGGGGTATATCGACCCCCCTCCCCCGTATTGAAGTTATCGGGAGGGTATATCGACGACAGACCCGATAAAACATAAGAAAACAAAGAAGAAATAAAAAGAGGAGAAGAAAAAAGGAATAGAGGAGAAGATCGAAGAAAAAAAAGAAAAAAAAAGAGGAGAGGAAGAAAGGAATAGAGGAGAAGAAGAAAAAATAGAAGTCCGCGGCCAAAAGTTTAGTCCCACCTCGCTAGTTGAGAGAGGCTCGGAGTGGTTTATAAGCCCCACTGCGGCTACCCTCTCGAGCTCCTCTCAAATGCAGGCTTACGGGCCTAATCTCACACTGTGTCTTTGCCTGTGGGCCTATTGGGCCTTCTGGGCCTGAATCCACAGCCCGAGTTGGGTTTCTAGTCGTATTCAGTAGTGGTGGCCCAATAGGTGGCAGTTTTTAATTTTTTCCAGTTTTTTGTTTTGTTTTTGCATTATTTATTTTATTTTGTTTTTTGCTTTATTTTTAAATTCTTTTTGCTTTTAGTTTTAGAAAAATTATAAACTTTCTGTTAGTGCCATTAGTTTTCAAATTTGAAAACACTTTTTTGTTTTTTTCTTTGTTGCTTTATTTCTTTTATTTTGTTTCTACTTACAACAAAATACCTATTGTTGCTATTTTTATTTTGTTTCCAGTTTTTTGTTTTGTTTTCTGCATTATTTATTTTCTTTTTTTTGCTTTATTTTTTAATTCTTTTTGCTTTTAGGTCAGCAAAATTATAAACTTTCTGTTAGTGCCATTAGTTTTAGAAAAATTATAAACTTTCTGTTAGTGCTATTAGTTTTCAAATTTGAATAATTAAAATTTGAATTCTTTTGAAATTTGTGTGAATCATAAGTTTGTGATTAACTTTACTAAAAAAATGAACATAGATGCGCCTATAGAGAAAATTCAACCTAAATTCATAATAAAGCATTTCAAATGAACTCTGAAAAAGTTGAAAGTTGGCATGGTATCATAATTTCACCCACATAACATGTGCATGTACAAAACGGACAATGGTATCATACTCGTCTGTTACAAAGTTGGCATGGTATCATCATAATAGTTGCAGGACAAAGTCTTCACTTTTTCTTCGCTTGTGTCATTTGCTTATTGCACCGTAACCATGGATAATCTTCATCGTTTATCAGGATGCTGGGTCAGCCTTGACTTTGAAGGGAGGAATTTCATGAAACTTTTCATAATCTTGAGACATGTCATCTTGCCCTCCACTCCCACGATGTCCCTTTTCACAGAAAAGAACTATGTGGCGCTTTGGCTCATCGTATGATGTATTCGCTTCCTTATCTTTTCTTTTTCTCGGTCTAGTAGACATGTCCTTCAAATAGATAACCTGTGCCACATCATTGGCTAGGACGAACGGTTCGTCGGTGTACCCAAGATTTTTCAGATCCACTGTTGTCATTCCGCATCGTGGGTCTACATGCACTCGCCTCGACAGATTGACCCAGTTGCATTTAAACAAAGGGACCTTAAAATCTACTCTGTAGTCAAGTTCCCATATGTCCACTATGTAACAATAATATGTGTCCTTTCCCCTCTCGGTGGCTGCATCAAAGCGGACACCGCTATTTTGGTTGGTGCTCTTTTGATCTTGGCCGATCATGTAAAATGTATTCCCGTTTATCTCGTATCCTTTCCAAATCATTACAGTCGAAGATGGTCCCCTGGACAACAAGTACAGCTCATCACAAACAGTGTTATCACCTCTGAGACGTGTTTCCAACCAACTGCTGAAAGTCCTGATGTGTTCACATGTAATCCGATTCGTCGCCTTTGCTCCGGGTGTTTGGAGCGCAGATCGTTCTTGTGTTCATCGACATACGGGTCACCAAGGTAGAGTTACGTAGAAGCTGTGTAGTGTGCTTGAGACCAAGAATATCCGTCCTCGCATATTATTGAGTCCCTTCCAAGCGTGCCTTTTCGGTCAGTCTCCCCTCATACCGCGATTTAGGGAGACCTATCTTCTTAAGGCCAGGAATGAAGTCAACACAAAACCCGATGACATCCTCTCGCTTGATGGCCCATGGAGATGCTTCCTTCGCCTAGCGCCGATTCTGGACATATTTCTTTAAGACTCCCATCAACCTTTCAAAGGGGAACATATTGTGTAGAAATACGGGCCCCAGAATGACAATCTCGTCGACTAGATGAACTAGGACGTGTGTCATGATATTGAAGAAGGATGGTGGGAACACCAGCTTGAAACTGACAAGACATTGCATCACATCACTCCTTAGCGTTGGTACGATTTCTGGATCGATCACCTTCTGAGAAATTGCATTGAGGAATGCACATAGCTTCACAATGGCTAATCGGACGTTTTCCGGTAGAAGCCCCCCCAATGCAACCGGAAGCAGTTGCGTCATAATCACGTGGCAGTCATGAGACTTTAGGTTCTGAAACTTTTTACGGCATATTTATTATTCCCTTTATATTCGGCGAAGCCGATCGGGACCTTCATATCGAAAGTGTGCATTCAAAGAAGATTTTTTCTCTTCTTTCGTAAGAGCGTGGTAGCAGAACTTCATACTTTGCCGGAGGCATGCCGTCTTTTTTTCGTGCAAGCGTTGCAGGTCCTCCGTGCCTCGTGTGTATCTTTTGTCTTCCCATACACGCCCAAGAAGCCTAGCAGGTTCATGCAAAGGTTCTTCGCCACGTGCATCACGTCGATCGAAGAGCGGACCTCTAGGTCTTTCCAAAGAGGGTAGGGCCCAAAATATAGATTTCTTTTTCCACATGGGTGCGTATTTCTCAGCGTCATTCGGAACAGCTAGTCCGCCGGGCCCCTTTCCAAAGATTACGTGTAAATCATTGACCATAGCAAGTACGTGATCACCGGTACGCATGGCGGGCTTCTTCCGGTGATCTGCCTCACCTTTGAAATGCTTGCCTTTCTTTCGACATTGGTGGTTGGTCGGAAGAAATCGGCGATGGCCTGTGTACACATTCTTCCCGCAGCTTCCCGGTATATACTATCGGTGTCAAGTAAAGCAGTGCGTGCATGCGTGGTATCCCTTGTTTGTCCGTCACGAAAGGTTCTTGAGCGGGCCAATCGTTGATGGTCACGAACAACAACGCCTTTAGGTCAAATTCCTCCTGTTTGTGCTCATCCCATGTACGTACACCGTTTCCATTCCACAGCTATAAAAGTTCTTCAACTAATGGCCTTAGGTACACATCAATGTCGTTGCCGGTTTGCTTAGGACCTTGGATGAGAACTGGCATCATAATGAACTTCCGCTTCATGCACATCCAAGGAGGAAGGTTATACATACATAGTGTCACGGGCCAGGTGCTATGATTGCTGCTCTGCTCCCCGAAAGGATTTATGCCATCCGCGCTTAAAGAAAACCATACGTTCCTTGGGTCACTTGCAAACTCATCCCAGTACTTTCTCTCGATTTTTCTCCACTGCGACCCGTCAGCGGGTGCTCTCAACTTCCCGTATTTCTTATGGTCCTCACTGTGCCATCGCATCAACTTGGCATGCTCTCCGTTTCTGAACAAACGTTTCAACCGTGGTATTATATTATAGGAGCATACCACATCACCTTCACAGGAACCCTCTTCCTGGGGGCTCGCCGTCAACATCACCAGGGTCATCTCGTCTGATCTTATACCGTAATGCACCGCATACCGGGCATGCGTTCAGATCCTTGTACGCATCGCGGTAGAGGATGCAGTCATTAGGGCATGCATGTATCTTCTGCACCTCCAATCCTAGAGGGCATAAGACCTTCTTTGTTGCGTATGTCTTTGTCGGGCAATTCGTTATCCTTTGGAAGCTTCTTCTTCAATATTTTCAGTAGCTTCTCAAATCCTTTGTCAGGCACAGCATTCTCTGCCTTCCACTGCAGCAATTCCACTACGGTACCGAGCTTTGTGTTGCCATCTTCGCAATTGGGGTACAACCCTTTTTTGTGATCCTCTAACATGCGATCGAACTTCAGCTTCTCCTTTTGACTTTCGCATTGCGTCCTTGCATCGACAATGACCCGGCGGAGATCATCATCATCGGGCATATCGTCTGGTTCCTCTTGATCTTCAGCAGCTTTGCCCGTTGCAGCATCATCGTGCACATCGTCTCGTTCCTCTTGACGTTCAGTAGCATCATCATATTCAAGGGGCACATAGTTGTCATCGTACTCTTCTTCTTTGCCGTCTTCCATCATAACCCCTATTTCTCCGTGCCTCGTCCAAACATTATAGTGTGGCATGAAACCCTTGTAAAGCAGGTGGGTGTGAAGGATTTTCCGGTCGAGTAAGACTTCAGATTCCCACATATAGGGCATGGACAACACGTAAAAGCATTCTGCTTGTTTGCCTCAGCCGCTTCGAGAAAATCATGCACGTCCTTAATGTACTCGGAGGTGTGTATGTCACCGTACATCCATTGCCAGTTCATCTGCGTGCATTATATATAATTAAGTGTGTCAAAAACTATTACAGAACATCATGAATAGATAATTAAGTGACCAAATTAATAGAAGTTCATCATCACATTAAAACCAAAGTACATACATAGTAAAAGTAAGAAAATAATACAAGTATCTATCTAAACATACAGGTAAGAATATTTTTCCTTTCAGAAAGAAGATAAGAACAAGAGGCTCACCACGGTGGTGCCGGCGATGAGATCGGCGCGGCGATCGACGACGGTGAAGACCGAGACGGGACGTGACAGACCCCTAAACCTAGACAAATATTGAGGAAAATGGAGTTTGGAGGTCGAGCTTGGAGAGGAGAAAGTTAAGTAGTGTGGCTCGGGCATTCCATCGAACACCTCGTGTGCATAGGAGGTGAGCTAGAGCACCACAAAGCTCTCCAACGGCCGGGCATAAATACAGAGCAGTGAAGTGCTCTGCTCATGAGCGAGGGGTATATATAGGCAATTCATTGGTGGGTTCGTGGCATGAACCAGGACTAAAGGCAGCCTTTGGTCGGTTTAAGCCACCTCTGACCAATGGTGATGGGTCAGAGGCCTTGGTTCATTGGTGGGATTCGTCCCACCAACTGGGACCAAAAGGTCCAGATGAACCGGGACCAATGGCCCACGTGGTGGCCGGGCTCATGAACTTCCAATACCCCATGGGTCCCGGTTACAGATTGAACCAATAACCGGCCGGCGCGGACCATTGCCCCTTTTCTACTAGTGCCTTGTGAGGTGCAATGAATAGGTCATCTACCCTGATGCGGCTAAGCGGCGCCTGCACTTGCAGTGTTCTGGTGGTCCACGTGGCAGTCTTGGACGAAAAGACGGTGAGGTCATAGTTTGCAAGCAGGGTAGTTGTATGGGTGAGGTCGGCAAGGAGAAATCCCCCCTCGTTGTCGCACGACACGATGCCGACGTACCATGTGTTCCTGATGCCTGGGGAAGTGGGCGGGATCGGTGTGAGCGACGGCCTGCCGCCGCGGCCAGCCTTGTAGACGAAGTACTCGGCGTGACCACGTCCTAGCACGTTGCTCCGGGGGCTGGCGGCGAAGGCGAAGCCTAGGAGGACGAGGTCCCTGTCCGAGGATATAACCCGAGGCTCAACGGCGTAGTCCTCGATGTTGAACCCGGGGCCGTGCACGCAGAAGTGGGAGACGGCCGGCGGATCCGCGAGGCAGAAGGTGACCTTCACGGTGCGGCCGGTGATCGACTGCGCTTCGGCGGTGGTGCCGTTCTCGCGGTCGGCGAAGTAGGCCTTGCTGTCGAGGAGAACCGAGCTGGGGTAGCCGGCTGCCTCGTCGACGGCGTGGGGCTGGAAAGAGTAGGCGGGGAAGGATCCCTTCGTCTTCGTGCCCATGGCGGTCGTCGGCGCTCGTCGGGAGATTCGGAAGCGATTTGTTTATGTTGTCGGGATGGAGGCGCGCGTTCGTGTCGGTTTTGAATTGGGCCTCGTTGGCGTTGTTGGTGGGCCTTGTTATCCAAAGCATGAGAAAGAAGCAGCCCGACCACCTCCTGCGGCAGGCCCAGCGGCTCCACTGACCCAACTCCGGCCATCTTCGCCGGGTGGGATCACCGCGCGCCTCCGCCGTCCCCCCCTCCCCCGGCGCTCCTTCTTCCTGCGGCCCGGGCCCTATCTTCCGCCACCCCTTCCGCGCGGCGACCTCGCGGCGCCGCCTTCACCAGCACGCCCACCCTGACAGTCGCCGCCGCGGCCCGTCTCCGGAGAATACGGGAAGAGGAGGAAGGCGGCGCGCTAATCGGGTCCGCCCACCAGCCTCGGCGGGTGAGCGATGCGGCGGCCCCAACCGCGCGCGAGGTACAGGGGAATCACATGTGGAAGGCGTGGCAGTTGCGCCGAGCAATCCATCTACGGCGTCGCCGTCCAAGGTGCGTGAGTGAGAGCTTCTTAGCTCCAGTACGGCATTGCTGTTCCTCTTGGTGCATGGACACTAATTTTATTTTATTTTCGACCACTTCCAGCTCGAATCTAAGGAGAGAGCCCAAGATTGGGCACCGAGGTTATGCCAATAATGTTCGGGAGTTGAACTCCACCAAAGGGAGCTTGTTTGACGGTGGACGCTGCTACACCCTGGGGAAGAAAGAAGGCACCTCTCTCTGCAATTCGGCCATTGCCGAAGCTTCAGAGGAAGCCGGATTTAGTACGGAGCATGAAATTGGGGATAAGTGTGAGGCTGATGTCCATTTGGCAGCAAAACTGGGCCCTGGTATTGGGAAATTGATTATGTCCAAGTGCTCTTTCATTTTTGACACTGGAAGGGACACCTTTGAAGGGAATTGCAGCTTGCGGGATGTTCTTAAGCTTGGTCTCTGGCTCTCACCGGAGACCCTCCGCAGGTTCTGGCGTGCTTGTGGCTGAGGCCTGAGGATTTTCTTGACATTTTGATCGGTTTCGGACAAGGTGCAGCGGAAGTTAGGTACGCAAGATTTCTGTGGAATTTGTACAGGTGGGCTTCGTGGCAGAGCAAGGACTTCCAGCATCTTCCAAGGTCGAATGACATCATGGTGTCAGTACTTGCAGATGCTCATATGCTCAGCCAAGCTGAATCATTGCTTCTCTTGCTGGATGACAACAGGGCTCTGACCGATCCGAGTAGACTGTTCAGTCAGATTACCCAGATGTATTCAGAAGCTGGCCACCTCGACAAATCAGTGGCACTTTTTGATCGTGCAAGGTCCAAATGTTTGATTCCTTCAGCCTCATGCTATCAAGTACTTCTAAATCGTCTGGTCGGAAAGAGAAAAGAGGAGTTAGTATTAAGAGTATATGTGGACATGCTTGAAGTTGGATTAGGCTCTTGCACAGAAGGAGATATTCTTGATTTTGTCATCAATGCTTTAGTCAAGGGGGACAAATTCTTACAGGCTATTCGTATAATTCGGCAGCTAAAGAGCTTGAACATTGAAATAAGCAAGGATCATTGTCAACTGTCTCAATAGAATTTTGCAAGAAGAAGGATATTGGTGATATGATGAATTTCTTGGAAGAGTGGAGGTATTTACCTGAGCTGCGTCTTTGCAATCGGATGCTTGCGTCTTTGTGCACAAATCTTGGTACTGACGAGGCATGGTTTGTCTTGCAAAGATTAGAGTCCTTAGGATTTGCCCCAGATGCTACAACCTTTGGCATTTTCATATGCCATAGCTGTAGAGAAATGAAACTCAAAGCTGCATTCCTCTATTTATCTGAGTGCTTTTCTAGACATATTGAACCTAAAGTTTGTGCTTATAATGCTATTATAGGTGGTGTTTTCACAGAGGGATTATACAGACATGCGAAATATATCCTTGAAGACATGATTGAAAGGAAAATAATGCCAGAACTTTTAACATACAGGATACTCCTGGCAGGATATTGCAAGTATAGGCAGTTTGATGATATAGAACATATCTTGAGAACAATGGAGACTAATGGTGTAAATGATCTTCCATCTGGAAATTGTGTGCTCTCTAAGGCCTTATCCTTCCTGGGGCTAGACCACTTAGGAGTGAAGGTCAAGAGAGATAACGCCACTGGCTTCCCGAAAGCTGAGTTTTTTGATTCAGTAGGCAATGGCCTGTATTTGGACACTGACTCCAAAAGGCTTGAGATTTCATTGGTACAGATTCTTGATAATGCTCTTTACCTAGATATTAACTCAAAGATAGTCAGTGCGTGTCAGCAAGGTAATGTTGCAAGTGCTCTTCTGCTGAAAAATGAAGCTTTTCAATGGGGACATTACATTTCACCAGCTAGCTCTTCAGAACTAATCAAGTCCTTGTGCGCAAGCCCTGCGCATGTTATGGATGTTATTGACCTTATGAAGGAAATTTCATATACATTTGATAAATTGGATGCTCAAACTCTAAATTTAGTCGTCCAAACACTGAGTAAGAATGAGATGTCAGCTCATGCAAGATTAGTTTTGGACAGGTTATTCAAAAGAGGCTTGCCAGTCAATCAAGATACATATACTTATTTGCTTTTAGGCTTCTGTACAGAAAGGAACATCGCAGGGTTTTGGGAGTGTTGGAATGTTGCAACAAAGTTTAGTTGGTCTCCTGACAAGAAGGATTTGATGGCCCTCATCGGTCACTTGTGCAAATGGGGAGTAATGGAGGAAGCCTTGCAGCTTATAAGCGCGCTGCTCGACTGCTATCCAAATTTGTTTTTTAGTGCATATTGTGCACTTCTCAAAGAGTTATGCAGAACAGGTTACACTAATGTTGGATGTGCGATGCTGGAGGCCCTCCTAGAAAAGGGTGTGGATGTGGACCATTCACTGATTCTTAATGTGGCAGAGGGCTTCCTAAAGGAGCAGAAGACTGTCGAATCGATTGGACTGTATGACATCTGCCTTCACGAAAACATTGTATCAACTGTGTTTACCCACCAATTTGCATTCTCTTCACTAGCATTGTTTGATGCAGAACGATGCAAGGACTTGGTACAGTCTATGCTGAAAACAGAATGTTCTGATGTCCCAGCTTGCAGCTGCATTGTGAGCAATTACTGCATACAGGAAAAGTAAGCCAGGCAATATCAGTTGTTGAAGCATCCACTTTAGGGAAGAAATCAAGTGACAAATTGCTAAATTCCATCCTTCAGTCGTATTGTTGTCTAAACAATTGGAGAAAAGTAGATGCAGTTCTTTGTATCATGCTAAAGATACATGCTAGCATTTCTATTTCTAGCTACCGCCTTCTTATCCGCAGAATGTGTGAGCAGAGTCACTTTTCTAGGGCATTATGCCTTAAGGAGCTGATCCAAGACAGTGACAAGTCAAGAGATCTGATTTTACACAACATTCTGTTATTCTGTCTTTTCAAAAGAAGAAACATTTTGCAGGTTCATGATTTGTTAAAGGATATGAAGGGTAACGGTATTTCTCCAGACAAAACAACATATGATTTCCTTGTTTATGGCTTTCACAAGTCTGGAGATACTGATCGTTCAGTTACTATGCTTGATGCTTGCATTGCTCAAGGATTAACACCAAGCAACCGGAGTCTCAGAATAGTATTGAGTCACCTTTGCATGTTAGGGAACCTCGAGAAAGCACTTCAATTATTTCATCTGATCGAGGGCAGTGGATGGAAGCATGGTTTAGTCATTGAGTCGACTCTCATTTCAGCTCTCCTTTCATTTGGAAGATACTCTGAAGCAAAATCATGTCTGAACAACCTGAGAAGAAGTGCACTAATTATATCTTACATCAGTTTTGATGTGCTAATCAAGGAATTCTGCAGACTTGGAGACGTGGAAATGTCTGTTAATCTGATAAATACAATGTTGAAGCATGGTAGACTTCCAAGTGAAGCTAGTTACAGCTCTATCATATACAGGCTATGTATATTGGAAGAATTTGATCGGGCACTTGATTTTCTTGCTGAGATGCAGTTGGAGAACTTAAAACCAAGTGAGAGATCCTGTGATGTGCTCATGCGTGGCCTTTGTTCAATGGGAAGAACCACTGATGCTAAGAAGATTTTGGAAATGCTAAGGACCTTTGGGTCTGCAGCATCCTTTGGCATGTATAGAACTGTTTTTGATAACTACCATAGGTGTAACAACACACCGAAGCCGCAGGACTTCTGCATGACATGCAGCAAGCAGGACACGTACCCAACTTTGAGATGCAGTGGTCTGTGATAAGCAATTTAAGCAGTACTGATAGGAAGACTGAAGGATATGAACAACCTATTCTGTCGAAAATTATTTCATCCAGTCAATTCCCCATGAAGGATAATAGGAGGAAATGATTTTTTCAGAGGAAGGGGAGCCTTGGCGCAGTTGTAAAGCTGCTGCCTTGTGACCATGAGGTCACGGGTTTAAATCCTGGAAACAGCCTCTTACAGAAATGTAGGGAAAGGCTGCGTACAATAGACCCAAAGTGGTCAGACCCTTCCCCGGACCCTGCGCAAGCGGGAGCTACATACACCGGGCTGCCCTTTTTTGAAGATATAGTCAATGCTGATGGCAATGGGATTGTGGATGGCTGCCCTCCTACGAAGAACCACCCGCAAGGCGGCTGGGTCACTGCTACTGTGGCCACACATCGGCTACCGGCTCGCACACTAAAGCTAGAGATACGGCCTTCTGCACCTCTGTAAAAGTGGAACAGTGGCAATACATGGACATTGAGCCCGCGGCAAATCTCTTTCTGTTCATTATTGTTGACCACAAATTGCAGTCCTGGATGCATCCCGGCTAATTGGCAACACAAAAGGGTAAATACCTTGTTATGTTTCTGTACAACATATTCTGGTCATATCGACTCACGGAGTAGGTTTTATTAAGAGAAGATGCATGCTTCTGTTTTTCCCTTGCAGTGCAGGGTCTTGCGAGCTCCGCAGCTAGAGAAACAAGAAGTGCATCAAGATGACCTTACTTGCGAACATCCGAAGCTGCTCCTCAAAAATCTTGTTGTGATTTGATATCGTTCATGTTCTTCTCGCATGATTTTTCTTTATGCGAGGGTTCGGTGGATAGTCCAACACCACAACAGTAATATCTCATAGCCTGTTCCTGAGCACACACTGCTAATAGATGTCTTATTTCAAGCTGTGTTATTGTTTCGTCTGATCACATTGTGGTTCCACGCCAGCACCTTGAAGGAACAACCAGGATTCAGGACCATTGGTGTAAGCGCCGAATCCTGATTGTGCCCCTAGCCTGCCACACTAGGTCATGCGCTGCCGCTTGCTCTCACTAGAGCAAGCGGCAGCGCATGACCTAGTTTCCGAGAGGTCTGTGTCCGTTTCCGCTTCCAATCAGAACATGAAGAACAAATAGTACAGCACACGTCTGCTTTTTTCTCCTCTCGTCTCCCCACGAAAGCTCTCTTTACGCCGCCACGCGCGACGGCCACCGTCTCTGCAGAGAAGCCATCACCGACGTCCTGGCGGGGCGCCGCCGTCGGCTGCATCCACCGCCGCCGAACCCCCTCCCGCCATGCCTCCCGGCGGCCGCTTTGTCCCCACCGGCGCGGATGGGATGCCTCGACGCGTAGCAGGTGCAAACGTGGAAGCCGGCGTCCAGACGAGGCTCCGCAGTTGGCCGCAGCCCCCACGGTATGAACTTTACCCCTCTCCCACCGCTCCTCTATTTTTCTACGAGCCAGCCAAATTCGTGGCACCTCGTCTTCACTCCCATTACCACATCTACACAAAGGAAATGTGCGATCCTCAGCTATATCCAAACTTAACCACCACCAGCTTTCGATTTCGGCTACTTGCTGTGTTTGCCACTCTGCTATGCCGGTTGCTATATCATTCAGTAGATAGATGGTTAGTTGATGAATAAGTTGTTCTTCATCAACGCACTCATCGAGCTTGTGTTCTTCTGCTTCAGACGGGAGCATCCGGCATGTGCAAAACGTATATTCCTCCCGGCAAACAGTGGCGACCTCGAGGCCGACGGTACGTATGTGACTCTTGCTCCATTGTTTCTATTTTATCCATCATACTATGGAGTTATTCATCTCCATAGTTTTAAACTTTCTTGTCTACTAACCTTCTGATCATGTTTCCATTTCAGATATGAGTACCCTTATCATGATGTGCCCGCGGGGCCGTTAGAGCCAAAGAACACCAACACTTCCTCTTCCTCCACGCAGGCAGAGGCGGTGACTCACGACGTCTGGCCAACGTCAAGGCACACGTCTCCACCTATTTTGGCTCCTTACTTTTCTGGTTGGCATTTACAATTTTTCATCAGAACGGACCTTGTGGGTTCTTTCCACACGTATCCTCCTTTGGGTGGGCCATTCCAGAGCTTGCAAGAAGCCAATGATGCTATTGCGAGCCATCTCGACGACCTGCGCTCTCCAATAATGTGAATGTTCTCAACTTTATCATGGATTTTCGCATGTCAGAAATTACAATGTTTTTAACATCTAGAGTGCTCTGACATGAACTAGGCGCAAGGATGGGCTTTCTGAGACGGTTATAGCGGTTCGATATTGCCTTTACTGGCCTGATGGCACAAGGAAGATGTCCTCCAAAGACAATCCGAAACCTAGGAATATCAGTCTATTGGTTCAAGCTTTACTGGACAAGTACAATGAAGATCACCATCTTTTAGGGGTTTGCTCTCTCTCCCTCCTCCTTGCCCTCAGTCTCTGTCTGTTACCAGGGTTGTGTTAATTGTCTTATATTCATTACCATGCCTCCCTTTCAGGATCTTGCGTATGAACTTGATGGTGTTGTGTGCTTCCAAGAATTTTATATGGGGAGATTGGCTGCCTCAGTATGTACTATCATCTCAATTTTACTACAAAGACTAAAGGAGCTGATGATTTTCACGGTGGCATCAGCAATCTATTCTTTGATGAAGTCACACAAATAAATGGCGAAAGTGATGAAAATTTGCTCAATTGTTACAGTATGGAGAAACGCAATGACAATGGTATTTCTTCCGCTTTACGTTAAGTTTTGTTCATACGGTTCGTGCTCACATTTATATGGTGTCATTTGGTTGCCCCTAGTGTCATGTTTACCTTAGCTTTACTGTAGTTTTAATATCTAAGCTAGTTCATGCCCGGACATATGTAGTAACTATCTACACATGTTTTTTTTTCCTAAGGCCGATGCTATGAATATATGAATTACGGAAATGTTGATTTGAAGCACCCTGTCAATGCTGATAAATATAAAGGTCGCCACTCTCACCCACACAAAGTAGGGTACGGTTTGGTCGATCGAGGGGTACCTGAATACATCCAGAATGAGGAGGATATGCTGGCGGATGAGGAGGCTAGGATAAGATATATATACAAGGTAATGTTTATATCTTGTGGGGTTGGTACTTGTCAGTAATTTTACTGAAGTGTTATTATTCTGTTTCAGTGCCCTGATGATCGTACTACTGTGGCAAAATCGGACGGTGCAAGAATGCCTGCTGTTTTGGCCAAGAGAGAGGATGTTGGTTTGGCCAAAAGAGAGAATGCTGGTTTGGCCAAAAGAGATGATGGCCAAGGAAAAGGGAAATACATTGTACCTGCAAGGCGTTAGTTGGTTTGAGTATCCCCTTATGCATATGTTTGGTTTTATTTTATTTTGCTAAGAAAGTGCAAGACTATAATTCCTAAACCCTACATATCTATAAGATACCAAATATATATATACCTTATGAAAATGTATTTCGTGATAAATCTGATGATATTGCTTTTATAGTATGGTATTGAAAGTTCACAAAAAGTATAATATGCACTATATTTTGGGACGTAAAAGGTACCATCATTCTGTCCTACCATTTTAGTATAGTGCTCCCTTCGTCTTAAAAAGTCTTATAAATTTGGCCAATGCTACGCGTCAGTCGGCGGATCTTTTTAAAAGATCCGCGGCCTCGCGAGCCATTGAATTCAATGTGGGGTGCATGTTAGATTCAGCTGCTAGCTTTGCAATAAGGATGATGTTGTGTTTGGACATTTGCAACAGAGTTAATGTTGCAGAACTTATGTGACAAAAATATTGTTGTGAAATGTTTTCTACAACAGAGCTAATGTTGCAAAAAAAATTATATTCACCTTTATACATGTGTTACGGAAGAAAGTTTTGCAACATTACTAATGTTATAGAAATCACAACAAGGAGGATGTTGCAAGAAAAGGACCATGGTCGTTCGCCACGAGCTCCTGTCGAACGGTGATGAGGGAGGAGCGGCACCGCCCGTCCTTGCCATCGTGTTGCCGTTGGCGAGCTCTGGACCTCAGACCAGGTCGCCTCGCTGCCATCCTTCTCTCCAATAAGGTAGGTGCACCGCGCGCAGCTGACGGGAGTGGTAGAGGTGAGCGACAAGCACCAAGGCAGTGGCCGAGCCCGACCCCTGGTTGCAACGGCGCACCACGGCGGCGACCGCGCCCAACCCCCACTGCAACGCCACACCTCGGTGGCCAACGGCAGACCCGTGCTCGCGGCAAGCTGAGACCACCCCGTTGTGCTGCTGCTACGGAACCACATGTGGTTGGGGTTGTTTCTTAGGATATTTGCATCATGTGTACTAATTCTCCCTAAAAAAACCTTCATGCTTGCATGCAGATAAGACAAAACAAATGATGTCAGCAAAATATTCTATCAAAATTCAACTTCAAAATATATTTTGTAGTTCAAACCGTAGTTTTGATTGAAAAATTATTTTTACATAAAAAATCATCGCGACGAGTCCTTCGACTAAACCTCATGTTGATATGTTCTCACGACTTTTTTCGGCTGAAAAGTTACCATGTGTGTGCTATGTAAGTTATCACGTCTATGATCGAAAATGTCTAGGAGCACCTGCGGGCTCACCACCCTGATATCTCTCCATTAAATAAGCATAGGGATTCATACTGCTATATTAGACAGCATGTATTCTTCAGTTTAGATTGACGTATGTTTTCTTTTAGGAGAGGTATAGGGTTTGTATTCTTTCAAACTTTTAATGATCTCTGACTAAGGATAAAGTATGGAGATGTGGGCCGGTGGCTGACTGATATCTGACAGCGGCCCTGCATGCATGCGGATTTTATTGAGCCATGCGTTTTGAATCATCTAACACATCTAATATTTAGTTTCTACCAAGTTTTTAAACTGCAATATTATTTTTCATTTGACAATATCCTTTGCAAGATTATGCTTTTGTTTCAGTTTTAAAACTGTACTATAAAAAAAACATCAAGTTATGTGTCTTCTATAAAATTGAGAACCTCATCCTATGACAATTAAAATAGTGGATTTCATTATTATTAGAATTTTAAATAAAGAAAGAGTTCCAATATTCTAATTGCTGGAAAACTCATGGAATAAATTCCATGAAATTAAGTCTTCTTATTTTTATTTTAGTTAAACCCGAGAACTTCGTGATAATAATTCTATACAGATTAATCATAGTAATTCCAAAACTTTTCCTTCTCTAAAAACTATGTTATTAGTCACCTTGTCTGGTTTATCAGTGCAGCGTAGTCGCATTTAATCGTTCATCTTCATGGTCCAGCAAAGATGAATTAACGATAATTACATTATTGTTCTGTTTTTATTTATTAAGTCGTGTCATAGCTCTGAGTTCCAACACAGTACATTGATTAAGTAGTACTAATAACTACTCTGATATACCTGTGTAGACAAAGGACATCACAGGAACCTTTCTTGCATGCAAACGCGTGACATTAACTGAGAATATTGACTTTTGCTGCCCAATTTAGTATGCTACCCCACCATGCTGCACAAATATACAATTGAGTGTCAACTATATTAAATGTCAAAGGACATGCACGCATTGCTAACCTATACAACTTCATCGTGTATTCATGCGTAAAAAATCAGTTCGGCTAAAGTTACATGAATCCCCTGGGGACAGACGACAGGCCGTGATTTCAAAGGGCGTCATTGCCGTGTGCTCTTAATCCACCTCCCGTCTATGGTACACAACTTATAATGTTGACCGGGGCATAAAAAATGGTTCTCTGACCTCCCCACATGCACATTCACGCATGCACTAGAAAACAAAAAATGCTTACGTCAGCGAAGATTTCACAAAAATTCAAAAAACTGAAATATTTTGCAGCTCAAACCGTCGCTCAATACGAATACCATTTTCACATAAAAAATTCATAGTGACGAGACCTTCGAAACTAGATCTCATGTTGGTATGTTCCGACAACATATTTTTGTCAAAAGTTACGGTATGTTTTCATCAACTTTTGCCCTCGGTCAAAAGTTATCGTGGTGATAGGTCCTGAGGTATGCCGTGCATATATTACCATGTTAATTACACATAAATTATCGAGCTATGTTTTTCAACAACCCCCTCTCAAAAGTTACGGCGATGTTTGTACATAGATTATCAGGTCTACTGTGCGTGTATTACTATGTTATTTACACATAAGTTATACGCGAGTGTTTGTACCTAAGTTACCAGGTCTGTAATGAGTATGTTACCCGGTAACTTCTGAGCCCAGGCTCAGCTGCACCCACCCTTACGAGAAAAATCAAAACAAATATTAGAAAAATTCAAAAAATTCCAATTTTTTTGTGTGCGGTAGCTAATTTGATGCGTGAGGTGCGCTCAAATTTTCAAATCATTTGGGCATCTAAGCAGCTCTCGGCAAAAAAGACAAATTCGGGGTCTATAAAAATGTTTACTATTCATACACTGTTCTGACCCGATTTGTTTTTTTTTTTTTTTTTTGCCGAGAGCTTCTCAGAAGTCCAAATCATCTAAAATTTGGAGCAGACCTCACGTGATAAATTTTCTACCATGCAAAAAAAGATTGAAATTTTTTGAATTTGTTTTGAATTTTTTGTGATTCTTTTCATGGACGGGTGTAGATGAGCCTGGGCACCGAAACACCGCACTCGTATGTTACCATGCTATTTAGATAAAAGTTACCAGAGGTATGTTTTCAGCAACTTCTTTCCCGAGTAAAAAATTACCATGATATTTGTACATAAGTTATTTGGTCTACGCATATATTATCATGCTATTTACACAGAAGTTATCGGCGGTGTATTGAATAAAAATATCCTGGGTCAAAAAGCTACCATGGTGTTTATATGTAAGTCATTGATGTGAGTATATTATCATGTTATTTACATAAAACTTTTCGGTGTGTTTTCACAATGTTTTTTCCTGAATTAAAGTTATCATGGTGTTTGTAGCTAAGTTTTCAGGTTTCCGGTCTGTATCATGATATTTACATAGAATTTATCACGGTACATTTTATTAACTTTTTCAAGTATATATTCTTGAGAAATAACACATTGTGCACTAGAGACAATCCAAGAAAGGAGCGAGAAAAATACAGAATTTTGGGTGATATGGTAGTAATACAAGGTCAAATATGGCTTTTGTGTTTTTAACAACCGTAGACATTAGTTGAGTTGGTGAACGGGATAATCGAGGGAAAGAAACGATCGTAACAGAAATGGTTCGGAATTTAGCTTTCTCATAATATAAAACTATATTTTAGTACGTACTTTCTCCTTCTCAAAATATAAGGCGCCGATTGACTTTTCTGGTCTTTGTTACACAACTTTGACTATGATTTTCATGACCTCCCTCCGTCCCAAAATAAATGACTCGACTTTGTACTAATTTTAATATAAAATTAGTATAAAGACTTTGTACTAATTTTAATATAAAATTAGTACAAAGTCGAGTCACTTATTTTGGGACGAAGGGAGTATTATATATCTACAAAATTAGTATACACACATATGAAATAATTTTTTTAAAGACAAAATATGATGATGCCATTTATGCATATTTAATCCATGTACTTTCGTATATATTAGAGGTAAAAGTCATGCATCAAAGACTGTGCAAAGTCAATTGAGTCTTATATTTTAGGAAGGAGGGAGTGTCTAAGAGAGCATCTAAGCGTCTAGCCACGCCTAAGCGAGCGCTTACCGCCTAATTTTTCATTGGTGTATACTAAATTGTTTTAGGGGTTCATCTATGTATACTACTCCATCCTTTGCAGAGGGAGTATGTTCTTTTGCAGGAATTGTGCATACTATGTTTATCGGGTAATTTGCTTAAACTCCAATTTTAATATAATTATTTAGTCAAGACATAGGTTAGCATATACTCCCTCCGTCCACGAATAGGTGTACATCTACCTTTTTGTCCCAAGTCAATGTTCTAATTTTTTTTATCAATTATATAGAAAAGAATAGTAACATATATGACATCAAATTGATATATTATGAAAGAACATTTCAAAACGGATCTACTGGTACTGATTTAGTGTCATAAGTGCTACTACTATTTGCTAGAAAGTTGGTCAAAAGTTTTAAAACTTTTATTTAGAACAAAAACTAGATATACACTTATTCGTGGATGGTGAGGGTATATGGGAGAGATTTGCTCTTTTGCGTAATTTTTCATGTGGATTAGTATCAGCGTGTGCGTTCGTCTGAGACCTGCCAGTAGTAGATCGTACTAGTAACCGTTCAGGATACATGCTACGTTCAGAGTTCCCTATTCTGCACGTTATAAACAGAGGTGATACGCTCGCGTTGGGGGCACCGTAGGCGTAGCTCCCCCTCTCCCTTCCCCTCGTCTCCCTCTCTCTACGCTGCCCGGACGAACACCATCTGTACACACAAGTCCTCTCCGATCAACCCCGTCCGGTCATGCCTCGCCGCCGCGCGCTCGTGCCACACGTCGTTCCGACGGCCGCTATGTCGGTGCCGGCGCAGACGGGGCTGGACGACCCTTCGCCGACGTGGACGGGATATCTCGGCGCATAGCAGACGTATACGTGGACGCCCCCCGCTCCGGCGTCCAGATGAGGCCCCACGATCGGCGGCAGCCTCCACGGTATGATTGTATGAACTTCATAGCCTCGACCTCTCCGACCCTCTTTCGCTTCTCTATTTTTCTACAAGACATTGTACTGTACCTGAATCAACTTGGCCAAATTCTAGCACCTCGTCTTCACTTGGAGTTACCACATGTACATCAAAGTAATGTGCAATCCTCAGCTATCCTATCTTAATCATGATCAACCACTACCTTTCTACTACTCGGTCTGCTACTCTGCTATGCTGGTTGATATAGCTTGTGTTCCACTTCAGACGTGAGAACGCTGCATATCCAAAAACGTCTATTCCAGACCCTCAAATGCCCCGTTCCACGGAGAAAACCCAGGCTTCACGCAATCTGCCGCTGCCTCGACAGTATGTGCCTCTGTTCCATTGTTTCTAGTTTATAAGTACATGATAATATGGATCCTTCCTTCTATTTTTTGCGAAACATCTCCAAAGATTAAAACTTGTTGTCTACTAACCTTCTGACAATGTTCCACTTCAGGCGTGAGTACCCTTATTATGATGTGACACCGCTGCAAGAGCCAAACAACACCAACACTTCCTCTACCTCCACGAAGGCAGAGGCGGTAACTCATGGCATCTCGCCAACGTCAAGGCAATCGTCTCCACCTGTTTTTGCTCGTTATCATTCTGGTTGGCATATACAGTTTTTCATCAGAATAGATGTTGCGGGCTCATTCGGTCATTCCACACGTATCCTCGTCAGGGTGGGCCATTCCAGAGCTTGCTGAGAAGCCTATCATTTTTTTTAAACGAGGCAAAAGACTTGCCATTTTCATTGATTAAGAAGAAGAGAATTGCCCGATTAATTGACGGAAAACCGGGTTAAAATCATACATCACAACCCACATGATATGGGCACCACCGGGCAACCTGGCTACCGACATGGAACAAGACACAACGGCACATGCCAACAGATGGCCACACGCGCAAGCAACTGACAGCTCCGACTTTGACGACGAGCAACACAAGGGAAATATGCAGGACTCGCGCCGACCATGCCCACCGCAAACGGCCACCGAATGTCTGTCATCGTCACCACTGGACACGCTCCAACGCAGCTCCGACTTCAAAGCAACCCAGCAACCACGGAAGAGCACCTCGGACACACCGGGAAGAACCGACTACCGAAGACCACGCCGCGACCCAAGCTCCTCTCAACGCCATCATCGTTGCCAAACAGAAACCAGCGCCCCGCCTCAGCCTCAGCAAACCACGCGGCGAAGATGCCATCATCCTCCAGACTCTCAGTCGTAGCCAGCTCCGAGACGATGCCCCCAAGGAGGAGAAAGCCGCGAAGACGCCTTCATCGCCCGATCCAACGGATCTGAGGTTTCCCTCCGAAGCCCAAGCCGTGGGGAGAAGGTGGAGCACCTCCACGACGACGCTTCCAAGAAAGACCACGGCACCAGCGGGCGCCGCCGTCGCCGGCTCCGGTGAAGACCGGAGTAAGGATTTCTCCCTGAGATGTACCGACCACCTGCCACCACCGACCGCCGCCCACGAACCACCACCCCTGCCGAGGCCGACTCCAATCTAGCCATGGGACCCCTCGATCCGCCGCGTCCAGAAGCGCTCCGCCCCCTGGCCGAAGCCGCCACCACCAAACCCGGGGCCGCCGCCCCGGCAACCACAGCCCACCACCGCCGACGACATCACCACCAAAGGAGCCTGACCAGGCCCATCGGTCCGGAGCCCACATCACCAGATCCAGAGGCAAGGGAGGGCCTGACCAGATCGGAGACCTCGCTCCGGGCCTCGCTGCGAGATGGCCGGCAGACAGAGAAGTCGCCGGGAAGCCGCAGCCTCACGCTGCGCACAGTCCTCCGCCGTCAGATGTGGCCGGAGTCACATCGAAGGATGGGGAGAAGGGCGCTGCGGTCGCTGGGCTCCAACCACACCGCAAGGCACGGCCACGCCGACGCCGTGCAGCAGTCGCGCGCCGCACCGCCAGTTCGAGCCACCGCCGAAGCCGCCCGTCGCAGGGATCCAGATCCGCCATCGCCTTCCTGCCGCCGTCGAGAGGGAGAGGAAGGGAAGACCCGCCGCCGCCGTCCGCCGCCTCGGGCTTAGCCAGCGGCCTCCTCCGGCGACGGCGAGGAAGGAGAGGCGAGGGGCGGCCAGCGGCGTGGATTTAGGGCTCCGCCCGAGTCGCCTCTCTGGCGACGCGGGGGACGAGCGACTTGTTGTGCAGAAGGCTATCATTTGCCATCTTGATGACATGCGCTCTCCAATAATGTGAATTTTCTCAACTTTTACATAGGTTGCTGCATGTCAGAAATTACAATGTACTAACATGTAGAATGCTCTGACCTGAACTAGGTGCACAGATGGGCTTTCGCACGCGGAGATTGGAGTAAGACACGAGCTTTACTGGCTTGATGGCACAAGGAAGAACTCGTCCGAAGGAAATCCGGACCGTAGGAATATCAGCCTTTTGGTTCAAGCTTTACTGGACAAGTACAATGAGGATCGCCATTTTTGTGGGGTTTGCTCTCTCTCTCTCCTACCCACATTCACTCTCTATCGTTTTCTTAATGGTTTTATATTCATGTACTAATTGCTGATACAATCCATGCCTCCTTGTCAGGATCTTGCATATGAACTTGATGCTGTTGTGATCTTCCGAGAATTTTATATGGGGGAGATGGGCTGCCTCAATATGTACTATCATCTCAATTTTACTACAAACAAGAGCTGATGATTTTCACGGTGGCATCAACAATCTATTCTTTGCTGAAATGGCACAAATAGAAGGAGAAAATGAAGAATATGTGCTCAATTGTTTCCGTATGGTGAAACCTAGTGACAATGGTGTTTCTTCCACCTTATATTAAGTTGTGTTCATATAATTTGTGGTCACATTTCTCTGACCGACGTCATTTCGTTGCCCATAGTGTCATGTTTCCCGTCACCTCATCCATTATTCTTGAATTTTACTACTCCCTCCGATCCGAATTAATTGACGCAACCTCTATACAATATAAGTAAGATATTGTATAGAGGTTGTGTCAATTAATTTGGACAGGAGGGAGTATAGTTTTAATATCTAAGCCATTTCATACCCAGACGTATGTACTGACTGTGTACACATGCCTCTTTTTTTTTGCCCACGGGCGATGTTATGGTTGTATGAGTTACGGAAATGTTGATTTGAAGCACCCTGTCAATGCTGATAAATACGAAGGTCTCTATTCTCGCCCATTCAACCTATGTTGTGGTGTGGTTCCAGAATGAGATGTTGGCCATGATGTACCTACATACATCCAGAATGAGGATGATAGGCTGGCGGATGAGGAGGCTGAGATAAGACGTATATACAAGGTAATGTTTATATCTTGTGTAGTTGGTACTTATTAGTAATGTTACTGAAGTGTTATGATTCTCCTTCAGTGCCCCGATGAACCTCCTATTCTGGCAAAATCGGATGGTGCAAGAATGCCTGCTAATTTGGCCAAGAGAGATGATGTTGGTTTGGCCAAAAGAGATGATGGCCAGGGAAGCGGGAAGTACATTGTACCTGCTAGGCGTTAGTTGGTTTGAGTATCCCTCAGGCATATGTTCGCTTTTGGGATTTGTTTTAATTTTTTGTTAAGAAAGCGCAAAACTGTAATCCCTAAACTTTATGGCCGCAAGTAGCCTAGGAGAGGGGGAGGGGGGGGGGGAGGAAGGGTTACATGCATGCTACTCTACGTTACGACCCGATCATCATGGCCCATGTTTTTTTTATCACACTGTTTGGAAGTTCTATTGGCCCACAGCCGTATCAAGTTGGCAGCATGAGATTGGGTTTGGGGCTCGCTCCATCTGTTGTCATTGAAGGTACGATCATTCCTGGCATGCCATAAAGCGGCGGCAGACACGGCAAAAGCAACATTCCATTTCCTGTTGAACTGTAGCTGATTGGCTGCCTTGGTGACGAAAGACTGAACATCCGGAGAGGTGCAAGCGAGGGGGGCCAGCAGCAACTTATCCCATATTGCATTCACATACCGGCATCGTAGCACAAGATGATGGACTGTTTTCAAAGCTGGGCAGAGGTCACAGCATGCGGAGGGAGACACTGCAGCCCAGCCCTTCTTTGCCATGAATTCCCTGGTGTTGAGACGGCCCCCAAAAAGTAACCAGAGGAAGATCCTGTATTTGAGCGGTATGATTGGATCCCAAACCTAGCAAGCATATTCCCAGCGCACCCCTCTGAAGTTAAGCAGATCAGAAATGGCCCGTGCTCAACTGTTTCCCAAGGAAGAGAGGTGTGCGAGAGTCGGGCATGGAGTTGTCGGGGGTGACATTCGCAAGCAACTGCCTGAGCTGTATAAGCTGTTGCGCTGCGGTGTGTGTCAGATTTGGATGCAGAGACAAGTGCCAGCCCTCTTCTTCATACTGAGACTTCACGGAGCAGAAAGGGTGGCGAGCAAAGGAAAACAACACTGGGAACAACGATGTAGCTTGACCTTCTGGAAGCCACTGGTCGTGCCAGAAAGAAACAAGAGCACCATTTCCGACAACGCATCGCGAAGAAGAGATGACTAGAGGGATGCAAGCCCTGAAGCCTTTCCAAATAAAAGTGTCCCACGATCTAGCGTCGTGAGGTATAGAAGCACTGCAGTACTGGGAGGCGAACCAACGGCAGCATGGAATGTCGGATGACTGAAAAATTCTTGCCACAAACTTACAGATCATAGTCTGATTGTGCGCCTCCAGATTCTTGACCCCCAGCCCACCGTTGGCCCGAGGCACCACAATTTTATTCCAGGCCACATTGCACTGTACCCCCTTCACCTTGTTCTTGCCCTGCCAGAAGAAGGCACGAAGCAGGCCCTCCAGCTTGTCCAGCGATTCCTGGTGCGGTAAAGTTCAAACCTTGGTGGAGGCTGCCGCCGGTCGTGGAGCTGGAGCCTCGCCTGGACGTTGGAGCGGAACATTTCTTTTCTTAGAAAATCAGAGGTGCCAATGAACAAGTCTGTAATATATTTTTCCCAAATCTAATATCTACAATACCAAATATATACCATATGAAAATATATTACATGATAAATCCGATGGTATTTTTTTGATATTCTAGATACTCAAAGCTCACAAAAAGAAATCCATATGCACTATATTCTGGGATGTAAGGAGTACTACTGTCATTCCTTCCTACTCCCTTTGTAAACTAATATAAGAGCGTTTAGATCACTAAAGTAGTAGTGATCTAAACGCTCTTATATTAGTTTACGGAGGGAGTACTAATATAGTGTAGTAGCACTTTCTTGGTCCCTAAAGATAAGGCTTATAGATTTTGGCTGAAGTCAAACTGTGTATAATTTGAGCAAGTGACGAATCCAGAAAGAAAATGGACGGTGGGCTTAAGGTTAACGGCGTAAAAACTAAACATCCTTTTAAAGGAAAACTCATTATTTTATAATCCTTTTGTCTAAATAAACTTATTTTTTCATAGATTACTACTGAAAACATGTACTCCCTCTGTAAACTAATATAAGAGCGTTTAGATCACTATTTTAGTATTCTAAACGCTTTTATATTAGTTTACGGAGGGAGTAGTATTTACGGAGTTTTTTTGGATGTTTGAAAGATATTAATTTCGAACGAAAAAATGGATATGTGTAGCTAAATAGCAATTGTCTTTCTATCCTTTTGTCCAAATAAGCTACAAAATTCAGATTTCTACTGGAAACATGTATAATATTTACTGAATTTCTCTGGATGTTTTAAAAAATATCAAATGTTGAACGGAAATTTGGATAGGTAAATAGCCATTGTCTCCCGGTCCTTTTGTCCAAATAATCTCATAATTTCCTGGATTACTATTGAAATTTGGAAACATACTGAGTGTTTTCTGACTTTTTGCAAAATAACAATTTTGTAACAAAAATTAAAATTTCTTTAGCAAAATTGTCATTATCTCCCAATTCTCTTGTCCGAACAAGCTCAAAATTTCCTGCTCCGTAGTATATTATTTTAGTCTGTCTTGCTAACTAGAATTAGTAAGGTCGGATGTCAGTGCAGGCGTGGCCGCATGGAACAGTTATGCATGGCACTAATAGTTTATTGAATGTTAAGAGTCCTACATTGAATCATAAAGTTCTCTTCCTGTACGTGTCTGACAACCGTGGAGAAGTGGAGTACATGGGCTGAGACCTGAGAGCTGTGCCAAAGGGACTAAGTTTGAACGGTAGTAGTTTAAAAGTTTGATTTTATGGAGGGCAGGCTTCCGCCCAGTAGACTTACTTGTGGTTTGGGCATGCTTGTAAGCAAAACGATCACTAACTACAATACTAAATAGATACAGTATGTATCTAACAATATTAATATTAGGCTCGCTTCAGTGCTTGTAGTCGTCGCTAGGTGGTCTACAGATATAGATATAACTATATAATTTTTTGTGTTCATCGTACTGTCATGATTAAAAATTAATAGATCAGAACTTTTCCCGCAAAAAAACTATCAAGTTTTGGTATCATAGTTTTCAATAGTTTTTCCTATAAATTTGATTAAAAGAATTCATCGCTCGGCTTCAGGCAAAATTTCTAGGACTATTTTTTAGAAATAGAGAGAGTAGCTTGTGGTAACAAATTTTGCCCGGCTCCGGTGAAAGAGGCGCGATGATGTTGATGCGTCTTCGGCTTGCTCTAATGCTTGTAGTCGTCGCTAGGTGGTCTATGGATCTAGACAGTGGCGGAGCTTGAGCCGAAATTATTGTGGGGGGGCAAACATAATGCCTTTGGGATGAGTTTGGGTAGATAAAGAGGCTTAATACTAAGGCATATACAAACATTTTCTTATGAGCTGGGGGAGCCATGGCCCAGGTTGGCGCCCACCAAGCTCCGCCATTGGATTTAGAAATAATTTTTTATTATTTCTGATGTTTGTTGTACTGATGAATAAATTAAAAAGTCCCCAGAAAAGAAAAAGAAGATTGTATTTGCTTTCCCGATCGCTTTGGCATCGATTGATGCGGTTTCCTAGCCCTCTATGTGTAGGAGAGCGTTTGCAAGTCCGAGTTGGACTCACGGTCTCTTCTCCTGTGCACGCTATAAAATGGAGGCGATACGCGCGCGCTGGGGCACCGCACCGTCGCTCCCCCTCCCTTCCCAGGGAAGCTCCTTCACGCCGCCCGGACGACGACCACTCTCCCTGCCATGCCTCGCCGCATTCCTGCGGCATGTCCTCCTGACGGCCGCCATATCCGTGCCTGTTGAATATGTGTACATGTACATAGGTCTGGGTTCTGTATGCAGTACCTGTAGTATCTGTTTCCTTTTGTATGTACGTGTATCTTAGGAGACAAGATACCGGTCGCACCTCTTGTATCTATATATATATGCCTAGTGCACGATCAATCAATTATCGATGCACCAAATCATTTTCTACATGGTATCTATCGCAAGTCGATCTCCTCGCTTCCGCTAACCCTAGCCGCCGCCTCGGGCCGCCGCCGCGATCTCCCGCCGCCGCCGCCGCCGCCCCAAGCCGCCGCCACCACCCCTCCTCCTCGCGCGCCACCTCCTCCCCACCGCGCGCCTACACGCCAGCCGCCCCTTCTTCCCGCCGCTGCTTCCCGCCCGCGCTTCTCCTTAGTCAGCGCCGCCGCCTCCCTCCCCACGATCTCATCGTCATGTCTTCCAACGCCTCCACCTACTCCAACCCCTTCGCCGTCGACCCTGCCGAGATCCGCGACATCAACGTCCATGCATGTGTCCCCGTGACCCTCGACGCCTCCAACTCCACGTGCCCGGCGTGGAAGACGTATTTCACGCTGCTCTTCGCTAGAACAATCTCGTGGATCACGTGGATGGCACCGTGGATTCCCGCACCATGGTGGACGACGCCGAGTGGACCGCGATCGACGCCACGATCATCCGGTGGTTCTTCACCACCATCTCCAAGGACTTGTTCCACACGGTCGTCAGCGCCGGCGACGACGCCCGCGCCATGTGGGTCAAGCTGAACGGCCTCTTCATCGACAACAAGCTTCATCGCCGCATTTTTTTGCAGCAGGAATTTTTTGACTGTCACCAGGATGACCAGTCCATTGATGACTACTGCCGCCGCCTGAAGACGTTGGCGGACGAGCTCCGTGACATTGGAGCCAAGGTGGACGACGACCTCCTCCTCAGCACGCTCACCGCCGGCCTCAACGATGACTTCGGCAACGCCGCCTCCAACCTCACCTTGATGTCGGAGCCCTCCTTTCCCAAGTTTGTGGCGTACTTGAGGTTGGAGGAGCGCCGGATGAAGGGGGTCAAGAAGCGTGTGCAGCACCACGCCCAAGCCGCCGGCACCTCTCGCGGCGCCCTCCATCGACCGCCCACCGCGCCGCGCCCAGCCGCCGCCACCCGCCTCGGTACTTCCTCCCGCCCGTGCCTCCGCCCCTCCCGCTGCCCCGGCCAGTTGGTGTGGCGCCGAAGAATCGCCCATGGGCGGCCAAGCAAAGAATAAAGCGTCCGGGGCCGTCGGCGGCAGGTGATGTTGGAAATATGCCCTAGAGGCAATAATAAATTAGTTATTATTATATTTCCTTGTTCACGATAATCGTTTATTATCCATGCTATAATTGTATTGATAGGAAACTCAGATACATGTGTGGGTACATAGACAACACCATGTCCTTAGTAAGCCTCTAGTTGACTAGCTCGTTGATCAATAGATGGTTACAGTTTCACGACCATGGACATTGGATGTCATTGATAACGGGATCACATCATTAGGAGAATGATGTGATGGACAAGACCCACTCCTAAGCCTAGCACACAGATCGTGGTTCGTATGCTAAAGCTTTTCTAATGTCAAGTATCTTTTCCTTAGACCATGAGATTGTGTAACTCCCGGATACCGTAGGAATGCTTTGGGTGTACCAAACGTCACAACGTAACTGGGTGGCTATAAAGGTGCACTACAGGTATCTCCGAAAGTGCCTGTTGGGTTGGCACGAATCGAGACTCGATTTGTCATTCCGTAAACGGAGAGGTATCTCTGGGCCCACTCGGTAGGACATCATCATAATGTGCACAATGTGACCAAGGAGTTTATCACGGGATGATGTGTTACGGAACGAGTAAAGAGACTTGCCGGTAACGAGATTGAACAAGGTATCGGTATACCGACGATCGAATCTCGGGCAAATACAATTCCGTTAGACAAAGGAAATTGAATACGGGATTGATTGAGTCCTTGACATCGTGGTTCATCCGATGAGATCATCGTGGAACATGTGGGAGCTAACATGGGTATCCAGATCCCGCTGTTGGTTATTGACCGGAGAACGTCTCGGTCATGTTCATGGTTCCCGAACCCGTAGGGTCTACACAATTAAGGTTCGATGGCGCTAGGGTTATAAAGGAAGTTTGTATGTGGTTACCGAATGTTGTTGAGTCCGGATGAGATCCGGACATCACGAGGAGTTCGGAATGATCCGGAGGTAAAGATTTATATATGAGAAGTCCTGTTTTGGTCACCGGAAAAGTTTCGGGTTTTATCGCACGTCATCTGGGACCACCGGGAGGGTCCCGGGGTCCACTAAGTGGGGCCACTGCCCGGAGGGCTGCATGGGCCAAGTGTGGGAGGGACCAGCCCGGGTGGGCTGGTGCGCCCCACAAGGCCCAAGGCGCCTAGGGTTTGGGGAGGGGTGCTTCCACCTAACTTGGGGGCAAGTTTCCCCTCTTCCCCTTGGCCGCCACCCTTAGATGGGATTGGGGCAGCCGCACCTTGGGGTGGAAACCCCAGAGGGGCGCACCCCTCCCTCTCCCTATATATACTTGAGGGTTTTGGGGCTCCCAACATAAGAGTTTGACCTCTCCTTGGCGCAGCCCTACCTCTCTCCCTTCTCCTCTCCGCGGTGCTTGGCGAAGCCTGCGCAGATTGCCACGCTCCTCCACCACCACCACGCCGTTGTGCTGCTGCTGGATGGAGTCTTCCTCAACCTCTCCTCTCTCCTTGCTGGATCAAGGCGTGGGAGACGCCACCGGGCTGCACGTGTGTTGAACGCGGAGGTGCCGTCTGCTCGGCACTAGGATCTCCGGTGATTTGGATCACGGCAGTGCGACTCCTTCAACCCCGTTCTCTTGAACGCTTCCGCTTAGCGATCTACAAGGGTATGTAGATGCACTCTCCTTTCCTCTTGTTGCTAGAATCTCCATAGATTGATCTTGGTGATGCGTAGAAAATTTTGAATTTCTGATGCGTTCCCCAACAGTGGTATCAGAGCTAGGTCTATTGCGTAGATTATTTGCACGAGTAGAACACAAAGTAGTTGTGGGCGTTGATGATGTTCAATATGCTTACCGTTACTAGTCCAATCTTGTTTCGACGGCATTATGGGATGAAGCGGCCCGGACCGACCTTACACGTACACTTACGTGAGATGTGTTCCACTGACCGACATGCACTTGGTGCATAAGGTGGCTAGCGGGTGCCGCCTCCCACTTTAGTCGGAACGGATTCGATGAAAAGGGTCCTTATGAAGGGTAAATAGCAATTGGCATATCACGTTGTGGTCTTGCGTAGGTAAGAAAGCGTTCTTGCTAGAAACCCATAGCAGCCACATAAAACATGCAAACAACAATTAGAGGCGTCTAACTTGTTTTTGCGGGGTATGCTATGTGATGTGATATGGCCAAGAAGAATGTGATGAATGATATGTGATGTATGAGATTGATCATGTTCTTGTAATAGGAATCACGACTTGCATGTCGATGAGTATGACAACCGACAGGAGCCATAGGAGTTGTCTTAATTTATTGTATGACCTGCGTGTCATTAAACAACGCCATGTAATTACCTTACTTTATTGCTAACCGGTAGCCATAGTAGTAGAAGTAATAAGTTGGCGAGACAACTTCATGGAGACACGATGATGGAGATCATGATGATGGAGATCATGGTGTCATGCCGGTGACGATGATGATCATGGAGCCCCGAAGATGGAGATCAAAAGGAGCAAAATGATATTGGCCATATCATGTCACTATTTGATTGCATGTGATGTTTATCATGTTTATGCATCTTATTTACTTAGAACGACGGTAGTAAATAAGATGATCCCTCATTAAAATTTCAAGAAAGTGTTCCCCTAATCGCAATCGCTATGCGAAAGTTCGTCGTTTCTAAGCACCACGTGATGATCGGGTGTGATGGATCCTTACGTTCACATACAACGGGTGTAAGCCAGATTTACACCACGCGAAACACTTAGGTTGACTTGACGAGCCTAGCATGTACGCAGACATGGCCTCGGAACACAAGAGACCGAAAGGTCGAGCATGAGTCGTATGGTAGATACGATCAACATGAAGATGTTCACCGATGATGACTAGTCCGTATCACGTGATGATCGGACACGGCCTGAATGACTCGGATCATGTAATCACTTAGATGACTAGAGGGATGTCTATCGAGTGGGAGTTCATAAGATGAACTTAATTATCCCGAACATAGTCAAAAGACCTTTTGCAAATTATGTAAATGGCTCGGCGCTTTAGTTCCACTGTTTAGATATGTTCCTAGAGAAAATATAGTTGAAAGATGACAGTAGCGATTATGCGGACAGTAGAAAGCTTATGTCCCTAATGCACCGCTTAGTGAGCTGAACTCCAATCGTCGTCTGTGGATGTTGCGAACATCGGACATACACGTTTTGATAACTACGTGATAGTTTAGTTAAACGGTTTAGAGTTGAGGCACCAAAGACGTTTTGAAGCGTCATGAACATATGAGATGTTTCGAGGGCTGAAATTGGGATTTCGTGCTCGTGCCACGCCAAGAGGTATAAGACCTCCGATGATTTTCTTAGCCTGCAAACTAAGGGAGAAAAGCTCAATCGTTGAGCTTGTGCTCAGATTGTCCGAGTGCAACAATCACTTGAATCGAGTGGGAGTTGATCTTCCAGAGATAGTGATGTTTCTCCAAAGTCATTGCCACCAAGCTGCTAGAGCTTCGTGATGAACTATAACAAATCAGGGATAAATATGACGATCCTTGAGATATTCGCAATGTTTGACACCGCGAAAGTAGGAATCAAGAAGGAGCATCAATTGTTGATGGTTGGTGAAACCACTAGTTTCAAGAAGGGCACGGGCAAGAAGGGATACTTCATGAAACGGCAAATCAGTTGCTACTCTAGTGAAGAAACCCAAGGTTGAACCCAAACCCGAGACTAAGTGCTTCTGTAATAAGGCGAACAGCCACTGGAGCAGCATTACCCTAGATACTTGGTAGATGAGAAGGCTGGCAAGGTCGATAGAAGTATATTGGATATACATTATGTTAATGTGTACTTTACTAGTACTCCTAGTAGCACTAGGGTATTGAGATACCGGTTCGGTTGCTAAGTGTTAGTAACTCGAAATAAAAGAGCTACGGAATAAACGGAGACTAGCTAAAGGTGAGCTGACGATATGTGTTGGAAGTGTTTCCAAGTTTGATGTGATCAAACATCGCACGCTCCCTCTACCATCAAGATTAGTATTAAACCTGAATAATTATCATTTGGTGTTTGCGTTGAGCATAGACATGATTGGATTATGTCTATCGCAATACGTTTATTCATTTAAGAAGAATAATGGTTACTCTATTTATTTGAATAACACCTTCAATGGTCTTGCACTTAAAGGAATGGTTTATTGAATCTCGATCGTAGTGATACACATTTTCATGCCAAAAGATATAAGATAGTAATGATAGTACCACTTACTTGTGGCACTGCCATGTAAGTCATATTGGTATAAAAGCATGAAGAAGCTCCATGTTGATGGATCTTTGGACTCACTCGTTTTTGAAAAGTTTGAGACATGCGAACCATGTCTATTGGTGCATATGCATGAAGAAACTCCATGCAGATGGATCGTTTAGACTCACTTGATTTTGAATCACTTGAGATATGCAAATCATACCACATGGACAAGATGACCGAAAACCCTCGGTTTCAGAAGATGGAACTAGATAGCAACTTGTTGGAAGTGACACATTTTGATGTGTGCAGTCCAATGAGTCTTTGAAGCATGCGATGAATATCGTTATGTTCTTACTTCATGATGATTCGAGTAGATGTTGAGTATATTTACTTGATGAAACACAAGTCTGAATTATTGAATGGTTCAAGTAATTTCAGAGTGAAGTTTAAGATCTTCGTGACAAGAGAATAGAATGTCTATGATATGATCATAGAGATGAATATCTGAGTTACGTAATTTTGGCACACAATTAAGACATTGTGCAAATTGTTTCACAATTAATCTTGCTCGAACACCATAGTGTGATGGTGTGTCCGAACATCATAGTTGCACTCTATTAGATATGGTGCGTACCATGATATCTCTTATCGAATTACCACTATCGTTCATGGGTTAGGCATTAGAGACAACCGCACTCACTTTAATGGGGCACCACGTAATTCCTTTGAGACGACACCGTTTGGAGAAACCTAAGTTGTCGTTTCTTGAAAGTCTGGGGCTGCGACGCTTATGTGAAAAAGTTTCAGGTTGATAAGCTCGAACCCAAAGCGGATAAAATGCATCTTCATAGGACACCCAAAACAGTTGGGTATACCTCCTAATTCAGATCCGAAAGCAATAGGGATTGTTTCTTGAATCGGGTCCTTTCTCGAGGAAAAGTTTGTCTCGGAAAGTTGAGTGGGAGGATGGTGGAGACTTGATGAGGTTATTGAACCGTCACTTCAACAAGTGTGTAGCAAGGGCACAGGAAGTTGTTCATGTGG
The DNA here is from genome assembly GCA_021605145.1 of Aegilops bicornis. NCBI lineage: Eukaryota > Viridiplantae > Streptophyta > Magnoliopsida > Poales > Poaceae > Aegilops > Aegilops bicornis. The sequence goes on along the minus strand of CM038672.1, from coordinate 613,449,177 downwards.
CACCTACACCAATTGAAGTCGAAGCTTATGATAGTGATCATGAAGTTTTGGATCAAGTTACTACCGTACCTCGTAGGGTGACAAGGATGTGTCTTTGCTTGAGTGGTACGGTGATCCTGTCTTGAAGGTCATGTTGCTAGACAACAATGAACCTACGAGTTATGGAGAAGCGATGGTGGGCCCAAATTCCAACAAATGGTTAGAAGCCATAAAATCCGAGATAGGATCCATGTATCATAACAAAGCATGGACTTTGGTGGACTTGCCCGATGATCGGCAAGCCATTGAAATAAATGGATCTTTAAGAAGAAGACGGACGTGGACGGTAATGCCACCGTCTATGAAGCTCGACTTGTGGCGAAGAGTTTTTTCACAAGTTCAAGGAGTTGACTACGATGAGATTTTCTCATCCGTAGCGATGCTTAAGTCCGTCGGAATCATGTTAGCATTAGCTGCATTTATGAAATCTGGCGAGATGGATGTCAAGACGAGTTTCCTTACCGGTTTACGTAAGGAAAGGTTGTATGTGATACAATCGTAAAAGTTTTGTCGGTCCTAAGGATGCTAAAAGGTATGCTAGCTCTAGCGATCCTTCTAAGGACTGGAGTAAGCATCTCGGAGTTGGAATATGCACTTTGATAGGATGATCAAAGATTTTGGGTTTATACAAAGTTTATGAGAAACTTGTATTTCCAAAGAAGTGAGTGGGAGCACTATAGAATTTCTGATGAGTATATGTTGTTGACATATTGATGATCATAAATGATGTAGAATTTCTAGAAAGCATATAGGGTTGTTTGAAAAGTGTTTTTCAATGGAAAACCTGGATTAGGCTACTTGAACAATAAGCATCAAGATCTATAAGATAGATCAAAATGTTTAATAATACTTTCAAATGAGCATATACCTTGACATGATCTTGAAGGTGTTCAAGATGGATCGATCAAAGAAGGAGTTCTTGCACTGAGATGTAAGGTATGAAGTTAAGACTTAAAGCTCGACCACGGCGGAAGCGAGAGAGAAAGGACGGAGGTCGTCCCCTATGCCTTAGGCGTAGGCTCTATAGTATGCTATGTTGTGTACCGCATCGAAGTGTGCCTTGCCATGAGTCAGTCAAGGGTACAAGAATGATCCAGGAATGGATCATTGGACAACGGTCAAAATTGTCCTTGGAGTAAATAAGGACATGTTTCTCGATTATGGAGGTGATAAAGAGTTCGGCGTAAAGGGTTACGTCGATGCAAGCTTTAACACCTATCCGAGTGACTCTGAGTAGCAAACCAGATACGTATAGTGGAGCAACCATTTGGAATAGCTTCAAGTGGAGCGTAGAAGCAGCATTTACAATATGACTTAGAGATTTGCGAAGTACATACGGATCTGAATGTTGCAGACCCGTTGACTAAAACTTCTCTCACAAGCAAAACATGATCAAACCCCAGAACTCATTGAGTCTTAATCACATGATGATGTGAACTAGAATAATGACACTAGTAAACTCTTTGGATGTTGGTCACATGGCGATGTGACGTATGAGTGTTAATCACATGGTGATGTGAACTAGATTATTGACTCTAGTGCAAGTGGGAGACTGTTGGAAATATGCCCTAGAGGCAATAATAAATTAGTTATTATTATATTTCCTTGTTCACGATAATCGTTTATTATCCATGCTATAATTGTATTGATAGGAAACTCAGATACATGTGTGGGTACATAGACAACACCATGTCCCTAGTAAGCCTCTAGTTGACTAGCTCGTTGATCAATAGATGGTTACGGTTTCACGACCATGGACATTGGATGTCATTGATAACGGGATCACATCATTAGGAGAATGATGTGATGGACAAGACCCAATCCTAAGCCTAGCACAAAGATCGTAGTTCGTATGCTAAAGCTTTTCTAATGTCAAGTATCTTTTCCTTAGACCATGAGATTGTGTAACTCCCGGATACCGTAGGAATGCTTTGGGTGTACCAAAGCGTCCTGGCAATCGGGGCTATAAAGGTGCACTATAGGTATCTCCGAAAGTGCCTGTTGGGTTGGCACGAATCGAGGCTCGATTTGTCACTCCGTGTAAACGGAGAGGTATCTCTGGGCCCACTCGGTAGGACACCATCATAATGTGCGCAATGTGACCAAGGAGTTGATCACGGGATGATGTGTTACGGAACGAGTAAAGAGACTTGCCGGTAACGAGATTGAACAAGGTATTGGTATACCGACGATCGAATCTCGGGCAAGTACAATACCGTTAGACAAAGGGAATTGAATACGGGATTGATTGAGTCCTTGACATCGTGGTTCATCCGATGAGATCATCGTGGAACATGTGGGAGCCAACATGGGTATCCAGATCCAGCTGTTGGTTATTGACCGGAGAACGTCTCGGTCATGTCTGCATGGTTCCCGAACCCGTAGGGTCTACACTTAAGGTTCGATGACGCTAGGGTTATAAAGGAAGTTTGTATGTGGTTACCGAATGTTGTTCGGAGTCCCGGATGAGATCCCGGACGTCACGAGGAGTTCCGGAATGATCCGGAGGTAAAGATTTATATATGGGAAGTCCTATTTTGGTCACCGGAAAAGTTTTGGGTTTTATCGGTAACGTATCGGGACCACCGGGAGGGTCCCGGGGTCACTAAGTGGGGCCACTGGCCCGGAGGGCTGCATGGGCCAAGTGTGGGAGGGACCAGCCCGGATGGGCTGGTGCGCCCCAACAAGGGCCCAAAGGCGCCTAGGGTTTGGGGAGGGTGCTTCCACCTAACTTGGGGGCAAGTTTCCCCTCTTCCCCTTGGCCGCCACCCTTAGATGGGATTGGGGCAGCCGCACCCCTTGGGGTGGAAACCCTAGAGGGGGCACACCCCCCTCCCTCTCCCCTATATATACTTGAGGGTTTTGGGGCTCCCAACATAAGAGTTTGACCTCTCCTTGGCGCAACCCTACCTCTCTCCCTTCTCCTCTCCCGCGGTGCTTGGCGAATCCCTGTAGGATTGCCACGCTCCTCCTCCACCACCACGCCGTTGTGCTGCTGCTGGATGGAGTCTTCCTCAACCTCTCCCTCTCTCCTTGCTGGATCAAGGCGTGGGAGACGTCACCGGGCTGCACGTGTGTTGAACGCGGAGGTGCCGTCCGTTCGGCACTAGGATCTCCGGTGATTTGGATCACGACGAGTACGACTCCTTCAACCCCGTTCTCTTGAACGCTTCAGCTTAGCGATCTACAAGGGTATGTAGATGCACTCTCCTTTCCTCTTGTTGCTAGAATCTCCATAGATTGATCTTGGTGATGCGTAGAAAATTTTGAATTTCTGCTACGTTCCCCAACAGGTGACTCCCCCATGGACATACGGCACCAACCCGTGGACCGGCGTCGTCCACGCGTACTCCATGCCGGTCCCTCGGGCTCCGGCCCCGGGCATCCTTGGGCCCCGCCCGGCACTAGGCCCTCTTCGCCCAGAGCGCCCGCTCCATACAGCTGACCACGGTGCCCCCCCCCCCACGCCGCCCGCCTCTGGTCCGCGCGGCTTATGCGTCGCCGCCCGCCTATGGGGTCGCTGACACGCCTCTGAGCCGCCCACGCTTGACCTTGAGGCTGCTCAGCTGCCCGGCCCTACGGAGGGTTCTACCCTCCTAAGGTGTCGCCGCCCGTGGGACCCGGCCTTGCTCATTGCCTGCACTCCGCCCGTCGCCGAGCTCCTATGGTGGCGGTGGTGGTAGTACATGGACTCGGGCGCCACTGCTCATATGACTGCTCATCCCGGTAACCTCACATCTGCCACTCCCGTTCATACTCCCACCCGTATCACCGTTGGTAACGGTTCCTCCCTCCCCATTACTCACGTCGGTCATATGTCTTTCCCTTCTACTTCCGCTCCTGTGCATATGTCTAATGTTCTTGTGTCTCGACTTGGTCACTAATCTTGTTTCCGTTAAATCGCCTTGCTCGTGAGAATCCTATAAGCGCGAATTTGACGATATCGGTTTTTCTGTGAAGGACGCCTGTACACGGATGGTGCTCCACCGATGTGATAGCCCGAACGAGCTTTATCCAGTGCATCCCTCCGGCGCCACCACCACCCGTCGCCCCGCCGCCTTCGCCGCCAGTGTCGATCTTTGGCATGCCCGTCTCGGTCATCCCAACTCCACCGTTATGCGTCCCGATTCTTCACGTTTTCTTTCTCATTTAATAAGGTCGACGATCAAACATGTGAGGCTTGCCGTCTTGGCAAGCACGTTAAATCTTCCCTTTAGCGAGTCTACAAACATTTCCATCTTTCCGTTTCAGTTATTGCATAGTGATGTTTGGACGTCCCCGGTTGCTAGCAACACGGGCTATTTATACTATCTGGTGATATTGGATGATTTTACTCATTATGTGTGGACATTCCCTCTCCGTCACAAGTCCGACGCTCCTGCCACACTCACCGCTTTTTATTCATATGTCACCACACAGTTCGGTCGTCCCATTCTCGCCTTGCAAACCGACAACGGCAAGGAGTTTGACAACGTCGCCGTCCGCAATTTACTTGCGTCCCACGGCACCATCTTTCGCCTCACCTGCCCCTACACGTCTCAGCAGAATAGTCGCGCCAAGCGCGTCCTTTGCACGCTTAATGACTGTGTCCGCACGTTGCTCTTCCACTACTACGTGCCTGCTCGGTTCTGGCCAGACGCACTCGCGACCGCCAGCCTCCTCATTAACATTCGCCCTTGTCGTTCCCGCTGGAACTACACCCCTCACCAGCTCCTCTTCGGTGCGGTTCCATCTTATGATGGTCTTCGCATTTTGGGTGTCTCTGTTATCCTAGCACCGCGTCCCATCGCTTCCTCACAAACTCGCGCCCGGTCCCTTCCTTGCATCTTCCTTGGCTATCCTCCCAACACCAAAGGTTACCGTGCTATGATCCGATCTCCCACCGTTTTCACTTCATGCATGTGTACTTTGATGAGCTCGTGTTCCCGTTTCAGCGGTACCGTCACCTTGAGTCTCTCTGGCGCGGTTCGTCCTGCCTCCACCTTTGGCGGACCGCCCATCCGCGCCCGGGTCGGCTCTGCCCGCGCTCCTGCGTGACCTGGCCCCCCGCCGCCCGGCCTCCTCGGCCGCCCCTTGCTGACCCCGTCGTCGTGGCCCCTTGGGCCCGCCCGCCCCCCCATGACCCCGTCGCTGCGGCCCCTACCGCAGCCCGTCGCCCTTGACCCCGTCGCTTCCCCTACCGCAACCCGTCGCGCGGCCCAGCTTGCTATGTGAGGTCACCAAGGCGACGCTTGTCTCATCGTGATAACGTCTCCGCGGTGTACCTCGGCTGCCAACCCATCCATCACCGACGGACGAAGCACATCGAGCTCGACATCCACTTCGTCCGGAGCACGCCGCACTTGGTCGTGTTCGTGTTCTTCATGTGCCCACCGATCAGCAGTTCGCCCGATGTGATGACGAAGGGGCTACCTACCTCGACTTTCGAGGGTTTCGGTCCGATCTTTGCGTCCACGGGCGACGCTTGATCGCGGGGTGTTGAACATGTGTACATGTACGTAGGTCAGGTTACGTATGCAGTACCTGTAGTATCTGTCTCCCTCTGTATGTACGTGTATCTTAGGAGACAAGATACCGGTCGCACCCCTTGTACCTATATATATGTGCCTAGTGCACGATCAATCAATTATCGATGCACCAAATCATTCTCTACAGTGCCGACGCTGGCGGCGGTGGACAACTCGTCGCCGGCGTGGACGGAACATCTCGACGCATTGCAGATGTAAACGTGGAAGCCGCCCGCTCCAACGTCCAGGCGAGGCTCCAGCTCCACGACCGGCGGCAGCCTCCACCGAGGTTTGAACTTTACCGCACCGTCCCTCTCTCGCTTTTATAGGAAAGTCACCGTCCCTGAAGCAACGAGGCCAAATTCTAGCACCTCGCCTTCACTTCCAGTTATCACCACATCTACACAAAGTAATGTGCAATCCTCAGCTATCACATCTTAATCATGATCCACCACTAGATTTCCACTACTCGTGCCTGCTGCTCTGCTATGCTGGATGCCATATTCAGTGGATGGTTGGTTAGTTGATAACTTGATATGTACGTTGTTCTTCAACTGATCAAGCTTGTGTTCTACTGTACTTCAGATGGGAGCATGCGGCATCTGCAAAAACGTCTGTTCCTGACCCTCAAATGACACGTTTCCAGGAGAAAACCCGGGCTTCCCACACACCCTGGTTGCCTCGACATCGACGGTATGTGCCTCTTGTTCCCTTATTTCTAGTTTAATCCATGATAATATTGGATTATTCATCTCCAAAGAGCAAAGATTATCTGTTGTCTACTAACCTTGTGACATGTGTTCCACTTCAGGTATGATGTGCCTGCGCCGTCGGAAACGATGCTGCTAGAGCCGAAGGACACCAACACATCCTCTTCCTCCAGGCGGGCAGAGGCCACTCATGACGTGCCGCCAACGCCAAGCCACTCGTCTCCACCTGTTTTGGCTTGGTTTTTTCCTGGTTGGCCTATACAGTTTCTCATCAGAACAGATCGTGGAGGTTCTTTCCACACGTATCCTCGCCTGAGCGGGCCATTCCAGAGCTTGCAGGAAGCCGAGAATGCCTTCGATAGCCATCTTGATGACCTGCGCTCTCCAATAATGTGAATTTTCTCAACTTTGTCATGGATTTCCAAGATAGCAGAAATTACAATCTACTATCATATAGAATGCTCTGACCTGAACTAGGTGCACAGATGGGCTTCCGCAAGCGGAAAAAGCGGTACGGCATGCTCTTTACTGGCCTGATGGCACAAGAAGGATGTCTTCCAGAAGCCATCCAAAACGTCGGAATATCAACCTATTGGTTCAAGCTTTACTTGACAAGTACAGTGAAGATCACCGTCTTTTGGGGGTTTGCTCTCTGTTCCTCCTCCCGCCTTCAATCCTTGTCCTGTTACCAGGGTTGTCTTAACTGTCTTGTATTCATGTACTAGTTGATGATACAATCCATGCCTGCTTTTTAGGATCTTGCATATGAACTTGATGATCTTGTGACCTTCCAAGAATTTTATATGGGGGAGACTGGCTGCCTCAACATGTACTGTCATCTCAATTTTACTACAAAAACTAAAGGAGCTGATGGTTCTCATGGTGGCAGCAACAATCTATTCTTTGCTGAGGTCGCACGAATAAAGGGAGAAAATGTAGAATATGTGCTCAATTGTTTCTGTATGGTGAAACGTAATGACAATGGTAATTTGTTCGGCCTTACATTAAGTTCTGCTCATACAGTTCTGGGTCACACTTATCTGGTAGACGTCATTTGGTTGCCCCTTGTGTCATGTTTCCCTTCATCTCGTCCACTGTCCTTGAGTTTTACTTTAGTTTTAATATCTAAGCTAGTTCATGCCCAGACATATGTAGTGACTGTCTACACACGTTTTGTTTTTTCACCTAAGGCCAATGCTATGGTTGTACGACTTATGGAAATGTTGATTTGAAGCACCCTGTCAATGCTGATCAATACGAAGGTCGCCACTCTCGCCCGCACAAAACATGGTGCGGTTTCATCCATCCAGGCGTACCTGCATACATCAAGAATGAGGGGGACAGGCTGGCGGATGAGGAGGCTAGGATAAGACGTGTAAACATGGTAATGCTTATATCTTGTGCGGTTCGTACTTGTTAGTAATGTTACTGAGGTGTTATTATTCTCCTTCAGTGCCGTGATGAACCTCCTAGTCTGGCAAAATCGGATGGTGCAAAAATGCCTGCTGGTTTGGGCAAGAGAGAAGGTGCTGGTTTGGCCAAGAGAGAGGATGCTTGTTTGGCCAAGAGAGAGGATACTGGTTTGGCCAAAAGAGATGATGGCCAGGGAAGCGGGAAATACATTGTACCTGCCAGACGTCAGTTGGTTTGAGTATCCTCTCGGGTATATAGATAAATTTGGTTCTAGGTATATGTTTGATCTCACTAAGCATTTTTGTATTCTTACAATCTGCATAGTTGCATATTTCCTGCAAGGTCAATGAATCTTTAGTTGATCAACTAGTGCATGGATCCTCTCTGTCAATAAAAGAAAAATAAAAACTAGTGCCTGGGTCCAAAAACACTATGGATTGCATGGTATTGACAGAGATTATCAAGTGTAAGGGCAATCGTTTCCAAATTTCTCTGGACACTTAAGAACCTGTGTCATTATGATCGATGCACTACCAATGCTCTCAAACTCTTTTAAGGCTTATTTTTCTTTTTAAGTATAGTGAACGAGGATGCATTATTAGAAATTAAAATATATGTTCCCGACATGTGTTATTCCATAATTTCAGCCGTCCTAGCTAAAGCCTATGATAGAGTGGACTGGAATTTTTTGGAAGGAGTGCTCCGGAAAGTAGGATTCTGCTCGAAATGGACTGGCTGGGTGATGCAGTGTGTTCGTTCCGTGAAATATTCAGTGAGATGCAATAGAGGTTTGCTGGACGCGTTTGTCCCATCCAGAGGCTTGCGGCAAGGGGACCCGCTCAGTCCGTATTTGTTTCTCTTTGTCGCGGATGGACTCGTACAAATATTGAAAAAGAAATGGCTGCGAACAACGTGACTCCTATCAAAATAGCGAGAAACAGCCCAGGTATCTCAAACCTGCTCTTCATGGGACGATAGCTTGCTCTTTTTCAAGGCCACAGTGGAGCAAGCTGAATCCATCAAGAGAGTGTTGGGCACCTTCCAAAAATGTACCGGCCAACTACTCAGTGAAAGCAAATGTTCCATCCTATTTAGCGAAGTATGCCCAGCTGCGACGAGAGAACAAATAAAAAACATTCTTGGGGCACAATCAGATACCTTTGATAGCAAGTACCTTGGTTTACCTACTCCGGAAGGAAGAATGAAGGATGAATAATTCCAACCGATTATGGACAGATTCAGGAAAAGATGCAGTGACTGGTCAGAAAAGTTCATGTCCTTTGCAGCTAAAGAGGTCCATGTAAAATCGGTGGTCCAAGGCATTCCAACCTATATCATGAGTGTATTCATGTTATCAAAAGGTTTCTGTGGAAAATATGAGAGGATGATTAGGGACTTTTGGTGGGGAGACGAAGAAGGACACAGAAAGGTCCACTGGATGTCTTGGGAACGCATGACTAAACCCAAGAGGGCAGGCGGTATTGGGTTTAGAGATATGCATCTCTTTAACCAAGCCCTTCTTGCGAAACAAGGATGGAGGCTAATCCAAAACCCGGACAGCCTCTGTGCGAGAGTGCTGAAGTCTAAATACTATCCCAATGGTAATCTTCTAGACACCGTCTTTGCTTCAGATGCGTCCCCGGTATGGAGAGCAATAGAGTTTGGGCTTCAGCTCCTAAAGAAGGGGCTCATCTGGAGAATAGGGGATGGCAGGAGCATACAAATCCAACGGGACCAATGGATACCGAGAAGAGAGGGTCTATTGACAGCAGCCTTTATCAGGAGGACTCGACTGAGGTGGGTCAACCAGCTTATGCTCCCGGATAGGAAGGAGTGGAATGAAGAACTCATCCGACAAATTTTTTACGCCTTCGATGCAGATGAGATATGCAGAATCCCGATCCCGGCCTCGGAGGCGGAGGACCGAGTAGCATGGCATCATGAGAGTAACGGAGTGTTCTCAGTGAAGAGTGCCTACAAGCTGGCTGAAAAATTGGCCCAATTAGAGCACACCCCATCGAAGTTCATCAAGGGAAGCGAATGATCGCAGTATCTGGGATCTCATTTGGAAAAACGAAGGTGCCGGGTAAAGTTCGGATTTTTGCCTGGAGAGTAGCGACTAATACGCTTAGCAACAATAGAAAATAAGCACAAGAGAACCCTTGAGCTGGATGCCATATGCAGAATCTGTGGCAATGGAAGGAGAATGAATTCCACGCGGTTGTCATGTGCACAAAAAGCAGAGGGCTCAGATCAGCCATGAGGAAAGTATGGAATTTGCCTGAAGAAAGGAGCTTCTGGTACACAGGTAACAACTGGTTACAGGTTCTACTTGATTCTGTAAATGAGGAGACCTGAGCAAAAATCCTACTGCTATTTTGGCGCTGCTGGCACCTCTTGGGAAGACTGCGTCTGGAGTGATGGCAGCCAGACAATCAGGTCTTCAGTGATGTTTCTTGAGAAATATGAGGAGGAAATTAGGATGGCAGAAACTACAAATGTTTCGTCGGACAAGAAAGTAACTAGTGGAGGGGTCAGCGCCATACAAAGGCTTCCTGAATCCCGGGCCTTGCACTGGTCCCCTCCCAGCCGAGATACAGTGAAACTGAACACTGATGCGGCCTTTGACACTGAAACTGGGATTGGAGCGGCTGGCACTGTTGCTCGAGACCATCACGGCAAAGTGCTGCTGTCCGCTTGCAAAAGATGCCGACCTGCAGGAGCGTGGAGGAAGCAGAGGCCAGAGCAGGCCTGATTGGATTACGGCTATTGGCGGTATCCATAACGGTACGGTAATCCTGGAGATGGACAATCAAATGATTGTGAAAGAAGTGGAATCCCAGATTCCCACGCGGTCTCACTGCTATGGCCTCATAATGGATATTAAGCATGCAATGAGTGCCTTCCCTGAATGCAAGATCGTCCATGTGAACCGATGCAGAAACAGGTTGGCGCATGAGCTAGCTGCGCTCAACAGAAGAAGTGGAGACCAGATGCTGCTAGCAGACGTACCGACTAGTCTACGAGCTATGATGGAAGCTGAATGTACTAGTCTTACATGAGTAGCGTTGTCTACTCTACATCTCAAAAAAAAAAAAAAATTTCAGCCGTCCTACCATTGCTCCCTGTAGGAAACTATGCCCAGTCTGTTTCTATCATGTACATGCCAAACTGCCAAAATGAAATTCCAATTGATGAGCTGTTTTCCTTCATAGCCCTCATATTTTCAGAACTTGAACTAGACAAGGAAAGTTGATGTTGCTTGGCATAACTGTCCTTTATGGGTAGTTCATATTCTCTGGCCATTAATCTCATAGCATGTTTTGGTTCATGACTCTCTCCACTCAGGGACCTGACTACATGGCGAAGACAGCAAAGGAATCTATGTGGGGGATATTGCTGTTTTTCTAAAATTTCCAATATCTTTGGAATGGGTGGAACTTGTCGTGCACCATCATTTGCCATTTGCTTTGGACTTAGTTGTATGTTTACATCGGTAATGGAGTTATGTTTCCAGTCTAAAATAGTCAGAAGGCTAGTGCCTCATAACTAACCTTACTTGGGGAGGTCCTCTGTTGGACATTTTGCCTTGGTTTTATGTTGTTTTATTCTATTATCGCCGTAAGATGAGTAACAGAGAGAGATTCACAGTTTTAGGAATGTGTTTTTGATGTGCCATGTGCATTATTGGCGATTTTATATTGTGATGGTATTGCAATCAGATGCACATTTCAATTTTATCAGTGCTAGATGTTCAGTTTCTGATCCAGAAGCTGGGAGCTCAAAAGTACTTATACTCAACCAATAAATCCAGAAGCTGGGAGCTCAAAAGTACTTACTCAACCAATAAATCCTTTCAGTCCAGGATGTGATTTCGACCGTCTGAAAGACTGCACTGGATCCTTTGTGCTGCCATCTACAACCGTGCGACCTGCCTCCTTATTGACACCGCTGTCATCCATCAACTTTCTCATATTCTCCGACTCCAACCATTCTCCAGCTGAAGCATAGATGTTCGAGAGGAGCACATAATCCCCACTGTCATCGCTCATCACCTTTAGCAGCTGTCTGTTAGCGTGCTCAGCCAGTTCAATCTCACCATGGACCCTACAAGCCCCAAGAAGCGTCCTCCAGATGACAGAATTAGGCTCCACCTTCATGGTGTCAATGAACTCAAATGCTTCCTTCAGAAGCCCCGCACGACCCAGCATGTCAACCATGCAACCGTAGTGCTTGACATTGGGCTCAATCCTGTACTGGTGTTGCATCAAGTTGAAGTACTCACGTCCCTTGTCAACCATACCGCCGTGGCTGCATGCGATAAGGACAGCGACGAAGGTGATCTCGTCAGGCCGGACTTTCTCTTTCAGCATTTTCTTGAACACATCTATGGAATCCAGGGCGTGCCCATGCAGTGCCAATCCTCCTATGATTGAATTCCAAGTTGAGACATCCTTATCTCGCATCACCCAAAACACCTCCAGTGCACTCTTCATGCTCCCGCATTTTGCATACATGTGGATCAGTGCATTGCCCAGGACTACAGTAAAACCAGTTCCTGAGAACTTCTCTGAAAGAGAGGAATGCAACCTTCGGCCAACATCTAAATCACCGGAATCAGCACAAGCTGACAGTAAGCTCAGCATTGTGATAACATCTGGCTTTTGCCCATGCGCTGCATCTGCTCAAACAAGTCCATGGCATGCTTGTGCGAGCCACATCTCACATACCCAGAGATCATGGCGTTCCAGCACACGACATCATGCTCAGGTGCCTGGTCGAACAGCTCTCTTGCTGGGGCCATCTCCCCCCGCTTGGCATACGCGGTGATCATCACGTTCCAGGACACAAGGTCCTTCACAGGACACTCGTCAAATAGCTCCCGGCAGCACCAATATCCCCTCTCCTTGCACAGCCGCTGATCATCGCCGACCACGCCACGGCATCCTCACGCGCCCTGCGGTCAAACAGAGCATCTGCAACACCCAGCTCTCCGCAGCTCGCATGCATGCCAATGAGCGCGTTCTTGACGAACGCGTCTGACTCCAGTCCAGCCTTCACGACGTGCGCGTGCACCTGCGCCCCGGTGCCACCCGCGCCCATGGCGGTGCACGCCCGGAGCACGAACGGGAAGGTGATCTTGTCGGGCCTCACGCCGCCGCAGCTGCTGAGACGCGCCATGCGCGCGTAGAGGGAGACGGCGTCCCGGGGCGCGGAGGTGTGCGCGGCGCCGCGGATGAGGGTGTTGTACATGAAGAGGTCCGGATGCGGGATTTGGTCGAACACGTGGTAGGCGTGGGCGATGGCGCCGCGCACGGCGACGGCGGACGCGAAGAGGAGCTCGCGGACCGCGGAGGGGTCCGAGAGGAAGCCCCGGAGGACCAGCAGCGTGTGGACCTGCTTGATTTGGCGGAGGCTACGGCACCGCCGCCACAGCGCCGGCTGCCGGCGCTGGGTGCCGGACTTCCGCAGCATCTGCGTTGTGTCTGCGGGGCAAATTGCGACAGAGCGCGGCGAGTCTCACTGGAGCTAGCAACTGGCCATAAGCACACTTATGCCTCGCTGGTGTTGACGCTCAAAAAGGGCATGATCGTAAAGAGTGGCTTGAGGCTGTAGCAAGATAAGGTCAAATTTATGAGTTTATGTCATTATTTGATGGCTCTCTTCAAGATAATCAAAGTAAATGTAAAGATGGATCAAAACGGAGCTCAAGTGTAAAAGATATGCCAATTTTGAAGATACTCATGTTGACATCAGATTAGAGAATGGCATGGAACCTAATTAAGATGACCTCTGATGGAAAAGGTTACAACTACAAAGTTCTTCGTCTCGTCGAAATGGACAATTTTAATATAAAAATCGTCCTCATCCGAGGTCGTATGCAAAAGTTACGAGCAAAACAGTGGGCTGCTGCAGTATTTGGCCGGATCATCCGGACCGGGATCCAGACCATCCTGGTTATCCTCCGGGTAAATTAACATAACCATAAATTTTGGGCCCCGTGAAGCCAGATCATCCGGATGGCACCCAGATCATCCGGGTAAAGCCCGGACAATCCGGACGACTTTTTCTGCTATAGACTTTATAAAACGTCCTAAAACACCCTCAAGATGGCCTCGGATCGAAAAGTGTTTAACATGAAAGTTGTGCGTCTCGTCGAGACGATTGATTTTGATATAAAGAACGTCCAAATCCTAGGTTGTATGTGGATTCTAGAGCCAAAACAGTAAGCTGCTGTCAGAAAACTGTGCTAGGCCGGATCATCCGGACCTTGAGCCGGACATCCGGGCCGGCGGTCGTGAATAGTCCGTGTTTTATTGATTTGGACGGCTAGGCAAGTCCTTTTCTTGTACGGGAAGTCCATCCGCCTCTTATATAGATAAGAGGTGACGGTCGATTGAACAACAACACACAATCGCAAAACTCATCTACTTTTTACCCTAGTTTTACATCCCTCCCTTGTTCTTTCTCTCTCGTTCTTCATTCGTTCTTCGTGTTGAAGGACAGCGATCCTCAAGGCTCTAGGGGCGAGCGAACCGACCTAGGGCAGCCCATAGCCGCCGCGCGTCCAGACGGGGTCCCTCCCGGACGCATGGGGTTTCGGGTGCTCAAAAGCGCCCGCCAGATTGTCTTGCGGACCGCGCTTCCGGCGGGTCTCCTTCGACGTGAGCTGCGGTGCATCACCCTCGGCGTTGGAGGTACACGGTGACGTGTTCGTGTGCGAACACACTTTTTGACGACTCATTTGGGAAGAAAGATCAAGAATCATCATCAACCATGTCTAATCTCCCCAAGCCCTCAGAAGTTGACGCCGATAACATCATTAAGCCCGGTCTTGATGAACTATCAGATGAACATCGCCAAGCCTACGAAGCGCACAAGAAGAAGCGTGAAGAGGCTTTTGAGGCGCTCTAGAAGAAGCGCGAGGAGGAGGATTTGGAAGCGTTTCTTTCAAGTTTCAAGAAGGACCGTCAAGGCAACATCACTCCGGTTGGAAACGTCAATTTTCCTCCCCTCATCGATTTAACAAGATGTAATCATTGTGAGTAAAGTTTTTCTCGAGCAAGTGGCTGTGATTGAAAGTCTTGTTAGTAAGGGTAATGTGATGGCATACAATTCTTTTGTGGCTAGTGCTACCGCTTTCGAGAAAAATATGCCTCCATCATCTAGTGGTACTGTTGGTATATCTGAAAACCCTAGTCCAATTTTACCTATTTCATCGGCACCACCTATGCAACAACAATATAACATGCCGTTGAATTTTTACCCTACTCAACCAACCAGCTTGTGGCTGCACCTACATACCCTAATCCTATTATGAGTGTGCCCAATTCGGCGTCAACGCCAATCACTTTGTCACACACCACCCATAGGCGCAAGCATGATTGGTCTTCCACCGAATTATGGTTCGGCGCCCATCCCACAAGTTGCACCAATAGCTAGTACTCAAGTTGCTCCTATGTCATTGCCACAAACATCTTCATCTACCTCGGATCCAATTTTGGCTAAATTAAGGGAGGATTTGCATAAGATGTTTCTAGAAACTTTCGGAAACAAGCCGAAAGTAAAGAGTCGTGTGTACCAAAAGCCTTATCCTGAACACTTCGATGCAATTTCTTACCCCCAAGGTTATAAGGTTCCTGATTTTGTTAAATTTAGTGGTGAGGGTACGAAAACAACTTGGGAGCATGTGAGTCGGTATCTAGCACAGTTGGGTGAAGCAGGTTCCATGGAAGAATTGAAAGTGCGTTTATTTCCATTATCTTTAAGCGGTACCGCATTTTCATGGTTTGCTGCTTTACCACATGGCTCAATTCTCTTATGGTCGCAATTAGAGCAAAAGTTTCATGATCACTTTTATAGCGGCGATAATGAGCTAAAGTTGTCACATCTTACATCGGTTAGGCAGAAACATGATGAATCAGTCACCGATTATGTCAAGAGATTTAGAGACATAAAAAACCGATGTTATAGCTTAGTGATAACTGAGAGAGACTTGGCAGATCTTGTTCTTAATGGTTTGAAAACTCGCATTAAAGAGAGGCTAGAAAGTTATGAGTTGTTGAGCATTAATCAAGTCTTACAAAAAGCTTTGGCCCAAGAGAGTCGAAGTAAAGAGGTCCATAGGTCTACAACCGATCGTCCTAGAATGCATATGGTTGAACACAATGATGATAATTCGGACGATGAGGTTGATGTCTATACTACTGAATTTGTTTGGTCCTCAAAGGCCAAACCCTGTGCAATGCTCTTAAGCCGATTCGCAAGAATCGTGATGGGGAGATGAGGTTTACTTTTGATATATCAAAGTGTGATAAAATATTTGATGCACTCTTGCAAGATAAGATGATTAGAATATCACACACCATACCGCCGTTTGAGGAGCTGAAACGGCGTGCTTATTGCAAGTACCATAATTCATTTTCTCATGCTACTAATGATTGCAATGTTTTCCGACGACAGATACAATCGGCCATTAATGACGGACGATTGAATTTTGCTGAGATGCAAGTTGATAAACAGCCCTTCCCGATAAACACCATGGACTTGGAGGGAAAGAAATTGTTGATTCGGTCTAGCATAGCCGAATCTGCTAATAAAGATAATGTTGTTATTGGTGAACCCAGGAACAGCAAGGAGGGCGACAAGGTCTTGGGAAGAAAGATTGTGCTTGAGAAGCAACCCGATGGCAAGGAAGTGTTGAAGATCACTATAAAAATGCCACACTGGGGCAACCACAAGTACAAGAGGATGCTCATGTTAAATTGATCAAGCCCAAGAATTCAGAAGTTGGCAAGTGGAAAAAGAATGAAACTAAGAACAAGAGAATCAAGCCAACTTTTGATATGTTGCTATCCAAATATGCAAGTCAAGCGGCCGATTCTAGCTCTAATCGGCCATCACATTCAAAGCGTTCAAGATTGCCTCCGGAGCAAGAGTTTCAATGATATGCAAGGCCATATGGGTCATGGGCACCGACACCATGGATGTCACAACCCTCCTATGCGCCATATTACACGAGGGGCTTCGATGGAGGATGGGGGCAGCCCCCAATGGCTCCTTATGCTTTCCATATGGGGTGGGCAGCACCTAGAAGGCCTTCTCGCGAGAGGGTTTATTATCTCACACAAGGCCGTTTGAGCTATGGTGCTAATCGGCCAACAAAAATTTCTCCAAGTAAGGCCAATAAAAAAGTGTGGCGTCTTAAGTCATCTAGTGCGGAAATTTCAGAATGCGACAAGCAAAAGGAGATCGAAAAGCTGGTTGTTGGTAATCTGGCTACTTCTAATGGTGATATTGTTATTGTTCAGCAGGGTTCCATGGTTAGTGATCATGAGGCGAGCACAAGCAAGGCCAAACCAAGGGATCCCAAATATACTCAACCTAAGTGGTGTCCTCGGTTTAACCAAGACCATGAAAAGGAGATTACAACGCATGAGGAACCACGAGAAGGTAGAGCACAAAGAGGAGAGGCAAAGGGACGAATTGTTAAGTGAAATTCGCCCATGGCATTCACAAAACAAGTGTGGAGGCCTAAAGAAAAGAAAAGCATATGCTTCTACATTAGCTACAAAGAACACATTCACCACCAAAAGAGGATGATGCAACCCCTATTACATCGTCCACACCACCAAACATCCCCTTCAATTGAGGAATCTTTGAGCCCAATATTCACATTGGGAGACGAAGATGAGATGGTGGATTATGAATATACGCCCGGTTAGGAAGGTATGGATATTAATATGGTATACTACTTACATGCCGAGTTTCGTGCTATAGGTGAAGAAGGGGAGGTTGCCCAGCTGAATTTTGGTCCTAAGAATGCTATTTTCGAGAAGCCAAGAGAACCCGTGAAACACTTGAAGCCATTGTACCTCAAAGGTCATATTAACGGATCGCCGGTTGCTAGGATGCTCGTTGATGGTGGTTGTCGGTGTCAAAACCAGCGGATCTCGGGTAGGGGGACCCGAACTGTGCGTCTAGGCGGATGGTAACAGGAGTCAAGGGACACGATGTTTTACCCAGGTTCGGGCCCTCTTGATGGAGGTAAAACCCTACGTCATGCTTGATTAATATTGATGATGTGTGTTACAAGAGTGGATCTACCACGAGATCAAAGAGGCTAAACCCTAGAAGCTAGCCTATGGTATGATTGTTGTTCGTCCTACGGACTAAAACCCTCCGGTTTATATAGACACCGGATAGGGTTAGGGTTACACAGGGTTACAATGGTAGGAGATCTACATATCCGCATCGCCAAGCTTGCCTTCCATGCCAAGGAAAGTCCTATCCAGGACACGGGACGAAGTCTTCAATCTGGTATCTTCATAGTCTTGGAGTCCGTCCGATGATGATAGTTCGGCTATCCGGACACCCCCTAGTCCGGAACTCCCTCAGTAGCCCCTGAACCAGGCTTCAATGACGACGAGTCCGGCGCGCATGTTGTCTTTGGCATTGCAAGGCGGGTTCTTCCTCCGAATAATTTATAGAAGATTGTGAACACCAGGATAGTGTCCGGCTCTGCAAAAATAAATTCCACATACCACCGTAGAGAGAATAATATTACACAAGATCAATCTGTTGGCGCGATTACGTGGCGTGACGTCGCACCACTACCAAGCCTTTACTCAAATTGTTTTTATTGTTCCACCTCGGTAGCGTTTAGCGAAGCGGTTTCCTTGGCACGTCTTGTGGAAGCAGAGATCGTGTTCCCCTTATTCCGGATTCCCATCAATACGGACGTGGGTAACCCAACCGCGCCATTGATTGTGACGCTTGGGGATAAGCGAGTTTTACCAGGCGGCGGGGACACATGTTTTTGTCCGCCCATATAAGGGATAAAGATCCAACCCTTTTACTGCGCCTTCTTCCTCCTTGGCTTATCCATCTCCACGAACTCGAGCTCCGGCACCCAAGTCCGCACTTCTTACCTCAACCTTCTCCAACTATGTCCGGAGCGGGAGGCAAGTGGATGGCCTCCTCCGTCACGGAGGGCGGATCTGAAGCTGCGCGACGCCGGATATTTGTCCAGCAACATCGCGCATCGGCTCCCCGACGAGGGAGAGCTCGTCCCCAACCCCAGGCCCCATGAGAGGGTAGTATTTCTTCCCCATTTCCTCCGCGGACTGGGCTTCCCACTTCATCCCTTTGTCCGGGGGCTCATGTTCTACTACGGCCTAGATTTCCATGATCTGGCCCCGACTTTCATCCTCAACATCTCGGCGTTTATCGTGCGTAATGCGAAACCTTCCTCTGCATCCAGCCCCGCCCGGCTTGTGGCTCAAGACCTTGATGTCAAGCCGAAGGTTGTGAAGGGCAGCCAAGCGGAGTCTTGAGGCGCCATGGTGGGCGTGATGTCCCACGTTACATGGCTGGATCGTGGAAACCATCAAGGGTGGCAATCGGGTGGTTCTACATCACCGAGCAGCGTGACCCTGATTGGGCAGCGCCCCCAATTCAGATCTGGATTCCCCACACGGCTCTCGTCATGGAAAGAGACGGGCCTGAAGTGGGGGATTCGGACGAGCTATCCGGACTCCAAACAAAGCGTCCAAAACACAGTGGACAAGAATCTCGGGCTTGTCGGCGTAATCCGGTGATGCTCATCCGCCGGATTCTCCCATGCCAACAACGGGCCTTCAATTTGTGGGAGTTCGATCCGGCCTGACCGAACCTTGAGCCGGCTCTTGATACTACGTGCGAAGATGCCCGGAAGGTGCCGTTCAAGGCGCTGGCCCCGCATCCGCTAACAAAGATCGCGGTTACAGCTCGCGTCGTCAAGCCGGCGAGGTTAGTTATTTTACCCTTTACGGTACTCTTTTTTTTCTGAGATTGACTCTATGTGGGATCTAAAACTCCCTATTCTTTGACAGACTGGCTGAAGACGCGTCCGGACAGATTAATCGTCCGGCTCCTTTGCCGAAGACCAGTGGGCGCCCGATTGGCGGGGCTGCTGGCTCCGGCACCCATGTGGTGCCGGAGAAGAAGGCCAAGAAGGAGGCCACGGGAACTCAAGAAGCTCCACGCCGAGTGCTATCGGATTCTGAAGCGTAATCTTCTCCTCAAGACGAGGAGGAAGAAGAAGCTTCTCCCCGGGGAGGAGAGGAAAGGAAGGCCGCCAACCGGGAGGCCGGAGGGTCCAAGAAGGGAAGAACCCTTCCTCCGGACTTCTCCACCAACGTCGACGACGACGAGGAGGATTGGCCTACAAGGGCCAAGCCCCTGGCGAGATCGTAAGTGTCCGGATTCCCGAATAACTTCAAGGTTTTTCATTTTCGCCACATAATGTCTTTCTAATGCTGCATACAACCCTGCAGTCCGCCCAAGGATGATCTTCCCGTTTCGTCGAGCGGGTCCTTGGGTGCGTCGGATATGGATTCCCTTCCGACTGCCTCCACCCCCTGTCTTGGTGGGCGACGCCGAGGTGGGATCCCGAAAAGGACCCACCAGGAGGAGGAGGCCCCTGGAGGTGTCACAGACACCCTCCGGACTGTGCACGGACTCGGCCCCGGAGGCCACGGTGGCTCCGGAGTCCGTGGCGACCCTTCGTAAGAAGGGCAAGACCGTGACGCCGGCTGCCTCCGGCCCAACCGGAGGTGCCGGATAATTCTTGGAGGCGCTCAACGGCGCCTCCATCGAAGAGGAACACCGCCTTTGTTATGAGTGCGGTGATTGAAAAGGTTCAGCTTCGCCATGGGCGGGCTGACCAGCCTGCGATAGCCTTCTAACAGGCTTTGAGGTAAGAATTTAAATATATGTAAAATGGTACCGCATAGGCGGTAGCCCACGATGCTCGGTTCGGTGTTCGGAAAGAAAAGCGGATGAGGATCTTTAGAAAGATAAACGCAGGAGTCATAAAAATATGTCAATATGGGATTGCAGGCTGTCTGCCGACCTCCGCCCGTCTTGGCTGGAGGTCAATACTTTGAAGGAAAACCTCGGCGGTCCGAGAACGAGCTCGGCCATGCCAAGAAGCAGCTCGAGGAAAAGAAGGTGAGTAATACCTTATGAAAATTGTACCTTACCGAAAAGGATTTGGTTGCAAGAAAAATGACAGGGGATAACGTGGGTATTGTAGGGGCCACTAACGAGGTGGCGACCCTCGAAGGAGGCGGCTGCGTCGAACGTAATGCGTGACATGAGCGCACCGAGCGAGAGAAGCAGGAGGCGCGGGTGGCGGAGGTACAACAAGAGCTCCAAGATCTCGTGAAAAACATGAGAACTTGGGCGTGACTCAAGACTTCGAGTGTGAGCTTGCAACGACTCTTGAGAGTGCCAAAGCCGCTAAGGCCGAAGCCTACAAGGCCCTCCAGAGATTGAGGCGGTGAAGAAAATAGCAGCGGTAAGGCATTTTTCATGCAAAGTAAGCATGTGAGAGTTAATTACATTGCTTACCCGAATTCGGAGTTCTCTCGGGAGGCGTTCGCAGATCTTCCTTGCAGCGTGTCCGATCTTGCCGCATTCTACCGGGCCGAGGAGGGAGCTCGGCGGAGAAGGTCTTCTGGTCTCGCATGTCTGAGGCGGACATCCAGTGCCCTTATAGCGACCAGGTGAAGCGGTGGTCGAGCTCCACAAGGCGGCCGAACAGGCCATGAAGGGCCTCATAGTTCGGTGTGGCCTAAGGAGGCCATGCACAGGAGCTACTTGACTGGTGCGGCGGCTGATGGATGCGTGCCCGTGGGTTGAAGTTATCAATCATTCCGCTTGTATTGAGGGTGCCCGTCAGACCTTGCCCGCAAGAAGGTGCAATGGGGCAAGATGGATGCCCGAAGCTCGTGATGGACCCGCCACCGGAGGGCAAGGAGCATCGCATACGCCGAGATGTATTATAAGAGTGTCTTTGAAGGCGCCCGCACTATTGCGGGTGAGTGCTCCAAAGATGTAATATTTGAGTAGACTCGCATTTTGTTATCCTGTCTACGCTGAAAACTTAGTTCAGAGTCGCTAAGCAACGCTTGTTAATTTAAAATATTACCTTACATGCGGCTGTTTATCAAATCTGAGAGATGGCAAGTCGTCGGCTTCAGCCCCCATGCCACGAGTCTTTGGGGTGTTCGGGATAAACTTGAGCGCTCTTCTTCCCATTTTGGGTCCATCTAGGAGGCGCTCAACACAGCGAACAAGGCAACCGGACTTATAATGCTTGAACACTCTCACTTAGCCATAGAATTCTATAATTTTAAATTTCGTGAAGCCCCTAGTCTTCGGAAGGCGAATTTGGGGCGCTTATCGACGCCTTGGCAGACGATGTCCGGCTCCTCGCTCTAAGCGGCATAAGTCTTTAAGGACTCGCAAAAAACCTCTCGAACAGCGACCGTTCTCTCGCCTCATCATGACGGTCTGTTTTAGCTTTCTCCACTGAGGCGTTAACCCAGCTCAACTGGGGCAGAATGGCAGTGGTTCTCCCAGTGCTACCTTAGCCGATATAACGGAACGTAAGGTACCAAAACATAGGAGCCGGGCAAACCCAACTATTGACCCAAGACATGATTCGGAGCCGATGCATATAGTGCTATAAGTTCGGGGTGCCGCACTTGTGAAAGTGTTCGGACTCATCACACCATAATGCGGGAAACATAAGCCCCTGGTGTATATTAGCCGTACCAAAGTGTACGGATGCAACATGCCGTGAATGAACATAAAAGAGAAATGCAATTATAAGCAAAAAGGTGCTGCATTGTTTTATGCAATAAGTGCTGCTACGAATGCCGAACGATACAAAAAGTGCGATAAGCAAGGTATGGGACTGTTAAACATGTCCCCCTCCAGGGGTAGGCTGCAGATTGGTGTATAAAAATGCTCGTAATGGAGACCACCTGTATATTCGTTGTAGCCTTTATCCTTCCACGGCTGTTGCATCGTGAGTTCGGCGGTCTGCTTTGCCGGACAGAGGCCTCGACAAGCGGAGTCCTGTGGATAAAAAGTAAAAGGTAAAAGAAAAGAAAAAGGACGACACACTTGAGAGCCCTGGTGTGGTTGAGCCGCATGCAGGTTTATCGTGGTCGTGCCCTCTCCCCGTGCCCATGGTATCTTGAGCGTAATGGTGTACGCAAAGGACCTGCTTTGGCGTTTCGCGGGAGGCTGGGGTTGGGGCCGCCTTTCTGGCGTGCTCGGAACGTGCCAGGTGGTCTTGTTGTAAGTTACTCCGGGCGCGCTTAGCTGTGTCCGGCCGCTTAACGGCCGGACTCGAGAATTGCTTTAAGAGGCTGCATTGCCCTTTTGCCGCGAGAGCCGCTGTGTGTTCCTCCGTGCGGAGAGAACGTTCAGTGTTTCCGTTGACCGTGATGACTCCTCGAGGGCCTGGCATCTTGAGCTTGAGGTATGCGTAGTGCGGCAACGCGTTGAACTTTGCGAGCGCGATGCGTCCGAGCAAGGCATGATAGCCGCTACGGAGCGGGACTATGTCGAAGATTAACTCCTCGCCGGAAGTTATCCGGGATCCGAAGACCACTTCGATGTAATTGAGCCTGTACAATTGGCTTCTACACAGTATGACGCCTTTAAAGGTCGTTTTGGTAGGTTTAATCCTTGAGGGTCTATGCCCATTTTGCGCCTTTGTATCACAGTAAAGCAGGTTCAGCTGCTGCCGCCGTCCATCGTGACTCTGGTTAGGTGAAATCCATCGGCGATTGGGTCTAAGACCGGTCTGGCGAATCCGCCGTGGCGGATCTTTGATGGGGTGGTCCCTTGGTCAAAAGTGATCGGGCGGAGGACCATGGATTGAACTTCGGGCAACTGGCTCCATCACGTAGACATCCACGAGTGCACGCTTCCGCTCCCTTTTGGGTATGTGCGTTGCGTATATCATGTTCACCATCCGCTTTTGTGGGGGAACCCTTCATCCTTTATTGTTCGGCGGTTGGGTCTCGTCCTCGTCATCGCTATGCAGCCCTTGTCATTGTTTTCGGACAATTAACTTGCCTGCCTGTGAATACCCAACAGTCCTGTTGGTGTGGTTAAGCTGGCTTTTCGGGTGCCGTGTATCCGCACAAGCGGTCGTGTATTCGGTCCAAATTGGACGGACCCGGAGTAGTTCTTTTGAATGGCTTTTTCCGCTGACCGGGTTTAGAGCCTCTGAATCCGGCATTGGCTGTCGTATCCTCAATATTGTCGCCGTTAATGCGGCATTTGTTTTTGTTACGACGTGGCCTGCCATTTCGGTCCTTGAAGTCCGGACTGCCAGAATGTTTGTTGAGGTTCTTGCTGCGTGCTAGCCAGCTGTCCTCACCCGCGCAGAAGCGGGTCATGAGTGATGTGAGGGCTGCCATGGATTTCGGCTTTTCCTGTCCTAGGTGCCGGGCAAGCTACTCGTCGCGGATGTTATGCTTGAAGGCCGCGAGGGCCTCCGCATCCGGACAGTCGACGATTTGGTTTTTCTTGGTTAAGAACCGTGTCCAGAATTATGCGGCGATTAAATGGCTGCTGAATTATGTGGCTTAGGTCATCAGCGTCGATGGTCGCACATAAGTGCCACTGGAAGTTATCGAGGAATGCGGCTTCGAGGTCCTCCCAGCTCCCAATCGACTCTGCTTTGGAAAGCTGTTGAGCCAATGCCGGGCTGGTCCTTTAAGCTTGAGGGGAGGTATTTGATGGCGTGAAGATCGTCACCATGGGCCATGTGGATGTGAAGGAGATAGTCTTTGATCCAAACCGGGGTCTGCATTGTGCCATCATAGGATTCAATATTGACGGGTTTAAACCCTTGAGGATTTGATGATCCATTACTTCGTCTGTGAAGCATAGTGGGTGTCTTGGCGCCTGCATCTTTGGCGATATCACGACGGAGCTCAAAAGAGCTTTGTCTGTTTTGTTCGGCCCGGCCGGACTTACTATGTCCGGCGCGACGGTTGTCGACACGTACCGTGGGGCGCCCACACGATCCATAGATCGATCTTGATTGTCTTGCCTTGTCCTCCAATTTATCTCGCAGGTCCGAAGCGTTCCCCTGTGGCCGTGTGCTTTTTGAGCGATGCCGGGGTACGGTTCTAGTGAAGGGCCTAGAGGCCTCTCTGTCGCGACCACGGGGTGGTCGGTCAGCCGTATTGTCTCCTGGTGATGCGGGTTCGTAAGCCTCCTCCTCTAATTGGGGGAGCAGCTTGCGTTTAGGGTAGCTGTTGGAGGGCGTTCGAGCTCATGCTCTTGACGCGAGGACTTCGATCCATCTGTCGGCTAGCAGATCTTGATCAGCTCTAAGTCTTTGCTTTTTCTTGAGGCTGTTCGCCGTGGCCATAAGCCTGCGTCTGAAACTCTCTTGTTCGACGGGATCCCAGTGCAGCGAATTCATCGTCGTCGAGGCTTGCTTCGTCTCCGGAGGGAGGCATATAATCCTCTACCTCTTCTTCTGCCGCTCTCTCATGAGGGCTGGCGTCTCCATCCTCCTGCGCTAGATCTTGCTGGAGTGGATTGTCTTCGGCGCTGTCCGGTGTATTGTTGTCTCCGGTGCCGGAATCTTCATTCTTGTTGTGGCGGGATTTAGAGCGGCGCCGCTGACGCCGGCGCTTGGGCTGCTTCTTGGAGGGGTCATCCTCCGTTGTTCCATCGCCGTTCCCATCCTTTGGGATATCCACCATGTATATGTCATATGATGAGGTGGCTTTCCAGTGCCCGGTAGGCGCTGGTTCTTGTTCGTCTCCGGCATCGTCGTCCATACCGTCGATGTCTTCGGAGTCGTAGTCTAACATGTCGGTTAGATCGTCGGCCGGCTACAAAGTGGGCGGTGGGTGGGCTTTGAATTTCTTCGTCGTCCGCATCCCAACCGTCTGACCGCAGTCTGTGGCAGGCTCTCCGGATAAAGAGAGAGACTTTAGTGAATTCAGGATGTCGCCAAAGGCGAGTGCTTTGAAAGATGTCCGCGACTGTGAACTCCATAACGGGCGCCCAATCGGATTCGATTGGCAAGGCGCGGAGGGTTGGTCCGGAGAGGAGTCCGGCACCCGAGTCGAGGTCTTCGCAGCGACAGGGATGGAGTTATTTCGATCGCCGTAGAGATTAAAGCCCCGCAGGCGGTGTCCAACCACTCGTCCTCGATCGGGAATCCGGCCCCGGATTAAGGGTCGGAGCGGATTCAGTGCGGCCTCGAGGCACCGCTTATTTGCAGAGCTAGATCATGCCCATCGAGACGGTCTGGCGCGACTTGGCTGCGGCTCGAATCCGTCGAAGATCAAGTCTCCGCGGATATCGGTCGTATAGTTTAAACTTCCAAACCTGACCTGACGGCCAGGGGCGTAGCTTTCGATCTGCTCCAGATGGCCAAGCGAATTGGCCCGCAGTGCAAAGCCGCCAAACACGAAGATCTGTCCGGGGAGAAAAGTCTCACCTGGACCGCGTCGTTGTTGATGATCAAAGGAGCCATCGGGCCTATCAGTGACGACACAGAGGAACTCTCAATGAAAGCACCAATGTCGGTGTCAAAACCGGCGGATCTCGGGTAGGGGGTCCCGAACTGTGCGTCTAGGCGGATGGTAACAGGAGACAAGGGACACGATGTTTTACCCAGGTTCGGGCCCTCTTGATGGAGGTAAAACCCTATGTCATGCTTGATTAATATTGTTGATGTGTGTTACAAGAGTGGATCTACCACGAGATCAAAGAGGCTAAACCCTAGAAGCTAGCCTATGGTATGATTGTTGTTCGTCCTCTGGGACTAAAACCCTCCGGTTTATATAGACACAGGATAGGGTTAGGGTTACACAGAGTCGGTTACAATGGTAGGAGATCTACATATCCACATCGCCAAGCTTGCCTTCCACGCCAAGGAAAGTCCCATCCGGACACGGGACGAAGTCTTCAATCTTGTATCTTCATAGTCTTGGAGTCCGGCCGATGATGATAGTTCGGCTATCCGGACACCCCCTAGTCCGGAACTCCCTCAGTGGTGTTGTGATAAATCTTATGCCCTACTCGGTCTTCAGAAAGTTGGGGTTAGATGATGATGCATTGATGAAGACCAATATGGTACTTAATGGATTCGAGGGTAAAGAAAAGACAGAGGCCAAAGGTGTAATGTGCATGGAACTCACCGTGGGAAGCAAAACTTTGGCCACCACATTCTTCATCGCCGAGGTGCAAGGTAACTATAATGTTATATTAGGTCGTGATTGGGTTCATGCTAACCAATGTGTGCCATCTACCATGCATCAATTTTTAATACAATGGATCGATGATGAGGTAGAAATCATTCACGCGGATAATTCGGCTTGTGTTGCTTTGGCCGATGCATCGGTGGATTGGAATCATCTCGATGTTACTTGCTTAACAGGGCGTGACCTCTTGGAGTTTGATTTCCTTAGTGCTACAAGGAACGGGTTCATTCCCATCTCTTTAAAACCGATTGGTGGTAATCGGTTACAAGGTATGATGTGAACCAGAAGTTAAAATCAATGGCCGATATAAAGTTATCGCCCTAAGCATAAACATGGACGATATAGAGATTATCGCCCTAAGCGCATAAAAATGATCGATGGAGTGTTGACATCGTCCTTCGACAAATGTTTTGCAAGTTATTTTTCGGCGCGCTAGCTTTGCCGAAAAACAGGAGGGCATGTGTTGACGCTCAAAAAGGGCATGATCGCAAAGAGTGACTTGAGGCTGTAGCAAGATGAGGTCAAATTTATGAGTTCATGTCACCATTTGATGGCTCTCTTCAAGATAATCAAAGTAAATGTGAAGATGGATCAAAAGCAGCTCAAGTGTAAAAGATATGCCAATTTCGGAGATACTCGTGTTGACATCAGATTAGAGAATGACATGGAACCTAATTAAGATGACCTCTGATGGAAAAATTTACAACTACAAAGTTCTTCGTCTCGTTGAAACGGACGATTTTGATATAAAAATCGTCCTTATCCGAGGTCGTATGCAAAAGTTACAGGCAAAACAGTGGGTTGCAGCAGTATTTGGCCGGATCATCCGGGCCGGGATCCAGACCATCCGGGTTATCCTCCGGGTAAATTAATAGAACCATAAATTTTGGGCCCCGTGAAGCCAGACCATCCGGATGGCACTCACATCATCCGGGCAAAGCCCGGACAATCCGGACATGAGTCCGGACATCCGGACGACTTTTTCTGCTACAGACTTTATAAAACATCCCGAAAAACCCTCAAGATGGCCTCAGATCGAAAAGTGTTCAACATGAAAGTTGTGCGTCTCGTCGAGATGGTTGATTTTGATATAAAGAACGTCCAAATCCGAGGTAGTATGTGGATTCTAGAGCCAAAACAGTAAGCTGCTGTCAGAAAACGGTGCTAGGCCGGATCATCCGGACCTTGAGCCGGACATCCGGGCCGGGGGTCGTGAATAGTCCGTGTTTTATTGATTTGGACGGCTAGTCAAGTCCTTTTCTTATACGGGAAGTCCATCCGCCTCTTATATAGATAAGAGGTGACGGCCGATTGAACAACAACACACAATCGCAAAACTCATCTACTTTTTACCCTAGTTTTACATCCCTCCCTTGTTCTTTCTCTCTTGTTCTTCGTTCGTTCTTCGTGTTGAAGGGCAGCGATCCTCGAGGCTCTAGGGGCGAGCGAACCGACCTAGGGCAGCCCATAGCCGTCGCGCGTCCAGACGGGGTCCCTCCCGGGCGCGTGGGGTTTCGGGTGCTCAAAAGCGCCCGCCGGATTGTCTTGCGGACCACGCTTCCGGCGGGTCTCCTTCGACGTGAGCTGCGGTGCATCACCCTCGGCGTTGGAGGTACACGGTGACGTGTTCGTGTGCGAACAGCTGGTAATACAAAACTTCCACATTAGATATGTTTCTTTTCTTTTCCTTTTTTGAAAAGGAGGATTGCCCCCCTGGCCTCTGCAAGATGTGGTGCCCCGTCAGGAGCAATGAATTGCATTGTGTGGAACTGTCGGGGTGCGGGGAACACCTCGACAGTTCGTGATCTTGTGGCTCACACTCGAGCCCATTCCCCAAGCATGATCTTTTTATGTGAAACTAGGCAGAATAAAGAAAAGATGTATCGTCTTCGCAATAGAGTCGGTCTTCGTGGTTTTGAAGGAGTCAGTAGTGATGGTAATTGTGGTGGTCTAGCCTTGTTTTGGGATGAGTCTTTGTACGTCAATATTCGTGATTGCAATAGAATATGGATTGATGCGTATGTCCGGTTACCTGCTGATGATCAACTATGGAGAATCACCTTTGTGTATGGGGAACCACGGGTGGAAAATAGACACCTAATGTGGGAAGGCCTAAAAAGATTGAAAGCTCATAATGATCTACCTTGGCTCTTGGCTGGGGACTTCAATGAAGTTATGTGGGACTATGAGCATTTGTCGGATACACCAAGGTCACCTGGGCAAATGATAGTTTTCCGGGACGTGCTTGAGGCCTGCAATCTTTCAGATCTTGGCTTCTCTAGTTACCCGTTTACTTATGATAATAAGCGCAGAGGCGGGCTAATGTGCAAGTGAGGTTGGATCGTGCAGTGGCGGACAACGTTTGGAGGAATAAATTTCCTGAGGCATCAGTGAAGCACCTGATCTCCTCATGTTCGGATCACCTCCCTCTCCTTGTGAGGTGCATACCTGAAAATGGTGGCAGGGTGAGGTGTGTTTGGCGTTACGAAGTAATGTGGGAGCGAGAGGCTGCTCTTGAGGAAGTGGTGGCTGAAGCATGGCGTGATGGGGGTGCCAAACATGGGCTGCATGACATAAAAGTTTCTCCCGACAAGATGATGGAAAAGCTCCACTCTTGGAGTAGGAAGACTTTTGGGAACATGGTCAAGGAGATTGAAAAGTCGAGGTGCAGATTAGAGGAACTCATGAACATGAACGCAGATCGAAAGAAATTCGGAAAGAGTCGGATCACTTGGACGAATTGTTGTATAGAGAAGAGATGCTATGGCATAGCGATCCCGTATTGATTGGCTCAAGGAGGGGGATCGTAACACGCAGTTTTTCCACCGGCGAGCTGTATGGAGAGCAAGAAAAAATAAAATTAAAGCCCTGGTGGATAGTGCAGGGGTGAAGCACACTAACCAGTACGTGATGGAAGGCATGGCCTTGGACTTTTTTAAAGATGTTTTTACTGCTGATGCCTCTCTCAATGCAGACCGGGTGGTGTCCTTATTTGAGCGAAAGATTACGGCAGATATGAATGACCGGCTGTGTGCTCCATTTACTGATAAGGAAATTAGCGACGCGATGTTTCAGATTGGTCCTCTCAAGGCCGCAGGACCTGACGGCTTTCCGGCAAGATTTTTTCAGAAACATTGGGCTATTGTCAAGGAATATACTATCTCAACAGTGCAGTTGTTTTTTGAGTCAGGACAGATGCCAGAGGGAGTCAACTTGACTACCATCGTTTTGATTCCCAAGATTGATGTGCCGGTCAAGTTATCAGATTTCCGTCCTATCAGCCTTTGCAACGTTATATATAAGGTGATTTCTAAATGTTTAGTCAACCGACTAAGACCCATTCTGGGGGACATTATTTCTCCGGAGCAAAGTGCATTTGTACCTGGAAGGCTTATTACTAATAATGCCTTTATGGCATTTGAGTGCACCCACTTCATCTGACAAGAGAAAAACCCGGACAGAAGCTATTGTGCATATAAGCTTGATCTTTCTAAGGCTTACGATAGAGTGGATTGGGTATTCCTGGAGCGAGTGATGCAACAGTTGGGCTTTGATCATCGACGGGTGAGATGGATAATGGCATGTGTCACCTCGGTGAGATACACGGTAAAAATTAATGGAGCCCGCTCACATTCATTCGCACCGTCGTGAGGGCTACGGCAGGGAGATCCTCTTTCACCATTGCTCTTTCTCTTTGTTGCGGACGGACTAGCGGCCTTGCTGAAGAAGGAGGCGCAAGAGACACATATTTCACCACTGAAAGTGTGTCCTAGGGCACCCGGGATTTCACACCTATTGTTTGCCGATGATACACTTTTGTTCTTCCGTGCAACAGAAGTCAAGGTGACAAGGATAATGTGGTACGTGTACTGGAAGTGCAGAATATTAGCTTCGAAGAGAAATATCTCGGACTTCCCACTCCTAATGGGCGTATGAGTAAGGGTCGTTTCCAGAATATCCAGGAAAAGTTTACAAAGAGGTTCATCATGTGGTGTGACTCGATGGCACAAAGCGGGAGAGAGGTGCTAATAAAGTCCATTGCCCAAGCACTACCTACATATCTAATGAGCGTCTTCAGATTGCCTGCGTCAACTTGTGATGATCACACCCGCATGGTGCGTAACTTCTGGTGGGGTGCTGAAAAAGGGTGGCGGAAAACGCATTGGCGTGCATGGGAGAAGCTGATCCGACCGAAGTCACATGGAGGAATGGGGTTCCGTGAGTTCCGCTTGTTCAACCAAGCTTTGCTGGCACGCCAAGCTTGGCGAATCCTCTCTAACCCGGACAGTCTGTGCGCACAAGTGATGAAAGCTAAATATTTTCCATCTGGTCTCCTTGTGGACACTGTTTTCCCGTCCAACTCTTCACCAACTTGGCAAGCAGTGGCGCATGGGCTGGAGCTTCTGAAGCATGGTATTTTATGGCGGGTAGGCAATGGGCAATCCATTCGTATATGGAGAGATCGTTGGATCCCGAACGATGGCTCTGGCAAGCCTACCACCGTGCAGGGGCGATGCCATCTGAGAAGAGTTTCAGAGCTGCTGGATGAACGTGGTGCATGGCGTATGGACCTTTTACAACAATATTTCAATCCGGTAGATGTCGAGCAGATTGTTAAAATTCTGACTTCTCCACGGCTCGAAGAGGATGTCCTTGTTTGGGAACCGGAGCGTAATGGTATCTTCACGGTTCGGAGCGCGTACCGGCTTGCACTTGATGAACGTCTTCGTCCATCTTGATCGCGGCCGCGGCAGGGCACGGACGGGCGACGAGCCGTCTGGGGTTTTTTATGGAGGTGCCCTGCTCCTCCTAAGGTGTGTGTGTTTGCTTGGCGGGTGGCGACGAACTGTCTGGCCACATGGACTAATAAACATGCTCGTAGCCTTGAAGTATCTAACTTGTGTCATGTGTGTGCTACCGAACCGGAGGACGCTTTTCATGCTCTCTGCAGATGTCCTCATGCGATCGCCTTGTGGCAAGCTATGGCGCGGCAATGGAATATTCCGGAAATCCATCGAGTAATGCACACTGGGCCAGAGTGGCTTTTTCATGTGCTCGCGGACTTGTCACTAGAGGAGAGGATGTATATGCTCATGACGATTTGGTGTTGCTGGCATGTGAGGAATGAGATCGTCCACGACAAACGACCACCGATGGTCGAAGCCTCGACCAGATTCCTATCCAGCTATATCAACTCATTGCTAGCCATCCAGGCGTACCCTCATGGAGATCACATCAAAGGAAAAATGGTGGCTGCTCCTTTGTATAGCAGGAAACTGTTATCACATGTAGAGCGTGAGAAGCCATCAGCACATGGATGGGAGGCATCGCCGGCCGGCTGGGCTGCTCTCAACATCGACGGGTCCTTTTCTGCCAAGGACGGAACTGCAGGAGCTGGCATGGTCCTCCGGGATGAACATAGAGATATTATTTTTTCGTCTTGCCGTGAGTTAAGGCAGTGTGCATCACCACTAGAATCTGAACTTGCTGCATGTTCATAAGGCATCTCCTTGGCTACCCAGTGGTCTGAGCTGCCTTTTGTGATTCAAACGGACTGCGCAGAAGTGGTAAAACTAATTGAAGGAGGTACTGGCGACCGATCGGAGCATATGATGTTGATCCGCGAGATTACTTCGCGTCTTCGGGAACATGGTGAATTCTTAGTTAAGCTTGTGAGGCGTGAACAAAACGACGTTAGTCATTTTTTAGCAAACTTTGGTCGAATAAAGAAGCGCACTGCAGTGTGGCTTCATTCTGGCCGAACGAGGTTCCGGACCTATGTAATGCAGACATGGCTGCCACTTAATTAATGAATTCCTTTTTCCCCGCAAGAAAAAGAAAAAAGATTAGATTATTTTTGGCACATGCGAAATTTGATTCTTATGTGAATAATATGATTTGTACAAAACCACACGACACATGTGCTAAGCAATTCAAATAATTCAAAAATATATATATGATCTGTAAAAAAACGAGACTAGAGGGGCGAGCACCCCGGCATATTTTTATAGAAGGATGAGAAACACAGTTGATTTGTAGAACTGAATCCTAATGAAAGTTAGGTGTGTCTAGGGCACATATAGAGTGTCATAGTTATTGCACAGTGACTTAATTTCTACTCAAAAAGTGACTTAATCAAGCATAAAAAAAGAAAAAGAAAATACCCACGAATCTCCATGTAAGATCAATGATATACTAGGACTTAGATGTGCAATATTTATTATACATCTAGATGCGCTTTAGCAAAATTGTTTAAAACATTTCTTAAGACTGTTTCATAGAGAAAATATGATGCAGCCTAACACCTGAAATTTTTCTTTTGTATTTTCTTACTATTCAACCAAACAAAGTTTGGTGCAAACACAATCTGAATCAACTGGGCATGACATTGTAGTGTGGTATGTTTTCCTTATTCATGTATTTATGGAATCATGTGAATCAAAGCTAAGATCCTAAAGCTTTGATTGTAATTTTCCTTTTCGGCATGGTTGTGCTTGTAAGGTCCTATGATTCTTAATATATGGCCTTAGGCCTTTTCCAAAAAAAAGGTTAAGATGGCCTAATTTCATTTTTTTTCCTCTTGAAAGAGCCCAAAGCCAAACATTAAGTATTACAGGTCCTTCCAAACACGCTCACACAAAATAAAATTACATTCAAATCCTTTCGTATGCCAAAGTCTTTCTCCTGCATCCACTCGCGACCCGTTGTGAGTAGAGCTTGATGCCGCTCTGGGCTTTCACCTTAAAGAAGCAAACTTTTTAAAACTCATGAGTTTGTAGAAGCAGCGGCTTGGAAGTCGTCAATCCAGACTTGAAGATGTCGGCAACCGTGATCTGTGAAGCAAATCGCCGTCCCGGCAGAGAAAATGCTGATGAAGGCGTAGAAACTCCATAGACTATGGAAGCCACCCGAATTCAGATGAATCCATCAAAAAAACGTAAACAGGTCGGGTTCCGGAAGACAAATCGAAGACACGGCTCCACATGCCCTCCGCCGGCGATAAGCACACCAACAAAAATGAGGGAACATTATTCCTAAATTAGGACTCGCTAAAGTAAACTTGAAAATAAAAACACATGTCGTTGCATGATAGGTCCAGGTATGATGTCGAGCTCGCCGCCATCCAGGACCATGCATCAAAGCCCCTCTTCTCCCAATGACCTAGCCAAGAGGGGCCATTGTTGAAGATCGCCGTGCTGGATATGTGACCCTCCGACCACCGTCGCCTTCACCAGCGCCGCCATCGAGCATCGCCTGTCGACAACCGCAATCCGACCACTCATCATCGTCGTTGTCCTGCAGCAGTCCACCAGCTCCTCCATATCGAGCTCCCCACGAGCAGCACGGGTGTGAGGGATCAAAGGCTAGGGTTTGGTCGAGAAAATAAATCTATGAAAATACTACCCTTAGAAAACACCCAAAAAAGACAATTGCATACATTTGTCATTTATGAAATGTGCAATAAATACTTAGGTTCAAGAACAAACACGAACTATAATGATCTAGAAGCAATACAAACATGGTACGATGGTAACAACGGACGAGCAACGTCCATGGCGAATCGATCAACACCCTCTCCACTCTGCCTACATATACGAGTTTACCACAGTTGCTAAGTTAAATCGAGCGTGTCATAACGCGCCGGCCGTCCGGGCAGCCAGCCACCGGAGCGTCCATCACCGTCGCCGGAACCAGATCAGGATCAGGCGAGCGGCGCCCTGGAGACGCGGACCTTGAGGCCGTGCGCCATGGAGAGGATGGTCATCATGCGGTACTTGACGGGGTGGCCCTCCACGAGCTCGAACCTGAAGAACCTGCACAGGATGGCCAGCGCCATCTTCATCTGCAGGTACGCCGAGTCCTTGCCGAGGCAGATCCGCGGCCCCGCCTGGAACGCCGTGAACTTGAACGGCGACGCGTTGCGGAAGGCGCCGTCGTCGCCGATCCACCGCTCCGGCCGGAAGCTGGCGGCGTCGGGCCCCCAGTTGTACTCCATCCGCCCCATGGAGTATGGCACGTACGTCACCATCCCGCCGGCGCGCACCTTGGTGCCGTCCGGGAGCACGTCGTCCTCCGCGATGCCCTTGGGGTCCTGCGGCACCGCCGGATACAGGCGCAGCGTCTCCGTCACGCACGCGTGGAGGTACACCAGCGTCCCGAGCCCGTCGTAGCTCAGGAGCCCCGCGAACTGCGCCACGCGGGCGGCGAAGGCCTCGTCGGAGCCCTCGCCGTCGCTGCAGGGGACCAGCGCGACGCCCTCCTCGCGGGCGCGCTCGGACTCGAAGGCGGCCAGCTCGCGGCGGAGCTTCTCGGCCACGTCCGGGTGCGTCATGGCCATGTAGGTGAACCAGGACAGCGTCGTGGCCGTCGTGTCCCGCCCGGCGATCACGAAGTTGAGCACCACGTCGCGGAGGCCCTTGTCGTCCCCGAACAGGCTGCCGCCGTCGTCGCCGCCGGCCTCGCCCAGCTCGATGAACCGCGACAGTATGTCGTGCTTGATCTGCGCGCCCAGTTAGTGTGTCAGTGATCCATGGCATCTACACAAACCAGCGACCGGGAGCTTGACGAATGAAGATGACCACGTACGCACCTTCTCCTGCTTGCCGCTGGCCCGGGCCTGCACGATCTCGGCCTTGCGCCGGCGGATGACGCTGTAGGTGAACTCGTCGACGAGCTTGATGCTCTGCTCCAGCAGCGCCTCCGAGCCGACGTGCAGGAACTTCTTCACGCGCCACAGCGGGTCGATGAACCGCAGCGTCACGATGATGTTGGCGGCGTCGAACGCCTGCGCGAAGCTGTTCTCCGGCAGCTCCGGCGACAGCGTGCCGATCTCCACCCCGAACCCCACCTTGCAGATCGAGTCCAGCGTCATCCTCATGTACAGCTCCTGAATTCGCTCGCCATTAATCATCTCGCGTCACAATCTTGAAATCTTCTCCAACAAATTAGTAATGTTCAGATCATCAAGGGAATGAGTTCAGTTACCTGCATGTCCACAACTTTGCCGGCCTTGCAAGCCTGGCTCAGGATGCTGGACAGCTTCAGAGAGTACTCCCTGAACACGATCGTGCTGAAGTCTCTCAGGTTCTTGGAAGCGAACTCGAAGCTCGCCGTTTTCCTCTGCTTCCTCCAGAGCTCGCCGTCGGCGTTGAATATGCCGTCCCCGAGCAGCACGTCCATGTAGGACCTGTACACCTCCCCCTACACGTACAATTTCAGACACTTGTGCCAGTGTAAACTTCT
The DNA here is from genome assembly GCA_021605145.1 of Aegilops bicornis. NCBI lineage: Eukaryota > Viridiplantae > Streptophyta > Magnoliopsida > Poales > Poaceae > Aegilops > Aegilops bicornis. The sequence continues at coordinate 613,413,183 of CM038672.1, read as the reverse complement.
GAACCTTGGCATAATTTTTTCACAAGGCTGAGGAGTTCTTTCAGTTTCACCTTGGGGTAATTGTTGAAGTTGGTCTTGAGCACATGCTCGACGTTCACCGGGTCGGCGATGTAGGTGTAGGAGGTGAAGGGCATGTCGACGGTGACCGTCCTGTGCTTGGACAGGTACTCCACGAGCCAGTCGTGCATCCGGTAGTAGTTCCTCAGCTGCTCCAGCGTCGCGCCGATGACCGGCCATGACCTCGGCCCCTTCTGCTTCCTCAGGCTCCACCGGTGGACCAAGATCCATGAGAGGAACACGAGGAAGATGGCCATGAACTTGTGGAGCCCTGCCAGCGGGAAGAACGCCGTCGTCGACGGCATGCCGTGAGCTTCCTCCATGGGGCTGCTCATGAAGGGGGTTCAGTCTACAGGATGATTAACTCTACGTAGCATTTGGATGGCTCGGTTAGGTAATATATTGGGCATTAGTGCTGCCGAGCACCAAACAATCTTGGTGTGGCCGAGAATTAAGATTGCCTCATCCACATGGTGTCCCTAACCTAACCCCCTGACTAGATGGAACCTACCGTTTGTGTCCTTTTTGTGATCTGCTGACCAAGAAAATACTCATTTTTATATGCATAACTAGAAATGTTAGTATGTCCTTGGTGCTAAGCTAGGTCATGGATTCTGCATTTTCCTTCTGTTTTACTGTACATGTAGGTGATGCATTTTTATTTTCATTTTGTGGGGGATGTAGGTGATGCATTTGATGACAGTTAGCATTGTGATTATCTCATCTTCACAGTTGGTGCCATGGAGCCATGGTTATGGTCCATCTGATATTTATTGAACCCGCACTAACCAATACAAAGTGCATCTTTCAGTGAAACAGTTTTTGAAATCAAAGTAGAGCAAGTTGAGAAATTTGGAATGAAGGGGTGCTCTGATGTTCTCTCTAAATGGAAAAAGCCTGAAAATCACAAAGATAGAAAATCTTGCTGAAAGTTCCCCCCTTCTATATTTATTAGAAAATTTTAGCAGAACCAAACAAATGATTTTTTTTATGAACGTGGCCACCTTCTATTTATAACAGGAAAAAAAACACAGATATTGAAAACCTTGCAATGTGTGGAAACAGCTAGTGCTGACAAATAAATATGTTCCACAGATCAGAACACTTCTATGATTCTATCACATATATGCTCTACTTAATAGTACTCCCTAATATTGCATTTCAAAACTTTCAAGCTGATCGGATGATGTACAACTAATGAAGATCACTTCAAATTTGACAAGGATCAGATGAAGATAATTCATGTCTCCATGGCAAACAATGAAAGAGTAACCAAACATTGGATTCCTACGACCTTCAAGTTGATCACAATTGATTCCTATCAGCTGAGAATCATGTGTAGGGCAGAGTTCACTCCTAAATCCTAGTCCAGTATACTTTAAACAACATCATCACAGAATGAATAGCCCAACATTGCTAAGATTTTCGGGTTGAGCACAATTGAAGTATGTGTAAGGCACAATTTCATTCCTAATCCATTGCTTTGAAGAACATCATTTGATAAATGACATGGATAAAATGGGAGAATTCATGTTAAACACTGAAAGAATTACCCGAAACCAAGACCAAGAGAGCGTAAAAATAGAGCTCTCTATGATCTTGATATTCGACCATCCTCTTATTACAAAACACTGAGCAAACAAGAACATTTGCTTCAAGAAACCTATCTCTGAACCAATGAATAAAGAATAAGATTAAGAGCAAGAATGAAAACCTAGAGGCTTTTGCTGTTGTCACCGTCCAGTGTAAGTCTGAAGAGAGCCCTCATTGCCTGCCTCTTCACTACCTTGCCATAGGTAGCCCTCCCAATCCTCACCACCTTGTCCTCAACCTCAAGCCGATTGCCGCAGCCATTGCCATCGTCGGCGCCCCTCAGCATTGCCCTCAGCACTGTCTCACTCCCGCCGACCGCGCCGGCGACGCTCTCCGCGACGACGGCCTCTCCGGGAACCTTCCTCCCCCACTTCCTCATCAACCTGCCATTGTCGAACAAGGCAGAGTAGGCGCTCCAGAAGGATGCACGCACGAATGCCTTTCGCCTCTCCTTCACCATGGACTTCCTCATCTTGTCCTCTAGCCGCACCACCAGTGCTCCCATGTCTGCTCCTCCATTGACCAACTCGTTCTCTGATCTCACGAGCTCCTGCCTGAGAACGGCGTCCTCTGCTTCGAACCGGCACCGGTCACACCGGCACTCGAACCCCCACGCCCTTGCTGCCTCCCGGCGCTTCCCCACCGGCATGAGCACGTCGAAGTAGGGGAACGTGACCTCCTCCCCGGCCTTGATGTCCCTCGAGGCGTGAACAATGGCGTGGTCCCCGACGTGGGTGCGCCGGGCATTGGGGTGGCAGGAGTGGTTTAGGAACGACGGCAAGATCCACAGCCCCACCCCGCAGTTGACGATGCCATTGCTGCCGAGAAGATTGGCAGACGGCGCGTCCTCGGTCAAGCAATTCACGTCGAGCACCTTCATGACCCTGTCCACATCGAGAGCCTCTCGTGTGACAATGCCATCCTCCTGTACGCCGTCATTGAGATCCTCTGATTCTGGCTTGAACAATGCCATGTCCGGCACGGCGAGCTCGTCTTCCTGCTCCTCGCCGGTGGACAGAGTATAGATCAACGACGCCGTCCTCGGACACCTCTCCGCGGCGTCGAGCACCTTGTCTACGAAGTCCTTCCAGACCACCATCTTCTCGTCGCTGTCCGCCGCATCCGGGATCACCCCCCTTCCGGTCGCCACCGCCTTGGAGATCATCAGCGTGGCCCCCGCCTCAACGCCCTTCACCGCAAAGACACCTCGGCCGCCGTGCGCGGACCGGCGCACCTCCACCGGGCCGACGAACTCCGCGAGGTCCGGGCACTTCCCGGAGAAGCCCGCGAGGACCCAGTCCGACAGGTCCACCGCCCCGCTCCTGGCCTGCGCCTCGAGGCGCCTGCACTGGTCGAGCATCTCCCGCGCCTCGTCGGCGCCGGAGGCGCCCGCGGGGAGCGCAGCGCGGAAGCAGTCGGCGGCGCGCGCGTAGCGGCCGAGGCCGCGGAGGAGCGCGCCCTTGGCGAGCAGCGCGGCCGGGTGGGCCGGGTCGGCGGCGAGCGCGGCGTCGCAGTCGGCGAGCGCGCCGGGGAGGTCGCCGAGGCGCGCGCGGGCGTCGGCGCGGTGGGCGAGCGCGGAGCAGAGCACCCGGCGGTCCGTCGCGGCGGCGCCGCGCACGATGCGGGAGCAGGCGGCGGCGTACCCCTCCCAGTCCTCCTTGAGCAGCAGCCGCGTCGCGCGGCTCCGCAGCTCCTGCAGCGACTCCTCGTCGAGGCCGTCCCGGGCTGCGGCGGCCATCGCCGGGGCCGTGGTGGCTGGGCGGGCGGGCTTGCGCGAGGCCGACGCGGCCCTTTTTTGCCTGGGTTCGTTGGTGGGTAGCGACTGGCGAGTGAGCTGCGAGTGGTGGCGGCTACGTCGGGTTGAGCGCCTTTTGGATTGTAACGTTCGGATCTGGGGGGATGCGGTGGAGTGTGGAGTGGCAACGGCTACGAGCTGTCACTGTAGGTCAGGTGATTTTATTGCGGTCAACACAAAGGACTGACAGAATGGGTGGCTGGATTTAATACTCTGTGAAGCAACATGAAATTGCAAGGTTGTTTTGATGGAAAATTACAAGTTTTTTTTTCAGCGGGTATACAATGGAAAACATGATAGTCTCGGACGGGAAGGGGATTGAGTATCTCTACTATCTAAAAGAAATGTACTGTTCCGTCTCCCGTCTTACGTTGTCCCTTCGTCCGACTTCCCATCCCCACGTCGTGCGCACTTCCCTCCCGCTGCCTTTTTTTTCCTACGCACGTACCCCCTGTTTCACCGGGTTTTCTCGATCCCCTGACGGCCCACCGGGTAAAAACACAAATCCTCTTTAATCGGGCCTAACCCTAACCCTAGCATTATGGAGGCTCCTCCGTCACCATGCCCACGGTGACCACGTCGTCTACCACGCTACTCCCACTCCCTGCGTGCGAATCCGGCCGTTCTTTGAGCCACCGCGGAGGTCATCGCCATGTGGAAGACCCGGGGCGGCGAAGCGGCGCTCATGATGAGTGGAGGAGAAAGGATGGTGAGGTCGTCATGCGGTGGAATTGGAGGGAGTCGGAGGCGCTTCGCCGTTAGGAGTAGCCAAAGGCGGCGACGAAGAAAATTTGGAAGTGAAGGAATCTCCACGGTGGGGAAGAACGTGAGATGCAGAGGAGGCTGGGGTGAGGTGTGGAGGCGGTGGTGTGGCGACGAAGATAGGAAAGGAGAGCATTGGTACGGTTGGAATTGGAACCGCCATCCACCATGAGCAACATCTCTGGCCATAACGAACGACCTCCATGATTGTCTCATCTACTGTCACTGGCAGATCTGTCGCCCCACCACCAATCCTTGTCGATCTGCTGTTGTGCGCGCATCGTCCTCTCTTCCAGGTTTGCGAGATCCTGGAGACATTAATTCGGGTCGTGGGCATAGCCCACTTCGCCGGCACCACCGAGGCTGATTGGCTGTGCTAGGATCGTAAGCATGCAGCATTACGTTGGCCTCTCCGTCATAGGCTGTATATAATGACCACATTAGCTTCATCTTTCACATGAGGCAAGGCCCGAACTGACTTTTATTTGCAGTTCTTGTATAGCTTGAGGATTTGTGGGCATTTGCTTTCGTCTGAATCGACTTCTATTTGCAATCGTAGACTCAGAGTATCGTGGATGCAAAGAATTATTGGTATTGGAAAGCTATTTTTAAGCCTGTGATCAGGAGCATGTATGTGCTTCCGGAGGCACATGGTCCTCGTTTGTAAATGGTATGCTTCTTTGATCTTGCAATATGAATGACGAGAGTGTAAGCCAATTATATAGTAATGCATTTAAAAATCTTCTTATAAGTTCAAATATAATAGTCCTAATTTATCAATGTAGTAGTAAATTAGTCATACTATATCTACTTCATTTTTATATGTTGCTTTCTCAGTTTACTATAAGAAAGTTTTATTATTTTTCTAATTTATGAAATATCCTAGATCTATTTGATGGAGTTGGTTGCACCGAGTGATCACACCCATGACATCGCCGCCATAAGGACTTCTCCGGTTTTCTCTATGAGCTTTAGAAAGTGTAGCAAATAAAAATCAAGGGGCTTGTTGTAGAATAAATTTTGGTAAGTACCTTTTTCAAATCAATCTTTATCGATAGAATATAACCCGACACTTTCTGTCAGAATTCACTTAGACAGTGGGTAGTGTTGCAACAAAGAAGAATAGTAGTAAAACATGTGTCATTGTGAGAACTATAGTTGGTGTAGAAGGGAGGCTTGAGTCATTGCATCGTTCTCGTCTTGCTTGTGCTCGCCCAACGCCATGCCACAAATTTGGCGGCGGACGGGGAGTCCACGATGACGATGTCCAACATGTGGGCCTCTTCCGTGATGGCGTCATCCTCATCCTTGTTGGACGGACTGCTTGGTTGCCCCTCGGATCAGGTCCTTTTTGTCGGTCTCGTCCGTAGGGGCGTTGGAGAGGTTTTCGGTGTAGGTGAATGCGCATCGGTGGGCTAGATCTTAAGGAGGAGCGGAGGGAAGGAGAGTGAGAGGGGAAGCAGACGAATGCAGTGGAGACAAATGCATGTATTAATTGATGTGTGGGATAAAAAATATGCTAGAGTAGCTCTATATGAGTCCTTATTTATTGCCCGTAGCAACGCACGGGCATTTAACTAGTACTGTAAAAAATAATATAAAAATCGCAATTAAATTTAGAACAGAAAATTTTGGTCCCGATGGGGCTTGAACCCATGACCTTCCGTACATCGGACGGAAACTCTAACCAACTGAGCTACGGGACCACAACAATTGATCATATTATATTAAGCTAATAAAAATTAAAATCAAAGGGTTAGAAAAAATGATTGCGACTCTTGATTAACACAATTCTGTTGCTAGCCATCTGATGATCTGACCCGCTGGCGTCTTGTACACGGCCGCCTATGATCTGGATAATCTCACCATTCACTTTTTTACGGGATGTGTAGGGAACCTTCATGTACACGAATGGGGCATGCATGCAAAAAAATTGAGTCCCAGATGCTAGTCCGGTGGGCTAACGACGTCAAGCTATCAGTATATGATCAAACTACCCCGCAAAAAAAAAGTATATGATCAAACTGATGCGTATGTGGCGCAAACGTTGGAGTACATGAGTGAGATGGGACTTCCGAACAAGCTAGGTCCCATATGTCAGCTTGGTCGGTCGATGATATGAGCCTCTCAATACGCATGGCAGAAATCCAAACGTCTTTCGAACTAGCGGAGGATGAAACCGAATGGCCGTAGACGGCCTTCGTTTGTCTCCACTGTAGTGGATCAGTTTCGATTTTAGAAGTCCGATGCCCATAATTATAGGCCCAAACAATCATCCATGAGAGGCCACCAACCAAATTAATATTTTTTAAAGCCTACTAGTAATTAAGAATTGTCTAGTAGGCTTCTAAAAAATACCTATGGTTGTGTTTTTAGTAGGAACGGTTTATTCTAACTTATTCTAGAAACCAACAAAAAAACCAGCCCATAATCCTGTACGGGGGACAGGCGGACATGTGTTGGGGAGCGAGCTCATGGGATTGCTTGCATCTCCTTCGAAGTTACTGAGAGCGACTATTTTTCCGGCGACGAGTACTTCCTTGGCGACATGTCTTCTTCGGCAGACGCCACTGCAAAGTCATCTTCCTCCGTCGCATCGTGTATGCTTCTATCTCTTCTATTAGAGGTTATGTGTGGGTTACTAGTACCAACAATCGATTTGCACGTGTTGTTTTGGTCTTACTTACCAAAATGTATGTCTAATTTGATTAGTACTTTGGTTGGGCCAATTATCATGTTTTATCTTTCATATCTTTGGGGCAAAGCATATGGAAAATGGCTCATAAATCCAACATGTCTCAGCAGTAATAAATACAAAATCAACCAATACAAGACCTTCGAGTACCAGTACATAGTACTACTGTAGTATTGCCATGTTCTTTGCCATATAGTCTACCGATGTTTTGAAGATTTACAGAATAACCACGTCAGGCAAACGTTCTTCTATCCCTTGACTCACGGTACTGACAACAACATTTTTTTTGTGTCCTCGGGGTTCTTAAAGTGCGCCAGTCTTGCTAAGACATCAACACATTCCGCGATTTCCTTCACCCTATCAACCAAGTCCGCAAGAAGTGTTGCGGTGACGGCCACATGCATCACTTGCAACAGAGCCGTGTTCTCTGCAAGCTCGCTTCTGAGACTTTCTTGCGCTTCCACGGCTGCAGCCATGGTGATATTCACTGGAGACGGCACAGTCATCGTTCGAGTTGCCATTGCGAGATCCCTAAGCACCTTGGAGGAATGCGAGCTCATTTCGCCACATGTTTTTCAAACCTTACATGATAGCTCAGGGTTGGCTGCAGCAGGGTACTGATGGTCAACAAGGAAAAAAGCATCATTTGTGAGTTGTTATTTCCTTTAGTTCGACTCGGCCGTGTTTTGAACATGAAGTGGGGAATTTTAGGAGCTAGAGTCATACCTGGGTTTTTGAGGTTGTGATGACATATGAAGCAAGAGCCTCCATAGAAGACGCACATTGGCGACAAAGAGTTCCCAGCTTCTGGTATTGGCTCCATGGGTGTCGAAATCTGAACTGGCCATGACGAGGCTCCCATTTGGCAAAGGTGCACTGCAATTTGTATGTTTTTTTACCCCAAGTAAGTACATTTCATTGACGAAGATCATTCAGTCAATTTTCGTTGTGAGGTTATCATATGATACTACTAGAATCCTATGTTTTTTCAGATGTAGCTATCGAAAATTGATTGCAACCAGATTTAGACCAACATTTTGAGTCGTTAAAAGTAGAATAAATATGAAAGCTACTCCCTCCGATCCAAAATAAGTGTCGTCGCGGTTTTACAAATGCAAAAGAACTCCTTAGCCACTAGATCCAAACGCCCCTTCCCCAACTTGTAACCCGCACCCTCTGATTCCAAGTCCCCTTTGAGAGCCAACCCCTCTCTATGACATATTTTTTCGTGCAATGGTATACTCACCACCTCCACTCACTCACACGAGAATTAATAAACACTACGAAAGTAGTTGGACTAGATTCGAAAGTACCATTCTACACCCAGGAGCAAATGCTCACGGTGTGAACAATAAAATTAAAAAAATAGAAACAATATTTCAAAAATTCTGAAATTTTTTATGACATACTTTCACAAGTGTTTCTTGTGCATGAAAATTCATCACGAAATCACATTCGTGGAAGTCGTGCTGAAAAAACAAAATCAACCCACCAAAATGCTTTTGTAAGTAACCTTTTCAGAGCATCGATTTTGTATTTTTTTACCACACCTTTCATCAATGTGATTTCGCGATGAAATTTTACGTGCACAACAAACATTTGTATAAGTATGCCACAAAGAAAATTCAGAATTTCTTGAATTTTTTTTATTTCACTGTTCACACCAGGAGCATTTGCTCCTGGGTGTAACTCCACTTTCGACTAGATTGGCCTTTGTTCACTGTTGAACAATGCGGTATGTCGTACCATATTTTCTATTTTTGAGAATCTAATACTACAATATCTGTGTTTTTGGTCTTGGGCTGCTGTTGCCCTCACTTGTTTCCACCAAAGCGCCACTCTAGGAATGTATTACTTCTAGTTAGTTGGGTGGTGGTGCTATTCACCAAGTTGAACATATAAGCCATTAGATTACTCTAAAATGAGGGTACCATAAAAAGTGTGTGGAGTATGCTTACCAAAGAGTCCTCAGTGGCCTTCGAATTAAGGACGCTCTTGTGCACTTGGGGGAAATCCTTTCCCCCAAAATTATTTGCAACACTGTTTTCGCCAAAGCAGTTGAATTCCATTCCTGCATATAGTTATATGTAGTTTTTAGTGTCTATAATAATATGTTAGTACAGAAGAAATGGCATATATACCCCCCCCCCCTCCCAAGTGGATGTTGGTGTTAATGACGCAATCAGGGGGAATAATATTCTTAGTGAGATATGTGTGCAATGAAAGTCTCCACTATGATGAAAGATATTTTTGTTGCTATCGAAAATTGATTGCAACCAGATTTAGACCAACATTTTGAGTCGTTAAAAGTAGAATAAATATGAAAGCTACTCCCTCCGATCCAAAATAAGTGTCGTCGCGGTTTTACAAATGCAAAAGAACTCCTTAGCCACTAGATCCAAACGCCCTTCCCCAACTTGTAACCCGCACCCTCTGATTCCAAGTCCCTTTGAGAGCCAACCCTCTCTATGACATATTTTTTCGTGCAATGGTATACTCACCACCTCCACTCACTCACACGAGAATTAATAAACACTACGAAAGTAGTTGGACTAGATTCGAAAGTACCATTCTACACCCAGGAGCAAATGCTCCTGGTGTGAACAGTAAAATTAAAAAAATAGAAAAAATATTCAAAAAATTCTGAATTTTTTTTATGACATACTTTCACAAGTGTTTCTTGTGCATGAAAAAATTCATCACGAAATCACATTCGTGGAAGTCGTGCCGAAAAAAACAAAATCAAAGCTCCAAAATGCTTTTGTAAGTAACATTTTCAGAGCATCGATTTTGTTTTTTTTACCACACCTTTCATCAATGTGATTTCGCGATGAAATTTTACGTGCACAACAAACATTTGTATAAGTATGCCACAAAGAAAATTCAGAATTTTTTGAATTTTTTTATTTCACTGTTCACACCAGGAGCATTTGCTCCTGGGTGTAACTCCACTTTCGACTAGATTGGCCTTTGTTCACTGTTGAACAATGCAGTATGTCGTACCATATTTTCTATTTTTGAGAATCTAATACTACAATATTTGTGTTTTTGGTCTTGGGCTGCTGTTGCCCTCACTTGTTTCCACCAAAGCGCCACTCTAGGAATGTATTACTTCTAGTTAGTTGGATGGTGGTGCTATTCACCAAGTTGAACATATAAGCCATTAGATTACTCTAAAATGAGGGTCCACATTATAGTTGGTGTACCATAAAAAGTGTGTGAAGTATGCTTACCAAAGAGTCCTCAGTGGCCTTCGAATTAAGGACGCTCTTGTGCACTTGGGGGAAATCCTTTCCCCCAAAATTATTTGCAACACTGTTTTCGTCAAAGCAGTTGAATTCCATTCCTGCATATAGTTATATGTAGTTTTTAGTGTCTATAATAATATGTGAGTACAGAAGAAATGGCATATATACCCCCCCCCTCCCAAGTGGATGTTGGTGTTAATGACGCAATCAGGGGGAATAATATTCTTAGTGAGATATGTGTGCAATGAAAGTCTCCACTATGATGAAAGATATTTTTGTTGCTATCGAAAATTGATTGCAACCAGATTTAGACCAACATTTTGAGTCGTTAAAAGTAGAATAAATATGAAAGCTACTCCTCCGATCCAAAATAAGTGTCGTCATGGTTTTACAAATGCAAAAGAACTCCTTAGCCACTAGATCCAAACGCCCTTCCCCAACTTGTAACCCGCACCCTGGATTCCAAGTCCTCTTTGAGAGCCAACCCCTCTCTATGACATATTTTTTCGTGCAATGGTATACTCGCCACCTCCACTCACTCACACGAGAATTAATAAACACTACGAAAGTAGTTGGACTAGATTCGAAAGTACCATTCTACACCCAGGAGCAAATGCTCCTGGTGTGAACAGTAAAATTAAAAAAAATAGAAAAAATATTCAAAAAATTCTGAAATTTTTTTATGACATACTTTCACAAGTGTTTCTTGTGCATGAAAAAATTCATCACGAAATCACATTCGTGGAAGTCGTGCCGAAAAAAACAAAATCAAAGCTCCAAAATGCTTTTGTAAGTAACATTTTCAGAGCATCAATTTTGTTTTTTTACCACACCTTTCATCAATGTGATTTCGCGATGAAATTTTACGTGCACAACAAACATTTGTATAAGTATGCCACAAAGAAAATTCAGAATTTTTTGAATTTTTTTATTTTACTGTTCACACCAGGAGCATTTTCTCCTGGGTGTAACTCCACTTTCGACTAGATTGGCCTTTGTTCACTGTTGAACAATGCGGTATGTCGTACCATATTTTCTATTTTTGAGAATCTAATACTACAATATTTGTGTTTTTGGTCTTGGGTTGCTGTTGCCCTCACTTGTTTCCACCAAAGCGCCACTCTAGGAATGTATTACTTCTAGTTAGTTGGATGGTGGTGCTATTCACCAAGTTGAACATATAAGCCATTAGATTACTCTAAAATGAGGGTCCACATTATAGTTGGTGTACCATAAAAAGTGTGTGGAGTATGCTTACCAAAGAGTCCTCAGTGGCCTTCGAATTAAGGACGCTCTTGTGCACTTGGGGGAAATCCTTTCCCCCAAAATTATTTGCAACACTGTTTTCGCCAAAGCAGTTGAATTCCATTCTTGCATATAGTTATATGTAGTTTTAGTGTCTATAATAATATGTTAGTACAGAAGAAATGGCATATATACCCCCCCCCCTCCCAAGTGGATGTTGGTGTTAATGACGCAATCAGGGGGAATAATATTCTTAGTGAGATATGTGTGCAGTGAAAGTCTCCACTATGATGAAAGATATTTTTGTTGACACCCCCCCCCCCCCCTCCCCCCACACACACACACACCACCAACAGCAACAAAAAGGTAAAAGAAGATGGTGCAACGTACTATAAAGATGGGTTTGATGAAACTCGTGTGGAAGGTAAATGTCAAACGCTACATCCATTGTCACCAAAAATCCCTCCTATCCACTCATGTTCCTCTTGGCTCGAAACAAATATGGTGTTACGTTTGGAGGGTTCGGACATTGGTCCGAGGTGTACATGAGCCAAAATACCAAATCTGAAGTGAAGTCTAGAGGGTCCACATTTTGGTTTGGACTTGCCATTTTTTCTCGAAGGCAACCCGCGATGTTGTCTGGTGTAGCTCTAAAAGTTCGGAGAATCTATATTCCCAAATAAAGAATTGGTTCTAAGATCCAACCGAGCAAAACTTTTATCCCTCTTCGAGTTTTTCATCATGTTGGCTGAGCTCGGACTACGTGGCAGAAGGAAGTTTTGCTAGTGTGCCTCACCATCATGTAGGTTGCCAGCGGACCTAAGGTTGCATTTTAGTTAGAGACACCTTTTTAAGAAAGAATAGGTAGAGGCGAAAAATTCGCTTTGGTTCCTGCACTACTAGGAAAAGGCCTACTAATGGCGCACATAATTTGGCCATTAATGGCACATTAGTGGTACGCCATTAGTGCCACGCCATTAGTATATTTTACTAATGGCGCATTATTTGTGCGTCATTAGTATCTGATATACTAATGACGGACCTCAGATGCGCCATTAGTATGCCTCTCAGGGGGCCATGTATACCCAGGTGCTTTGGCATACTAATGGCGCACAACAACAAGATGCGCCATTAGTAACTTCGGCATACTAATGGCGCACTGTTTAATGATGCGCCATTAGTATCCTTTACTAATGGCGCACTGTGATGTGATGCGCCATTAGTATGAATATTAGTTTTTTTTTATTTTTTTATTTTCTGTTTTTTGCACAGGTTACAAAATGTATAATTGGACAAAATATAGACAGCACACATCAATAACAGATTCATCGAATACAATAGAAGATTAGTCTCTGAATACAATTCATCATATTAGTCTTCGAATTTAAAAGACCGAAAAAAGATAGAACATTATATTACAAGTCTCGAGACCGCGAGTAGCGAGTTTGTCTTCACATTACAAGTCGATATCGATCATCTAAACTACCATCACATAGAAGAGAGCTGCGGTCATCATGATGAGCATCATCACGATGAAACTTCGTCTTCATCCGGTTCCTCCAACGCTCCTCCCTCTCCCGCTAGATAGCGGGCGTATCTAGATTCGGCCTCGGCCCTAGTGGTGTACCCTTTGTAATCATTACCGCTGAATCGGTGAACCTATCTCCGACACTCCTCCCGATCGTCAGAGACTCCGGGAACCTTACCCTTGTACACGACATACGGCAGCATCGCTATGCACTAGCCAAACAAAACGTTAGTACCAATTCACGCATAATACATAAGCAATATATAAGTATGCAAATGTAACGATCGTAAGAGAAAAGCAAGACATTAATAGCTTCGTTTACTTATAAGTTGAACGACTCTCGATACCAAAGAGACATACTACAAGTTCATTAAAGTTTAATTACAACATGAGCCAATCGATGTTTCAGAATCTAGACACAAGATCACCGCTTTCGACTCGACTCAAGGGACCGGAGCGTGGATGAAGTCGCCGCTCATCGTGGGAGTCATGAAATAACGGGCGTTGTCACTGCATTTGTAGCATTGTGTCGATGTCACCGTTGGACGGTTGATTTCTGAGGTAGAACTGCCCCGAGGTACGAAGGACATCTTGATGGATGATTTCCGCAAACTCCATTGGATGCGAAAGAATTCTTGTCCGATGTCCGCGTCTGGATTGCCGACACGCCGCGGCCCAATCTTTGAGTTTACTCGGTGGCGGTTGATGATGGTCCCGTCACGATCGCCTCGCATGTGATGGATGGCGTAGTAGGCACCCTTCTCGATCACAAAGCGGTTGCTTTACGCAGCAGAACATCGTACAGGGAGAACACGTGCTTGCCGTGACTTCACGAATAGGCTGGTGAAGGTGCCTCCAGATTTGGCGTGGCGGGAGAACATCATCAAGAACCTTCTTGACATTTGTGTAGTCTACGTTCGTGACGGTCCGGTCGAAATACGTGGCCATGGAATATTTGGGGCTTAGGAGGATGAGCGTGCAATGTGTGTCACTGCAGAAAACACGGAATGTTAAAAGAAAAGCGATCGAAATCTAAGAATTCATATATTACGGGCGGTTGAGGGGAGGACTTACTCGGGAAAGTAAGGCACGAGGAAGTTATCCTTATCTTGGTTTGCCGTAATGACGCCTTCGAGGTAAGAACTCGCGACTTTGCGGTCCCCGCCACTGCCCAAGATCTTGGCACGCATGTAGAAGGGGTCGACTATCACGATGTCCGGGTCTTGTCGCGAATGATCCGCATCTCCATACTCGTGAAAATAGCCGAGCGAAGGTGTAGTGCAGCGGATGAAGGTTCAACATAGCGTGGATGTCATCAAACCGCAGGACGAGCGTCGCCCGATGGAGTTATCCACAAAGCCCTTGCCCTCCGGCACATTGGCCACGAAAACCGGTATGCCACATCCTTCTCTCGAGACGCCGCTTCTCCAAAGAAAGAACACATCATGCAGACTCCGCGATAGCACCGGGTTGCAGCATTGAGCATATTTGTCGGTAGCATCGCCCTACCCGCCACATGCACCCTCCTCGAGATATCCTCGGTGAAGGTGGCCCGTCCCCGAGCACGGATCGTACTCGGTGCCGGTGGCACGCACCCTTGTTAGTCTTTATTTTGCGTGCCTTCTTCTTCTCCGTAATGGGACCGAAGTTACGCTCACAGACCGCCTTCTTGAGTGTGTTGGGGCTGATAATATTTTGCACCTCGCCTATCTGAGGCTCGGTGAAGTCGGCAGCTGGAGGCGTCTCCTGAGAGCTGAACGGTAGACGACGCCTGTTGCAACTTGGCTTCTCCGTGGTACCAGCTAGATCGCGCACGTCTTTTGTTGTGTTGGGTTCTTGAGAAGGAGGCCCCATGAAGTCGCCACCGTACCCATGATCGGCAAAGTACTGATCGACGTTGCCAAATGTATCGTCGTAGTAGTCGTTCCGATCCTGTGCCATATGCATGTTTGGATCGATGGCATAGGGATGTCCGGCACCGTTCTGGCGGTCTTGCCATGGGCCGACTTGGCGCCGACATGATCGGGCGGTGTTGTCTTTGGGGTGGTGTCCCCGCCCCAAACGAATCGGCTCTTCGCCAAAGCGAGGCCAGCTCGAGCGGCCGAGGGTCATCACGTCATCATCGTCGGCCCCGACGGGTCGAATCGGAGGTAACAACTCGTCGCAGCCTGGCAGCACCAACCAGTTGAACCCTAAACAAGTTGGGTGGCATCCGGGTACCGTGGAACAAGGGGTTGCCGGTTGAACGATTTTTCCCTTGGCGACATCGACCAACTCGTTGTTCACGGCGCGTGAGAGTGCACGGAACGTCGGCGGCGCCCTGCGAAAACATGTAGGGCGTCGGGGATGCCCGATCAAAGGCAAGGAGATGAAGTCCTCGGCGAGAGGCTTAATTAGTTACCGTGATGATGGCGTCGAGCTCGGCTAATGTCGAGGCACCGCCAACGGCGGGCGTCAGATTGACGGAGGGGCCGCTTGCTGCAGAGGTGGCGGCGGCGTACACCGGGGTGCATTAAGCTCCCGTGCGGCGTCGGAGACACCAATGCCGCCTCGCCGGAGACACCAATGGCTCCCGCCATCGCATTCTCGCGAAGTTGTCGGCCGTGAAGCTAGGAATCGGGCGGCCTCGTTGGCCGCCCACAATCCACGCACTCAACCCCTCGATCAAGGTAGGCACAATGGCGGTGATAAATCGCTCCGAGTTGTTGTTGCACTTGCTCTTGGACAATCTCCTAATCCGCACCACCGTGCCTTGATTTCTTGAACCTCGCTACCGGGCTTTCCGAGCTGGTCTTTTTCTCCTTTCGCCCACCGGTGTTATAGTATGACGACCATTTTGTCGACAAGCCTTTGCCGCCACCACCGACCAGGTGACGCCGGCTTATCGAGCTTATCCTTGTTCTTCATTACATTCAACGCCCTATTTAGAGTGGTGTCCCAAGGGTTGCTCTTAGTCGACCCCAGCCATCGCTTTCGATGCGCTGCGGAAGGAATGTGAACCATTTAGAAATTTGGCTTCATTAATTAGAATGCAACCATATGGAGCTAATTACGCTGGGGTGTATTCCTTACTGTAACAAGCTCAAGCACCCTGGTCTTGAATCCGTGGTAAGCTCCTTTGTTTTCGGTCCTTCTTGTACCGGGCCCCGACAAAGTTCCCGGTCTGCTTGTCACCGTATTTATCGAAGAGGGGCGGTAGGCCTTGCTCGGCACGGTCCGCCTCCTCCTTGTCCCATATAGGCTCCGCCACTCAGAACCGCCCGGGACCGAGTGTGTGTTCCCTAAGTTCAGCTTCCGCATTTCTTTCCCCCACCGACTTGATTGGGAGTTTGCGGTGCTCGAGCAATTGATCTTGAAGTCGTTGTAGTCATCTTCGGTGATCGAAGGATTTTCTCCTTGATCTTCTCATAACTCTCACCTTTCTCGATCATTCTCTTCACATTGCTTTTCCATGTAGACAGGGCCTTGCTCATCTTCGTGAGGGCAGCATTGTTCACTTTATTCCCTTTGAGGCTTGTGTTTTCAAATTCAGCGGGGAACTTGTATCGTTCGTGCAGCTTCGTGAGTAGGAGGTTGCGCAAATTCCCTCGGTCAGGATGCTTCAGGTTCTCAGTGTTGATCGAGACGGTGCTCCGGAGAATGCACCCGAGCTGAAGCGAGTACCCCTTGACTATTTGTTCGGGCGCCGTTGGATTCCCGTCGGAGTCCACTTCAAAGAATCTCCTCCTTGAGGGTGCGGAGCACGGTCGGGCGCCGGTCCTTCCGCTGCCTCTTCGGTTGGCTGCCATCTCAGGCGCGCGCGCCGCCATCATCGATGGTGGCATCTTCGGGGCACCATCGGTGGTGGCATCGATGGGGTCATCCTCGGCGGTACCATCGGTGGTCTCGGGATCGATGGGAAAGGCGGCGTCCTCATACAAGTGAGGTTGTTCCTCCATCTCCGGGTCAGCTCCGGAATGCCTTGCCGCCCCAGCCCCCGCCTCATCGTTGTTGGCCATGTTTCTCTCTAAATAGGAACAAAGTTTGGTCAAAAGTTGGTTATTGTCAAGGAACAAGATCTTGGTCTCGTCATTTAGGGTTTGTCGACACCGAGGCATCCTAAAAGCTAAGCTTTTATCATTGAGGGTTTTTCGACGCCGAGGCACCCTAAAAGCCTAAGCTTTCATCACTAATCACAAGTACCCCGGCCCATGCATTAGTCACAAGTACCCCATATGTCCTATTTTTAGCAAAGTCATGCTAAAATTCACGGAAAATTTCAGCATGACCTTTGCTGAAAATAGGACATATGTAGTACCCGAATTTGCTGGAACGGAAGTTAATCGACATTCCAGCAAACTCAAGGGCCTCTTGGGTGGACAAGGCAAAAAAGGCCTCCATCACAACATGGAAAATACATTGGCATGTGAAGAGGTGAAACAATATATGCATCTCCAAGCAGTATCATTCAACATTTTGGACAAACCACTACAAGCAATACTGGATCAGATACAAGAAGAATGTGAGAAAATGCAGACAAATACTAACAGATTGAGGTGTTTAACTTGTGGTGCTCTCTGTGCTATTAACATTTCAAGTCAAAACATTTTCTGGTTAGTAAGTGTTTCTTGAGCATATGTATGTAGTAAGTGTTTCTGCTCTCAGTGTTTCAGAACACATATTTTATCTACCTAGTACCAGTGCTATTACCCAGCAGTTAATTAGCTTTTGCTTTTCAGTGCCAAATTCTAGCTAGTACCAGCAAATTAACATCTAGCAGCAATCATTTTCAAATATATATACACTGGACATTTTAATATTAACCTAAGGAAAAATGAATAGTTAGGTTAATTACCCACTTTATTCAGTCTGATGCTTTGTTCTACACTTTGATGCAAATTAGTATATAGAAGAAGCTATTTACTAGCAGTACCATATATAAAAGACATTCAGTCTGATGCTATTTACTAGCAGTACTAGCAGTTTTTTCTTCTTCTTCAATAACTGTATTGTCCATCAGACTGTATTGGCCATATATAAAAGACATTCAGTCTGATGCTATTTACTAGCAGTAGTAGCAGTTTTTTTTCTTCTTCATTAACTGTACTAGCAGTTTTTTTTCTTCTTCATTAACTGTACTAGCAGTTTTTCTTCTTCTTCATTAACTGTATACAGATGAGCAGATTGCATGTTGCTTCTTCTTTAATAAATGAATAAATCTCCCTATGTTAGTATTTTCTTAAATAACAATTAAGAAACGAAGTAGCGTCTGCCATGGCATGACACCTAGCGGAGATTAACTGATTGAGTATATACTTATCCTTTGATGCATACACGTCCGAAATAGACTATCAGTAGACCCCCTTCACAGAAGGCACATAGTTCTTGATAGAGATGCACATCAGCAAGACTATTATATAATACTGACACGATTTAGGTGTGTATACCTCCAGCATTAGCCAAAGCAAAACTTATTTTTAAGTAGTCACATCACAACTTATTGATACATAAATGGGCTCTTGATTTTTCCAGGTATATATGCAATTACCTTTTAGTTGAAAATGTCCTGATTATGTTCTCATTCTCAAGATAAGGTAAGCCAGAATTCAACAAAGAGAACAGAACCACATGAAGGCTCCAAGTGGCATTTCATTAGCCACGCAACAACAGTCACATTTTGTTTGTTTGACCTGGAAGTTAGTACAACAGAGGAGGCTACCTCTCTTGAAGAAAGAAGAGGGTACCGGGTACAAAAACCATCTAACTAGAACTCTACAAGGACAAACTATGTACCTCTGTTAGTAAAAGAATTTGCACTGAATAAGGACCATCTTGCTCCCAACATGGGAGCAGGCGATACATCAGACTCACGCGAAGCACAAGCTGACAAGTGTCCAGGGCTTGTGGGGACTAAAACAGAAGTTGGCACAAAAATAAACTAAATTGTCCAACAAAAGCATCAATACATTCTTAGGGAACTGCTGATATTACTTACATCAAGTGCAGAAAGTAGTCATTTGACCTGCACGGCAACGGCAGTAAAGTGACCGACAAACAAAAGAGTAATTGCCGCTTCCCTTTAGATTTTACAAGGCCCATTGAAAGTGATTGCAGTTAGCTTCGGATTTGAATGAGCATGTATCTTGCCACCGTACATACAAGAATAACTAGGCTAAAAAATGTTTGATTTGATGTGTCACGAACCTTGGTGCCACAAACTAATTTTGAAGTTGAGAAAGATTGATACTTATTTGCCATTGCATTTGACCCAGCCTGCACTGTGAGAGGAGGAAGAATAGAAGGGGTGGGGACTCACCTATGTTTGTCAGTAGCCGAGGTCAAGCACCACCAGTCGAGCCGAGGCGACGTGGCCCTCCTCTCCCGGGCGTCGTCCTCGTCACGGTCGCCGGCCGCGCTCTACCGCAGAGCAGAGGCGACACGAGGGTCAGCCTAGATGGAGACGGGAGGTACAAGAAGGATCCACAGCAGCACCTTCTCCTCCTTGGATGAAAGGGAACTCACCAGCAGGCCGAGGCGCCGAGGCGGCGGCCGGGCGCGCCGAGGCGCCGAGGCGGCGCTGGGCGCCGAGGCGGCGCTGCGCCGAGGCGGCCGAGGTGTCGAGGCGGCGCTTGGGCGGGCGCCGAGGCGGCGGGCAGCAAGGCCTTGAGAGAGGAGAGGGAAGGGATCGAGGGCGAGGGCGAGGGAGAGAGAGGGGATAGGTTTGGGCCGGGGAGGAAATATGGATGGGGCGGCACAATACTAATGGCGCACCACACCTCGGTGCGCCATAAGTACATCCATACTAATGGCGCACCTCACCCTGGTGCGCCATTAGTATTTTTTTTTATTTCTGCTCGAGCCAACAGGTTATCTTCCACCTGACCTGATCCACATCAAGTTCCCTAGCTCGACTGGTCAGCAGCCAGTTCTCACACCAGGAGGTCCTGCGTTCGATTCCCAGGCTCCACAATTTTTTTTATGCATTTAAAATGCTGTTTGATACTTATTTGTGTTTAAATATGTTCAAGCTTGTTTAAATCATAACAGTAATATTTTTTTTATAAGACAGCAATAATTTTTTAAAAAATATCATCAAACAAGAATGCCGGTGGAGCGGGGAGGGTGCGGGGTGCGGGGTCATGGCGGCGTTGAGTAGGGAGGGTGCCGGGGTCGGGCGGCAGTTGAGTAGGGGAATCGAGGGTGCGGGGTCGGCGGCGGCCGGTGGACCGGGGGGTGCTCGGCGGCGAGGGGGACCGGATCTGGCGAGGTGGGATAGCGATCGAGATGGAGAGGGATCGAGATCGAGTGTCCATGAAATTCAAAAATATTCATGATAGTTCAAAAAGTGCCCATGAAATACAATCGAGAAATCAAGGCTACAATTTAAATACAATCGATCTTAGCTAGCTATCTGTTCACAATCTTCTTGCCCTTCTTTTTCGCAAATGGAGTTCTTCTGTGGAACGGACGTCCTTTAGGTAGGGTGGTCCTGCTTCTTCTTGTGGTGTATGCTGCTACTTCATCATCGTCGCCATGTTCGATCCTCGGGTCGCCGTGATTTGTCGAAGTCTTGCTCATTGGCTACTCCATCCATTCCGATGATCTTCCTTTTGCCTCTCCTCACGACAACATGACTGGGCTTTGACGGGTCGGTAATGAAGAAGCATTGGTCAACTTGGGAAGCCAGTACCCATGGCTCATTTTTCGCGGTGACGTTTGCGCCCGCGGTCCTGGATTTGGCTTCGGGTATAACCATGGTGGTGAAATACCGGTCTTCTTTTAGGACGCTCTTCGCCCATCTGACACGGAACATCAGGACCTTCTCTCCAGCGTAGCTCAGCTCCCAGATCTCCTCGATCCTTCCGTAGTATCTGTCTCTTCCTGTAGCCTTCTGAGTTGCCTCACGCCAATCGACTTCCGAGAGATGACGTCGAAAAAGTTGCATAGGCCAAATAGCGTTTCACGGACGTGCACGTCCATGATCCCACGGATTGCAACTGGAAGTATCTGCGTCATCAGCACGTGATACCGTGAGACTTCATCCCATCGAACTTCGCTTACTGGGTCTAGGTATCTGCTTATCTTCCCCACAGAATCAGAAGGGAAGTTTTACTCCTAGGAGGGAGGTGAAAACTGCTCGATCTCCTCGACTTAGAGTGAAGCACGCGGGAGGGTAGTCATTTCCGGTCTTCTTGGCCTTTTGCCTTTGCGACGACTTTCATCGTGGTCTGCTTCGCCTCATCATCATCATCATCATCATCATCATCATCATCATCATCATCATTAGCGTGAAGCTCCGCCTCGATGCCCATTGATTTCAAGTCTGCCCTTTCTTTCGCCCATCTTTGGTCCTCTCGGCATGTTGAGCAGGGTACCAGCGGACTCTCGCATCGTTCTTCGTGATATGCATGACATCAAGGCTGTGAGGCACACGGTGGATCTTCCAAAGACGACAAGTCCCGTAAAATGCACCTGCTTTTCCATACCTTCAGCAATGCTCTGGCGCCTTCGCTTCTTTCCGGCTCTGGCGCCTTTTGCTTCTTTCTCGGCGGTGGGCAATCTTTCCAATTTTTCAACAGCTTGTCTATTTCCTCGCCGATCCTCGTGACACGGGCGTTTTCGGGTTCGGTTTCACCATCGAACAGATCCTTGCGCTTCCTCCACGGGTCATCGTCGCTGAAGCCACCTTTGATGTCCCATGAACACGGTTTTCAAGACCCGGATCTCTATCTAGTCTGGCGATACGTTGTGTCATCCATGCACCTTACGCATCCGTAAAATCCGTGGACTACCTGCCTGCGAGATATCCGTGAATCGAGATAGTCGTGGCACCGTCGTGAGCAGGCGGCTCTCATAGGGAAATATTCTTTCTCTGCGGCGTCCCACGTATTGGTGGCGTTTTCCACAGCGTGTCAAGCTCCTCTTTCAAAGCAGCCCAGACATGCATTGATGTTGTTCCCTGGTTGTTTCGGTCCTTCAATTAGCATACTCATGTGAATGTACTTCCTCTTCATGCACAACTGTGGGGAAGGTTGTACATCCACACAAACACAAAGCCAGTGCTATGTGTGCTTCTCCGCTGCCAAACGGATTGACTCCATCGGTGCTCGCTCCCAAAGACGATGTTCCTTGGATCGTTCCCAAATTCTAGGTCTTCGAAGTTCAACGCTTGCCACCGCTCGCATCCTTAGGGTGACTCAGCATCTTGTCTTTTTTATCTATCTCCGGATCATTTGCGTCATATTCTCGCTTCTTCTCCTCCCTATCCGCGTGCCAACGCAGGAGCTTTGCTACCTTAGGGTCCGCGAAATACCGCTGCAGACGAGGAGTGATCGGAAAGTACCACACCACTTTTCGAGGAGCTTTCTTCCTATTCTTGTATCGAGTGACGCCGCACACCGGACATATGGTAGACTCCGCGTGCTCGTCGACAAATGATGCAATTGTTCATGCACACATGGTATTTCACGTGCGGTAAATCCAGAGGACACACGCGTTTCTTCGCCTCCTCGAAACTGGTCGGGCACTTGTTCCCCTTGGGAAGACGTTCGTGCTGTAATGACATGTTCTCGTCGAAGCATGCGCCGGTCATTTTGTGTTTTACCTTCATCTCCGTGAGCCATGAACGCGTTACTTTCAAAGGGTATCCTCGGCCTGCATCCTTCATACAATGGAGTAACCGCGTCTAACTCAAATTGATTCATCTCGGCTTTCTCTCGAGGCGGCAGCTCTTACGTTATCCGTCCGCTTGAGAAGCAGCTCTTGAATATGAGGGTCCCGCACCCAGCCCATCGATGGTCCAGCGTTATGCGCTCCGCCCGGCATCATCATCTTCATGATCATGCCCGTCGCCCCGCTCCGGCATCTTCCTCATCATCATGTCCCTGCATATTCTACATGATGATCGTGGTACAAAGATCACCGTCGTGATCATCTCCTGGGGATTCTTCGTCTTCTCGCCCGCCCGAGCCGCGGTGGTTGTCTTGTTGCCCTTCCTCATTTCTTGCCCGGCCCCCGTGGACGACTTCGTAGTCATCTTCATCACCTTGCCACCGATAGCCATCCATAAAACCACGCAAGAGCAGGTGGTCCCGCACCTGCCCGGAATCCGGGTCCGCAATAAGGCTCTTCAGCTTGCATCTTCGACACGTACATCTTATCTCCGTCTCGTTCTTTTGAAGCATCTCGGCCTTCGCGGACCTCAAAACCTATTCAAGATGCCTTCGGTCATCGTATGGACCATGGTCGTCATGAGGTAGAGCAAAACGATATTTTAGAACCAAGAAAATTTTTGGCATGACTTTCCTAAAAATAGGACCAAAAGAATGCTTAATGCCAAAATTCTCCAAACGGAAATGAATCAACATTCCGGCAAAATATTGGCAACTATCGCATTTCAAATACCGGTACACCTCCAAACACAAACACATATCCAACACCACAAACATATGCAACACCACGAACATACATAGATCTAGCTAGGCCATAAAAAGTGCATGTGCACATTGTTGTAGGGAGAACAACATAAATATAGCTTCCCCTTACTTACCTATCAAAACAAGGTAATTTAACCACTTAATTTGAATGAATCTATGGTAGAAATGAGGTGAAAAGAGGAGGCACCGAGACAAGGAGGAGGTGGAGAGAATGAAGTGGGGAGAAAGTGAGTGTGGGTAGGAGAGGCTGTCCAAAATATCTTGTTGTTGCCCACTTACTAATGGCGCACCAACTCTAAATACGCCATTAGTAATCCAGGTTACTAATGGCGCACCTTCTGGTGGTGCGCCATTAGTAGTTTTGCAAAAAAAAAACATACTAATGGCGCACTGTTCCACAGTGCGCCATTACTAGTTTTACTAGTTTAAACTAGTAATGGCGCACGGTGAAACAGTGTGCCATTAGTAGTTTTGCAAAAAAAGGAATAAAAAATATAATAAAAACAACATTAGTGGCGCACTTTCCGACAGGTGCGCCATTAGTATGTTTGGACAGACGCACTAGTTAAAAAAAATTGATACTAATGGCGCACCTTGGGTCAGGTGCGCCATTAGTAGTTTCAACTCTAATGGCGTATCAGAAGGTGGTGCGCCATTAGTGGTGCGCCATTAGTGTCAATCCCATCTATAGCCCTTTTTCTAGTAGTGTTGGGTGTATATAAACCTGATATAGGAATTTTTCTAAAAAAAAGTCAAAAAAAGTATAGAAGTTTCTTTAGAATAAACTTGACTTTCTTTTGTATTAGTATATAAATTTTCACGAATAAAAAATCAGCATTGAATTTAGAGCAAAAAAGGTTTGTTGCTATTATGAGTCACTATTCACACTATTTTGGTCGTATTTTTTGTTTCTTCAAATGAAGTCAACGGGGTTTTTTCTTTTTGTGAAATTTTTCTACAAGTACAATGGACGGTCAAATTTATTTCAAAAATATTTTCAGAATTTTTGACTTTTATTTAATTACTTTTTTTGCATATAAGGTGTATATACACCCATAAATCAAACATTTATGTCCAGGTAGAGGGGATGTATCTCGTGCACCGGGACAATTGGTGCCACCGGTGCGCGGCTGGTCCTGGTCAATTTTGTTTTTCTCTCGGTGACACATTTCAGATTTTTAATTAGGCCCACATCAAGCTGCGTTTGTACACTAGACAAGGATTACGATAACAGTGGTCAAACCGGAATGTCGAAAAACTATAATTATGAACGAATGACGAATATTTGTCATGGAATGTTGGAACCAATCTGTATATATTGATGTGGGAGCGTGTACATGATGCGAATCAATCTGTGGTTAGATGATTAGAGGGACAATGGTATCCTAGCCAATCAGTGTTTAAATCCTGGTGCTCGCATTATTCCTGGATTTATTTTATAATTTCCGGCGTTACACTTTCAATGAAAGAAGACGTTTTCGTCGATGACGAGACGCCTATAATAACATCGTAAATCTCAAGATAATATGCCGGCTCCGTTTCTCGAAGGTGGTCATAGGAATAAGATATGCGTGTGTGCGTTCATAGGGATGAGTGTATGCGTATATGTATGAGCGCTTGCGTCTGTAATGTGTTAAAAAAAACCTAATACGTGATGACACGTTAATTACCTTCAATGAACCGGGCCAGTTTGTCGAGGTTGCCGGAGGCGAGTTTGTGGACGTCCTCCCCGGCCCAGATGGGGAAGAGGAAGACGGTGGTGCAGAGGCAGATGAAGACGCCGACAGCTATGGTGTAGAACCGCTGGTGCGCGAGCTGGATGAGCTCCTCCACTCTGTAGCTCGACACAGCCACCAGACCAAAGGTTAGGATGAAGATGGTCACGCCGTAGTCGTACTTGGCCTTGATCTCCGGGATGAAGCGCAAGAACGTCGCCGCTGACGCTGCGTGAATACCAATCCACCATTATGCAAGGAATAGTAATTAAGAAGTGTCTCAAAGGGTAGCAGTACTAATTAACCATGCGCATGTGTACGTAGTACTACTACGTACCCACGAAGAAGACGAGCACGGTGAGCATTATGGGCTCTCCCTGACCACCACAGCGTTCCGCTAGTTCAGCCAACTGATGAGCTCCGACGGCGATGCAGCCAGCCACCAACGTCGCCAAGGCTCTCTTCAAGCCTTTACTCAGCGTGGCACCTGCCACGTTTTGGCGTCGGAGGGAGAGCACAATGCAATCACGTTTCAGACATCGCGAGCGTAATGTATGTGCTGGTACGATTGATCATGTGTGCGTACCGACGGTGTACTCCATGACGACGACGACGGTGAGCACGGCCCATATCGCGGAGACCCCGAGGCCGTTGAAGAGCGGCGTGACGAAGTAGACGACGGACACCAGCGCGAGCGCCAGGCCGACCTTGAGCGAGTGCGCCACCCGCCTCGGGTCCTCCCGCGCGGCGCCGCCCACCTTCCGGGCGAACCCGGCGAGAAGCGAGTGGAGCAGCAGCCCGCAGCTGGCGATGGTGCCCACCATCTCGCCGTCGCTCTCTCTGCTGTGATCAAGATCCATGGAAGCAGGTGCAAGGGTGCAAGCTCTGGTGCGTACGGCGCTGCTAATTAAGTAGAGTAGCCTAGCACGCGCCTTTTGAGGCAGTGCGGCAGTTGGGCACTGGCGGACAAACACATGGCGCGCTCACATTCCTCCTAACCCATCAACCGCGCTGCCCAAATCAGTCGCCAGGGGACACCACGACGACGCTACGTACGAGCCGGCGTGCTCCCCCTGCCGGTCGCCTCCGCTGGATACGGCCTCTCCGAGCGCGCGCCTCCGCCGGATCCGACCTCCTCAGGGCACGCCGCTGCCAGATACGACCTCGCCCCTGCGACCGTCCGTACGTGTTTTATTGGGGGCCTGGGGAACCCGATCTGCATTCGCTGTGCTGCTGCCTGCTGCTCGTGCGTCTGGAGCGAGCATTTCCAGCCGTTTGCCCCCCAGCAAACCTGGCCAAGGTTCAGAACCGTGATCATGTTTTACGATTCTATAATTTTACGATCCAAAGTAACACTTTTGATGGTACGATTTTAGTATCTAGAATATACATTTCTATAATTTTGATAGTGAAGATTCTACGATTTGCGATCCTGCCAACGAAGCTCCATCCGATTCAGAATCATGATTCTGAGTCAGACAACCTTGCACCCGGCGATGGGTTTTTGGCGTTTGCGCCGGTGGTTTTTTCTGTTTGGGGGCGATCGAGTTCCCAGCCGCGCCTCCAGGTTTCGGCCCCCAAACGCATAAAAATTCAAAGTTTACTTTGCCGCTGCCAAAAAATGACACAGTTCGGCGACCATCATGCCACAGGGTCGACGATCGAACATAGCCAAAATCCGGCGATCAAAAGGGTAGGAACAATAGACATGGAGCTCATCAAACGGCACTCATCTGCCGCAGGGCTGGCCGATGTCGGTGTGGGCGTAGTTTCAGTGCTCGGGCTCGGCGTCGGCCTGGGCGCAGCTTCAGTGCTCGGGCTCGACGTCGGCCTAGGCGTAGCTTCAGTGCTCGGGCTCGGCGTCGGCGTCGGCGTAGGGGCAGTGGTCGCCGCCGGTCCTGACATCTGGTTCAAGATGAGGTCGCGCTTCCCTGCTCGTCCATCGTCGACGTGTCTACCCCATCAAGAAAATCAGGTCGGTGTTCCTCTTCTTCGCGGCGATGTTGGTCCTGAGAAGGTCGAGCTTGACGTCCTGCTTCGTCATCAACGCCGACCACCTCGCATCGGATTTCTCCTCCCTCTTGGCGGCGTTGCTCTTGGCATCGGCGATGCACTGCTCGATCGACGATTGCAGTCGTTCGGAAGCGGGTGTCGCGTCCCTCACCGCCTTGGCTCATTTGTTGCCATCAGGGCGCCCTTCTGCCGCCATCGAGGCAGGCGCATTCGGGTTGTACGCGTCCTTCGCCTTGGTGAGAGCGAGCCGGCACTCCGTCCATTTCTCGCACGACTTGGTCCTGGTGAACACATGAAGGAACTTGAACTCTTGATCGTTGTTCTCCTGGCGAAACATGTTAAACATTCGAACCATCTGAACAGCCAAAGACAAAAGTGTCGGCGAAGTACACGACGAAGAACTGGGCTGGCGAACGATGGTCATACCTGATCCTCGGGTGCCGCTTTCCAGGCGAGCCGCCACCTCCTCTTGAATCCCATGCCACTTGTTGCAGGCCGCCTGGATAGTCGCCCAGTGGTTCGCCATGGCCTTCTCGCCGCGGTCCATTTGGATGTTGGCGAAGTCGGGGTCGACCAAATTGCGCTCGTCGAACGTCGTCTTGATCCTTCTCCAGTATGTGTCGGCGTTCTGGTTCAAGCCGGTGATCGGGTCGATGCTGACGGTCTTCCATGCTTCGGCGAGGCACTCGTCTTCCTTGGACGTCCACTTGACGCGAGGCTCGCCCGGCTTGGCGTTGGCCGCCCATTTCTTCTTTCTCCCTTTGGGCTTCGGCTCCACCTCCTCCTCGGCGTCGTCGAGCTCGTCCTCCATGTTGATGGCGGCATCCGGAGTTTTGTCTTGCGTGTGGAACCCGGGGCACAAAGCGGCCGCGCCCGAGCCGGTCATGATGATCTCGTCCATGTCAGCGTCGATGCTGCTCAACTGTTTTGCTGAGCCGTGTGTAGTGGCGGATCTAGGAATTCAACTTTGGGTGTTCAAAAAAAAATATCGCCCTAATACAGGAGCCAATTGGTTCACTCAATACAAATTGTTCACAATAGCAACAATATCTCACAATATTAAGAAAGTTACAAAATAGAGAAGAAAATTTTGGAGTTGGAACTTGAAAGGGGATTCAGCTTAGGCTTAGAGATTGGGTTGTTGGTCCTGTTGGAGCCATTCTAAACTGATACGCTCCCCTCCTAACGTCGATGACGCGGCAGCTGCCGATGAGATGTACCTAGGGTAGGGTCATAGGCCTGACCTAGACGTCCTACCCAAAGACACTTCACTAGATTCAAGGACATTCAAAGTACAACAGAAGATACCGACTGAAATCACCTTGGAGTGCAATCCACTCGACCAGCTATCCCGCTCGGATACCCCAATTCCACTCGACCAAGATAGAGTCACTCGACCATACGAAGAATCAGTCGGAGTAAAGAAGACCTAAAGCCGCCCTAGGATGGCAACGGTCAGGCATTCACTCCGTAGTCTTAAAGGTCATTTATAGCCCTTTATAGCTAGCGTTACTAGTAACGCCCTATCTTAACGTACGTTGAACCCTCGTAATCGATGGGAAATTTGGAGGGGTCCGGCGCACTCTATATAATCCACCCCTCCTTCGCCCAAGGGTTCGCACTTCGTAACTCTCACGCATAATCCAATCGACCAAGCCTCCGGGCATCGAGAAGTAGAGCAGAAGAGTGCCTCCAGAAGGGCTCAAAGATTGCCGATGAATAGATGGCAGCAGTAGAGATGGAAGAATATAACAAGAATGCAGATCCGAGTGATTTGTTGCGAGCTAAGAAACCTGCTTCAGAGTCCGCATTTCAGCCGGTCGGTGAAACAAAGCATGTTCATATTCACCCGACTGATCCCAATGCTGCTCCGACCCACATCCCATCAACACTCGACAGCAAATAGGAAGAAGCGCTCATCCAGTTCCTCCGTGAAAACTGGGACATGTTCGCATGGAAACCATCTGACATGCCGTGTGTACCCAGGGGACTGGCTGAGCACCATTTGCAAGTCGACCCAAAAGCAAAACCCGTCAAAGAGCATCTTCATCGGTCCGCCGTGGAGAAGAGGAAGGCAATTGGCAAGGAGGTAGCTCGGCTTCTGGCAGCTGAGTTCATCCGCGACATATACCACTCCGAGTGGTTCGCCAATGTTGTCATGGTCCCCGAGAAAGATGATTCACTTTATATGTGTATCGATTTCAAGCACATCAATTGGGCCTGCCCGAAAGATCACTTCCCTGTCCCCCACATCGACCAGATTATCGACTCAACTGCGGGTTGTGAGCGTTTGTCCTTTTTGGATGCGTATTCGGGGTACCATCAGATCTGATTGTATGGCCCTGATGAAATAAAAACAGCCTTCATCACCCCATTCGGGTGTTTTTGCTATGTTACCATGCCCTTTGGCCTCAACAATGCTGGCGCCACGTTCATGCGCATGATTCAGAAGTGCCTGCTCACTCAAATTAGTTGGAACATGAAAGCATACATGGATGATATCGTGGTCAAGTCACGCAAAGGTTCCGACCTATTGACTGACCCCGCTAAAACCTTTGCCAACTTAAGAAGATATGATATCAAGCTCAATCCATCAAAGTGCACATTCGGAGTCCCAGGCGGAAAGTTACTCGGTTTCCTCATTTTCGAACGAGGGATCGACGCAAACCCAGAAAAGGTTGGAGCAATTCTCCGAATGAAACGCCCCGTGCGTGTGCTTGATGTTCAGAAGCTTACTGGTTGTTTGGCTGCACTGAGTCGATTCATCTCTCGTCTCGGTGAAAAGGCATTACCTCTTTGCCGACCAATGAAGAAGTCTGATAAGTTCGAGTGGACTCCTGAAGCCGAAGCAGCGTTTGTAGAGCTCAAAGCCCTACTTTCCACCCAGCCGGTGCTTGCTGCCCCAATCAGTAAAAAGCCTATACTGCTGTATATCGCAGCCACTGGACATGTTGTCAGCACAGTGCTCACAGTCAAGCGGGAAGAAGAAGGCAAAGCCTACAAAGTTCAACGCCCAGTGTACTATATTTCTGAAGTCTTGACTCCGTCCAAGCAAATATCCACATTATCAGAAGCTTGCCTACGAGATTTATTTGACCATGAATAAAGTTGCACACTACTTTGCAGACCACTCGGTTTCAGTCATCAGCGACACTCCATTATCAAAAATTCTGAACAATCAAGACGCAACCGGTCGAGTGGCCAAGTGGGCAATTGAACTCCTTCCTTTGGATATCAAGTTCGAGGCAATGAAAGCAATCAAGTCTCAAGCAATAGCAGATTTCCTCGCCGAGTGGATTGAACAACAACAACCGACTTAGATTCACTCGGAACATTGGACTATGTTCTTTGATGGGTCCAAGATGTTGAATGGTTCTGGGGATGGAGTGGTCCTGGTATCCCCAAGAGGTGAAAAGCTCAGCTATGTCCTCCAGATTCACTTCGATTCTTTAAACGATGAAGCTGAGTATGAGGCACTTTTTTATGGGTTGCGTATGGCCATCTCACTCGGCGTCCGTCGCCTGATGGTCTACGGCAACTCAGACTTGGTGGTCAATCAGGTGATGAAGGAGTGGGATATCAGGAGCCCAACTATGACTGGTTATTGCAATGCAGTAAGAAAACTAGAGAAGAAGTTTGAGGGGTTAGAGCTCCACCACATACATCGAATCAAGAATCAAGCAGCCGATGATCTAGCGAAGATAGGTTCCACTCGGAAACCCATTCCTAGTAATGTGTTCTTGGAGCATCTCCACACCCAGTCAGTTCAAGAAGATCCCTTTACAGAGGAGCCCCCACAACCGATAAGTTCAACCAATCCGACTGAGATTGAAGTCCCAGTTGTAGTCGACTTGATCATGGAGGTTTTAGTGATCACCCCCGACTGGACGGTGCCATATATTGCGTACCTGCTCAGGCAGGAGCTCCCAGAGGATGAAGATGAGGCCCGCCAGATCGTCCGCAGATCCAAAGCCTTCACAGTGATAAGTGGACAGCTTCACTGAGAAAGTGTTAACGGAGTTGCGCAGCATTGCATCTCTCCAGAAGAAGGTCGAATGATCCTAAATGAGATCCACTCGAGGACCTGTGGTCACCATGTGTCCTCTCGGACCATCGTGGCCAAAGCATACTTAGCAGAATTCTACTGGCCGCGTGCAAATGAGATGGCTAAAGATATAGTCGACAAGTGCGAAGGCTGCCAGTTTTACTCAAACATGTCTCACAAGCCTGCCTCTACCTTGAAGACTATTCCACTCGTCTGGCCTTTTGTAGTTTGGGGATTGGACATGGTTGGACCTTTCAAGACCGGCAGAAGCGGTTTCACTCATTTGCTCGTAGCAGTCGACAAATTCACCAAATGGATCAAAGCCAAGCCTATCAAGAATCTTGATTCAAGCACTGCCATTAGTTTCATCAGAGAGCTGATATTCAGATATGGAGTCCCTCACAGCATTATCACAGATAATGGCTCCAACTTTGATTCTGATGAGTTTAGAGCGTTTTGCGTGTCCCAAGGCACTCAGGTCGATTAGGCATCCGTTGCACACCCGCAGTCGAATGGGCAGGCGGAAAGAGCAAATGGCTTGATCCTTCAAGGGCTGAAACCTCGGCTGATGCGTGATCTCAAGTATGTTGCTGGAGCTTGGGTGACTGAGTTACCATCTGTCCTATGGGCACTGAGAACAACTCCCAACCGGTCAACCGATTGAACCCATTTCTTCTTGGTATATGGTGCTGAAGCTGTGCTTCCGAGTGACTTGCTGCATAATGCCCCCGAGTGGAACTCTTCTCAGAAGCTGAAGCAGAATAGGCACGCCAAGACGCAGTTGATCTCTTAGAGGAAGAACGAGAGATGGCTCTGATCCGTCCGACCATCTATCAACAAGACCTGCGTCGATTCCATGCCCGAAATGTCAGAGGTCGAGCATTTCAAGAAGGAGACCTTGTGCTCCGAGTGCACTAGAAACGGCCTCACAAGCTCGCTCCGGCATGGGAAGGCCCCTTCATCATCACCAAGGTGCTCCACAACGGGGCGTATCACCTCTACAACGTAGCCAAGAAAGAAGACGAGCCACGCTCGTGGAATGCGGAAATGCTCCGCCATTTTTTACCTAAACTCTCGGATCGACGAGTTGTAATAAGAATCCTTCAGTTTGCTGGTCAAATACATGATTTTTGCAGTATCTTCATGATTGTTATCGCATAAACATATGTGTTCAAATCCCCCAGTGGGTGGCTTAGCCGCGAACCCGATTCGCCTAAGTTTCAAAAACACTCCGAGTGAAGAGCAACCCTCTCACTCGGGGCTTAGCTGCGAACCCGATTCGCCTAAGTTTCAAAAACACTCCGAGTGAAGAGCAACCCTCTCACTCGGCGGCTTAGCTGCGATCCCGTACTCGCTTAAGTTACAAAACATACTCCGAGTGAAGAGAAACCCTCAAACTCGGGGGCTTAGCTGCCAACCCGATTCACCTAAGTTTCAAAAACACTCCGAGTGAAGAGCAACCCTCTCACTCGGGGGCTAAGCTGCGATCCCGTACTCGCCTAAGTTACACAACATACTCCGAGTGAAGAGCAACCCTCTCACTCGGTGTCTTTGCTGCGATCCCGTACTCACCTAAGTTACAAAACATACTCCAAGTGAAGAGCAACCCTCTCACTCGGAGGCTTAGCTGCGATCCCATACTCGCCTAAGTTACAAAACACTCCGAGTGAAGAGCAACCCTCTCACTCGGGGCTTAGCCGCGAACCTGATTCACCTAAGTTTCAAAAATACTCCGAGTGAAGAGCAACCCTCTCACTCGGAGGCTTAGCTATGATCCCGTACTCGCCTAAGTTACAAAACATACTACGAGTGAAGAGCAACCCTCTCACTCGGGGGCTTAGCTGCGAACCCGATTCGCCTAAGTTTCAAAAACACTCCGAGTGAAGAGCAAACCTCTCACTCAGGGGCTTAGCTGCAATCCCGTACTCGCCTAAGTTACAAAACATACTCCGAGTGAAGAGCAACCCTCTCATTCGGGAGCTTAGCTGCGATCCCGTACTCGCTTAAGTTACAAAACATACTCCGAGTGAAGAGCAACCCTCTCACTCGGGAGCTTAGTTGCGATCCCGTACTCGCTTAAGTTACAAAACATACTCCGAGTGAAGAGCAACCCTCTCACTCGGGAGCTTAGTTGCGATCCCGTACTCGCCTAAGTTACAAAACATACTCCGAGTAAAGAGAAACCCTCTCACTCGAAGACTTGGCCACATACTCTGAGTTGTGCCACAAGTACAACGTATGGTTGCACTCTGAGCTGCGCCACAAGTGCAACCTATGGTTGCACCCCGAGTTGCGCCACAAGTACAATGACTATTCCGAGTGGAGAGCAATCCTCTCACTCGGAAACTCAACCACGACCCTAGATTTGCCTAAGTCAAGAAATCGGAAGGCAGTACAAATAAAGCAACCAAGTTCGGATAAATCCATGAAGGTTCAAAAGCCATCGGCAGAAGTACTCGGGCATGAGGCCCGAAAGAGTTTTAGCGATTACAGGATCACTCGGCATTCCGAGGCAAATAGAATCAAGTTTTCAAGTTTTCACTCGGCAGGAGTAGGGCTTGCTGGCTCGACGAAACTATCAAGGTCGATGCCATCTGCAATATGAGTAGCAGTGTCGATGAAGGTCTCCATGAAGTATTGAAATTGAAGCTTCTTGGTGTTGGCGACCTTGAGAGCTGCCAGCTTCTCTTATTTGACCTCCTTGCAATGAACACGGACCAGAGACAGAGCCACGTCCGTGCCGCAGTGAGCAGGTGACTTCTTCCACACCTGCATTCGACCAGGGATTTCATTGAGTCGAGTCATCAGAGACTCGAGATCATTCTGGAACGTCGCACCTGGCTAGAGCTCTGTGTCGATCCGCGACACCGCCACTTTCAGTCGGGCAGGATAGTCCAAGACACTGGCGAGGAGGGGCTCCAGTCGCAGCACGTTCATGGTAGCCTCGTCCTTAATGGGGGAGTTGATGGGATCCAGACTCGTCTCAATCAGCCCAATCTCTTCCTCGAAATTTTGACAGAATTCTGCACGCACAAAAAAAATAATGAATCGGCAGTTGCATGATGGAAAAGTCTTTTTGCAAATCAGTCGGACAAGGGAAATACCTTCAAGCATTAGGAACATCTTCTTGGCAAGGCCTCCCAGATAAGTCTCTAGTTCGTCTCTCTTCCGAGTGATAACTTCGACTTTATCAGTCAAAGCCACCTTATCCTTCTTCAGCTGCACAACTTCTTTGTTCGCTTCATCAACAGCAGTCTTCAACTTGGCACTCTCTTCTTCCAACTTGCCGACTGAAGCCAGCTTCTTATCAGCAAGTTCAGTTCTCTCTCGCGCCGTCTTCTGCGCTGCTGCAAGGTCGAGGTCCTTTTGCTCCAGAGCCTGCTTCATTTTGTCTAAAGAAATAACATTCTTCAGACGAGCTTGGAGTTGTTGGTTTTCACTACGCACATCTGTTTGAGTGGAGTCACTCGGTTCAAAAGACGAAAAGAAAAGATGACAAGGTGGACAGTCGACAAGTTATTACCTCCCATGGAAGTCGCTTTGTCCTTAGCCTTATGCAAATTCTCCTTGGCCAGCTCCAGGTCGAGATTGAGTTGGATTTGCTTCCTCTCCAGATTAACAAACTTGGCTCCAATATCACAGGATTTCTGCAGTAAATAACAAGACAAGTCAGTCGACAGAAACAAGGGTCAGTCACTCCCGAGTGATAAGATGCAAAGATCAGTTTGTTATGGCAAAAGAGTTCTAAGACTATCGCCGAATCAAACATTCAACAGTAGTCTCGGGGACTACACCTAGTGGGTGCACTTGGCGTGCCCCCATTGGTTTGATTTCCCACTCGACATGGTCTGCCCAGTACTAGTGAAAAACGTTAAAAAAACATCATCATTCATTCTCAGGCCACCACCGACTGCCCGCAGTCGACCGCGGTCTCGGGGACTACACCCAGTGGGTGCACTTGGCGTGCCCCCACTAGTTCGGTTCCCACTCGGCATGACCTGTCTAGACCGAGTGGAAGTTTTACAAACAAACATTTTGCAAAGACCCCCGCCGAATCAAACATTCGACGGGGGTCTCGGGGACTACACCCAGTGGGTGCACTCTGCGTGCCCCCACTGGTTCAAGATTTCATTCGACGCTACCTGGTCGACTCAAGTGAAAGGGATACAATGCAAAATAGAAACACCCAGTGGGTGTATGGATTCAAGGAGAAAACTTATGATAGATGCACATAAGGTTCCAAAATGCTCATCCACGAACATCTTACGAATGATAAAGCAACAGTTCTGAAATGGCATATCCTAACAGAGAAAAGATCAAGCTGAAAGCCGACTCGGAAATCAACCACTTACTTTGACATTGGCTTGAAGGGCAAAGCTGGCATCATAGGCGGCCTTGCTGGTCTCGTACACCACCTTCATTCGATCCATCATTAAGCCTGCTGGGGTCATGGCCTCCTTGGTAGTGCTTACCTGGTCCTCCGGGACGTGATGAGTGGCAAAAAGAGGTGTTGGTGGAACAGACGAGGTAGCTAGAGGAACTGAAACTTGAAGTTGCACAGTCGGAGTAGAGACCTGAACAGTCGACGCCGAAGGCTGGACAGTCGACACGGGGTCAACAAAAGAAACAAAATTATGAACTGGATCACCCAGTTGCGGGACGACTGGGTCTGATGCTGATGTCGAGCGAGACACCTTGCTAGAAGGCGCCTTCTTGCCCAGAGTCCTGCCCCTTCTCCCTGTGTTCCTTGGAGGCACTTCTTCATAGTCATCATCATCTGGAAGTTCAATAACATTTGGTGGCGCTATAAAACACTCGACCATGAGAATTCAGTCGACCATCAGAACAATTGGAAAAGTAAGAGCATGGTTGTGAAGCTATACCTGCCCGAGAGGTGGCCGCGTCTACAGTTTCCTCGTCATCTTGTTCCTTGTCAATATCCATGGACGTCCCAGAAGTAGCAGCGCTGAAAGCTCCAAAACTCACTCGGTCAAGTAAGTGAATGAGTCAACAATAATATAGAAGACAAAGAGAAGAGAGAATGGCGCCCACCATGGGGCAACAGGAACATCCACCTTGACCTTGGGCAGGGCCTTCCGGGGCTTTGGGTGGACAACCTTGGGCTGCTTCGCAACCTTCTCCGTAGGCTCAGGGGTGGACGTCCGAGTGCGCTTCGGATCTTGCGTACGTGGCGGAGCCGCTTTGCCACGCTCATCCGCAGGATCCTGCGACTTCTTGGAACGCCTCTCAGAACGAGGTGGCGAGTCGACCTCCTCACTGCTACTTGAATCCTCACTATCTTCATCACTTTCGTCGTCAGATCGCCAGTCGGCACTCCCGCCTTCGCTCTCCATTCCCTCCTGGACTTGCTCCCTGTTTGGCATCGAGTACATCTCAGTATAAATCTGCAAGACATGAGTTATACAAGCATCAGTCGGGTTCAAGAGCAATTGCACACCAGAATAAGAAAACACTCGGTAATCAGGACCTGACCTTTTCTGGCTCATGGTCGGTGTCAAATGGCAAAACAATCCTGGACCCCCTGGGGTTATCTCTATTCCCAGTAATGCTCCGTAGCCACTGTGCCACCATCTCCTCGGCAACCTCCTCCGGGTGGGCCCGAGCGGTGTCATCAGTGCCCGAGTACGTCCACATCGGATGATCACGGGCTTCGAGAGACTGGATGCATCGACTGAGGAACACTTCCAACAAATCCATGCCAGTCACACCCTCACAGACTAATTTAACGACCTGGTCGACTAACAGAGACACCTCGCTTTTCTCCTCTGGAGTCACAGTCAATGAAGAAGGTTGGCGGACTCGCTCCATGGTGAAAGGGGGAAGACCGGTCGACTGACCAGGAGTCGGAACATCTC
Organism: Aegilops bicornis; assembly: GCA_021605145.1. NCBI lineage: Eukaryota > Viridiplantae > Streptophyta > Magnoliopsida > Poales > Poaceae > Aegilops > Aegilops bicornis. Next base: position 613,376,196 of record CM038672.1, on the reverse strand, counting down.
GGAAGTAGAACCAGGTCGACTGCCATCCCCTGACTGACGCGGGAAGGGTCATAGGAGGAAAAGTGCTTCTATCCCTCATCTGAATCCCTAAACCCCCGCACATTTGGATCACGTGCGTCTTTTCGTCAGTCGGATTTGCTTTCTTCACAGTTTGGGAACGACAAGTGAAGATGTGGTTGAATAAGCCCCAGTGCGGTTGGCAGCCCAGGAAGTTTTCGCACAATGAGACATACACAACAAGATATGTGATTGTGTTGGGAGAGAAGTGATGAATCTGAGCTCCGAAAAAGTTCAAGAAACCCCGGAAAAACGGATGCGGAGGCAGAGAGAAACCAGGGCGACATGGGTTGCAAGGAGGACGCACTCACCCTCCCGCGGCTGAGGTTCAGACTCGTTCCCCGGCAACCTCCAAGATCCGTGAGCAATCAAGCCCGCACTGGCCAGATCCTCCAAGTCATCTTCAGGATCATGGATCGAATCCAGTCCCCCTGGATCCAACCAGGCGGCAGACCAGACCTCAACGACGACCCCCGAGTCGTCTTCTTTCCCTTCGCCACCGCCGCTGCCTTCTTCGAGCGCTCCAAGGCCGCCATCTTGTCCTTCCCCATGGCGGTGGAGTGCGCATAGGCCGAGTGGAGATGTCGATAGAAGAGGAGGATGCGGTGGAGAAACAGAAGAGAAAGAGATCGAATGAGGCGCATGCTACCTCTTGAGCATGTGGTGGTTTTCCCTTGAAGAGGAAAGGTTGATGCAGCAAAGTAGCGTAAGTATTTCCCTCGGTTTTTTAGAACCAAGGTATCAATCCAGTAGGAGACTACACGCAAATCGCCTAGTACCTGCACAAACAATCAAGAACCTTGCAACCAACGCGATAAAGGGGTTGTCAATCCCTTCACGGCCACTAGCAAAAGTGAGATCTGATAGAGATAATAAGATAGATATATTTGGAATATTTGGTGTATAGATTGGAAAGTAAAGATTGCAAAATAAACGGCGACAGAAATTGGCAACTTGACGGGAAACTAATATGATGTAAAATAGACCCGGGGGCCATAGGTTTCACTAGTGGCTTCTCTCAAGATAGTATAGATTACGGTGGGTGAACAAATTATTTTGGAGCAATTGATAGAAAAGCGCATAGTTATGAGAATTTCTAGGCATGATCATGAACATAGGTATCACGTCCGTGTCAAGTAGACCGAAACGATTCTGCCTCTACTACTATTACTCCACACATCGACCGCTATCCAGCATGCATCTAGAGTATTAAGTTCATAAGAACAGAGTAACACATTAAGAAAGATGACATGATGTAGAGGGATAAACTCAAGCAATATGATATAAACCCCATCTTTTTATCCTTGATGGCAACAATACAATACGTGTCGGTTCCTTTACATCACCTTGGGATCGAGCACCGCAAGATTGAACCCAAAGCTAAGCACTTCTCCATCGCAAGAAAGATCAATCTAGTAGGCCAAACTAAACCGAGAATTCGAAGAGACTTGCAAAGATATCAAATCATGCATATAAGAATTCAGAGAAGAATCAAATATTGTTCATAGATAGTCTTGATCATAAACCCATAATTCATCGGATCTCGGCAAACACAACGCAAAAAGTATTACATCGAATAGATCTCCAAGAACATCGAGGAGAACTTTGTAGTGAGAACCAAAGAGAGAGAAGAAGCCATCTAGCTAATAACTATGGATCCGAAGGTCTGTGGTAAACTATTCACACATCATGGGAGAGGCTATGATGTTGATGTAGAAGTCCTCCGTGATCGAATCCCCCTCTGGCGGAGCGCCGGAAAAGGCCCCAAGATGGGAACTCACGGGAATAGAAGGTTGCGGCGGTGGAAAAGTGGTTTCGTGGCTCCCCCAGATGTTTTCAGGGTATAAGAGCATATATATGCGAAATAAGTAGGTCGGTGATACGTCTCCATCGTATCTACTTTTGCAAACACTTTTGCCCTTGTTTTGGACTCTAACTTACATGATTTGAATCTATATCTATACCTACTAATGAAGCAAGGTGCGTTTCTCCAATTTTTTCATCCGTTCACCATCGAAATTTATTGTTCTATCCGAGGTGGTACTAAATATTTGTGCGTCCGCCTGTTTTTTTATTTTAGCAATCCAAATTTTTCGTATTTAGGACGCACGCGTTGTGGCCCAGCATAGCCAGTCCACTTATTTGCCTGCTCAGGAAGCTGCGAAGACACTATTTGACGCCTAGTGCGGCAGATAGTTAGACCTTCGCACAGGGCGCACAAAACCGTCCCAGCCCATTTCATTTTTCCTTCCATTTATTTATTTTGACTATCTGCTGCACTAGGAGTAAAAGGTTCAGAATTTTGTTTTATTTTCAATTTTTTGAAAAATGTTCAGAATTACAATATTGTGTCCCCGTTTCTTAAAATGTTTGGAACAATTTCGCTCCCATTTTTTTTGAAATTAAGGACATATTCAAAAAAATTGGTATTTTGGGAAAAATGCATTTTAAAAATATTTCAAATTCAAATATTCTTGTTTTAGTAAAATGTTCACAAATTCAAAATAATGTCCATGTTTAAAAATGAATTTTATAAAATTGTTCGGAATGTTCAAAACATGTTCCATTTTTAAAAGTCGGTCACAACTTCAAAAAACGTTTGTGTTTTCATAAAAGGTTCATGTCTTTAGAAAATGATGCGGTTTCAGATTTTTTTCATGCTTTTTTTCAAATTGTTGGAATATTAAAAACATTGTTCATAATTTAAAAAAATGTCCAATTTTCCAAGAATATTCGACAATTCATATTTTTTTAAAAATTCAAAAATAAATAAATCTGATGTTGGAGTATGTTCTTAAATATTCGCGTTGGCCATTCGTTAGCTCTAGGTGTTTGTTGCCATGGCCAGCAACACGTGGCCGAGTCTTTAAGGTCATCTTTTCGATTGTTCAACCTGTCATTTTCCAGGATTATTAGTCGTGCCCGGCAAACACAGGTCATTTTGGTGCCTGCCAGTAGCTGGCCCAGACGGGATTGGTTGTGCGTTCCACGCGCTATTTGGTGCAACTAGCGTCATATAGTAGCTCCCACACAGCTGGCCCACGAAGAGCAAAAAAATACGTATATATTTTGTTCCGTCCATTCCATACGTAGTTCCCCATTTTTTCGCTTATCCCTAACTGGGCCTACCACGAATTTCTTTTTTCTGTTACACTGACAAGAAGCAAAATATTAAGGGCGCGAGGGGATTGAACTATGAACCTTCCATATTGTGTCGACGGACAAAGCCAAAACTCAGATAACTTGCAATTATGATAGGAACAGTCTCACCTTGGAATTTTATACTAAATCACACCCGTTTTTATATGTGCCTAAGTTGTCTGAAAATAAGAAGGTTGTGTGACAATAAGGAAGTTGTCTCGAGAATCATGTGCAGAACGTGGTACTCCACAAATTATTGTCGGAGGTAACTTGCACATGCCAATAAAAGACAATATGCTAGTTGGCTATAGCCTATAATTAAAAAAATTGTGGGCATGTGCTAATAAAAGAGAATATGTTGGTTTTGCTCTAATTAATAAAAATGTGGGCATATGAGCGCAAAAATAGTCAAAGAGAATAAACCCTGATAATGAAGGGACATTCATGCCTGGTTATGCGCTAATTATGCCAATCAAACAAAATTTATGCACTGGAATTAGTGATCCTCCGGTTATATCGTCGTGGGAGAGAATAGTCGAAGCAACCATGCCTCGAAGGTCGCCGTGTAGCAACCAAATGAGAATGCAACCACAAATTCAAGACGGAGGTGGACCCGGAGGAGAAAAGGGCATCAGTTGGGTGGTCACCACCACACCGACCAACCCCACCACTATCAAGATCTCACGGGCCAACGATGGCAGAAAGCAGGCTAAGCGACAATATAGATCGGGCGTTGTGTTCACATAAAGGACATGGAAGAGTAAAAGGGATATGGGGGAATGCTGAGATATTATTTTCCTCCCGTTGCAACGCACGAGCATATTTCCTAGTGGAACTAACCCGGACTGGCGCTGTTTTCAGCAGAATTACCATGGTGTTATTTTTGTGCAGAAATAAAAGTTATCAGAATGACCTAAAACTTCACGGAGAATATTTTTGGAATATATAAAAATACTGGCGAAAGAATCAGCACCAGGGGCCCACACCCTGTCCATGACGATGGGGGGCGCACCCACCCCCCTGGGGGGAGCACCCACCCCCCTGGGGCGCGACCCCCTGCCTCGTGGGCTCCCTGAGGCTCCACCGACCTCAACTCCAACTCTATATATTCACGTTCGGGGAGAAAAAAATAAAAGAGAAGGATTCATCGCGTTTTACGATATGGAGCCGCCGCCAAGCCCTAATCTCTGTCGGGAGGGCTGATCTGGAGTTCGTTCGGGGCTCCGGAGAGGGGATTTCGTCGCCATCGTCATCATCAACCTTCCTCCATAACCAATTTCATGATGCTCACCGCCGTGCGTGAGTAATTCCATCGTAGGCTTGTTGGACGGTGATGGGTTGGATGAGATCTATCATGTAATCGAGTTAGTTTTGTTAGGGTTTGATCCCTAGTATCCATTATGTTCTGAGATTGATATTGCTATGACTTTGCTATGCTTAATGCTTGGCACTAGGGCCCGAGTGCCATGATTTCAGATCTGAACCTATTATGCTTTCATGAATATATGTGAGTTCTTGATCCTATCTTGCAAGTCAATAGTCACCTACTATGTGTTATGATCCGGTAACCTCGAAGTGACAATAATCGGGACCACTCCGGTGATGACCGTAGTTTGAGGAGTTCATGTATTCACTAAGTGTTAATTCTTTGGTCCGGTACTCTATTAAAAGGAGGCCTTAATATCCCTTAGTTTCCAATAGGACCCCGCTGCCACGGGAGGGTAGGACAAAAGATGTCATGCAAGTTATTTTCTATAAGCACGTATGACTATATTTGGAATACATGCCTACATTACATTTATGAATTGGAGCTAGTTCTGTGTCACCCTATGTTATAACTGTTGCATGACGAATCACATCCGACATAATTATCCATCACTTATCCAATGCCTATGAGCTTTTCACATATTGATCTTTGCTTAGTTACTTTTCCGTTGCCACTATTACAATTACTACAAAACTGCTACCGTTACCTTTGCCACCGTTACCGTTACTTCCATACTACTTTGCTACTAAATACTTTGCTACAGATATTAAGTCTTCTAGGTGTGGTTGAATTGACAACTCAACTGCTAATACTTGAGAATATTCTTTGGCTCCCCTTGTGTCGAATCAATAAATTTGGGTTGAATACTCTATCCTCGAAAACTGTTGCGATCCCCTATACTTGTGGGTTATCAAGACTATTTTCCAAGCGCCATGCCGAGGAGCGTAGCTCTATTCTTTGAGTCACTTGGGATTTATATATGCTGATCACTATGAGGAACTTGAAAGACAAAAAACCAAGATTTATCCCTCAACTACGAGGGGAGGTAAAAATCTGCCATCTAGCTCTGCGCTTGATTCACATTCTGTTATGAGTAAACTTGCGACACCTACTCCTGCTATTGATTCTGATATGTCGCATGTTATTGATGATACCACTTCTGCTTTGCATGATACTTATGATGAAACTACTTCTATGCTTGATAATACTATGCCATTAGGTGAATTTCTTGATGAACAACTTGCTAGGGTTAGAGAGAATGAAATTATTGAAACTGATAATATTGATGAAAGTGATGATGAAGATTCTCCCCCTAGATATGAATTTCCTGATGTACCTGAGGGTTATGTTATGGATGAAGAAAATGCTAGAGACTTTTTTGTTTGCAGAGATAGATATGATCTTAAGAAACTGTTAGCAAAGCTGAAAGAAAAGTCTTTGAATGCTAGAATGAAATATGACCCTGCTTTTGCTACTTCACCTATCTGTATTTATGATAAGGATTATGATTTCTCTATCGATCCTGAGTTGATTACTTTGGTTGAATCTAATCCTTTTTATGGCTATGAATCTGAAACTGTTGTGGCACATCTTACTAAATTAAATGATATAGCCACCCTATTTACTCATGAGGAAAAAAATCGTTACTACTATATCCTTAAGTTATTTCCGTCCTCATTAAAGGGTGATGCTAAAATATGGTTTAATTCTCTTGATCCTGGTTGTGTGCGTAGTCCCCAAGATATGATTTATTATTTCTCTGCTAAATATTTCCCCGCTCATAAGAAACAAGCTACCTTAAGGAAATATATAATTTTGTGCAAATTGAAGAAGAGAGTCTCCCACAAGCTTGGGGAGGCTTCTCCAATTACTTAATGCTTTGCCGATCATCCTCTCAAGAAAAATGAAATACTTGATATCTTTTATAATGGACTATCCGATGCTTCCAGAGACCACCTGGATAGTTGTGCTGGTTGTGTTTTCAGGGAAAGGACTGTTGATCAAGCAGAATTGCTATTGAATAATATGTTGAGTAATGAAAATGATTGGACACTTCCTGAACCAACTCCTAAGACAACTCCGAAGAAGAGGGGTATTCTATTTCTCAGTCCCGAAGATATGCAAGAGGCAAAGAAATCCATGAAAGAAAAGGGTATTAAAGCTGAAGATGTTAAGAATTTACCACCTATTGAAGAAATACATGGTCTTGGTAACCCAACGTAGGTAGTAAAGGTAAATTCTCTCTATAGATTTGATGAAGGTGATATTCCTTGTAATAAGTCTGCTAGTCAATGCTTAGATGAGTTCAATAATTTTATAGTTAAACAAGAAAACTTCAATGCTTATGTTGGTAGACAATTGAAACGCAATGCTTATATGATTGAACACTTGAGTGATTATATGTTTAGAGTTAAAGGTGAACTTAAACTTATTAGTAAACATCCTTCTATGGTTACCACTCAAGTAGAACAAGTGCTTAAAGCTCAGAATGATTTGGTCAATGAATTAAATAATAAGAAAAATGATAAGCGTTGTTAGAATTTTGACTAGAGGGTAAAATGACTCAGAACCTTTGTATCCCGAGGGCCACCCTAAGAGAATTGAGTAAGATTCTCATAGAACTAATGTTGATGCACCTAGTTCTTCTAAAAAGAAGAAAAAGAAAAATGATAGGACTTTGCATGCTTCTACTGAACCTGTTGTTAGCACACCTGAGAATCCCAATGATATTTCTATTTCTGATGCTGAAACACAATGTGGTAATGAACATGAACCTAGTGATAATGTTAATGATGATGTTCATAATGATGCTCAACCTAGCAATGACAATGATGTAGAGATTGAACCTGTTGTTGATCTTGATAACCCACTGTCGGTGTCAAAACCGGCGGATCTCGGGTAGGGGGTCCCGAACTGTGCGTCTATGCGGATGGTAACATGAGACAAGGGACACGATGTTCTTACCCAGGTTCGGGCCCTCTCAATGGAGGTAAAACCCTACTCCTGCTTGATTAATATTGATGATATGGGTAGTACAAGAGTAGATCTACCACGAGATCGTAGAGGCTAAACCCTAGAAGCTAGCCTATGGTATGATTGTTGTTCGTCCCCACGGACTAAAACCCTCCGTTTATATAGACACCGGAGAGGGTTAGGGTTACATAGAGTCGGTTACAATGGGAGGAGATCTACATATCCAGACGCCAAGCTTGCCTTCCACGCCAAGGAAAGTCCCATCCGGACACGGGACGAAGTCTTCAATCTTGTATCTTCATAGTCTAGGAGTCCGCCAAAGGTTATAGTCCGCCATCCGGACACCCTTAATCCAGACTCCCTCAAGAGCCACGAACCACGCTTCAATGACGACGAGTCCGGCGCACAGATTGTCTTCGGCATTGCAAGGCGGGTTCCTCCTCCGAATACTTCATAGAAGATTTTGAACACAAGGATAGTGTCCGGCTCTGCAAAATAATTTCCACATACCATCGTAGAGAGAATATATTTACACAAATCCAATCTGCTGACGTATTTCGCAGCGTGACATCACACCACGACCAAGCCTTTATTCGTTTTTACTGTCCCACCTCAGCGCACTTAGCGAGGCGGTTTCCTTGGCACGTCTTGTTGAAGCATAGGTCGTGTCCCATTATTCCTGGATTCTCATCAATACGGGCGTGGGTAACCCAACCATGCCATTAATTTACGGCGCTTGGGAGATAAGCGAGTTTTACCAGGCTGGTGGGGGCACATAGTTTCGTCCGCCCATATAAGGGGATAAGGATCCACCTTTTCCATCTACGCCTTCTTCCTCCTTTGCCTATCCATTTTCGCGCACTCGAGCTCCAGCGCCCAAGTCCGCACACCTTACCTCAACCCTTTCCAGCAATGTCCGGAGCGGGAGGCAAGTGGATGGTCCCCTCCGTCACGGAGGGACACATCAAGAAGCTGAGGGAGGCCGGATACTTGTCTAACGACATCGCGCACCGGCTCCTGCACAAGGGGCAGCTCATCCCCACCCCAGTGCCCCATGAGAGGGTGGTGTTCCTCACCCATTTCCTCCGCGGACTAGGTTTCCCACTTCACTCGTTTGTCTGGGGGCTCATGTTCTACTACGTCCTGGATTTCCATGATCTGGCCCCGAACTTCGTCCTCAACATCTCTTCGTTTATCGTCGTGTGCGAGGCCTTCCTCCGCATCAAGCCCCACTTTGGCTTATGGCTGAAGACCTTCAATGTCAAGCCGAAGGTAGTGGGCGACCAGCAAGCGGAGTGCGGAGGCGCCATGGTGGGCAAGATGCCCAACGTTACATGGCTCGAGGGCTCCTTCGTGGAGACCATAAAGGGGTGGCAATCGGGGTGGTTCTGCATCACCGAGCCGCGTGACCCTGAATGGGCAGCGGCCCCCGAATTCCGATCTGGCATCCCCACACGGCTCACCTCCTAGAAAGAGAAGGGCCTGTCGTGGGGTAATTCGGAAGAGTGGACCGGACTCCAAACCTGCATCCAAGACACAGTGGACAAAGAGGTTAAACTTGTCAACGTAGTCCAGTCATGCTCATCCGCCGGATCCTCCCGTGTCAACGACGGGCTTTTAACTTGTGGGAGTTCAACCCGCCTAGCACCAAACTCGACCAGGCTCTTTGACACCACGCACAAGGATGCTCGGAAGGTGCTATTCAAAGGCGCCAAGGTTCCCTCCCATCACCGAGGATCGTGGATTCAGCGCCAAGCGCCAAGCCGTAGTAAGCTTATTTTACCCTTTACGGGATACTTGTTTCTCATAGTTTAACTCTATGCGGGATCTAAGCTCCCGTTCCTTTGACAGGAATGGCAGAAGAAGACCGGACAGATCGACTGCCTGGCTCCTTTGCCCGAAGACCCAGCGGACGCCCGCTTGACGGGGTTGCTGGTTCCGGCACCTTACGTAGTGCCGGAGAAAAAGGCCAAGAAGAAGGCCACAGGAACTCGAAAGAGTTCCCGGTGCCTGGTGGTGCCGGACTCATCGTCCGATGACTCCGAGGCGGACTCCTCCTGCGAAAACGAGGAGGAGGAAGAAGAGGCCTCTCCCCCTCCTGCGGGGGGAGGAACGAAAAGGAAGGCTGCCCCAACTAGGGGGGCCGGAGGGTCCAAAAAGGAAAGAACCCTTCCTCCAGACTATTCCACCAATGCTGACGATGGCGAAGAGGAGTGGCCATCCAGGGCCAAGCCCCTGGCAAAATCGTAAGTATCCGGATACCATAATAACTCACGACGTTCCTCTGTTGCACAGTATCTCCTGACGCCGAATATAATCATGCAGTCCGCCCAAGGCCGGGCTCGATGCTTCGTCGAGCGGTTCCCTGGGTTCATCGGATGTGAATAGCACTTCACTTCCGGCCGCCTCCTCTCCTCGCGCTGCGGATGATGCCGAGGTGGCGTCCTGGGGGTGCCGCAAGGCGTCCTCCCGGACTCCAGGCGCAAAGGGGACAAAACCCCCAAGGACTCTAGGTCCGGCCCTAGGCCGGACACCACACCGGAACCTTCAACGGTTCCGGAATCCGGCAGGCGGCCCTCTAGTAAGAAGGGCAAGCCTACGACACCGGTGATCTCCGTCCAACCGGAGGCACCGGATAATCTGCTGGAGGTGCTTAACGGCGCCTCCATCGACGAGGAGCACCGCACTATTATGAGTGTGGTGATCCAGAAGGTTCAGTCTGCCAAGAGCGGGTTGACTGAAGCCTGTGCCAGCCTTCTAACATGCTTTGAGGTATGTGTTTAAGATATGTAAAAATATTACCGCATAGACAGTAGCCCCTGATGCTCAGTTTGTTGTTTGGAAAGAAAAGCCGAACTGAGGATCAAAAATATATACGCAGGAGTCTAACATATGTATGTCAATATGGGAATGCAGGCTGCGCTGCTGACCTCTGCCGCACTGACTGCGGAGGTCGATGCATTGAAGCAGAGCCTCGAGCGGTCCGAGAACGAGCTCGGCCTTGCCAATAAGCAGCTCGAGGACAAGGAAGGTAAGTAATACCTTATTTAAGTATATAAAAAGATGTGGTTGCAAAAAATGATAGGACCAACGTGAGTATTGCAGGGGCCACAACCGAGGTGGCGACCCTGAAGGAAGCGATGTCCAAGGCCGAAAACAATGCAGCCGTGGAGCGCACCGAGCGAGAGAAGCAGGAGGCACGGGTGGCGGAGGTGCAGCAAGAGCTCTAGGCTCTCGTGGAAAAACACGAGAGGTTGGAGGTTGACTCAAAGACTCGAGAGTCCGAGCTCGCCTCGGCCCTTGAGAGCGCCAAATCTGCTAAGGCCGAAGCCCAAAAAGCCCTCCAGGAAATTGAGGCGATGAAGAAGATAACGGCGGGTAAGGCATTCTTTATGCAAAGCAAGCACATGAAAGTGAATTACTTGTTACTTACCCGAGTCCGGAGCTCTCCAGGAGCATTCACAGATCTTCCCCGCAGTGTGTCCGAAGCTGCCGCATTCTACCGAGCCGAGGAGGGGAGCTCGACGGAGAAGGTGTTCTAGTCTCAGTATGCTGAGGCCGGACACCCGGTGCCCTTGAGCGACTAGCTGAAGCAGCTGGTCGAGCTCCATAAGGTGGCCGAACAGGCCATGAAGGATCTCATAGTCCGACTGTGGCCTGGGGAAGCCATGCACAGGAGCTACTTCGGGCCGGGTGAGGCGGCCGGTGGATGCCTGTCCATGGATTGAAGTCATCAAAGCGCTCATTATGCATCGAAGGTGCTCAGAGGCTCTTGCCCGTGCTAAAGTGCACTGGGCAAGATGGACGCTGAGAATCTTGTGACGGACGGACCACCGCCGGGCAAGGAGCATCGCAAGCCCGAGATGTATTATGAGGGCATCCTGAAGGGTGCCCGCCTTATAGCGGATGAATGCTCCAAAGATGTAATTTTTGAGTAAACTCGCATTTGTGATCCTGTACGCTGAAAACTTGTTCATATGCGCTAAGCAACGCTTTTGAATTTAAAATATTACCTTCTGTGCGGCCGTTTATTAAATTTGAGAGATGGCGAGTCTTGACTTCGCCCCATGCCACGAAAGTCTTTGGGGTGTTCGGGATAAACTTGAGCGCTCTTTTCCCCACTCTTGGGTCCTTCGAGGGAGGCGCTCAACACAACGAACAAGGCAACCAGACTATAATGCTTGAACACTCTCACTTAGCCATAGAATTCTATAATTTTAAATTTTGGTGAAGCCCCTAGTATTTGGAAGACCGAGTTCGGGGCGCTATCCACGCCTAGGCCGGACAAAGCCGACTCCTCGCTCTAAGCGGCATAAGTCTTTAGGGACTCGAAAACCTCTCGAACAGCGACCAGCTCTCGCCCTATCATGACGGTCAGTTTTAGCTTTCTCCGAGGTGCTTAGCCCAGCTCAACCGGGGCACAATCGCAGTGGTTCTCCCAGCCTTACCTTAGCCGATATAACGGAACGTAAGGTACCAAAACATGGGAGCTGGGCAAACCCAACTATTGACCCAAGACATGATTCAAGCCGATGCATATAATGCTATAAGTTCGGGTGCCGCACTCATGAGAGTGTTCGACTTCTCACACCATATTCGGGTATGTAAGCCCTCGGTGTATTGGCCGTACCAAAGTGTACGGTTGCATAATGTCATAACTGAACATATTTTTATAAAAAATAAATGCAATAATAGACAAAAGCTATGCATTGTTTATTCGGAAAATCTGCGGAAAAAGCAGAACGATACAAATAGTGCGATAAGCAAGGGATGTGACTATTTGACATGTCCCCCTCCAGGGGGCGAGCTGCGGGATGATATGTGAAACAAGTATACTGCTCGTTATAGAGACCACCTGGACACTCGACGTAGCTTTTCTGCTTCCCTGGCTGTTGCATCATGTGTTCGGCGATTCTACTGCCGGACAGGCCTTTCGAAGAGCGGAGTCCTGAAAGTAAGAAAAAAAAAGAATGACGAAATCGGGAGCCCCTAGTGCGGTTGAGCCGCATTTTGGGCATGCCGTGGTCGTGCCCCTCCTCCTATGCCCATGGTATTTCCAGAGCATAATTATGTACGCGTAGTACTGGTTTCGCAATTTTGCGAGGGCTGGGGTTGGGGCCGGATTGCTATGCATGCTCGGAACATGCCAGGCGGTCTTGTTGTAGGTTACTCCGGGCGCGCTTGACGGTGTTCGGTCGTTTAATAGCCGGACTCGAGAATTGCCTTGAGAGGCTGCTTTGTACTTCCGCCACGAGTGCCGCCGTATGCTCCTCTGTTCGGAGAGAGCGTTCGGTGTTCCATTGACCGTAATGACTCCTCGAGGGCCTGGCATCTTGAGCTTGAGGTATGCGTAGTGCGGCACCGCATTGAACTTTGCAAATGCGGTTCGTCCGGCAAAGGCGTGATAGCCATCGCGAACGGGACTATGTCGAATATTAACTCCTCGCTTGGAAATTTTCTCGGGGATCCAAGACCACTTCAAGTGTAATCGAGCCTGCATAGCTTGGCTTCTACACCTGGTATGATGCCTTTAAAGGTCGTCTTTGTGGGTTTAATCCTTGAGGGATCTTTGCCCTTTTTTCGCACTGTATCCTGATAAAGAAGGTTCAGGCTGCTGCCACCATCCATAAGGACTCTAGTGAGGTGAAATCCGTCAATGATTGGGTCTAGAACCAATGCGGCAAATCCGGCATGGCGGATGCTAGTGGGGTGGTCCCTTCGATCAAAAGTGATCGGGCAGGAGGACCATGGGTTGAACTTTGGGGCGACTGGCTCCAACGCATATACGTACCTGAGTGCACGCTTCCGATCCCTTTTGGGTATGTGGGTTGCATATATCATGTTCACCATCCGCACTTGTGGGGGGAAGCCCTTCTGTCCCCTATTGTTCGACGGCCGGGGCTCCTCCTCGTCGTTGCTATGCAGCCCCTTGTCACTGTTTTCGGCGTTTAACTTGCCTGCCTGCTTGAACACCCAACAATCCCTGTTGGTGTGGTTGGCTGGTTTTTCGAGGGTGCCGTGTATCTGGCACGAGCAATCGAGTACTCGGTCCAAATTGGACGGGCCCGGAGTATTTCTTTTGAATGGCCTTTTCACGACCGGGTTTAGAGCCTCGAATCCGGCATTAATCGCCGTATCCTCGGCATTGTCGCCGTTAATGCGACGCTTTTGCTTGTTGCGGCGCGACCTGCCAATGTTGTCCTTGGTATTCGAATTACCGTGGCTCTTGGTCATGTTATTACTACGAGCTAGCCAGCTGTCTTCTCCGCGCATAAAAGCGGGTCATGAGTGTTGTGAGGGATGCCATGGATTTCGGCTTTTCTGTCCTAGGTGCCGGGCAAGCCATTAAATCACGGATGTTATGTTTGAAGGCTCCAAGGGCCTCTGCGTCCGGACAATCGACTATTTGATTTTTCTTGGTTAGGAACCGTGTCCGTAATTGTCCGCCGATTCCTCCGCTGCTGAATTATGTGGCTTAGGTCATCGGTGTCCGTGGTCGCACATAGGTGCCCTGGAAGTTGTCGAGGAATGCGGCTTCTAGGTCCTCCCAACAACCAATTGATTCTGCTGGCAAGCTGTTAAGCCAATGCCGAGCTGGTCCTTTAAGCTTGAGTGGGAGGTATTTGATGGCGTGTAGATCATCACCGCGGGCCATGTGGATATGAAGGAGATAATCCTCGATCCATACCGCCGGATCTGTTGTGCCATCGTATGATTCGATGTTTACGGGTTTGAAACCCTCGGGGATTTGATGATCCATTACTTCATCTGTGAAGCATAGTGGGTGTGCGGCGCCTCTGTATTGGGCTATATCACGACGTAGCTCAAATGAGCTTTGTCTATTGTGTTCGGTCCGGCCGGATTTGCCATATCCGGCATGACGGTTATCGTCACGTGTCATGGGGCGCCCACACGATCCATAGATCGACCTTGTTTGCCTTGCCTTGTCCTCCAATATATCTCGCAGTGCAGCGCGTTCCCGTGCCTTGGTATTTTTGGAGCGACGCTGGGTGCGGCTTGAGCGGAGGGCCGAGAGGCCTCTCTGTCGCAGCCACGGGGTGGCCGGTCGTCCGCATCATGCGCTGGTGATGTAGGTCTAGGTGCTTCCTCCTCTAATCGGGGTAGCAGCCTGCGTTTTGGGTAGCTCTTGGAGGGGCGTTCGAGTTCGTACTCTTCGGCTGCGAGGACTTCAGTCCATCTGTCGGCTAGCAAGTCTTGGTCAGCTCTGAGCTGTTGCTGTTTTTTCTTGAGGCTGCTCGCCGTGGCCATAAGCCTGCGTTTGAAACGCTCTTGATCGACGGGATCCTCAGGTACGACAAATTCGTCATTGTCGAGGCTTGCCTCGTCTTCAGAGGGAGGCATGTAATTATCGTCCTCTACCTCTCTGTCTGCCGCTCTCTCATGAGGGCTGGTTTCTCCATCCTCCTGCCGAATCCTGTGGAGGGGTTGTCTTCAACCTTTGTCCGGGGTGTTATTATCTCCTGTACCGGAATCACCGTTTTTGCTGTGGCGGGATTTAGAACGGCGCCGCTGACGCCGACGCTTAGGCTATTTCTTGGAGGGTCATCCTCCGTTGTTCCATCGCTGTTCCCTTCTTTTGGGGTGTCCACCATGTATATGTCATACGACGAGGTGGCCTTCGATTGCCTGTAGGTGCTGGTTCTTGGTAAATCTCTGCATCGGGCGTCCATAACGTCGATGTCTTCGCAATCGAAGTCGAGCATGTCGGTTAAATCATTGGCGGTGGCTATGAAGTGGGTGGTGGGTGGGCTTTGAATTTCTTCGTCGTCCGCATCCCAACCTTGCTTGACCATAGTCCGCCAGGCTCTCTGATAAAGAGAGAGACTTTAGTGAATTCGTAATGTCATTTGAAAGGCGAAAATCTTGAAAGATGTCCGCGGTGGTGAACTCCATGATCGGCGCCCAATCGGATTCGATTAGCGAGGCGCGAAGGTTGAGTCCGGAGAGGAGGCTGGCACCTTGGAGTCACAAGCTTTGTAAAGGACAGGTATGGTGTTCGGCTCGATCGCCGTAGAGATTGCAGCCCCCGAGGCGGTGTCCAGTGCGGCGTGCTTGGCTGTGGCTCGAACCCGTCGAAGATCAAGTCTCCGCGGACGTCAGCCGTGTAGTTCAAACTTCCAAATCTGACCTGATGGCCAGGGGCGTAGCTTTCGATCTGCTCCAGATGGTTGCTAATTGGCTGCAAGGTAAAGTCACCGAATACGAAGATCTGTCCGGGGAGAAAAGTCTCGCCCTGGACCGCATCGTTGTTGATGATCGGAGGAGCCATCGGGCCTAAAGGTGACGACACATAGGAACTCTCAATGAAAGCACCAATGTCGGTGTCAAAACCGGCGGATCTCGGGTAGGGGTCCCGAACTATGCGTCTAAGCGGATGGTAACAAGAGACAAGGGACACGATGTTTTTACCTGTGTTCGGGCCCTCTTGATGGAGGTAAAACCCTAATCATGCTTGATTAATATTGATGATATGGGTAGTACAAGAGTAGATCTACCACGAGATCGGAGAGGCTAAACCCTAGAAGCTAGCCTATGGTATGATTGTTGTTCGTCTCTACGGACTAAAACCCTCTGGTTTATATAGACACCGGAGAGGGTTAGGGTTACATAGAGTCGGTTACAATGGGAGGAGATCTACATATCCGTATCGCCAAGCTTGCCTTCCACGCCAAGGAAAGTCCCATCCGGACACGGGATGAAGTCTTCACTCTTGTATCTTCATAGTCCAGGAGTCTGGCGAAAGGTTATAGTCCGGCCATCCGGACACCCCCTAAACTAGGACTCCCTCACCCACAATCAAAGAATCAACGTTATGATAAAAGAGACTTCGTTGCTAGGAAGCACGGTAAAGAAAGAGAACCATGGGTTCAGAAACCCATTCCTTTGCCTCCCAAACCATCGAAGAAAAAGGATGATGAGGATTTTGAGCTTTCTTTGAAATGATTAGACCTATCTTTTTGCGTGTCGTTTGGTGATATGCTTAAAAAGAATCCTTATGCTAAGTATATGAAAGATATTGTTACAAATAAAAGAAAGATACCTAAGCTGAAATTTCCACCATGCTTGCTAATTATACTTTTAAAGGTGGAATTCCTAAGAAACTAGGAGATCCAGAGTTCCAACTATACCTTGCTCCATTAAAAGAAACTATGTTAAAACTGCTTTATGTGATCTTGGAGGCGGTGTTAGTGTTATGCCTCTCTCTTTATATCATAGACTTGATTTGAATAAGTTGACACCTACTGAAATATCTTTGCAAATGGCTGATAAATGAACTATTACACCTGTCGGTATTTGTGATGATGTGTCTGTTGTGGTTGCGAACGTTACTATTTTAACGGACTTTGTTATTCTTGATATTCCCGAGGACGATAGTATGTCGATTATCCTTGGTAGAACCTTTTGAATACTGTAGGGGCTGTTATTGATTGCAACAAAGGCAATGTCACTTTTCAAGTTACTGGTAATGAGCATACGGTACACTTTCTGAGGAAACAACCTAAAGTCCACAGTATCAATTCTATTGGAAAAATTCCAATGTTTACTATTGGAGGTTTCGAATTTCCTCTTCATACTGTCAAGAAAAATATGATATTCTTATTGTTGGGGACGTACATGGGCCGCGCGCACTATGGCCCCGTAAAGTCAGCCCATTTTTTCCTGCCCATGTAGCAATAAAAATCCTATTTCCCGCACAAGGCGGTAAATAGTTTCAGTATGCATTATGCCCAAAACTCAGCGGCCCATTTATGCTTGTGTTCTGTTTCCAATTTTCTTTTTCTGTTTCGTTCTCTTTTTGTTTCCTATTTCTTTTTTATTTTTCCCATTCTAAGTCTATTTTTTTACTTTTTTTAATTCAAAATTTTCAATAAAAATCGCAATTTCATTTTTGTTCAAAAGTTCAGAAAAAGTTACGAATTAAATAAATGTGTTCCCATTCTAAAAAATGTTTGGATCTTTTTGTTGTGCCAAAAAAAATTGAAAATTTTAAAAATATTCCCATTTGTTAAAAAATTACTGTATTTTTTAAAAAAATTAATATTTAGAAAAATGCATTTTCAAAATTTTCCAAATTCAAAAAATATTTTTGATTTCATGGTATGTTCAAAAATTGAAAATAATGTTTGCATTAAAGAAAAAAATTACTAAAACTCTTCTGAATCTTCAAAACATATTCCTATTTTTAAAAATTGTTCACAACTTAAAAAATGTTCGCAGTTTTATAAAAGGTTCGTGTTTCTGGGAAATGTTTGTAAATTTCAGGAAATATTGCATTCAAATTTTTTGTTCTTTCTTTGTCCAAAAATGTATGGAATTTACAAAAAAAACAACTATACTTAATTTGGAAAATGTTCACGTTTCCATAGTTATCACTTTTGGAAAAGTTCAGAAAATAAATAAAAATGTTTCGACATTGCATTATATTCTTTAATATTCATGCTGACCATTCGTTAACAGGATGCGTTTGTTTCAGTGGCTAGCGACATGTGGTCTGGTCTTTGAGGTCGTGAGTTCGATCACTCCCATACTAGGCCTGGTACGCATCCGGCACATCGAGCTAAGTCGGCTTGTTCAAAATAAAGGACGCCATAACTTATTGACTTCCATGTGCCAATAAAAGAGAATAGGCTGGTAATTATATTTGAAAGGAATTGTGGGCACGTGCCAATACAAGAGAATACGGATATGTGGGGTCTTGATCCATTCTTATAATGAGCTAGAGGCATGCAATTTTATTATCCCATTGCAACGCACGGGCATGTGTGCTAGTATAATATAATAGCATGGAACAATAAAAAATTATAGATACATTGGAGATGTATCAGCATCCCTAGGCTTAATTCCTGCTCGCCCTCGAGTAAGTAAATGATAAAAACAGAATTTTTGATGTGGAATGCTACCTAACATAATTTTCAATGTAATTTTCTTTATTATGGCATGAATGTTCAGATCCGAAAGATTCAAGACAAAATTTTAATATTGACATAAAAATAATAATACTTCAAGCATACTAACTAAGCAATCATGTCTTCTCAAAATAACATAGCCAAAGAAAGCTCATCCCTACAAAATCATATAGTTTGGCCATGCTTCATTTTCATCACACAAAATGCTGTCATCATGCACAACCCCGATGACAAGCCAAGCAATTGTTTCATACTTTAGTATTCTCAAACTTTTTCAACTTTCACGCAATACATGAGCGCGAGCCATGGACATAGCACTATGGGTGGAATAGAATATGATGATGGAGGTTGTGTGGAGAAGACAAAAAAGGAGAACGTCTCACATCGACGCGGCTAATCAAAGGGCTATGGAGATGCCCATCAATTGATGTCAATGCGAGGAGTAGGGATTGCCATGCAACAGATGCACTAGAGCTATAAATATATGAATGCTCAACAAAACTAAATGTGTGTGCATCCAACTTGCTTGCTCACGAAGACCTAGGGCATTTGAGGAAGCCCATTGTTGGAATATACAAGCCAAGTTCTATAATGAGAAATTCCCACTAGTATATGAAAGTGAGAATATAAGAAACCCTCTATCATGAAGATCATGGTGCTACTTTGAAGCACAAGTGTGGAAAAAGGATAGTAGCATTGTCCCTTCTCCCCTTTTCTCTCATTTTTTTGGGCCCTATTTTTTTATTTGGCCTTTCTCCCTTTTTTTATTTGGCCATTCTCTTTTTTATTTGGCCTTTCTCTTTTTTTTCACAAGGGACAATACTCTAATAATGATGATCATCACACTTCTATTTATTTACAACTCAAGGATTACAACTCGATACTAGAACAAAATATGACTCTATATGAGTGCTTCCGGCGGTGTACCGGGATAGGCAATGAATCAAGAGTGACATGTATGAAAAATTATGCATGGTGGCCTTTCCACAAATACGATGTCAACTACATGATCATGCAAAGCAATATGACAGTGATGAAGCATGTCATAATAAACGGAACGGTGGAAAGTTGCATGGCAATATATCTCGGAATGGCTATGGAAATGCCATAATAGGTAGGTATGGTGGCTGTTTTGAGGAAGATATAAGGAGGTTTATGTGTGATAGAGCATATCATATCGCGGGGTTTGGATGCACCGGCGAAGTTTGCACCAACTCTCTAGGTGAGAAAGGGCAATGCATGGTACCGAAGAGGCTAGCAATGATGGAAGGGTGAGAGTGCGTATAATCCATGGACTCAACATTAGTCATAAAAAACTCACATACTTATTGCAAAAATCTACAAGTCATCAAAACCAAGCACTAGGCGCATGCTCCTAGGGGGATAGATTGGTAGGAAAAGTCCATCGCTCGTCCCCGACCGCCACTCATAAGGAGGACAATCAAAGAAACACCTGATGCTTCAAATTTGTTACACAACGGGTACCATACGTGCATGCTACGGGACTTGCGAACTCCAACACAAGTATTTCTCAAATTCACAATTACTCAACTAGCACTACTCTAATATTACCATCTTCATATCTCAAAACAATCATCAAGTATCAGACTTCTCCTTGTATTCAATGCACTCTATATGGAAGTTTTTATTATACCCATCTTGGATGCCTATCATACTAGTACTAATTTTATAGCCAAAGCAAATTACCATGCTGTTCTAAAAGACTCTCAAAATAATATAAGTGAAGCATGAGAGATCAATAGTTTCTATAAAATAAAACCACCACCGTGCTCTAAAAGATATAAGTGAAGCACTAGAGCAAAATTATCTAGCTCAAAAGATATAAGTGAAGCACATAGAGTATTCTAATAAATTCCGATTCACGTGTGTCTCTCCAAAAGGTGTGTACAGCAAGTATGATTGTGGTAAACTAAAAAGCAAAGACTCAAATCATATAAGACGCTCCAAGCAAAACACATATCATGTGGTGAATAAAAATATAGCCTCAAGTAAAGTTACCGATAGACGAAGACGAAAGAGGGGAGGCCTTCAGGGCATCCCCAAGCTTAGGCTTTTGGTTGTACTTGAATTTTACCTTGGGGTGCCTTAGAATCCCCAAGCTTAGGCTCTTTCCACTCCTTATTCCGAAATCCATCAAATCTTTACCCAAAAACTAGAAAACTTCACAACACAAAACTTCAACAGAAAATCTCATGAGCTCCGTTAGTAAAAGAAAACAAACCACCACTTTAAGGTACTGTAATGAAATCATTCTTTATTTATATTGGTGTTAAGCCTACTGTATTACAACTCCTATATGGTTCATACCCCCCGATACTAGCCATAGATTCATCAAAATAAGCAAACAACACACGAAAAACAGAATCTGTCAAAAACAGAACAGTCTGTAGTAATCTGTATCAAACCTATACTTATGGAACTCCAAAAATTCTTAAATAAATTGTTGGACGTGAGGAATTTATCTATAAATCATCTGCAAAAAAATTCAACCTAAAAGCACTCTCCAGTAAAAAATGGCAGCTAATCTCGTGAGCGCTAAAGTTTTTGTTTTTTACAGCAAGATCATAAAGACTTCACCCAAGTCTTCCCAAAGGTTCTACTTGGCACAAACACTAATTAAAACATAAAACCACATCTAAACAGAGGATATACGAATTATTTATTACTAAAAAGGAACAAAAATCAAGGAACAAAAATAAAATTGGGTTGCCTCCCAACAAGCGCTATCATTTAACGCCCCTAGCTAGGCATAAAAAACAAGAATAGATAGAGGTACTGCCATCTTTGGTGTCGGGAAAGAAAAGAGAAAATTTCTTATCTATAGAATTTATCTTTCTATTTTGAGAAAGCACGTGGCCATTAATGGTGGAAGAAAGATTAAGCACGCTACAGAAATTTGCATCTAAGCTAGCCTTCATCTCTCTGATAATTTCATTTTGATAAAAGCACAAAAGAGAGGTGGATTCAACCTTCTCACTCACGGTGTGCCCAAATATGGTTTTCATATTTTCATAGGTATCTATGGCATCCCCCTCAAGAAAACCTTCTTCAAAAATAGAATCTAAAACTTGCTTGAACGAAGAGGGTAAGCCAACATAAAAGCTTTTTAGGTATATCTCAATTTGATATTGGGGCACATAGCTAGCTCGGATCCTTAATAACCTATCCCAAGCATCTTTCAAAGACTCATCAAGTAAATAACGAAAAATTCCGGGATCATCTTGCTACCTCTTGAGCACTGCGTTGGATTTCCCCGAAGAGGAAAGGATGATGCAGCAAAGTAGCGTAAGTATTTCCCTCAATTTTTGAGTACCAAGGTATCAATCCAGTAGGAGGCTACGCGCGACTCCCTCGTACCTACACAAAGCAAATAACTCCTTGCAACCAACGCGAATAGGGGTTGTCAATCCCTTCACGGTCACTTACGAGAGTGAGATCTGATAGAGATGATAGATACTATTTTTGGTATAAGGATGCAAAGTAAAATAAAAGTAAAGTAAATAGCAAAGCAATAATAAAGCGTAGGAAGATTAATATGATGAAGATAGACCCGGGGGCCATAGATTTCACTAGTGGCTTCTCTCAAGAGCATAAGTATTTTACGGTGGGTGAGCGAATTCTTTGTTGAGCAATTGATGAGAATTGAGCATAGTTATGAGAATATCTAGGTATGATCATGTATATAGGCATCACGTCCGAGACAAATAGACCGACTCCTGCCTGCATCTACTACTATTACTCCACTCATCGACCGCTATCCAGCATGCCTCTAGAGTATTAAGTTCAAGAAAACAGAGTAACGCCTTAAACAAGATGACATGATGCAGAGGGATAAATTCATGCAATATGATAAAAACCCCATCTTGTTATCCTCGATGGCAACAATACAATATGTGCCTTGCTGCCCCTCATCACTAGGAAAGGACACCGCAAGATTGAACCCAAAGCTAAGCACTTCTCCCATTGCAAGAAAAACCAATCTAGTAGGCCAAACCAAACTGATAATTCGAAGAGACTTGCAAAGATAACCAATCATACATAAAAGAATTCAGAGAAGATTAAAATATTGTTCATAGATAATCTTGATCATAAACCCACAATTCATCGATCTCAACAAACACACCGCAAAAAGAAGATTACATCGAATAGATCTCCACGAGAGAGGGGGAGAACATTGAATTGAGATCCAAAAAGAGAGAAGAAGCCATCTAGCTACTAGCTATGGACCCGAAGGTCTGAAGTAAACTACTCACACTTCATCGGAGGGGCTATGATGATGTAGAAGCCCTCCGTGGTGGATTCCCCTTCCGGTGAGCTCGAGCAGGCCCCAAGATGGGATCTCGTGGATACAGAAAGTTGCGGCGGTGGAATTAGGTTTTTGGCTCAGTATCTGGTCGTTTGGGGGTACATAGGTATATATAGGAGGAAGTAGTACGTCGGTGGAGCAAGGTGGGGCCCACGAGGGTGGGGGCACACCTAGGGGGGTAGGGCGCGCCCCCTACCTCGTGCCCACCTCCTGGATTTCTTGACGTAGGGTCCAAGTTTCCAGGATCATATTCGGTGAGAAAATCGCGTTCCCGAAAGTTTCATTCCGCTTGGACTCCGTTTGATATACCGTTTCTTCGAAACACTGAAATAGGCAAAAAACAGCAATTCTGGGCTGGGCCTCTGGTTAATAGGTTAGTCCGAAAAATAATATAAAAGTGGAAAATAAATCCCAATATGGTCCAAAACAGTAGATAATATAGCATGGAGCAATCAAAAATTATAGATACGTTGGAGACGTATCACATCTTCATCGAAATTATTCAAACCCTCATTGATAAACCCAGTAGGTCTTTCCATAGCATCATTATTTATGAGCATAGAGAGGAGAGAGGGACTATCCAAAGTACTAAAAAACGGGAGAGAACCCTTAGCCCTTTTCAATTCGGCCATGACGAAAGAAAAACAAACGGGAAAGAGGCCAAGAAAAGGCAAAGGTGAAGTGGGGGAGAGGAAAACGAGAGGCAAATGGCAAATAATGTAATGCGAGTGATAAGAGTTTGTGATGGGTACTTGGTATGTCTTGAATTGAGCGTAGATCTCCCCGAAAACGGCACCAGAAATTCGCAAGTTGACGGGAGATCAAATCTTGACTTGACTTGGCGTAAACCTCCCCGGCAACGGCGCCAGAAATCCTTCTTGCTACCTCTTGAGCATGCGTTGGTTTTCCCTTGAAGAGGAAAGGGTGATGCAGCAAAGTAGCGTAAGTATTTTCCTCAGTTTTCGAGAACCAAGGTATCAATCCAGTAGGAGACTACACGCAAATCGCCTAGTAACTGCATAAACAATCAAGAACCTTGCAACCAACGCAATAAAGGGGTTGGCAATCCCTTCACGGCCACTTGCAAAAGTGAGATTTGATAGAGACAATAAGATAAATATTTTTGGTATTTTTGGTGTATAGATTGGAAAATAAAGATTGTAAAATAAACGGCGACAGAAATTGGCAAGTTGACGGGAAACTAATATGATGTAAAATAGACCTGGGGGCCATAGGTTTCACTAGTGGCTTCTCTCAAGATAGCATAGATTACGGTGGGTGAACAAATTACTGCCGAGTAATTGATAGAAAAGTGCATAGTTATGAGAATATCTAGGCATGAGCATGAACATAGGCATCACGTCCGTGTCAAGTAGACTGAAATGATTCTGCATCTACTACTATTACTCCACACATCGACCGCTATCCAGCATGCATCTAGAGTATTAAGTTCATAAGAACAGAGTAACACAATAAAAGGATGACATGATGTAGAGGGATAAACTCAAGCAATATGATATAAACCCCATCTTTTTATCCTCGATGGCAAGAATACAATACGTGTCGGTTCCCTTTCTGTCACTAGGATCGAGCACCGCAAGATTGAACCCAAAGCTAAGCACTTCTCCCATTGCAAGAAAGATCAATCTAGTAGGCCAAACTAAACCGATAATTCAAGAGACTTGCAAAGATATCAAATCATGCATATAGGAATTTGATACGTCTCCAACGTATCTATAATTTTTGATTGTTCCATGCTACTCCCTCCATTCCTTTATATAAGGTGAATTTGTTTTTTGATAAAATTCCACAATGTAAGGTGCATTTTTTCTAATTTCCCATAATTCCATCGGTACCCCTTAAAAAAAAGGAGAGTATCTCTCCCCTGATTGCATGCGTCCTTTCTTGTAAAGAGAAAAAAGGAAAGTATCTCTCTCCTGATTGTGTTTATCTCTTACTTTCCTTGCCTAATGATTTAGTTGCCGCTAATCAATGATTTTGCAAGGTTAACTTGGTCCTAACATGTGTATAATTATGTGCCTTGGTCACCGTGCCGAAAATAATACACCTTACATAAAGGAATGGAGGGAGTATTATATTATCCATCTTGGATGTTTTATGGGCTTTATTATGCACTTTTATATTACTTTTGGGACTAACCTATTGACCCAGAGCCCAGTGCCAGTTCCTATTTTTTCCTTGTTTCAGTGTTTCGAAGAAAAGGAATATCAAACAGAGTTGAAAGGGAATGAAATCTTTTGGAGAAGTTATTTTTGGAAGGAAAGCAACCGGGGAGACTTGGAGTCCACGTCAAAGAAGCAACGAGGAAGCCACGAGGTAGGGGGGCGTGCCCTCCCCCCCCCCAGGCACGCCCTCCACCCTCGTGGGCCCCTCGTGGCTCCCCTGACGTACTTCTTCGTCCTATATATACCTATATACCCTAAAAACTTCGAAGAACAGAATAGATCGGGAGTTCCGCCGCTGCAAGCCTCTGTAGCCACCAAAAACCAATGGGACCCTGTTACGGCACCTGGGGCGGGGATCCCTCACCAGTGGCCACCTTCATCATCAGACGCTCTCCATGACGAGGAGGGAGTAGTTCACCCTCGGGGCTGAGGGTATGTACCGATAGCTATGTGTTTGATCTCTCTCTCTCTCTCTCTCTCTCTCTCTCTCTCTCGTGTTCTTGAGGTGATACGATCTTGATGTATCGTGAGCTTTGCTATTTTAGTTGGATCTTATGTTGCTTCTCCCCCTCTACTCTCTTGTAATGGATTGAGTTTTCCCTTTGAATTAATCTTATCGGACTGAGTCTTTAATGATTTGAGAACACTTGATGTATGTCTTGCCATGCGTATCTGTGGTGACAATGGGATATCACGTGATTCACTTGATGTATGTCTTGGTGATCCACTAGCGGGTTCCGCCCATGAACCTATGCATAGGGGTTGGCACACGTTTTCGTCTTGATTCTCCGGTAGAAAATTTTGGGCATTCTTTGAAGTACTTTGTGTTGGATTGAATAGATGAATCTGAGATTGTGTGATGCATATCGTATAATCATACCAACGTATACTTGAGGTGACATTGGAGTATCTAGGTGACATTAGAGTTTTGGTTGATTTGTGTCTTAAGGTGTTATTCTAGTACGAACTCTAGGGCTGTTTGTGACACTTATAGGAATAGCCCAACGGATTGATCGGAAAGAATACCTTTGAGGTGGTTTCGTACCCTACCATAATCTCTTCGTTTGTTCTCCTCTATTAGTGACTTTGGAGTGACTCTTTGTTGCAATTTGAGGGATAGTTATATGATCCAACTATGTTATTATTGTTGAGAGAACTTGCATTAGTGAAAGTATGAACCCTAGGCCTTGTTTCTACACATTGCAATACCGTTTACGCTCACTTTTATAATTTGTTACCTTGCTGTTTTTATATTTTCAGATTACAAAAACCTAGATCTACCATCCATATTGCACTTGTATCACCATCTCTTCACCGAACTAGTGCACCTATACAATCTACTATTGTATTGGCTGTGTTGGGGACACAAGGGACTCTTTGTTATTTGGTTGCAGGGTTGCTTGAGAGAGACCATCTTCATCCTACGCCTCCCACGGATTGATAAACCTTAGGTCATCCACTTGAGGGAAATTTGCTACTGTCCTACAAACCTCTGCACTTGGAGGCCCAACAACGTCTACAAGGAGAAGGTTGCGTAGTAGATATCGGGTAGTTTTTGGCACCGCTGCCGGGGAGGTGAGTGCTTGAAGGTATATCTTTAGATCTTGCAATCGAATATTTTTGTTTCTTGTTTTAGCACTAGTTTAGTTTATCAAAGAAAACTACAAAAAATGGAATTGAGTTTGTCTCATACGCTTCATATTTTTAATATCTTTCGTGAGTATGATGGAAAGGAAAATTGTGCCAAAGTGTTAGAAGAAGAATGCATTAAAATGTTTGGCACTGAATCTTTGAATGATGAGCATGATTGCAATGTTGTTAGTATGAACTCCTTGAATATCCATAGTACTAATGATGATTGCACTAGTCATGATGAAAATATCTCTTATAAACATGTCAATTTTTGTGGAGTACATTGGGTTTGCGAGTACACACCAAATAGGGAAGATAGATATTGCAGGAGGCATAAGCATTTAGAAACTAAATGGTTGCAAGAAAGGCTAGATGCATGTGCTGAAAATTTAAACTTTATTAGCCATACTTGTGAACTTTGCAATGAACGTGATCATTTCAGTTCCCAATGCAAATTGTTTCATGATCGTATCGTGTCCAAAAATTGTGATGACTTGATTTCCCTTGCACATCATAATGAACTTAGTTTGCTCTTGGGTTATGAAGAAATGAAACGTATAACTAAGGATATTCCAGAATTTGCCCTTAATAGAGTTTTTCATTTTGATCTAGAGGAAATTTATATGTATTGTGCGGTGAATTGCATTGAAAATCCGTATATTGCCAATTACATAAAGAAAAGAAAACAAATAGAAGATGAAGTGAATACTAACAAGAGGGAAGAGACTTACCAATATCCTCCTATTATTTCTTATGATGAATCAGGTAATGAGGAGGAGCCTTCTATTCAACCAATCTCATTAATAAGGAGCTCCAAAAAGAGGATTAAACCCACACATGATGTGGTGAAGAAGAAGAAAAGAAAAAGGAAGAGAGGTAAAAAGATATCTCTCCCAAATCACTCCTATCATTGTTGTGCCTCATGAAAATGAATAAAAAATAATTGTGGAAGATGATGCACTTGATGATGATCTCGTTATGCCTATTGCTTGTTGTGATGATTATGATTGGGAAGATAAGGATACTTCTTATGATCTTGAAAATCTTTTTGGCACTTGCTTGGAAGAATATGATAATTGCTATACTATTGGTGCTATCCGTACTATTAATGATGAGAGTGATTATGCTTATGATATGAAAAGGCCCAAGCTTGAGGAAGCTATGTTTGATGAGGATGACATATTTGAGAATATATTTGCTGAAATTAATGTTTGTCCCAAGCTTGGGGATGCTATGTTTAATAATGATGATATTTTTAGTCTCCCAAGTTTTGATATGCAAATTTATAATAATGATAGCATGCCTCCTACTTATGATGATTATATTGATGAAAGTGGTTTTGGAAGAGTGTCAACTTTAGGAAGTAGTGATCCCACAATATTGGAGTATGTTGAATCTTACTGTGATAATTATGAAAGTGGATTTGGAGAGGTCATGCTTTTATTTAGTGATGTATCCACTATTTCGGAAGAGGTTTCAATCGATTATGATGAGAACAAAGTTGCTACTTATGATGATTATTGTGATGAAACTTATGCTATAAAAAGTAGTGATGATTATATTTATAAAACTTGTCATGATTATGATTCCCTTTTCTGAACATTACTCTTTTAATGTGGAAACAATTTATAGTATTCAAGTCTCTTATGATACTCCCACTATTCGAATGAGAAGAAATTTGCTTATGTGGAGAGTAGTAAAATTTCTATGCAAGTAGATCATGAAAAGAATGCTTTAGGTGCTGGTTATATTGTTGAATTCATTCATGATGCTACTGAAAATTATTATGAGGGAGGAATATATGCTTGTAAGAATTGCAATAATATCAAGTTTCCCCTCTATGTGCTTAAAATCTTAAAGTTATGCTTGTTTTACCTTCCTATGCAAGTTGATTCTTGTTCCCATAAGTTGTTTGCTCACAAAATCCCTATGCATAGGAAGTGGGTTAGACTTAAGTGTTCTAGTCATATTCTTCATGATGCTCTCTTTATGTTTCAATTCTTATCTTTTATGTGAGCATCATTGGGCGTTAAACGATAGCGCTTGTTGGGAGGCAACCCAATTTTATTTTAGTTTCTTGCTTTTTGGTTCTGTTTAGGAATAAATAATCCATCTAGATTCTGTTAAGATGTGGTTTTATGTTTTAATTATAGTTTGTGCCAAGTAGAACCTTTGGGAAGACTTGGGTGAAGTCTTTCTGATCATGCTGTAAAAAACAGAAACTTTAGCGCTCACGAGATTAGCTTAAGCTTTTTACTGGAGAGTGCTATTTAGTTGATTCTTTTTGCAGATGATTACAAGACAAATTCCTCAGGTCCACCAATTTATTTTAGATTTTTTGGAGTTACATAAGTATACGTTTGATACAGATTACTACAGACTGTTCTGTTTTTGACAGATTCTGTTTTCATTGTGTTGCTTGCTTATTTTGATGAATCTATGGCTAGTAAAATAGTTTATAAACCATAGAGAAGCTCGAATACAGTAGGTTTAACACCAATATAAATAAATAATGAGTTCATTACAGTACCTTGAAGTGGTGTTTTGTTTTCTTTCGCTAACGGAGCTCACGAGATTTTCTGTTAAGTTTTGTGTTGTGAAGTTTTCAAGTTTTGAGTAAAGTTTCGATGGACAATAGAATAAGGAGTGGAAAGAGCCTAAGCTTGGGGATTGCTACCTCTTGAGCAATGCGTTGGATTTCCTTAAAGAGGAAAGGTGATGCAGCACAGTAGCGTAAGTATTTCCCTCAGTTTCTGAGAACCAAGGTATCAATCCAGTAGGAGGCTACGCGCGAGTCCCTCGTACCTACACAAAGCAAATAACTCCTCGCAACCAACGCGATTAGGGGTTGTCAATCCCTTTACGGTCACTTACGAGAGTGAGATCTGATAGAGATGACAGATAATATTTTTGGTATTTTTATGATAAAGATGCAAAGTAAAATAAAGGAAAAGTAAAAGGCAAAGGTAATAAATAATGTGATGGCAGATTAATATGATGGAGATAGACCCGGGGGCCATAGGTTTCACTAGTGGCTTCTCTCAAGAGCATAAGTATTTTACGGTGGGTGAACGAATTACTGTTGAGCAATTGACAGAATTGAGCATAGTTATGAGAATATCTAGGTATGATCATGTATATAGGCATCACGTCCGAGACAAGTAGACCGACTCACACTTTGCATCTACTACTATTACTCCACTCATTGAACGCTATCCAGCATGCATCTAGAGTATTAAGTTCAAGAAAACAGAGTAACGCCTTAAGCAAGATGACATGATGTAGAGGGATAAATTCATGCAATGTGATAAAAACCCCATCTTGTTATCCTCGATGGCAACAATACAATACGTGCCTTGCTGCCCCCTCACATCGGGAAAGGACACCGCAAGATTGAACCCAAAGCTAAGCACTTCTCCCATTGCAAGAAAAACCAATCTAGTAGGCCAAACCAAACTGATAATTCGAAGAGACTTGCAAAGATAACCAATCATACATAAAAGAATTCAGAGAAGATTCAAATATTGGTCATAGATAATCTTGATCATAAACCCACAATTCATCGGTCTCAACAAACACACCGCAAAAAGAAGATTACATCGAATAGATCTCCACAAGAGAGGGGCAGAACATTGTATTGAGATCCAAAAAGAGAGAAGAAGCCATCTAGCTACTAACTATGGACCCGAAGGTCTGAGGTAAACTACTCACACGTCATCGGAAGGGCTATGGTGATGATGTAGAAGCCCTCCGTGGTGGATGCCCCCTCCGTGAACTCAAGACAGGCCCCAAGATGGGATCTCGTGGGCACAGAAGGTTGCGATGGTGGAATTAGGTTTTTGGCTCCGTGTCGGATCGTTTGAAGTGCGTAGGTATATATAGGAGGAAGAAGTACGTCGGTGGAGCAACATGGGGCCCACGAGGGTGGAGGGCACGCCTGGGGGGGGGGGGGGAGGGCGTGCCCCCCTACCTCATGCCCTCCTTGAAGCTTCCTTGACTTAGGGTCTAAGTCTTCTGGATCACGTTCGGTGAGAAAATCACGTTCCCGAAGGTTTCATTCCGTTTGGACTCCGTTTGATATTCCGTTTCTTCAAAACTCTGAAATAGGCAAAAAACAGCGATTCTGGGCTGGGCCTCCGGTTAATAGGTTAGTCCCAAAAATAATATAAAAGTGGAAAATAAAGCCCAATATTGTCCAAAACAGTAGATAATATAGCATGGAGCAATAAAAAATTATAGATACGTTGGAGACGTATCAGGCATCCCCAAGCTTAATTCCTGCTCGTCCTCGAGTAGGTAAATGATAAAAACAGAATTTTTAATGTGGAGTGCTACTTGGCATAATTTCAATGTAATTCTTCTTAATTGTGGTATGAATATTCAGATCCGAAAGATTCAAGACAAAAGTTCATATTGACATAAAAATAATAATACTTCAAGCATACTAACTAAGCAATTATGTCTTCTCAAAATAACATGGCTAAAGAAAGTTCATCCCTACAAAATCATGTAGTTTAGTCATGCCCCATTTTCGTCAAACAAGAATGCTCTCATCATGCACAACCCCGATGACAAGCCAAGCAATTGTTTCATACTTTAGTAATCTCAAACCTATAAACATTCACGCAATATATGAGCGCGAGCCATGGACATAGCACTATGTGTGGAATAGAATATGATGATGGGGGTTATGTGGAGAAGACAAAAAGGAGAAGGTCTCACATCAATCGAGGCTAATCAACGGGCTATGGAGATGCCCATCGATTGATGTTAATGCAAGGAGTAGGGATTGCCATGCAACGGATGCACTAGAGCTATAAATGTATGAAATCTCAACAAAAGAAAACTAAGTGGGTGTGCATCCAACTTGCTTGCTCACGAAGACCTAGGGCACTTGAGGAGGCCCATTGTTGGAATATACAAGACAAGTTATATAATGAAAAATTCCCACTAGTATATGAAAATGACAAAACAAGAGACTCTCTATCATGAAGATTATGGTGCTACTTTGAAGCACAAGTGTGGCAAAGGATAGTAACATTGTCCCTTCTATCTTTTTCTCTCATTTTTTGGGCCCTATCTATTTTATGGCCTTTCTCCTTTTTTTATTATTCCTCACTTGAGACAATGCTCTAGAAAATGATGATAATCACACTTCTATTTATTTACAACTCAATGATTACAACTCGATACTAGAACAAAGTATGACTCTATATGAATGCCTCCGGCGGTGTACCGGGATATGCAATGAACCAAGAGTGACATGTATGAAAGAATTATGAACGGTGGCTTTGCCACAAATACTATGTCAACTACATGATCATGCTAAGCAATATGACAATGATGAATGTGTCATGATAAACGGGATGGTGGAAAGTTGCATGGCAATATATCTCGGAATGCCTATGGAAATGCCATAATAGGTAGGTATGGTGGCTATTTTAAGGAAGATATAACGAGGTTTATGTGTGAAAGAGCGTATCATATCACGGGGTTTGGATGCACCGGTGAAGTTTGCACCAACTCTCAATGTGAGAAAGGGCAATGCACGGTACCGAAGAGGCTAGCAATGATGGAAGGGTGTGAGTGCGTATAATCCATGGACTCAACATTAGTCATAAAGAACTCACATACTTATTGCAAAAATCTACAAGCCATCAAAAACCAAAGCACTACGCGCATGCTCCTAGGGGGATAGATTGGTAGGAAAAGACCATCGCTCGTCCCCGACCGCCAGTCATAAGGAGGTCAATCAAAGAACACCTCATGTTTCAAATTTGTTACATAACGTTTACATACGTGCATGCTACGGGACTTGCAAACTTCAACACAAGCATTTCTCAAACTGACAACTACTCAACTAGCACGACTTTAATATTATTACCTCTATATCTCAAAACAATCATCAAGCATCAAACTTCTCTTAGCATTCAACACACTCATAAGAAAGTTTTTACTATTTTTGATACCTAGCATATTAGGATTATTTAAGAAAATTACCATGCTATTTAAGACTCTCAAAATAATCTAAGTGAAGCATGAGAGATCAATAGTTTCTTTAAAACAAATCCACCACCGTGCTCTAAAAGATATAAGTGAAGTACTAGAGCAAAACTATATAACTCAAAGGATATAAGTGAAGCACAAAGAGTATTCTAATAATTTCCAAATCATGTATGGCTCTCGCAAAAGGTGTGTACAGCAAGGATGATTGTGGTAAACTAAAAAACAAAGACTCAAATCATACAATACGCTCCAAGAAAAACACATATCATGTGGTGAATAAAAATATAGCTCCAAGTAAAGTTACCGATGGAAGTAGACGAAAGAGGGGATGCCTTCCGGGGCATCCCCAAGCTTTGAATTTTTGGTGTCCTTATATTATCTTGGGGGTGCCTTGGGCATCCCCAAGCTTAGGATCTTGCCACCCTTATTCCGAAACCATCAAATCTTCACCCAAAAACTTGAAAACTTCACAACACAAAACTTAAACAGAAAATCTCATGAGTTCCGTTAGTAAAAGAAAACAAACCACCACTTTAAGGTACTGTAATGAACTCATTCTTTATTTATATTGGTGTTAAACCTACTGTATTCCAACTTTTCTATGGTTTATAAACTATTTTACTAGCCATAGATTCATCAAAATAAGCAAACAACACGCGAAAAACAGAATCTGTCAAAAACAGAACAGTCTGTAGTAATCTGTAACTAACGCAAACTTCTGGAACTCCAAAAATTCGGCCAAAATAGGAAGACCTAGGAATTTTTTTATTGATCAGCAGCAATTGGAATTAGTATTTTATCACGTTCTGGTGATTTTTAAAAATTGTTTTCGTGAAGAGAAAGTTTCTGGAAATTACAGCAAGATCAAATAACTATCATCCAAGAAGATCCTATAGGTTTAACTTGGCACAAACACTAATTAAAACATAAAAACACATCTAACCAGAGGCTAGAACAAAGATTTATTCCTACAAATAAGCAAAAGCAAAAAAAAACTAAAAATAAAATTGGGTTGCCTCCCAACAAGCGCTATCGTTCAACGCCCCTAGCTAGGCATAAAAGCAAGGATAGATCTAGGTATTGCCATCTTTGGTAGGCAATCCATAAGTGGCTCTCATGATAGATTCATATGGTAATTTTATTTTCTTCCTAGGGAAGTGTTCCATGCCTTTCTTTAAGGAAGATTGGAATCTAATATTCCCTTCCTTCATATCAATAATTGCACCAATCGTTCTAAGAATAAGTCTACCAAGAATAATAGGACATGAAGGGTTGCAATCTATATCCAGAACGAAAAAATCTACGGGCACATAATTCCTATTTGCAACAATAAGAACATCATTAATTCTTCCCATAGGTTTCTTAATCGTGGAATCCGCAAGGTGCAAGTTTAGAGAGCAATCATCAAAATCACGGAAATCTAGCAAATCGCACAAAGTTTTGGGTATAGTGGAAACACTAGCACCCAAATCACATAAAGCATAAAATTCATGATCCTTAATCTTAATTTTAATAGTTGGTTCCCACTCATCATAAAGTTTTCTAGGGATAGAAACTTCCAACTCAAGTTTTTCTTCATAAGATTGCATCAAGGCATCAACGATATGTTTAGTAAACGCTTTATTTTGACTATAAGCATGAGGAGAATTTAGCACGGATTGTAACAAGGAAATACAATCAATCAAAGAGCAACTTTCATAATTAAATTCCTTGAAATCCAAAATAGTGGGTTTAGCAACATCTAGGGTTTTGATTTCTTCAATCCCATTTTTATCAATTTTGGCATCAAGATATAAAAACTCCGAATTTTTGGAACGCCTTCTAGGTAAAAGTGGATCATATTCAGTCCCATCATTATCAAGATTCATATTGCAAAAGAAAGATTTAATAGGGGACACATTAATAACTTTTAGATCTTCATCTTTATTTTCATAGAAATCTGGTTTAGCGGCCATCTTATTAACTAAGGTAGCCTGCTTATACGATATTTCAGTAGTTAACTTCTCAAGACGAGCAATTTGTGTTCTCAAACCATCAAATTCTTTAGACATATCATCGAGCTCTTTATTCATATAATTCATAAAACTTTTTTGTTCCTTAAGCTCGTTTCTGAAGAAATTATTATGCTCAAATTGCAGAACCATAAAACTCCTAACGTTGCTTTTGATCTCTTCTAATTTTTTAATGTGAAGATCACCAAATCTAGGTAGAGCCATCGCGGCAAACTAGCAATCCAACACACGAGCAAGCAAAAAGCAAGCGAAAAAGAGGCAAATGGAAAAGAGAGGGCGAATGAAACGGCAAGGGTGAAGTGGGGGAGAGGAAAACGAGAGGCAAATGGCAAATAATGTAATGCGGGAGATAAGGGATTGTGATGGGTACTTGGTATGTTGACTTCAGATAGACTCCCGACAGCGGCGCCAGAAATTCTTCTTGCTACCTCTTGAGCACTGCGTTGGATTTCCTTGAAGAGGAAAGGTGATGCAGCACAAGAGCATAAGTATTTCCCTCAGTTTTTGAGAACCAAGGTATCAATCCAAAGAGGAGGCTACGCGAGTCCCTCGTACCTACACAAAGCAAATAACTCCTCGCAACCAACGCGATTAGAGGTTGTCAATCCCTTCAGGTCACTTACGAGAGTGAGATCTGATAGAGATGATAGATAATATTTTTGGTATTTTTATGATAAAGATGCAAAGTAAAATAAAAGAAAGTAAAAGGCAAGGGTAATAAATAAAGTGATGGAAGATTAATATGACGGAGATAGACCCGGGGGCCATATTTCACTAGTGGCTTCTCTCAAGAGCATAAGTATTTTACGGTGGGTGAACGAATTACTGTTGAGCAACTGATAGAATTGAGCATAGTTATGAGAATATCTAGGTATGATCATGTATATAGGTATCACGTCCAAGACAAGTAGACCGACTCCTGCCTGCATCTACTACTATTACTCCACTCATTGAACGCTATCCAAAGATGCATCTAGAGTATTAAGTTCAAGAAAATAGAGTAACGCCTTTAAGCAAGATGACATGATGTAGAGGGATAAATTCATGCAATATGATAAAAACCCCATCTTGTTATCCTCGATGGCAACAATACAATACGTGCCTTGCTGCCCCTCATCACACCGGGAAAGGACACCGCAAGATTGAACCCAAAGCTAAGCACTTCTCCCATTGCAAGAAAAACCAATCTAGTAGGCCAAACCAAACTGATAATTCGAAGAGACTTGCAAAGATAACCAATCATACATAAAAGAATTCAGAGAAGATTCAAATATTGGTCATAGATAATCTTGATCATAAACCCACAATTCATCGGTCTCAACAAACACACCGCAAAAAGAAGATTACATCGAATAGATCTCCACAAGAGAGGGGGAGAACATTGTATTGAGATCCAAAAAGAGAGAAGAAGCCATCTAGCTACTAACTATGGACCCGAAGGTCTGACGTAAACTACTCACACTTCATCGGAAGGGCTATGGTGATGATGTAGAAGCCCTCCGTGGTGGATGCCCCTCCCATGAGCCTCGAACAGGCCCCAAGATGGGATCTCGTGGGCATGTAAGGTTGCGGCGGTGGAATTAGATTTTGGCTCCGTGTCGGATCGTTTGGGGAATGCGTGAGGTATATATAGGAGGAAGAAATGCGTCGGTGGAGCAACATGGGGCCCACGAGGGTGGAGGGCGCGCCCTGGGAGGGCGTGCCCCCTACCTCATGCCCTCCTTGAAGCTTCCTTGACTTAGGGTCCAAGTCTCCTAGATCACGTTCGGTGAGAAAATCATGTTCCCGAAGGTTTCATTCCGTTTAGACTCCGTTTGTTTGAAACTCTGAAATAGGCAAAAAACAGCAATTCTGGGCTGGGCCTCCAGTTCATAGGTTAGTCCCAAAAATAATATAAAAGTGGAAAATAAAGCCCAATATTGTCCAAAACAGTACATAATATAGCATGGAGCAATCAAAAATTATAGATACGTTGGAGACGTATCAGGGATGCCCAAGGCACCCCAAGGTAATATTCAAGGATAACCAAGAGCCTAAGCTTGGGGATTCGCCGGAAGGCGTCCCCTCTTTCGTCTTCATTCATCGGTAACTTTACTTGGAGCTATATTTTTATTCATCACATGATATGTGTTTTTCTTGGAGCGTCGTTTTATTTTCTTTAGCTTTGCTTGCTGTTTGAATAAAATGCCAAGATCTGAAATTATTAAATGGGAGAGTCTTCACATAGTTGCATAATTATTCGACTACTCATTGATCTTCACTTATATCTTTCGGAGTAGTTTGTCGTTTGCTCTAGTGCTTCACTTATATCTTTTAGAGCACGGTGGTGGATTTGTTTTATAGAAACTTTTGGTCTCTCATGCTTCACTTAGATTATTTTGAGAGTATTAAATGGCATGGTAATTTGCTTAATCCTAATATGCTAGGTATACAAGAATAGTAAAAACTTTCTTATGAGTGTGTTGAATACTAAGAGAAGTTTGATGCTTGATGATTGTTTTGAGATATGGAAGTAGTGATATTAAAGTTGTGCTAGTTGAGTAGTTGTGAATTTGAGGAATACTTGTGTTGAAGTTTGCAAGTCCCGTAGCATGCACGTATGGTGAACGTTGTGTAACAAATTTGAAATATGAGGTGTTCTTTGATTGTCTTCCTTATGAGTGGCGGTCGGGGACGAGCGATGGTCTTTTCCTACCAATCTATCCCCCTAGGAGCATGCGCGTAGTGCTTGTTTTTGATGACTTGTAGATTTTTGCAATAAGTATGTGAGTTCTTTATGACTAGTGTTGAGTCCATGGATTATACGCACTATCACCCTTCCATCATTGCTAGCCTCTTGATGCCGTGCATTGCCCTTTCTCACCTCGAGAGTTGGTGCAAACTTCACGGTGCATCCAAACCCCGTGATATGATACGCTCTTTCACACATAAACCTCCTTATATCTTCCTCAAAACAGCCACCATACCTACCTATTATGGCATTTCCATAGCCATTCCGAGATATATTGCCGTGCAACTTTCCACCATTCCTTTTATCATGACACATTCATCATTGTCATATTGCTTAGCATGATCATGTAGTTGACATAGTATTTGTGGCAAAGCCACCGTTCATAATTCTATCATGCATGTCACTCTTGGTTCATTGCATATCCCGGTACACCGCCGGAGGCATTCATATAGTTGTAATCTTTGAGTTGTAAATAAATAGAAGTGTGATGATCATCATTTTCTAGAGCATTGTCTCAAGTGAGGAATAAAAAAAAGAGAAAGGCCATAAAAAAGAGAAGGCCCAAAAAAAAGAGAAAGGCCATAAAAAAGAGAAGGCCCAAAAAAAATGAGAGAAAAAGAGAGAAGGGACAATGCTACTGTCCTTTGCCACACTTGTGCTTCAAAGTAGCACCATAATCTTCATGATAGAGAGTCTCTTGTTTTGTCATTTCCATATACTAGTGGGAACTTTTCATTATAGAACTTGGCTTTTATATTCCAATAATGGGCCTCCTCAAGTTCCCTAGGTCTTCGTGAGCAAGCAAGTTGGATGCACACCCACTTAGTTTTCTTTTGTTGAGCTTTCATACATTTATAGCTCTAGTGCATCCGTTGCATGTCAATCCCTACTCCTTGCATTAACATCAATCGACGGGCATCTCCATAACCCATTGATTAGCCTCGTTGATGTCAGACTTCCTCCTTTTTTGTCTTCTCCACATAACCCCGATCATTATACTCTATTCCACCCAAAGTGCTATGTCCATGGCTCACGCTCATGTATTGCGTGAAGGTTTATGAGTTTGAGATTACTAAAGTATGAAACAATTGCTTGGCTTGTCATCGGGGTTGTGCATGATGAGAGCATTCTTGTGTGACAAAAATGGAGCATGACTAAACTATATGATTTTGTAGGGATGAACTTTCTTTGGCCATGTTATTTTGAGAAGGCATAATTGCTTAATTAGTATGCTTGAAGTATTATTACTTTTATGTCAATATGAACTTTACCTTGAATCTTTCGGATCTGAATATTCATATCACAATTAAGAAGAATTACATTGAAATTATGCCTAGTAGCATTCCACATCAAATTTTTTGTTTTTGTCATTTACCTACTCGAGGACGAGCAGGAATTAAGCTTGGGGATGCTGATACGTCTCCAACGTATCTATAATTTTTGATTGTTCCATGCTATTATATTATCCATCTTGGATGTTTTATGGGCTTTATTATCCACTTTTATATTACTTTTGGGACTAACCTATTGACCCAGAGCCCAGTGCCAGTTCCTGTTTTTCCCTTGTTTCAGTGTTTCGAAGAAAAGGAATATCAAACGGAGTCGAAACAGATTGAAATCTTCTGGAGAAGTTATTTTTGGAAGGAAAGCAACCGTGGAGACTTGGAGTCCACGTCAAAGAAGCAACGAGGAAGCCACGAGGTAGGGGGGCGCGCCCTCCCCCCCAGGCGCGCCCTCCACCCTCGTGGGCCCCTCGTGGCTCCCCTGACGTACTTCTTCCTCTTTTATAAACCCATATACCCTAAAAACTTCGGAGAATAGAATAGATCGGGAGTTCCGCCGCCGCAAGCCTCTCAGAGCCACCAAAACCAATCGGGACCCTGTTCCGCAAGACCCCTACCGGAGGGATCCTCGCCGGTGGCCATCTTCATCATCCCGGCGCTCTCCATGATGAGGAGGGAGTAGTTCGCCCTCGGGGCTGAGAGTATGTACGAGCAGCTATGTGTTTGATCTCTCTCTCTCTCTCTCTCTCTCTCTCTCTCTCGTGTTCTTGAGGTGATACGATCTTGATGTATCGCGAGCTTTGCTATTTTAGTTGGATCTTATGTTGCTTCTCCCCCTCTACTCTCTTCTAGGGCTGTTTGTGACACTTATAGGAATAGCCCAACGGATTGATTGGAAAAAATAACTTTGAGGTGGTTTCGAACCCTACCATAATCTCTTCGTTTGTTCTCCGCTATTAGTGACTTTGGAGTGACTCTTTGTTGCATGTTGAGGGATAGTTATATGATCCAACTATGTTATTATTGTTGAGAGAACTTGCACTAGTGAAAGTATGAACCCCAGGCCTTGTTTCTACACACTGCAATACCGTTTACGCTCACTTTTA
The DNA here is from genome assembly GCA_021605145.1 of Aegilops bicornis. Classification (NCBI taxonomy): domain Eukaryota; kingdom Viridiplantae; phylum Streptophyta; class Magnoliopsida; order Poales; family Poaceae; genus Aegilops; species Aegilops bicornis. The sequence goes on along the minus strand of CM038672.1, from coordinate 613,336,547 downwards.
TCTTTAGTTACCTTGCTGTTTTTATATTTTCAGATTACAAAAACCTAGATCTACCATCCATATTGCACTTGTATCACCATCTCTTCGCCGAACTAGTGCACCTATACAATCTACTATTGTATTGGGTGTGTTGGGGACACAAGAGACTCTTTGTTATTTGGTTGCAGGGTTGCTTGAGAGAGACCATCTTCATCCTACGCCTCCCACAGATTGATAAACCTTAGGTCATCCACTTGAGGGAAATTTGCTACTGTCCTACAAACCTCTACACTTGGAGGCCCAACAACATCTACAAGGAGAAGGTTGCGTAGTAGACATCAGAATTCAGAAAAGAATAAAATATTGTTCATAGATAATCTTGATCATAAACCCACAATTCATCGGATCTCGGCAAACACACAGCAAAAAGTATTACATCGAATAGATCTCTAAGAACATCAAGGAGAACTTTGTATTGAGAACCAAAGAGAGAGAAGAAGCCATCTAGCTAATAACTATGGACCCGAAGGTCTGTGGTAAACTACGCACACATCATCGGAGAGGCTATGGTGTTGATGTAAAAGCCCTCCGTGATCGAATCCCCCTCCGGCAGAGCGCCGGAAAAGGCCCCAAGATGGGATCTCACGGGTAGAGAAGGTTGCGGAGGTGGAAAAGTGGTTTCGTGGATCCCCCGGATGTTTTCAGGGTATAAGAGTATATATAGGCGAAAGAAGTAGGTAGGTGGACCTACGAGGGGCCCACGAGGGTGGGGGGCGCGCCCTCCTACCTCGTGGCCGCCTCGTTGCTTCCTTGACTTCCACTCCAAGTCTCCTAGATTGTGTTTGTTCCAAAAATGATCCTTGCGAAGGTTTCGTTCCGTTTGATATTCCTTTTCTGCAAAGCACTGAAATAGGCAAAAAAACAGCAACTGGCACTGGGCCTTCGATTAATAGGTTAGTCCCAAAAATAATATAAAAGAGCATATTAAAGCCCATTAAACATCCAAAACAGATAATATAATAGCATGGAACAATAAAAAAATTATAGATACGTTGGAGACGTATCAGCACACCGCACTGTGCATTGCATCGGCCCAAGCGCTATTTATGAGGCCACTTCCGAGTGGTTGACGTGTGGGCTCGAGTAATCTTATCATATCCCGCAACTCGCTCGCCCGATACGTGGCGAAGAAGGCGGCGTGAGGATCGAGGCACCCCTGTCTATCCACTCCGATTACTGCTGCACGCTCCGTCCCGCGCGCTTCTCCCAAAATTTTGAATCCCGTGAGATCCGGGAACCACAGAGCAACCAGTCGCGCCGAGGATTTCACACCATAACAACACTCGAAGACTATCAACATAGTTTCACTCGATGTCCTCTGAATTGATCAAGGCGACTGAAACGAGGTTGAAGCTCCAGCACGACTCCCAGATTCCAGTAAAAATGCCTCCGAAGCACGGAAACGAGTCGGAACCAACTTCAACTCTTTCTTCACTCGGACCTCAATCCATTCGGGGGCTAACAACGATGACATGTACCTAGGGTAGGGTCATAGGCCTGACCTAGACCCCCTACCCAAGGACACTTCCCTAGAGTCAAGGACATTCAAAGTACAACAGAAGATACCGACTGAAATCACCTTGGAGTGCAATCCACTCGACCAGCTATCCCACTCGGATACCCCAATTCCACTCGACCAAGATAGATTCACTAGACCATACGAAGAATCACTCAGAGTACAGAAGACCTAAAGCCACCCCAGGATGGCAGCCGTCAGGCGTTCACTCCGTAGTCTTAAAGGTCATTTATAGCCCTTTATAGCTAGCGTTACCAGTAACGATGTCGGTGTCAAAACCGGCGAATCTCGGGTAGGGGGTCCCGAACTATGCGTCTAGGCGGATGGTAACAGGAGACAAGGGACACGATGTTTTTACCCAGGTTTGGGCCCTCTTGATGGAGGTAAAACCCTACTCCTACTTGATTAATATTGATGATATGGGTAGTACAAGAGTGGATCTACCACGAGATCGAGAGGCTAAACCCTAGAAGCTAGCCTATGGTATGATTGTTGTTCGTCCCACGGACTAAAAACCCTCCGTTTATATAGACATCGGATAGGGTTAGGGTTACACAGAGTCGGTTACAATGGTAGGAGATCTACATATCCGTATCGCCAAGCTTGCCTTCCATGCCAAGGAAAGTCCCATCCGGACACGGGACGGAGTCTTCAATCTTGTATCTTCATAGTCCAGGAGTCCGGCCAACGGTGATAGTTCGGCTATCCGGACACCCCCTAATCCAGGACTCCCTCAGTAGCCCCTGAACCAGGCTTCAATGACGACGAATCCGGCACGCACATTGTCTTCGGCATTGCAAGGCGGGTTCCTCCTCCGAATACTTCATAGAAGATTTTGAACACAAGGATAGTGTCCGGCTCTGCAAAACAAGTTCCACATACCACCGTAGAGAGAATAACTTTGCACAGATCTGCTGACGTATTCCGCGGCGTGACATCACACCACGACCAGGCCTTTATACGAATCATTTTTACTGTTCCACCTCAGCGCGTTTAGCGAGGCGGTTTCCTTGGCACGTCTTATCAGAGCGGAGATCATGCCCCCTTATTCCGGGATTCCCATCAATACGGACGTGGGTAACCCAACCGCGCTGGCGGGGCACGCATAGCTTCGTCCGTCCATATAAGGGGATAAGGATCCACCTTTTAACCTACGCCTTCTTCCTCCTTTGCTCATCCATTTCCGTGCACTCGAGCTCCAGCGCCCAAGTCCACACATCCTCCTCAACCTTCTCCAGCCATGTCCGGAGCGGGAGGCAAGTGGATGGTCTCCTCCGTCACGGAGGGACAAGTCAAAAAGCTGCGGAAGGCTGGATACTTGTCCAGTGACATCGCGCACCGGCTTCCCGACGAGGGGCAGCTCATTCCCACCCCTAGGCCCCATGAGAGGGTGGTGTTCCTCACCCACTTCCTCCGCGGACTAGGTTTTCCACTTCACCCATTTGTCCGGGGCTCATGTTCTACTTCGGCCCGACTTCCATGATCTGGCCCGAATGTCATCCTCAACATCTCGGCGTTCATCGTCAGATAAGTAGGCCTTCCTCTGCATCCAGCCCCACTTGACTTATGGTCAAGACCTTCAATGTCAAGCCGAAGGTAGTGGGCGGCCGCCAAGGGAGTGCGGAGGTGCCATGGTTGGCAAGATGGCCAAAGTCCTATGGCTCGAGGGCTCCTTTGTGGAGACCATAAAGGTGGCAATCATGGTGGTTCTACATCACCGAGCATGCTGACTCTCAATGGGCGGCGGCCCCCGAATTCTGATCCGGCTTCCCCACACAGCTCACATCATGGAAAGAGACGGGCCTGACGTGGGGTGATTCAGAAGAGCTGTCCAGACTCCAAACCTGCGTCCGAAGCCTGGTGGACAAGAATCTCAGGCTTGTCAATGTATTCCACGTTATGCTCATCCGCCGGATCCTCCCATGCCAACAACGGGCCTTCAAATTGTGGGAGTTCGATCCGGCACAGCACCAAACTCTGAAAAGGCTCTTCGACACTACATACGAAGATGCCTGGAAGGTGCTGTTCAAGGGCGCCGAGGCTCCCACATCCGCTACGAAGATCGCGGATTCAGCTCGCAACGCCAAGCTACCAAGGTAAGATATTTTGACCTTTATGAGACTCTTGTTTTTCATAGTTTGACTCTATGTGGGATCTAAACTCCCTTACCTTTGACAGGACTGGCGTAACACGTCCGGGAAGGTTAACTTTCCGGCTCCCTTGCCAGAAGACCCAGCGGACGCCTCAGCAGATTTGGGCTGCTGGCTCCGGCACCTCACGTGGTGCCGAGAAGTAGGCCAAGAAGAAGGCCACGGGACTCGAAGGAGCGCCCGACGCTAGGTGTTGTCGGACTCATCGTCCAAGCGACTGAGCGGAATCCTCCCCGAGGACGGGAGGAGGAAAGAAGCCTCTCCCCGGCAGGGGAGAGAAGAAAAGGAAGGCCGCCCCGACTGGGGAGGCCGGAGGGTCCAAGAAAGGAAGGACCCTTCCTCCGGACTTCTCCACCAACGCCAACAATGACGAGGAGGAGTGGCCTCCAAGGGCCAAGCCCCTAGCGAGATCGTAAGTGTCTGGACTCCGGAATAGCTCATGACTTTTTATTTGTCGCATAGTGTCTTCTAACGCCGAATATAACCATGTAGCCCGCCCAGGGCAGGCTCGCCGCTTGCCGAGCGGCTCCACTGGATTCGTCGGATGTGAATAGCACTTCACTTCGACCGCCTCCTCTCCTCGTGACGCAGCATTTAAACTGCGGTGGAGTCCCAAAAGGGCCCAACTAGGAGGAGGTGGTCTGGAGGCGCCGCAAGGCGACCTCCCGGACTGGGTGCTAAGGGGCGAGACCCACGAGGCTCTAAGTCCGGCCTGTCTTGGGACTCCGTCGAACCTTCAGTGGTTCCGAAGTCCGGCAAGCGGCCCCTTCGTAAGAAGGGCAAGACTGCGACGCCGATGACCTCCGTCCATCCGGAGGCACCGGATAGCTTGCTGGAGGCCCTTAACGGCGCCTCCATCAACGAGGAGCACCGCATTGTTATGAGTGTGGTGATCTAGAAAGTGCAGTCCGCCAAGAGCGGGTTGACTGAAGCCTGTACCAGCCTTCTAACAGGCTTTGAGGTAAGTTTAGAATATGTAAAAATATTACCGCATAGACAGTAGCCCCTGATGCTTAGTTCAGTGTTCGGAAAGAAAAGCCGACCGAGGATCTAAAAGATATACGCAGGAGTCTAACATAAGTATGTCAATATGGGAATGCAAGCTGCTGACCTCTGCCAGACCGATCATGGAGGTCAATGCATTGAAGCAGAGCCTCGAGCGGTCCGAGAACGAGCTCGGCCTTGCCAAGAAGCAGCTCGAGGACAAGGAAGGTAAGTAATACCTTATTAAAGTAATACCTTATAGAAAGGATTTGGTTGCAAAAATGACAGGACTAACGTGGGTATTGTATTGGCCACGAACGAGGTGGCGACCCTGAAGGAAGCGGTGTCCACGGCCGAAAGCAAAGCGGCCGCGGAGCGCATCGAGCGAGAGAAGCAGGAGGCGCGGGTGGCGGAGGTGCAGCAAGAGCTCCGGGCTCTCGTGGAAAAACACAAGAGTTTGGAGCGTGACTTGAAGACTCGAGAGTCCGAGCTCGCCTCGGCTCTTGAGAGTGCCAAAGCCGCTAAGGCCGAAGCCCAAAAAGCCCTCCAGGAAATTGAATCATTAAAGAAGAAAGCGGCGGTAAGGCATTCTTTATGCAAAGCAAGCATGTGAAAGTGGATTATCTATTACTTACCCGAATCCGAACTCTCTAGGAGCATTCGCAGATCTGCCTCAGTGTGTCCGATGTCGCCGCTGTTCTACCACGCCAAGGAGGGGAGCTCGACGGAAAAGGTGTTATCGTCTCAGTATACTGAGGCCGGACATCCGGTGCCCCTGAGCGACCAGCTGAAGCAGCTGGTCGAGCTCCACAAGGTCGCCGAACAGGCCATGAAGGGCCTCATAATTCGGCTGTGGCCATTGGAAGCCATGCACAGGAGCTACTTCGGGCTAGTCTTGGCGGCTGTGGACGCCTTTGTCCATGGATTGAAGTCATGAAGCGCTCCGTCTGCATTGAAGGTGCCCACAGGCCCTTGCCCATGCTAAAGTGCACTTTGGGGCAAGCTGGATGTCGAGAAGCTTGTGACGGACGGGCCACCGAAGGGCAAGGAGCATCGCAAGCCCAAAATGTATTATGAGGGCGTCCTGAAGGGTGCCCGCCTTATAGCAGGTGAATGCTCCAAAGATGTAATTTTTGAATAGACTCGCATTTGTTATCCTGTACGCTGAAAACTTGTTCATATGCGCTAAGCAACGCCAGAATTTAAAATATTACCTTCATGCGGCCGTTTATCAAATTTGAGAGATGGCAAGTCATTGGCTTCAGCCCCCATGCCACAGTCTTTGGGGTGTTCGGGATAAACTTGAGCGCTCTTGTTCCCATTCTTGGGTCCTTCGAGGAGGCGCTCAACGCATAGCGAACAAGGCAACCGGACTATAGTGTTTGAAACTCTCACTTAGCCATAGAATTCTATAATTTTAAATTTCGCGAAGCCCTATTATTCGAAGACCGAGTTCGGGCGCTAACCACGCCTTGGCTGACAATCTTGACTCCTCGCTCTAAGCGTCATAAGTCTTTAGGGACCCAAAAAAACCTCTCGAACAGCGACCGACTCTCGCCTTATCATGACGGTCAGTTTTAGCTTTCTCCATTGAGGTGCTCAACCCAGCTCAACCGGGGCACAATCTCAGTGGTTCTCCCAGCGCTACCTTAGCCGATATAACAGAACGTAAGGTACCAAAACATGGGAGCCGGGCAAACCCAACTATTGACCCAAGACATGATACGGAGCCGATGCATATAATGCTATAAGTTCGGGGTGCCGCACTTGTGAAAGTGTTCGGACTTATCACACCATATTTTTGGGGTACTTAAGCCCTCGTGTATTGGCCGTACCAAAGTATACGGTTGCAACATGTCATGAATGAACATATATATAGATAAAGAAAGGAGTGCAATAATAGGCAAAAGCTATGTATTGTTTATTCAAAAAGGTACTGCAATGAAAGCGAGCGATACAAATAGTGCGATAAGCAAGGGATGGGACTATTTAACATGTCCCCTCCAGTGGTAAGCTGCGGGATGGTATGTAAAACAGGTGTAATGCTCGTAGTAGAGACCACCTAGGCACTTTCGGCGTAGCTTTCGCTTCCACGGCTGTTGCATCGTGAGTTCGGCAATTCTAGTGCAGACGGGGCTTCTGGAAAACGGAGTCCGGAAAGTAAGAGAAAAGAAGAAAGAAAAGAACGACACAATCGGGAGCCCTGGTGTGGTTGAGCCGCATTCTGGCGTGCCGTGGTCGCATTCTCCCCTTATGCCCATGGTATCTCCAGAGCGTAGTTATGTACGCGTAGTACTGGCTTTGCAATTTCGCGAGGGCTGGGGTCGGGGCCAGATTGCTACGCGTGCTCGGATCGTGCCAGGTGGTCTTGTTGTAGGTTACTCCCGGGCGTGCTGGACGGTGTCCGGACATTTAATAGCCGGACTCGAGAATTGCTGTGAGAGGCTGCTTTGCACCTCCGCCGCAAGGGCCGCCGTGTGCTCCTCCGTTCGGAGAGAGCATTCGGTGCTTCCATTGACCGTGATTACTCCTCGAGGGCCTGGCATCTTGAGCTTGAGGTGCGCGTAGTGCGGTACCGCATTGAACTTTGCAAATGCGGTTCGTCCAAGCAGTGCGTGATAGCCGTTCTATGAACGGGACTATGTCAAGATTAACTCTTTGCTTCGGAAGTTATCTGGGGATCCAAAGACCACTTCGAGTGTAACTGAGCCTGTACAATTGGCCTCTACACCTGGTATGACGCCTTTAAATGTCATCTTTGTGGGTTTAATCCTTGAGGGGTCTATGCCCATTTTGCGCACTGTATCCTGATATAGCTGGTTTAGGCTGCTACCGCCGTCCATCATGACTCTAGTGAGGTGAAATCCGTCGATGATTGGGTCAAGAACCAATGCGGTGAATCCGCCGTGGGGGATGCTAGTGGGGTGGTCCCTTCAATCAAAGGTGATCGGGCAGGAGGACCATGGGTTGAACTTCGGGGCGACTGGCTCCATCGCATATACGTCCCTTAGTGCACGCTTCCGCTCCCTTTTGGGTATGTGGGTTGCGTATATCATGTTCACCGTCCGCACTTGTGGGGGGAAGCCCTTCTGTCCTCTATTGTTCAGCGGCCGGGGCTCCTCCTCGTCATCTCTATGCAGTCCCTTGTCATTGAGTTCGGCATTTAACTTGCCTGCCTGTTTGAAGACCCAACAACCCTTGTTGGTGTGGTTGGCTGGTTTTTCGGGGGTGCCATGTATCTGGCACGAGCGATCGAGTATTCGGTCCAAATTGGACGGGCCCTGAGTATTTCTTTTGAACGGCTTTTTTCGCTGACCGGGTTTAGAGCCTCTGAATCCGGCATTGACTGCCGTATCTTCAGCATTATCGCCGTTAATGCGGCGCTTGTGCTTGTTGCGACGCGACCTGCCATTGCTGTCCTTGGTATCCAAACTACCAGGGTTTTTGGTCAAGTTGTTACTACGAGCTAGCCAACTGTCCTCTCCCGCGCAAAATCGGGTCATGAGTGTTGTGAGGGCTGCCATGGATTTCGGCTTTTCCTGTCCTAGGTGCCAGGCAAGCCACTCGTCGTGGATGTTATGTTTGAAGGCTGCAAGGGCCTCTGCATCCGGACAGTCAACGATTTAATTTTTCTTGGTTAGGAACCGTGTCCGATTGTGTGGACGATTCTTATGGCTGCTGAATTATGTGGCTGAGGTCATCGGCGTCTGGTGGTCGCACATATGTGCCCTGGAAGTTATCAAGGAATGCGGCTTCCAGGTCCTCCCAACAACCAATTGATTCTGCTGGCAGGCTGTTGAGCCAATGCTGAGCTGGTCCTTTAAGCTTGAGTGGGAGGTATTTAATGGCGTGTAGATCATCACCGCGGGCCATGTGGATATGGAGGAGGTAGTCCTCGATCCAAACCGTAGGATCTGTTGTGCCATCATATGATTAGAATTTTACGGGTTTGAAACCCTCGGGGATTTGATGATCCATCACTTCGTCTGTGAAGCATAGTGGGTGTCCGGCGCCTCTGTATTGAGCTATATCACGACGTAGCTCAAATGAGCTTTGTCTACGGTGTTCGGCCCGACCGGAATTGCTGTATCCGGCGTGTCAGTTATCATCACGTGTCGTGGGGCGCCAACGCGATCCGTAGATCGATCTTGTTTGCCTTGCCTTGTCCTCCAATATGTCTTGCAGGTCTGGCGCGTTTCCCCGTGCCTTGGTACTTTTCGAGCGGCTCTTGGGTGCGGCTTGAATGGAGGGCCTAGAGGCCTCTCTGTCGTCAAGGCCACGGGTGGCGATCGGCCGCATCATCTTGCTGGTGATGTAGGTTTGGGTGCTTCCTCCTCTAATTGGGGTAGCAGCCTGCGTTTTGGGTATCTCTTGGAGGGGCGTTCGAGTTCGTACTCTGCGGCTGCAAGGACTTCAGTCCATCTATCAGCTAGCAAGTCTTGGTCAGCTCTAAGTTGCTGCTGCTTTTTCTTGAGGCTTCTTGCCGTGGCCATAAGCCTGCGTTTGAAACGCTCCTATTCGGCGGGGTCCTCAGGCACGACAAATTCGTCATCGTCGAGGCTTGCCTCATCTTCGGAGGGAGGCATATAATTATCGTCCTCCACCTCCCTGTCTGCAACTCTATCATGAGGGCTGGCTTCTCCCTCCTCCTGTGCTGAATCCTGCTGGAGGGGGTTGTCTTCGCACCGCCCAGGTGTTATTATCTCCCGTGCGTAATCACCGTTTTCTTTGTGGTAGGATTTAGAGCGGCGCTGACGCCGGCGCTTGGGCTGCTTCTTGGAGGGGTCATCCTCCGTTGTTCCATCGCCGTTCCCATCTTTTGGGATGTCCACCATGTATATGTCGTATGACGAGGTGGCCTTCCAGCCCTGTAGGCGCTGGGTCTTGGTCGTCTCGGCATCGCCGTCCATACCGTCGATGTCTTGGTCAAGTCGAGCATGTCGGTTAAATCATCGATAGTGGCTACAAAGTGGGTGGTGGGTGGGCGTTGAATTTCTTCGTCGTCCGCATCCCAACCTTCCTGACCGTTGTCCGACCCGGGCTCTCCTGATAAAGAGAGAGACTTTAGTGAATTCAGGATGTCGCTAAAAGGGCGAGTGCTGAAAGATGTCCGCGGCAGTGAATTCCATGACCGGCGCCCAATTGGATTCGATTGGCCGGGGCGCGGGAGGTTCGGAGTCCGAAGAGGAGTCCGGCACCTTGGAGTCACGGGATTCGGAAGGACATGGATGGTTTTCGGCTCAATCGCCGTAGAGATCGTAGCCCCCGAGGCGGTGTCCAGCCACTCGTCCTCGATCGGCGGAGTCGGCTCCGAGCTAAGGGTCGGAGCGGACGCTTGACCTCGAGGCAATCGCTCGCGGCAGAGCTAGATCATGCCAATCGAAACAGTGCGGCGCGCTTGGTTGTGGCTCGAATCCGTCGAAGATCAAGTCTCCGCGGATGTCAGCCGTGTAGTTCAAACTCCCAAACCTGACCTGATGGCCAGGGGCGTAGCTTTCGATCTGCTGCAGATGGCCAAGTGAATTGGCCGCAGCAAAGCCGCCGAATCTGAAGATCTATCCGGGGAGAAAAGTCTCACCACCTGGACCACGCCGTTGTTGATGATCGAAGGAGCCATCGGGCCTAAAGATGACGACACATAGGAACTCTCAATGAAAGCACCAATGTCGGTGTCAAAACCGGCGGATCTCGGGTAGGGGGTCCCGAATCGTATGCGTCTAGGCGGATGGTAACAGGAGACAAGGGACATGATGTTTTTACCCAGGTTCGGGCCCTCTCGATGGAGGTAAAACCCTACTCTGCTTGATTAATATTGATGATATGGGTTGTACAAGAGTGGATCTACCACGAGATCGTAGAGGCTAAACCCTAGAAGCTAGCCTATGGTATGATTGTTGTTTGTCCTCACGGACTAAAAACCTCCGGTTTATATAGACACCGGATAGGGTTAGGGTTACACAGTCGGTTACAATGGTAGGATATCTACATATCCGTATCGCCAAGCTTGCCTTCCACGCCAAGGAAAGTCCCATCCGGACACGGGACGAAGTCTTCAATCTTGTATCTTCATAGTCCAGAGTCCGCCAACGGTGATAGTTCGCTATACGGCACCCCCTAATCCAGGACTCCCTCAAACGCCCTGTCTTAACGTACATTGAACCATGTGTAACTGAGGGCTGGAGGGGTCCGGCGCAGTCTATATAAGCCACCCCTCCTCTAGCACAAGGGTTCGCACCCCCTGTAAGTCTCACGCATAATCCAATCGACGAAGCCTCCGGGCATCGAGACATAGGACTATTACTTCCTCCGAGAAGTTCCTGAACTCGTAAACCTTGCGTGCACAACATCACCGTAGCTAGGATCTTGCCTCCTCCTACGTACCCCCTATTCTTACTGCCAGATTTGCTCCCACGACAGCAGTTGCTGCCACAATGCTCAACCCCACCTTTTTTTGAATGAAAGGGGTTTCCTCCCTGCCCCAACTTTTTTTAAAAGCAAAGGCGTAGCCACCACAAACCAAGACATTGTACAATGCTCGGCAACAACCAAAGTACCTGTTAAAGAAAAGGTTTTACTTAGACCTATTACACACATAATAAGGAACGGAAGCTGAAGAGAGCAATAAAAGGTGAACATCCATCGAGCTCCAGAATTTTGCAGTCTTCAGCCATCTATATTTATATCCCATCCCAGGCTATTCGAAGCAACTCCATCTTCGTCGATCCAAAATCCTTAAGCATTGGAGAAGTAGAGCACCCTGGGTGTCTGAGCATAAGATCTTCCATTGCCCGATTAGTCCTCCCACCAGGCCCATGATGCAGTGAATATTTCGCCAGCTTCGCCCCTAAAACACAAATTCATTGCGCAGAAGCCATAAGCCCCACAAGGTAGCAGAAGTAACAATGTTAACAACTTCATATTTCTTCTTTTGTTTCCAAAAAAGGAATCAAAGACTTGAAAGATTCAGGTATGGAAATAGAAATCACCTCAGCAATCACAGCCCAAATCTGACCAGCCACCACACAATAAAAAAGGGTATTCAACAGTTTCATTCTCACCATAGAACACACATGTGGGATCTTCCACCTGCCTTCTTTTGGCAAGGTTATCCCTGGTAACACACTTGTTATAATAAACCAGCCAGAGAAACACATGTATAGTGGGTGGAACCTTAATTTTCCAGATAGCATCCTGAATGCCAGAGGAAATCCCACCAAAATTAATAATTGTTTAGAAAGATTTAATAGAGTACACACCAGAAGGTTCTAACCTCCATTGGGGCAGATCGGCATTGCCCCCAGAGTAATTTTTAACAATTTCAAGCAAATCATGCCAACTATTCATACCAGACTCATCCACACATCGTCTAAAAGTTAATTGTAAAGTATTACCATCCCACACTTGGGCTCCTGTTGCTGACAAATGGTAAATAAATCCCAAAACCTAGTTTTCAATGAAATCTCACCACTCCACACATCATGCTAAAAGGCAATACTCTTCCCATCACCTGGAATCCATCTAATAAAATTCCTGGCAGCACCTAAAGCCCAGGTTAGGCTTTTCCAGAAAGGAGAGCCCACCCCAGTTTTACTCCAGAATATATTAGGTATGTCAGTGGTATACTTATAACTCACAACCTTTTTCCAATCATTGTCTCTCCCATCATAAAACCTTCTCCCCCAAGAGGCAAGGAGGGCCATATTAAAATCTCTCAGATTAAGAACCCCATCCCTCCAAATTCCTTCCTTCTAGAAATCAAACCCAGTTAGCAAGATGATATTTATGCACTTCTTCCATGTTACCCCAGAAGAAGTGGGACATTTGTGAGGTGATAGCATCAATGGCCCATTTTGGGAATTTCGTAATAGCCATAAGGTAGGCAGGGATGCTAGCAATACATGTGGTCAGCAGAATCAACTTACCCCTATAAGACAGATGTTTTCCAAGCCAACCTACTATATTTTTAATAATCCTATCAATGATAGGTTGAATATATTCCCTTCTCAATTTCTTAAAGTGGAGACGGACCAAAAGATATTTGAAAGGGAAGTCTCCAAACTGACAGCAGAAAATCTAAGCAAGTTCATTGGACAAATCAGTGGGAACATTAATAGTGTGCAATTACTTTTATCAAAGTTAATCTTGAGCCCAGAAAGGTTCTCAAAGCGGGTCAAAAGCCATTTAAGATTCCTAGCATAATCCACAGAGTTTTGAAGAAAAAGTATAATATCATCAGCATATTGGAGGCTGATGACACCACCAGGAACAACTTGTGGTAGTAAACCAGCAATAAACCACCCTTAGCAGCCTTATAGATCATCTTAGAAAATACATCAGCTACCAAATTGAACAATATGGGTGAGTGAGGGTCACCCTGTTTCAGCCCTTTACAAGCTACAAAATGAGGACCATATGTGGCATTGATCCTAACTTGAAATGTCCCATTTTGGAAAGTACTGAAAATCCAACCCACCCATTTATTGCCAAAGCCCCTAGAAAGGAGCATTTCTCTTATAAAATCCCAGCTAACCCTATCATAAGCTTTTTTCATAATCCAGCTTAAGAACCAAACCACCAGAACCAGACTTGTAGATCTCATGAATAACTTCATGAGCCATCACCACACACTCCAAAATGAATCTCCCCTTGATGAAGGCAGTTTGGTTGGAAGAAATTAATTTATCACATAAGGGAGAAGCCCTTGAGGTCATAACTTTGGAGACAATTTTAAGAACACAATTATTAAGGCTAATAGGTCTGAAGTTCTTCATCTCCCTAGCCATGGGGATTTTAGGAATGAGAGTAATTAAGGCAAAATTGAGTCTATACACATCCAAGCTACCATTCTCAAAATCTGTGACCATCCACATAAAGTCCTTTTTAATAACATCCCAAAAGGTTTGATAGAAAAGGAAATAAAACCCATCAGGCCCTGGGGCCCCACTAGCATAGGAACTCATAACAGCTTGTTTTATTTCTTCCTCAGAAAAGGGTTTTTCTAGATCCTCTCTCTTAGTTTCAGAGACCATCTCACTGTCTTCCCAAAAATCAGCCCCCAGGTGAATATCGTGTTTTGGTTCAAAGGCAAAAGTTTTTTGTAGAAATCTGTAGCTATATTCAACATATCATAAGTGGAGGAAACCACCCCATCAGGACCTTCCAACTCAGCCAAATGATTCTTCCTATGTCTATGGTTAGCTAGAGCATGGAAGTAAGCATTGTTCCTATCCCCCTCAAGAATTTTCCTGTCTCTAGATCTTTGCCATAAGACAGTCTCCTCTTTTCTCCAAATCTCATCCAGTTCTTTTTTTGATTTTATTCATCCTGTCAAAATCATCTGCAGACAGTTGTTGAGTCTCAGAAGAGAGACATCCAATGTATCCAACTCCAAAAGGAGAGCTATTTTTTCCTTTTTAATATCAGCTTCCAAGTTAATACTCCATCCTTTAGTTTTCTTTCTAAGGACTCTGGATTTAAGCATCCAGTTTTCAATGGAAGAAACATCAGATGAAGCAGAGTTCCAAGCATCTCAAACCACTTGTTCAAAGCCTGGTTGTGAAAGCCACCATTTCTCAAATCTAAACATTTTAAGACCTTTGTATCTCCTAGCTCCAGTATCCAAAACTAGAGGGGTGTGATCACTACCCACTCTAGGAAGGGCAGTAAGGGAGGACATGGGAAAATGGGCATCCCAATCCAAAGAAGAAAAAACTCTATCTAGGACAGCAAACATAGGAGCCTCTTGATTATTAGACCAAGTAAATTTCCTATTGGAAACAGAGATTTCTAGAAGACCCAATCTGTTGATCCAGTCATTAAACAACAAGGTGGGTTGCTGGTCAACAAGGCTGAGGGAGTCCCGGACTAAGGGGTCCTCGGGCGTCTGGCCTGTTAGCCATGGGCCGGACTGATGGGTTGTGAAGATACGAAGATCGAAGACTGCACCCGTGTCCGGATGGGAGTCTCCTTGGCGTGGAAGCAAGCTTGGCGACCGAATATGTAGATTCCTTTCTTTGTAACTGACCTTGTGTAACCCTAGATCCTCCTGGTGTCTATATAAACCGGAGGACTTAGTCCGGAGGGAGATATACTCATTACCATAGTCATACAGGCTAGGCTTTTAGGGTTTACCATCTTGATCTCGTGGTAGATCAACTCTTGTAATACTCATATTCATCCAGATCAATCAAGCAGGAAGTAGGGTATTACCTCCATAGAGAGGGCCCGAACTTGGGTAAACATCGTGTCCGCCGTCTCCTGTTACCATCGACCTTAGACGCACAGTTCGAGACCCCCTACCTGAGATCCGTCGGTTTTGACACCAACATTGGTCCTTTCATTGAGAGTTCCACTGTGCCGTCCCCAAAAGGTTTGATGGCCCCTTCAATCGTCGACAATGACGCTGTCCAAGGAGAGACCTTCCTCCCTGGACAGATCTTCGTGTTTGGCGCCTTCGCGCTGCGGGCCAACTCGTTTGGCCACCTGGAGAAGATCGATAGCTACACCCCTGGCCATCAGGTAAGATTTGGGAGCTTGAATTACGTTGCGGACATCCGTGGAGATTTGATCTTCACCGGATTCAAGACCGCGGCGACCGCTCCTGGTCACCTTGACGAACATGACCTAAATCTGTCGTCAGACCGCATCCAGGAGATAGCTCCTGTAACCACTCTGGCCTTAGATCCAGAGCACACTGCGGCATCCAAGGATTGGAGGCTCAACCCCACCACGGAGGCATAGATTCCCCGGCGTTGGAGCTGCACATGGACTTAACCTCACACAATACTCGTGTCACCGGAACTCCGGACTCTTCTCCGGGTATAAGTTCCGAACCATGTGAGTCCGCAGATGCCGAACTTGATCGCTTATCGATCTTCGAGTTCAGTGCCGCAGACATCTTCCAGCACTCGCCCTTGGGCGATGTGCTGAACTCATTAAAGAACTTGTCCTTGGCGGGGACTCACATCCGAACTATGTTCGGTACGAACTAGAGGCTGATAATGGAGAATTTTGCTTCCCACCCGCCACCCACTTCATAGCCACAGTTGAGGATTTAACAAACACGCTTGATTACGGCTCCGAAGACATCGACGGTATGGACGACGATGCTGATGATGAGCAAGACCAAAATCCACCATATACTAGAAGCTGGACAGCCACTTCTTCATATGATGTGTACATGGTGGATACACCCAAAACAACCACGACGATGACAAAGAAAATCTAGTCGAGAATAAACCTCCTGAGAAACAGCAAAAATGCCGGCGTCCTCGGCGCTGCTCTAAGTCACGTCGTTCAAAAGACAGCAATGATGGCACCGGTGAAAATAATACTCCGGACAACGCCGAAAACAATGAAGACCTCGCTGAGGTAACACCCGAACAGGAGGAGCAAGAAAACGGGCAAGAAAACAATGAAGACCTCGCTGAGGCCAGGCCCAACGAATCGGAGGATGGTAGTTATCGTCCCCTCTCCGAGGATGAGGAAAGCCTCGGCAATGAAGATTTCATCGTGCCTGAGGAACCTCTCGAGCAGGAGCGCTTCAAGCGCCAGCTAATAGCCACTACAAGAAGCCTAAAAAAGAAACAACAGCAGCTTCAAGCTGACCAAGATCTGCTCGTCGACACATGGACTGATGTCCTGGCAGCCGAAGAATATGGCCTCAGACGCCCAGCCAAGAGTTACTCGAAGCGAAGGCTGCTACCCCAGTTTGATGAAGAGGCGCCGGAGCCCATACCTCCCTCGCGTAATGCGGGCGATCGACCACTATGCGGTCGGGACAGTGCGGCGGACCGACCACCTCGTGGTCGGGATAGAGCGGCAACTCAAGCCGAACAGCAGCCCGCCCCGCCGCTACGAAAAAAAGAGACAAAACAGTTCGGGGTCATACATACGACCTCCGGCAAACCCTGGATAATAGAGCAGGATATACCCGATCGATCTACGGATTGCGAGGACATTCCTCGACACGTGATGATGGCTACCTATTCAGACGTGACAACCCTAGTCACACCCGAGCCGAATATAGAGGCGCCGCACACCCTCTTTGCTTCACCAATGAAGTAATGCATCACGAATTCCCCAAAGGGTTCAAACCCTTAGCATTGAATCATACGACGGAAAAACCGATCCCGCGGTATGGATCGAGGATTTCATTCTCCACATACACATGGCCCGCGGGGATGATCTTGACGCCATCAAATACCTCCCACTAAAACTCAAAGGGCCAGCTCGGCACTAGTTAAACAGCCTGCCTGAAAACTCTATCGGCAGCTGGGAGGACTTGGAAGAAGCCTTGCTCGACAACTTCCAAGGTACATATGTCCGGCCACCAGACGTCGATGATTTAAGCCACATAGTCCAACAACCTGGAGAGTCAGCCAGGAAATTTTGGACTAGGTTCCTAACCAAAATGAACCAGATCGTCGGTTGTCCGGATGCCGAAGCCCTAGCGGCCTTTAAACATAGCATCCGCGACGAATGGCTCACCTGCCACCTCGGCCAAGAAAAGCCGAAATCTATGGCAGCCCTCACGACACTCATGACCCGCTTTTGTGCGGGTGAGGACAGCTGGCTGGCTCGTAGTAAAAATATGGCTAGCGAGGCAGGCCCCTCCGAGGCCAAAAAATAGCAACAACAAGCTCCGACGCAGCAGACACAAACGCCGAAGCAATGGCGATAACACCAATGACACTGCTATAAACGCTGGATTCAGCGGCTCCAAGTCCGGTTAGCGGAAAAAGCCATGTCAAAGAAACAATCAGGGACCATCTAGCATGGACCGCATACTTGACCCTCCGTGCCAAATCCATGGCACCCCACACAAACCAGCCAATCATACCAACAGAGATTGCTGGGTTTAAGCAAGCCGGCAAGTTAAACACCGAGAACAGGGAAAAGGGATCGCAGAGTGAGGACGATGATGAGGAGTCCCTGCAGCCAACTACACGGGGACAGAAGAAGTCCCCCCCCAGGTCAAAACGGTGAACATGATATATGCTACACACATCCCCAAGAGGGAGCGCAAGCGCGCACTCAGGGACGTCTATCTGATAGAGCCAGTGGCCTAAAATTCAATCCATGGTCATCGTTCCCGGTCACTTTTGATCGTCGGGGTCATCCGACTAGTATCCGGCATGGCGGATCAGGTGTACTAGTCCTAGACCCAATCATTGATGGATTCCACCTAACGTGATTCCTCATGGACGGTGGCAGCAGCCTCAATCTGCTCTATCAGGACACAGTACGCAAAATGGGAATTAACCCATCACGGATCAAACCCACAAGGACTACCTTTAAAGGAGTCATACCAGGCGTAGAGGCCCGCTGTACGGGCTCAATCACACTAGAGGTCGTCTTCGGATCTCCGGACAACTTCCGAAGTGAGGAGTTAATCTTCGATATCATCCCCTTTTGCAGCGGCTATCACACACTGCTCAGACGAACTGCATTTGCTCAATTCAATGCGGTACATCACTACTCTTATCTCAAGCTCAAGATGCCCAGACCACATGGCGTCATAAAAATCAATGGAAATACGGAACGCTCCCTCCGTACCGAGGAGCATACCGCAGCCTTAGCAGCAGAAATACAGCGCGGCCTTTTCCAGCAGAACCTTAGTTCAGCGGCCAAGCCACCGGACACCATTAAAAGAGCCCAGACTATTCTGCAGCAAGACAACCCAGCTCGTCAAGAGCTTAATTAGCAATTTGGCCTCCGTCCCAGTCCCGATCAAACAGCGGCATTCATACCGCGTGTGCATAACTAAGCACTCAAAATCCCATGGGCATCTACGGAGGCATAACTAGCTCGTGATCCACAGTGCAGCTCGACCGACCCTGGATTCGCACACCTTCAGTTTTCCTTCCGGGTTTTTCTCTTCTCGAGGCTTTTTCTGATAACCCGATCATCAGACACACCGAGGAGGCAAGGAGCTTTTACGTACAAGTGACTCCCCAGGTGGTCTCTGCTAACGATTGCTATACCTGTTTTACATACCCGCACGCAGCTCGCACTTGGTCATGGCATGTTAAATAGCCTTACTTGCTTATCGCTTTACTTGTACAAGTACGCCCAGACGTATTAGTCACATTACAATGGAAAATAAATGGTAGCATCATCTTATTACTTGATTTTTCCTTTTTTTCCTTACCTTTGTATTTATTACTCATTGCACCCGTACACTCTGGTACGTTTCACTTCACCGAGGGCTTTTTGCCGCAAAGACGCCAATAAAGTCCGAACACCTTTTTCAGTACAGTTCGACACCCCGAACTTATAGCATTATATGCATCGGCTCTGAATCATGTCTTTGCTCAATAGTTGGGTTGCCCGGCTCCTATGCTTTCTATCTTACGTTCTGTTATATTGGCTAGGGTAGTAAAGGGAGAACTACTGCGATTGTGTTCCGGTTCTTCCGGACGAGCACCTCAGTAGAGAAAGCCAAAAACTGACTGTCATGATGTAGCAAGAGCCGGTCAGCTGTTCGAGAGGTTTCAAATCCTTAGAGATTTTTTCCGCTTTATGCGAGGAATCGGTTTTTATCCGATCAGGTGCGTATAACGCCCCAAGTTCGGCCTTCCGAATACTAGGGGCTTCGCCAAAATTCTCATTGTCAAACTCCTATGGCTAAGTGAGGGCGATAAAGGCCGTATAGTCTGATTGCCTCGTTCGTTGCGCTAAACACCTCCTTTAAGGACCAGAATGTGGAGTAAAGAGTGTTTAGATTTATCCCGAACACCCCCGTACTATCTACGTGGGGGCAGAAGCCGACGACTGGCCAACCCTCAGACTTCATAAATGGCCACACAGGAGGTAAAATTTTAAAGTCACAAGCATTATATTACATAACTTCGTTGTTTCATATTGACATGATAATACGAATATTTTCGTGGGAATATAACATCCTTCGCACATTGCTCCGCCACAAGCCGGGATCCCTCCAGGACACTCCATCAAAATATAACTCGGGTCGGTGATTCTCCTTGCCCTCAGGCGGCCCCTCGGTCATCAGCTTCTTGGCATCCATCTTCGCCCAATGCATCTAGACGCGGGCAAAGGCCATCCGTGCACCTTCAATACAGACCGACCGCTTTATGACCTCAAGTCTTGGGCAGGCACTAACAAGCCGCTTCACAAGTCCGAAGTAGCTGCTGGGTATCGGCGTGACATGCCATAGTTGGACTATCAGGTCCTTCATGACTAGCTCGGCCGCCTTGTGCAGCTCGACTAGCTGTTTCAGCTGGTCGCTGAAGGGAACCGGATGTTCTGGTCCAAGATATTGAGACCAGAACAGCTTCTCCATAGAACTCCCTTCTTCGGCTCGATAGAACTCGACAAAGATCTCGATACATCAAGCTGCAAATCTATAAACGCATACAGAGCTCCAAATTCGGGTAAGTAAAAGGAACGTTTCCTTCACAGACTTGCTTTGCATAATGAAAGCCTTACCCGCCGAGATCTTCTTGGTCGCCTGGATTTCCTGAAGGGCGATCTGGGCCTCGGCTCGAGCCTCTTGTGTGCTCTAGCGGGCCTTCGCAAGTTCGGACACTTGCGTCTTAGAATCACGCTCCAAGGACTCGTACTTCTTGACGGCATCCTGGAGCTCTTGCTGGACCTCACCGACCCGGGCCTCGTGCTTCTCCCGTGCAGCGTGCTCCTTGGCCGCTTTGTCCTCAGCCTTGGCTAACGCCTTCTCGAGGGCCATCACCTCGGTCGTGGCCCCTAATAAAATTCATGACACTTTAGTCAGCACAAAACATTCATGCTTCCTAAATATACATGCAGGTTACTGCATACCTTGGCTGTCCTCCAGCTGCTTCTTCATGAGGCCGAGCTCTTCTTCGGCCCGCTCCAGGCTCTGCTTCAGGCTGCAGACCTCCGCAGTATGAGCGGCAGCAGCCAGCAGCGACGCCTGCTTATTCACATAGACATCTTATGTTAGACTCCTGCGAAAATTATTTTGATCCCCTATTCGGGTTTTTTCCGAACACCGAACAGAGCATCATGGGCTACTGTCTACTCTGTGATATTATTTCTACAATTACATTACTTACCTCAAAGCCTGCTAAAATGCTAGCGCAGGCTTCGGTCAGTCCGCTTTTGGCGGACTGAACCTTCTCGATCACCGTACCCATAAGGACACGGTGTTCATCTACAATGGAAGCGCCTCGCAGCGCTTCCAGCAGATTATCCGGTGCCTCTGGTTGGACAGAGGTCACCGGCAGAACAGGCACTCCTCCTCCTTTTGGGGAAGGCCGTTCGCTAAACTCCGGAGCCGTGTAGGTCTCCGGAATGGTATCCATTGGGGCGAATGGAATTTTCCCCATCAGCGGTCCCCATGGGGCTTTTTCCCCATGTGTCCCGTGCGCCGAGGAGTCATCCTTGGGCGCCACCACGACGATCTCCGGAACCTCCCCCCGGTCTGGGAAGGTCCTTTGGGACACCACCTCATCATCACCCTTGGCCGAGATAGAGTGAGCGGGCGGCGGTGACATGCTAGCCATCTCCTTTGAATCTAGCTAACCCTTTGTCGAGGATCGCGGGAGGCATCCGCGGGCGGACTGCAATGGCATAATTTAAACATATTAATATTACAAAGTGGAAAGGCCAGGAATTTGGATGTGCATAAGGTTTTTGGTACTTACGAGGCGGTCCGAGGCTTGGTCCGACATTTGCTCCAGACTGCTATCGACATCCCACGCAGAGTTATCCGCAAGGGAGCCCTTCCCCCTCTTGGGCGCCTTCGCCTCCAAATTTGGGGAGGCCCCACTTTTCTTCCTTCCCCCTCAGGGGGGAGCCGCTTTCTTCCTCCTCCTCCTCCTCGTCTTAGGCGGCCGAAGAGTGAGTCTCGTCTTCAGACGACATGTCCGAAGCACCTCTTCGGCGAAGGCCACTCCTGGTCCCTTTGGTTGTTTTCTTGACCTTCTTCTCCGGCACATCATAAGGCGCCAGAAACAACATCTTCGTCAGGAGTGGGGTTTCTTCATCTTTGGGTAGTGGGGTCGGAAAATTAATCCGCCCGCTATGTCGGTCCAGCCCTAAACAATTGATAGGAAGGCTTAGACACCTTCCTCAAAATATGCCAGTAAAGGCAATACCTTGAAAACATGAAAGAACTTACCGAATTAGCCTGGCGTTTTAAGCTAAGCCCGCGATCCTCGGTCGTAGGCGGTGGCGTCTCGCCGGTCCTGAAGAGCACTTTCCAGATGTCTTCGTGCATTGTGCCGAAGAGCTCTAGCAGCGTCTGGTGCTTGGCCGGATCGAACTCCGAGAAATAGCAAGGCCGGCGTTGGCACGGAAGGATCCGGCGAATGAGCATAACCTGGACCACGTTGACAAGTTTTATTCTCTTGGTTATCATGTTCTGGACGCATGTCTGGAGCCTAGTCAGCTCGTTCGAAGAAGCCCAGGTTAGGCCCTTCTCTTGCCAGGAGGTGGGCCGCCTCGGAACTCCGGATCGGAACTCGGGGGCCGCCGCCCAGTTGGTGTCGCGCGGCTTGGTGATGTAGAACCACCCCGACTGCCACCCCTTCACCATCTCCACAAAGGAGCCTTCGAGCCAGGTGACATTGGGCATCTTGCCCACCATGGCACCTCTGCACTCTGCTTGTTGGCCGCTCACCACCTTCGGCTTCACATTGAAGGTCTTCAGCCATAGGCCGAAGTGAGGTGGGATGCGGAGGAAGGCATCGCACACGACTATAAATGCCGAAATGTTGAGGATAAAGTTGGGGGCTAGATCGTGGAAGTCCAGCCCGTAGTAAAACATCAGTCCGCGGACAAACGGGTGGAGACGGAATCCCAGCCCGCAGACGAAATGCGCGAGAAACACAACCCTCTCATGGGGCTCTGGGGTAGGCACGATTTGTCCCTTGGTAGGGAGTCGGTGAACGATCTCCTTGGCCAGGTATCCGGCCTCTCGGAGCTCCTTGATATCATTCTTCTTAACGGAGGAGGCCATCCACTTGCCTCCAGCTCCGGATCCGTACATGGTTGGAGTACTTTATCGGGCGGGGAAAGCTAGAGCTTGGGCGCTGGAGGTCGATAATGGATGGGTGGAGGAAGGAGAAGGCGTGAGTGAATGGGGATGAATCCTTATCCCCTTATAAAGGCCGTGAATGTCAAGCGCCTCCCCACTCTCCTTAAAACTCGCGTATTCCCAAGGGCTGTGTAAACGGCACGGTTGGGTTACCCACGCCTGTATTGATGAGAATCCCGCAATAAGGGGACACGATATCTGCTTTGACAAGATGTGCCAATGGCAACCGCGTCTAGTAACATGGAGCGGCAGTACAAAAACGGTTCGAAAGTATGACCGGACTGACATGATGTCATGTTGTAAAAAGTTGCCAGAGGATTGGACTTATAAATTATTATGCTCTCTGTGGAAGTATACGTTGCTCGTGCTGCCGAGCCGAACTCGATCGTCCGAAGACCATTGTGAAGTATCCGGAAAGAAGGGAACCCGCCTTGCAATGCCGATGACAAATCTGCGTGCCAGATTCCTCGTCATTGAAGCCAGGTTCAGGGGCTACTGAGGGAGTGCCGGACTAAGGGGCCCTCGGGCGTCCGGCCTGTTAGCTATGGGCCGGAGTGATGGGCTGTGAAGATACGAAGACCGAAGACTGCACCCTTGTTCGGATGGGACTCTCCTTGGCGTGGAAGGCAAGCTTGGCGACCGAATATGTAGATTCATTTCTTTGTAACCGACCTTGTGTAACCCTAGATCCTCCCGGTGTCTATATAAACCGGAGGACTTAGTCCGGAGGGAGATATACTCATTACCATAGTCATACAGGCTAGGCTTTTAGGGTTTAGCCATCTCGATCTCGTGGTAGATCAACTCTTGTAATACTAATATTCATCAAGATCAATCAAGCAGGAAATAGGGTATTACCTCCATAGAGAGGGCCCGAACCTGGGTAAACATCGTGTCCCCCGTCTCCTATTACCATTGACCTTAGACGCACAGTTCGGGACCCCCTACCCGAGATCCGCCGCTTTTGACACCGACAAAGGCCACTACTCTTATCATTGCTATCCCTAACAAGGTTAAAGTTTCCACAAATCAAAATATGATAGGAGGTAGAATAAAAAACATCATGCAATTCAACAATAAAATCCATTTTGAATTCAGCATAAGCTGAACCATAAACAGTCACCAAATGCCAAAGGAATCCATCAGACTTGTCCCTAATAGTAGCTTTAATAGAAAATCTATTCACTACAAAAAAATACACTTCCGTGATGATACGTGTTTGTCACAGTAGGTCGCGTTTTTTGTCATGCGTGTACATCCATGACAAATTTATGATAGTCATACCTGTGTTGTCGTAGAAGTGTTCCATGACATGACGAAAATTATCAACACGGAAGTGTCCACTTCCATGACGATAAATCGCGCGTCACAGAAGTGCTTTCGTCAAGGGTGACCAACACGTGGCATCCACCATAACGGAACGCCGTTAAGCTATCGTGTCGGGTTTTGGATCCGATAACCCGTTAACAACCCCGACCAATGGGGATTTTCCACGTGTAAAATCATCATTGGCTGGAGGAAACACGTGTCGGCCAGATGTCATCCACTCATTGGACAGAAGGCGCCTATGATACGTCGACACATGGCACGGCCCAACAAGTTTAATTGGCCGGCCCAATTAAAGGCCCACAAGTTTTGCGGACCATAAAGGGCCGGCCCAGCTAAAGGCCCACAAGATTTTGCGGACCATAATGGGCCGACCCAGCTAAAGGCCCACAAGATTTTGCGGACCATAATGGGCCGGCCTAGCTAAAGGCCCACAATATTTTGCGGACCATAATGGGCCGACCCAGCTAAAGGCCCACGAGATTTTGCGGGCCATAATGGGCCGGCCCAGCTAAAGGCCCATAAGATTTTTGTGTCCTATAATGGGCCGGCCCAGGTAAAGGCCCACAAGATTCTTGCGGATCATAATGGGCCGGCCCAGCTAAAGGCCCACGAGATTTCACCGACATTAATGGGCCGGCCCAGCTGTAGGCCCACAAGATTTTGAGGACCCTAGTAGGCCGGCCCATTAACTGGCTGCCATGTTTTGGGCCAAATGCCGGCCCATATCTGATCTGGTCCATTAATGGCCTGCCACGTTCCGGGCCTAAAAGTGGCCCATATGAGATCAGACCCATTATAAGCCTACCACGTTCTGGGCCAAATTACGGCCCAGATCAGGTCCGGCCCTTTAAGAGGCTTTGGGCTCAATTATGGCCCATATCAAATTCGGCCCGGCAACTGGACACTATGCTTTTGGGCCCACTTGCTAAAGGCCCACTTAGTAATTCGGCCTGATATTAGTTTTGGCCTGTTAAGGGCCCGTTTAACATTTCGGCCCTATATTAATTTCGGCTGTTAAAAGCCCGTCATATAGTTGGGCCTAACTACGGCCTGATTTGCATCCGGCCTGCTCGCAACCGATATCTGATTGGGCCAAATAAGGACCGAGACAATTTTGGCCTGTTAAAAGCCCGTGATTCGATTCGCACAATCATGGGCCGGGGTTCATTTCGGGCTGCTGCCGGCCCGTGAGCTGTTCGGCACGTTTCAGGCCCAACCTACATCGTGATTGCATGATGGCCCGATTATGTACCGTAATTTCACGGTTTGCTCGGTTTACTGCGAAGACAGATATATACAGTAAAATAACTGCAGCATCGTGAATAAGAAAAAACCTAGACTATACAATAAAGTAATTACGGCATATTACATCCACTGGGCATCAAAGTTCGCCATTATGATAATAAAGCATAAGCAGACAAATAGATTACATACCTTTGGGCATCAAAGATCACCAACAAAGGCAAATAAACACGCCGACAAAATAATATACAAAACCGACATCACTTCAATAGAGTTCAAGAAAGGTTAGCCTATTTGGGAGTCAAGCGTATAGCGGTGAAAGCAAGATGATGAGATCGCGCTTGTTCAACACTTATATCTTCCTCACTCTGAAACATAAACAACCAGAGATGATGACAGGTTTTGCACGTAAAAAGTATCGGTCTTGACAATTCATAACATTTCTTACTGACGAATAAAGTGACACAGTTTAAAATTGCATTAACACAATATGGTATTGTTCAGGTCAAGACATAGCAGGAAATGACATTGTGAAGGAGTTGGCAGCTTCACGACAACACTGGATTACAGATCAAGAACTCATAAGTATCAATGGTTAGTGTCTTTGTCAATTTATACCATTTCAAATTGGCAAATAAAGAGACGGTTTAAATAATAGTAGAATGATATGACATTGTTCATAGTTAAGACATTGCAGAATATGACATTGTGCTTTGTAGTGGGTAGGTTCACCACACCACCGGATTACGGATGAAGAACGAAGCATACATGCGGTACAAAAGAAGATCACTTGCTCAGATAGTTTAATTTACATGGTATGAAGAAGGAACTTGGTTGTACAACTGAAAACTTAAATTGAGGAAGGACAAACTTTTGTTTATGAACTACGTAATAAACTTTAAATAAGCAATTTGATGCAAACACCAAAAATAAACAGTTGTTGCAGTCATGCCTAACCAAATATATACAACAAAGTTTGAAGGCTTGAGATGGACAAACTTACATTATTGGTGAAGACAGGCTCTATAAAGGCATTGCTGATGGGGGGGGGGGGCAATTCAAGAAGTTTACCACAGAATCTTCTTCAAAAGCATTGCCTTTATTCTACATTTTGTTAAGAGTAAATATAGATGTGATAATATACGAAAAATGGAGAATATTTAAGATAAGATGAAGAGTGATGCTACATAACCAAGTAGCTATAAATGTAAGTGCAGGGATACATGCAAAAGGTACAGCCAAGAGCAATGCACATCTAAACTTCTTCAGTACCAACCTTATGGTAAGAGTAAATATAGATCTGATGTGTAGAAAATGGAGGGCAAAGGAAAATAAGCTGCAGAGTGATGGTACATGAACAACTACTCCGTCATTATAAGTACACCGATAAAGGACAACATGTACTTACAAGAAGAATGCAGAGCTAAAAAAACATTGGCATTGGATATATTCTACACTAATGTAACCATTCATACAGATCAGATAATTTGGAGCGAACAATTGATAAGCAAGCTATCATAAATACTGCTGTCACATAATGAACCATGTATGTATGCAAGTACAATGATACAGGACAACAGGTACTAACAAGAGCAAAGCAGCAGGCAGCATATTTGCGATATCCTGTCGTTCTTTTCAAACCGGAATTCTTCTTCGAGCAGATTTTCTTGCAAAATTGATCCATAAGGCACATGCCGAAAAGTAGAAGTTCAAATTGTCATGTGATTTCATAGACAGTACCTCATCCTGGGAACGAGACCAGTGCACAACAAGGTTTTTCCATTCAATGTCTTCTAAATTTAGCACATGAGACTTCACCGGAAATTCCTTTATAGACTTGCCACCAAAGTGTGATTTCCTCGGGTAACACCGATCTTTGCTGCAATGCTTCCTTCAAAGCACAAGCAAGCTTTGCTTGTCATGACTATCCAGATTGACCCTCGCCTAGTTACAACAATGTAATGTAAATCATTGATGTGTTCAATCAGCGAGAAAACAGGAAAATAATAACCATGAATAATAGCACTTACACGTAAGTTGGACAAGAAGATGTGAAAATGGTGTTTGTCTTCACAATAATCTTCCCATGATGGGAATATATGCATGTAGTCCCTAACAACATTGAAAGCATTGTGTTTTAAACTCGGAATAAATGGAATGGGGTTCCAATCTGCAGGAATTGGCCGTCTCTGCAGTTGCGATAGGTCTTCGGCCGGTGGACTTGCTGTACTTTTTGCTGGAGTGGGATTTTTCTGTGGTACAGCTGGTGCTATGGCAAATGAAATCGGTATACCTTTTGCTGGAGTGCAGGTCCTGTGTGGTCATGGGTACAGTCTGCTGGAGTCGATCCTATGTTTTGTGTCACTGGTTGTACAACCAATATAAGTGGGGTGCTGTCTGATTTCTCCGGCACCATCATGTTTTTCAAGGACTTTGCTGGTGCTCCTTCAGGTTCGGCAATCACCCTCTTCCTTTTTGATGCCTGATGCACACGAACAACATTTGAGTGAAAAACATGGTATGATGACAAATGGAATATGTATTGATAATGGATGGGCATGGAATCTCGACATATATGATGAGTAAACTAAGCAGATGGCGGTGCAACAAAGTAGAAGAAATGCAAGACAACATATGCAAGATACCCGCAATCAATAAAACACTGCCAAATTAGAACAGGCACCTTGATGGGTGAACAGGACAGGCCATCTGCCTTTGACTCCTCGAGGTTAGAATAGTCATTAGTATCATATTCTGAACAAGAGTCAACAGGTGGTGAGCGTATGAGTTTCATTGCATCCAGAATGGTACTCAATGCCTTGGTGCCAATTTTGTAAGTCATTGCAGTGTTTAGCTTCAAGAGTGGGCTGCTGCTAGTGCGACACAAAGCAGCTACACAGATCATAGTGTAGATATAACGGGAAAACCTTAAGCATCAGAGTAAAATCAGCAAAGTGGAACTTGCTGGAATATATGTGCTAGTATTGCCGGTACGGCTAGAAAGGCTTCGGTACCAGCTCTCTTCAACTGAAGGTGCGGTACTGTTAATATCAGTGTAACTCTCAAAGGCGATTCTTATAGGATTCAAGTGGGCAGGCCACTACAAATCCTATTCCTATGTTTACAAGATCCTACGAATCAAAGAGGCTCAAAGTGTCCATCACAACCGACCGTATAGACCTCTACACTGCAAATGTCCCTGCTCATCTTCAAGACAAGGAACATATCAGACTACTAGCATACTCCCTCTGTTCCAACATATAAATCTTGGTAGAGATTTCCACTATGGATCACATACAGATGTATCCAGATACATTTTAGAGTGTAGATTCACTCATTTTGCTCCATATGTAGTCCATGGTGGAATCTATACAAAGACTTGTATTTAGTAACGGAGAGAGTACATATGAAAGAAGAACGGAAGAGGAACATGGTAAAGAAGAGCAATCAGATTTTGGATAATAAAATGTTGGTAGCGCAGTGCCCACACAAGATGAACCAGAGCGCATTAAGAATGCAACTCCCAGCTGTCTCTCGACCATTTCAGGCGGTTGTATGAAGATCCTACGTCTCCTAACCCTTCTTCTTCCTCGTCTCTTAATTCTTCCCATACAGAACGCCGCATGGGCCGCCGGCTGGACCACCGGCCCCCATCGCCTGTGTTCCTCTGCCACCCCCACCCCCCACCCGCGTCGAGTTTTCTTTGTTCGGCGAGGCCCCACAACCACCCGAGCCCCTTGGATCGCATCGGCGAACTCCGTGAGCTCTAAAAATCGATTGACCCAATTTTGAAATTTAGTCTACTGTGATTTAACTAGTGTGGAATATAAAAGGGGAAAACCATAAGCATTGGGAGTATAGTGTTGAGCGTGCCATGGCGGATCTGAATGTGCAAACCGGACAAAGGCAACTTCGCAACCAAGACAAGAAATCAGAGTAAAGCAGCGGCGATCTATTTTCTTGCTGCGATAAATAAGTTGAGCAGATACGAAATAATTTGACGGTGCTGCGGTAGCGATGGCTGTCGGGGGCGTGGAGGCAGATCTAGGAGGGTAGACGGTGGCGGCAGGGCGCGGTGGACGAGACGGTCATAGGAGCGTCGCCGACAAGGTGGACGACAGCGGGGATGAAGCGAGAGGACGGGATGCAAGGATCCCGGTCCGAAGGCGTGGATGAGAGAGGTCGATCTCTTGTAATGGGACGGCGTCGGGGTATCAGCTCCAGCATGGTGGAGGAGGACGGCGGTGGATGGGGTGGCGGACAGCGGCGAACGGAGGAGGGTTGGGTGGAGAGGGTGTTTTGGCGTCCACGAAGTACGAATGGGGAAAAGGGGGGTAGAGAGGAAGGGGGAACCATGTATTCAGGGTGCGCTTGTCTCAAATGCGAGGAAATTTACAAACTTAGCCCCGTTTCAAATTTCTACTACATCACGGCGACATTAGTCAGTTGGGGATAGGACGGTAATCTCGCATACACCGAATATTTGCCGTCGAGTGTTTGTTTTTGGCGCCCACCGTGTATGAATATGAAACGGGGAGGGAGTCAATTTTGGCCGAGAAACTGCTTGTGTTTTGGCGCCCACCGTGTATGAATCCGTGTGAGAGGCGGTTACGTCATGTTTGGGTGAAATTACAAACCTACCCCTATCGAAACCTATAGAAATCCAGCAGATAGGCTTTGCGTGGCGAGGATAGGCGGTAGTGATTTCCATCTCGTAGATTTTGGTTTTGAGGCGGGGTTATCATGACTTTCCCCACTTCGTTCAAATTTTGCACAGTGCACATTTACCGTGCCAACTCAATTCGAATCCCGTTTGTATTCTACTATTTTTTTTCAGGCGGGATCCATTTTCAATTGGAATTACATTCTATATACATCACTTTTTTATATATACTTTCAAAAGCACAACAAAGAATTCTGCTCCTTTATATGTATAATATGATTTATAAATACAACGATCTCGAAATCTTAAGGTTGAATTCGAAAAAATTTAACCAAATTATGTTCTACTAAAATGTATGGATCAGTAATATCCACATATTAAATAACATAGATGTGCGTGAATTCATATGAGTATGCATGTTTGATAGATCAATTTTGGTTCGAGTATGGATCACATGTATCATCATCTCGAATTCAAATATTTGAATCCCTTTTTTCTTCACTCCTTTCACGCCCATCTCTCTCGCATGCATGCTCCTTAGGTAGCTATCACTCTCTTTTCTCCAGCTCACCCAAGACGCTCACTTCATGTTTCTCCTATCCTCGCAAACATGGTCTCTCGACGTCTCCCTTGAGAAGTGTCACACTCTCCCTATCATTATACATTACACGGTTTTCATTATCTCTCACGTCTCTACTGTTCTCTGGTATCACTCGGTACCTAAGCTTTCTTTTTCACCGCCACACATAGTCTCCACTCGTCTTTCACTTTGTCTTTCTCTCTATGGGATTCTCTCACACACCCTATATGTCTCTACATATGACTCATACCACTAAAATTACTCTCTCTCTCTCTCTCTCTCCTATAGACACAACATTTGTTGCGGTCTCCTTTTCGTCTCCATCCCAGACTGACATTATTCATTTGTTTACCGATCAGACAACCCCGACTACCGTCTCCTCTCTCTCTCTCACAGACACACACACACAACTCCTGCTTCCACTCCCCTTCCCGACTACCGTCTCTCTCTCACACACACAAAACTCTCGCTTTCGCACCCCGACTCGTATTTCTCTCACAAACATTTATCGACTGGCTAGCCTCTAGATAGGTTTATACACCCGCACACTCATGCTTCCACCATCGCATACATGTCTCTCTCCCGTTCCTTGTATCTATGTAGCTTTTTCTTCCCTTCTTGAGACACGCCCTCTCGATCGTGCACACACACAATATCGCCTCATTTTAAGCTGATACCTGTCGCACACACACTACTTGTGTCTTTGTCACACATGCACTCCGCCCCCTCCGCTCTCCCTCTCTCTCACACACACATGGGCCTTTTGAAACAACTAGCAAGATGCCAATGCGTTGCACGGAACATCAAGATGCATTTGTATGAGTAGTTTATCTTGTAGGGGAAAAGGATGAACGAGGGAAGGCCTTATTTGCAAATGTGGAGAGGGGTGTGGGTATCTTTTTGCAAAATTGCCATAGTTTCCTTCCTATTCGTCAGATATAGATCAGACGGCCTATATTGCAGGATGGCAGGCACACGATCATCACCGACAATGCTTTTTATAAGAGTAGGGATAAAAAATAGAGTTGGTGATGATGGTGGGCCTGCCATCCTGCAATGTAGGTCGTCCGATAGGAAGGAAAATATGGCAATTTACCCGCACTCTTCACCACATTTGCAGATAAGGCCTTCCCTCGTTCATCCTTTTCTCCCACGAGATCTTGATGTTCCGTGCAACGCACGAGCATCTTGCTAGTAACAGTAGAAATTAGACATATACCACTTCTCGAATCTTGAAACCAACAACATTCCTCCCTTATCTCATCAAAATCGCCAAAGGAATATATTTTGAGTGAAACATAACATATTTTTAGTGATATACGTATTTCAAAACTAGACTTTTTTTATCAAATCGGTGAATATGTATTAATCTACTTTGATCGTGTGGCAACGCATTGGCACATTGCTAGTAGTTATTATAATTTTTTGGACACCAGACAAACGGTGGAGTACATATCTGAAGAGAAGAGGCGACGCATATGATCGACCTCTCATTGTCTACACACATGAGTGTTATGTAAAGGCGACATTAACAAATAAACCCTAAAAACCTAGGCGCACAATTGCTGCATTCGCGGGTACCGGGTACGTGGTGGAGCACCTTTGTAGGAGTTGATGGTCGGGACCACATGTGAACGACTTGGAGCGCGGTGGCTCGCCAGTTGCCACAGATCGAGTAGCCACATTTAAAATATCGTTTTTTAGCGGGGTTAAGAGTTCCGATTTTCAATGGCACATTATAAGTAGTAAGTAGTTTTTAGAACGATTGGTATGGAGCGAAAATGGAATCCATAGTACTACGTACCTCCTTGGAGTACGGTTGTATGGGTTTATGTTGCGAGATGTTGAACCTGGTAGTTCTAGGGAAAATACTATGGTTTAGATTTAGATGCTTGTTTTCAGTAATCGGAAGGGGAAACCCTTCTTTGATTAAAATAACTACTACCTCCATTCTGGTTTACTAGTCCCCATCGTACTTTGGGTCAAAGTTTGTCCATGAATTTTACTTGTAAAATGTGAATGGAAAACAAGATTTTGTTATACCCATACAAAAAAGGACTGGAGGGAGTGATTGCTCGACACGGACGCCGACCTCTCATAAGCGCAGGCATTGAACTGCCGCCGCCAAGAGGGCTGCACTCACTGCAGTTCGGCCGAGCACGCCTCGCCGCGTGCAACTAGCTTAAGACTGCCCCGCCTGCCTTCATTGAATCCGCGCGTGTGCCGGCAACACGTCCTTCCGCGAGCCGGCAGGCATTTTGGAACAGAAAACATGACTAAAATATACTCATGGTCTTGACTTGTTGTGCTCGCACTGGTAGCAGGAACTAGTAGAGGTTTTTCTTTATTTATAACTCTCCTCACACTTTTTTGGCTTTGAAGTGAATCATGGTTGTGGACATTATGTATGAATGTGCGTATATCTATGAACATGAGTTTGATGTGGAAGTTGAACTTGGAATGTCGGGCTTATGGCGTGAACTATACCATGTCCAATGCTTAAATACATTATTGTTTGGAAAGTAATTGTTGTTATTACATGACCCAAAAAACATTTTGTGCCACATCATTAGATGCACAGACATCTATGAGCATCTTGTTGGATAAACATTTGAACCTGGCTATTATGAAGGAAATTTTGTATTGACAACAGTTTTAGATAGCAGGAGAAGCCTAGCCTACTCTGCCTCTGCTAGCTTATTTCTGGTTCTTCCATCTCTTCTTTGGCTTGGGTGAAGAGATCATCTGATTTTTCTTTTCGCTTCTTCAGGAACTCAGCTACATTCTCAAGGGCTGCTGCACGCTTTCATTCAGCCTTTACTAATGCCACGAGGACACGAACAGTGACGACTCCACGGCTTGTGTGTAATCCAGGCATCATCTGGAATTTGCACCTTGTGTCTAATCCAGATCATTAGGGAACCGACACCTTGTGTGTAATCCAGCCTCATGTTGGAAACATGATCTCGAGGTTAACCATACTTCCTCCTCGCATGAAACTGCATCGACATGAAGTTACTTCTTTTTAGATCAATACTCGGAGAAACCTAGATCCATTTAGTAGAAGCCAGATAGATGTAACTCGGAGAAGTGAATTCAAAAGGAAAAGAAATATAAAAACAGACTACAAGGTGAGAACACCCACTTCCTACATCAAGTCAAAAACGAAAGCATTAGGACGATTAAGACTCTTCTTATTACACATCGAAGAACACCACGCTTAAGAGAAGCAGAAATTACAACATATACACATCGAAGAACACGAGGCTAAACGAAAGTAATTTAAAGGGTGTTACTTACCAAAGCTCGTTTTACAGGTTCAGTGCAACTCCTTTTTAACTTGCCACGCTCCTTGAAGATGTCCCGAATATCCCGTGTTTGGTCTTCATTGCTCCTCTGCATGTTCACACTCGTGGTTTTAAAATCTCAACATGGCAAGAAAAATACTACTATTAATACTCGCCCATCTTGTGGGCAACATTAAAGCACTCGTCTGCCATGTTAGAGCATCTCCAACAGAATCAAGAATGCTGGCGCTTTAAAAAGCGTTCTGATCTTGAGATCGAGAAGTAGATACTAGAGAGTAGAGGATAGTTCTCAGCATAGATAAATAAAAAAAGATAATTCAACTACTCCTCGTCGTCCGACTCCTCCTCGGTGATGTCCTCCTCCGACGTCTGACTGTAGGCGTGAATATACCGATCGTCGTCGGATTCCCAGCGCGATGCTGCTCCTAGCCTCATGTTCAATTGAGCGTCCGCTTTTCGCCTACGCTTGTCCTCGCGATAGGCGGCATGCTCCGCCCTCCTTTGCATGTAGAACTCGTGCTCGTTGATGATGTCCTGCGGGAAGTGTTGGCGCCACAACGCCATGGCTTCCTCGTCCATCTCGGCGATGCCGAGATGGTGCTCCCGCCTCCGGTTGTCGCGACGATCCTCGTCGGTGCTATGCCGTGGCAGAGGCGCGAGCTCCTGCGCCCGCTCCCGCGGCGGCACATTGGGGAAGTTCAGTGTTCTATAAGGCCACCGGAGGCGCCACGCCGCCGCGTCGTACGAGCGGGGGCCTCGTTGGCGGTGTCGAAATTGCTGAGGCCGAGGCGCATCCCGCGGAACCGGATCTCGGCGGAGAAGCCGCCGGAGCGGCGCGCGCGGACGCCGCGGTATCCCCAAGTTTCTTGGTGATGCGGCGGCATGGTGGCGCGGCGGCGGCGAGGCGAAAAAGAGCGGGGAGAGAGCGGTGGCGAGGCACAGAGCGGTGGCAAGGCACAGAGCGGTGGGAGGGCGTTGGATTTTATAAAGCGCGCCGGACGCCGCGCGCCAAAACTAGCGCACGCCCGACCGCTTTTTCCCGCGCGCGCGCGATCCTTTCCCGACGTCTCTGCTATCTCTACTCTCTTCTCTACGGTTATATTTATTTAATATTTAATATTTAATATTTATCTCTACTTCCTTTACTGTCTACTTTTTTTTCCTCTATACTTTTTTTTCTTGCAATATAGGTCGTCCCATTTATATCTGACAAATAGGAAGGAAACAAATGGGAATTTTGCGGAAAGATACCCATACCCCTCTCCAGATTTGCAAATAAGGCCTTCCCTCGTTCATCCATTTCTCCCACAAGATAAACTACTCATACAAATGCATCTTGATGCGTGCAACGATGGGCATCTTGCTACTTCTAAAAACCTTTCCATCATTTGCCACACTACAAGTTGCGAGATGAAAAACCTACCCAAGCACAACGCGATACAGGAGCGACGCACAATTACCAGCTGATATTCTGTTGGACAATGGAGGCTATAACCAATTACTTTGATGGGAACAATAGCACCCAGGAAAATTGAAGGGTAGGTATGAACAAAACTGTAACTGCACATGTACTGCTAAGTGATTCAATACACACATTACCAATCGAGGAGGAGAACGATGGTCGCGGCGGCCTCTGTGAGTCATGGTCGGCAACGGGAGTCAGTTCATTGTCCACGATGGTGGTACTTCTGCGCTTGGCGTCGGCTTCCGGGAAGCAGATCCGAGACCGTGGAAGACGATGCCGGGGAAGAGGCTCCGTCTACGACGACGACGGTGGACCGGCTCCAGTGCGGCGTACGAGGTTGTCGATGAGGCAGATGCGCTGCGGTGGACGAGTGCGCCGATGTAAAGGGGAGGAGCGCGAAGGCTGCGGTGCCGTGGAGAAGTCTATTTTGCGGTGGGGATAGAAAATGGGGAGTATTCAGGTGTACTACTCTGGGTGCCGGGGTGGGGTTGGCTGGGTAGGGTGAATCTGAAGTTACGAAAACAGCCCCCTACCAAGCGTCGTCCGTAGGCCTGTTCCGAAGGCTATGATGGTAAATTCCCACTGCTCGAATCAGGGGTGCGGGAGATTCTCCCGCCGACCTCAAAATTTTGTGACACTGGACTCCCCGTGTGGCGTGTTGAGTGATTCGGCTAAGCAACTAGCGAGTAGTAGTAGTAAACTCTGCATATTAGGTTTGACCGAAGTCAAACTTCCTAAAGTTTGACCAAGTTTATATGAAAATATAAACATTTACCATAACAAATATGTATGATGTGGAAGTACATTCAATAATGAATCTAATGGTATTTATTTGTTATTGATATGTTAATATTTTTTGATAGGGAAAACTTTGTTTTTGCTACTCTAGTTTTTGCCAACTTTGCTTATGCCACTCTAGAATTTGACATCTCACTTTTGCCACTGTTAGCTTTTTATAATACATCACAAATGCCATTCCGTGGCAAAAACGATAATTTTTCATTTCACTTTTGCCACTCTTAGCATTTTACATGTATCACAATTGCCACTTGGAAAATTTTGTTTTTGCCACGGAAGGGCAAAAGTGATATATTGTCAAAAGCTAAGAGTGGCAAAAGTGAAATGTCAAATTCTAGAGTGGCATAAGCAAAGTGTGCAAAAACTAGAGTGGAAAAAACAAAGTTTTCCCTTTTTGTTATAAGCTTTCTGAGAGTTTACAAAACTTGACTTTGACCAATGCTAATACGCGAACTTAAACAAAAACGGAGGGAGTGCACATTTGTTTTCTTAGTTTGTAGTGAACTAATCATTTGTTGAAATTGTGAAATAAATATATTAGGCTATTGACTACGAATGTAATGGTCTATACAATTCAATAGTTACAATCATTGTCGAATCCCAAGATGTATACAAGGTCTATAGTACTTCACAACATGCTCAAACTCACATAATCCCAGTCAAATGAGAATCTAAATGCATTTCATAGTTATTACTTTGTAGGATGCAACAAAAACAACCAAAACTCTACATCAGCCATTATAGAAGCAACATTTTGACATATCCCATTGTGTGAATGAAACGTGCAGAGAAAGCTTTTGAAGATGGAGCAGATAGGGCGGGAAAGACTGTATGTATGTGGATGAGAGAGTAGGAGACAAACCTAACGAGAGAGAGAGAGAGAGAGAGAGAGAGAGAGAGAGAGAGAGAGAAAGAGAGAGGAAGAAGTTAGGTCTATGAGAAAGATGGAGACATGTAATATACGTGAGATGCGTGTGCATCGGATTCTGTATACATGGAAGGAGAAGAGACAACATGTTTGGTGAGAGAGCTGGAAAAACATGGATGAGAGGGGAAGGATCTCATGGGTTGAGGGATTGACAATTTTGTGCGGGGGAGAGAGGGATTGGTAATTTTGTGCAAGAGAGAGAGGGTGGGGGGAGGAGTCGGCCACCGTCGTCACATCACCCTGCTTCCAAATGACCCCGCATTCTCTAGCGCGGCGTGGTCGCCGTCTTCGATCTGCTCGATGCCCTCTTTGAAGATTGAGGTGTTGTGCATGTTGGGGTGCAAAGAAGCACAAGCGAGAGTGGTCGCCGTATAACCTTGGATGGGGATGAATTGTGTGCTCGGGGGAGTGTGCGTGTGTGTTGTGCTGCGTGTGTATGTGTGTGTGTGTGCGCGCGCACGCGCGCGCGTGTGTTTGTCAGATATTGAGCGAAAACAAACCTAAGGAGAGAAATGGGTATTCACGAATAGATTGTGCGGGCCTTGAGGTGGGCAGGGCCCGAGTGAGGGTGTCAAAATGTGCGCGTTGATGCATGTGTTGATAATGGACGGACGAATCGAATCGAGAGATGGTTGTTGTGTTACAGATGCTCCTCTCTCTCTCTCTCTCTCACGCACACACACACACACAGACACACACAGACACACACAAGTAAACTAGAAGACCGTTCTCTCATGTATACACAACGTATCGGCATCTGTCTATGTCTCACTCATGCATGATCATTTGCACATTCACACCTCTCTATGTCTCAGATCACACGCACACCGTCTCCACATTGCCCTTCCGCCACAACACACATATGGACACATACACACGTTCTCTCTCAGTCACACACACAAAATAAGTATTAAAAAAAACTAGGGCGCACCTAAAACGTCCAAATCCAAATAAACACAAACTGGAGCTAAATTCGAATATATGGAAATATTGCAGCGTCAAGAACTTTTCCCAGGAAAAAAACTCGAGTAATATTCGAGGATTGTTTTCACACACACAAAAAGGTTCGGTGGATGTCCTTCGAGCGCAACACGGTGAAGCACCGTTCGATCGACCGCGCGGCCGCGGTTCACGCGCTTGCACAGGATTCCGTATCGTGGCTGTGGTACTAACTTAAAAAAATCAATAAAAGCGCTGCCTAAGTCTAATGTTTACGTGTACTAGTACGGTTTTGTTTTACGGGTTTGCTATTTCACATCTAGATGTGAAATATTATCTCACATCTAACTCACTCACCCTTGATTTTTTTAAAGTCTTCCACTCACTCACCCATGATTTTTTTTAAAGTCTCCCATGGATTTTAAGGGTGACGGAGTTAGATGTGAGATAATATCTCACATCTAGATGTGACATAGGCAGACCCGTTCTTTTAAGTTTGACCAACCTTATATAAAACTAAAGTAAGCTCCCATACGCGCACTCATCAATATGCTGCTGCCGCCGTTGCGCATGCCGGCGCCCGCCTGCTCCGGCCAACAATTTCTCGCCCATCACCGCTGTGTCGCCGCCATCCCTGTGCCATGAAGACGAAGGCTCGCCCGCTCATGTCGTGTGCAGTCCCTCCTCGCCATGCCGCCGCGCTGCCAAGCACGTGAGCAGCTGGTGGAGCCGCGTCTATGCACGCAGCGTTCGAAGAGGAGGACGAGCGCGTGCTCCAGCACGCCGGCGAGGAGGAACTAGCGTGTCATTGTTGTCTCCACCCTCGCGGAGGAGGCGCGCATGCTGGCTGTCGCGGCGGAAGCCGGTCGCACCCATGTCGAGGCTGCAAACCGAGTGCGGATGCGGAATCTACCTTCGAGACCTTGAATGCCACGTGGATCCTGCAATCTGAAGGAGCAATTTGGGTCGGTCGACTCATGTGAGCCGTTTGATGCAACATGAATGGCTAGAAGGGCTTCTTCCACCTCTTCTGTCGTCTTCTTCCTTCGCTTCGTCGAACTTCTTTCACAAATCGATTGACCCAAATTATACTACTAGTACGAACGTATTAAGTACAGTAGGAACACGAAGATACGAGCAGTAGTACCAACTGCAAGAAGAACAGTAGTAAGACATAGTACTAGTACTACTCTACGTACTAAAGAGTTCAAATAACGAGAAACAACATAAACATAGTTCTGCTGGGGCCTCAGCAAAACACACCCTTGAAAATAAACTAAGCAACTAGTCCGCTTGACACTGCAGTAGAACCAGCATGAGCGACGACACTGACACCTACTCGGAGTCCGAGTCCACGTCCTCGACTTCGTCCTCGTCCCTCTTCCTCTTCCTATTCGCCGATGCTTCTTTGCTTGAACCGGACACTGGGCTCTGCTTATTCATCCAACCCATGTAGATATTTAAACAAAGGTAGGCATCCATTGCTGCGTACAGGATGTGATCTTCATCTAATGTCTTCGACTCCCATGCATGATGAAACTCGTGATGAGGTTTCTTCAGTTTAGCATCTGAAGGATCAATCATGGCTGCTGGCCAGCGTCGGCGTGAAGGTTGAGAGGAGGACACCAGGCTTGCCTTCTGGAGATCGAAGGGCTGGCCTACAACGAGACCTATCCGATGCAGGACAGCTCTGTCGTTCTTAAAGCCTACAGTAACGAATTTAACTATTTTTTCCTTGAGGAAGTTCTTAAAATCCTGGCACTCAACATCGGCATGGCATATGTGGTAGACCAAGCAAACGGTATGTACACAAACTTGGATCACGGCGGGCTTCTTCCTCTCTTCGTCCTTTAGATCCTTCTCTCGTCCCAGGATTGTGGTGTACTCAACATCTAGCCCAGCGACCCACTCATCCGTTGAACTGTTGAACATGCGTAGGAAGCGAGCAAGCCATGCTTTCACCATCGCGGATCCACGTGTGTAGATGACGATGAACTGCTCACCGGTGATGGCTCTAACTGGTACTCAATGGCGACCATGGAGATTTGGGAGGCCATGGATTTTGGAGGAGGGTTAGGAGAAGTTGAATTGTTGTACCCATAAAAGCGGGAGCGCACTAATGTGAAAGGACGGGATGACTGGGAGCGAACTGTTGTGAGGTAGAAGACAGGGACGAGTAGGGCGTGCGAACGGCGTGGGGTTGCTGGCTTGCCCGGTGGATAAACGGCTGCAAGCCCCCAAAGAGTTCTCGAGAACTATGCAGGACTGATACGTCTCCAACGTATCTATAATTTTTTATTGCTCCATGCTACTTTATCTATTGTTTTGGACTATAGTGGGCTTTATTTTCCACTTTTATATTATTTTTGGGAATAACCTATTAACCGGAGGCCCAGCCCAGAATTGCTGTTTTTTGCCTTTTTCAGTATTTCAAAGAAACAGAATATCAACCGGAGTCCAAACGGAATGAAATCTTCGGAAACGTGATTTTCTCATTAGATAAGACCCAGGAGACTTGGACCCTCCGTCCAAAAAGCCACGAGGCGGTCACGAGGGTGGAGGGAGCCACCCCTAGGGCGCGCCCCCTGCCTCGTGGCCCCTCGAAGCTCCACCGACGTACTCCTTCCTCCTATATATACCTACGTACCCCCAAACGATCAGAACAGGAGCCAAAAACCTAATTCCACCACCGCAACTTCCTGTATCCACAAGATCCCATCTTGGGGCCTGTTCCGGAGCTCTGCTAGAGGGGGCATCCACCACGGAGGGCTTCTACATCAACACCATAGCCCCTCCGATGAAGTGTGAGTAGTTTACTTCAGACCTTCGAGTCCATAGCTAGTAGCTAGATGGCTTCTTCTCTCTTTTTGGATCTCAATACAATGTTCTCCCCCTCTCTCGTGGAGATCTATTCGATGTAATCTTCTTTTTGCGGTGTGTTTGTTGAGACCGATAAATTGTGGGTTTATGATCTAGCTTATCTATGAATAATATTTGAATCTTCTTTGAATTCTTTTATGTATGATTGAGTTATCTTTGCAAGTCTCTTCGAATTATCCGTTTGGTTTGGCCAACTAGATTGGTAGTTCTTGCAATGGGAGAAGTGCATGGCTTTGGGTTCAATCTTGTGTTGTCCTTACCCAGTGACAGAAAGGGTTGCAAGGCACGTATTGTATTGTTGCCATCGAGGATAACAAGATGGCGTATTTATCATATTGCATGAATTTATTCCTCTACATCATGTCATCTTGCTTAAGGCGTTACTCTGTTTTTAACTTAATACTCTAGATGCATGCTGGACAGCGGTCGACGAGTGGAGTAACAGTAGTAGATGCAGAATCGTTTCGGTCTACTTGGCTCGGACGTGATGCCTATATACATGATCAT
This sequence comes from Aegilops bicornis, assembly GCA_021605145.1. Classification (NCBI taxonomy): domain Eukaryota; kingdom Viridiplantae; phylum Streptophyta; class Magnoliopsida; order Poales; family Poaceae; genus Aegilops; species Aegilops bicornis. The sequence continues at coordinate 613,295,179 of CM038672.1, read as the reverse complement.
ACCTAGATAACCTCATAACTATGCAAAATTCTGTCAATTGCTCAACAGTAATTTGTTCACCCACCATAGAATATTTATGCTCTTGAGAGAAGCCACTAGTGAAATCTATGGCCTCCAGGTCTATTCTCATCATATCAATCTCCATTACTTTTATACTTGCTTTGTTTTACTTTGCCTTTTACTTTTCACTTTGCATCTTTATACCAAAAATACCAAATATATTATCTCTATCAGATCTCACTCTCGTAAGTGACCGTGAAGGGATTGACAACCCCTAATCGCGTTGGTTGCGAGTAGCTATCGTTTGTGGAGGTACGAGGGACTTGCGCGTGGCCTCCTACTGGATTGATACCTTGGTTCTCAAAAACTGAAGGGAAATACTTACGCTACTGTGCTGCATCATCCTCTCCTCTTTGGGGAAAACCAACGCAAGCTCAAGGCGTAGCAAGAAGGATTTACGGCGCCGTTCTTGGGAGTCTACATAAAAGTCAACATACCAAGTACCCATCACAATCCCTATCTCTCGCATTACATTATTTGCCATTTGCCTCTCGTTTTCCTCTCCCCCACTTCACCCTTGCCATTTTATTCGCCCTTCCTCCGTTCAATCTTGTGTTACCATGTGCCTTCTTTTTGCTTGCATCTTTGCTTGCTAAAAGTTTATGGATCCTCATCCACTTGCTAATCTCTTGAAGAGATCCAATTATGATGAACCTATTGCTAGTGAATTGAGTGCACTAGATTATCTTTATGAGGTTTTTCCTGAAATTCGTGAATCTTAAAATTGTGATGAAGTACTTTATGAAGCGATTCACGATAGATCTTTGAATAAAAAGCATGATTGCAATTATTTTACTATAAATTCTATTGATGTCAATTGTGCTAAAAATATGCAAAACCCTAAGCTTGGGATGCTAGTTTTGCTATGTCCTCTACTTGTTACAATGATCATGATTGGGGTGATTCTTCTTATGATCTTGAAAATTTATTTAATCCCCATGATGAATATGAGATTGATAATATTATTTGCAATAATATTGAAAGTGGGCTTGGAAGAATGTCAACTTTAGATCCCACATATTTGGAGAATATTCAATCTTATGAAATTTTTGATAAAAGTGGGTTTGGAGAGATCATGACTCTAGTTAATGTTAATCCCACTATTTTGGAAGAGTGTCAACTTTGCATGCATGTGGATCGTGTTGAAAATATTTTATGTGATAGCTATTTTGTTGAATTTGCTTACGATCCCACATGTAATTATTATGAGAGAGGAAAATATAGTTGTAGAAAATTTCATGATAATAAATTACCTCTCGTCATGTTGAGATTGCTATTGTTTCTTTCCGCTTCCTTGCATATGCTAGTTTTTGCTTGCTACGATAATTTGTTTGCCTATAATATGCCTATGCATAGGAAGCATGTTAGACTTAAGTGTGTTTGTCACATGTTTTATGATGCTCTCTTTGTGCCTCAATTCTTGTCTTTCTTGTGAGCATCATTGAAATCTCGATGCCTAGCTAGGGGCGTTAAACGATAGCGCTTGTTGGGAGGCAACCCAATTTTATTTTTATTTTTTTATTTTTGCTTATGTTTAGGAATAAATAATCCATCTAGCCTCTGTTTTATTTGGTTTTATGTTCTAATTAGTGTCTGTGCCAAGTTAAACCTATTGGATCTTCTTGGATGATAGTTATTTGATCTTGGTGTAATTTCCAGAAACTTTGCGCTTAGTGCCAGAATTGTTAAAAATCAGAAGAACGTGATAAAATATTGATTCCAATTGCTGCTGATCAATAAATTTTTTTTCCAGGTCGTCAAATTTTGGTAGAATTGTTTGAGTTCCAGAAGTTTGTGTTAGTTACAGATTACTACAGACTGTTCTGTTTTTGACAGATTCTGTTTTGCGTGTGATGTTTGCTTATTTTGATGAATCTATGGCTAGTAAAATAGTTTATAATCCATAGATAAGTTGGAATACAGTAGGTTTAAGACCAATATAAATAAATAATGAGTTCATTACAGTACTTTAAAGTAGTATTTTGTTTTCTTTCTCTAACGGAGCTCACGAGATTTCTATTGACTTTTGTGTTGTGAAGTTTTCAAGTTTTGGGTGAATTCTTTTTGATGGATTATGGAACAAGGAGTGGAAAGAGACTAAGCTTGGGGATACCCATGGCACCCCCAAGATAATCCAAGGACACAAAAAATTCAAAGCTTGGGGATGCCCCGGAAGGCATCCCCTCTTTAAATCCACTTCCATCGGTAATTTACTTGGAGCTATATTTTTATTCACCACATGATAAGTGTTTTGCTTGGAGCGTCTTGTATTATTTGCGTCTTTGCTTGTTAGTTTACCACAATCATGCTTGCTGTACACACCTTTTGAGAGAGCCATACATGAATTGAAATTTGATAGAGTACTCTATGTGCTTCACTTATATCTTTTGAGCTTGATAAGTTTGCTCATAGTGCTTCACTTATATCTTTTGAGCGTGATAATTTTTGCTCTAGTGCTTCACTTAGATATTTTAGAGCACGGTGGTGGATTTGTTTTAAAGAAACTTGATCTCTCATGCTTCACTTAGATTATTTTGAGAGTCGTTAATAGCATGGTAATTTGCTTAATGTCAATATACTTGGTATTCAAGATATGTGAAACTTTCTTTTGAGTGCGTTGAATACTAAGATAAGTTTGATGCTTGATAATTGTTTTGAGATATGGAGGTGATAATATCAAAGTCGTGCTAGTTGAGTAGTTGTGAATTTGAGAAATGCTTGTGTTGAAGTTAGCAAATCCCATAGCATGCACGTATGGTTAAAGTTGTGTAACAAATTTGAAACATGAAGTGTACGGCTTGTGCATCCTTATGAGTGGCGGTCGGGGAACGAGCGATGGTCTTTTCCTACCAATCTATCCCCCTAGGAGCATCTTGGCGTAGTACTTGATTTTTGATGACTTCTAAATTTTTGCAATAAGTATATGAGTTCTTTTGACTAATGTTGAGTCCATGGATTATACGCACTTTTACCTTTCCGCCTTTGCTAGCCTCTTGATGCCGTGCATTGCCCTTTCTCACCTTGAGAGTTGGTGCAAACTTCACGGTGCATCCAAACCCGTGATATGATACGCTTTATCACACATAAACCTCCTTATATCTTCCTCAAAACAGCCACCATACCTACCTATTATGGCATTTCCATAGCCATTCCGAGATATATTGCCATGCAACTTTCCACCGTTCCGTTCATCATCATCGTGACATACTTTACTTTTGTCATATTGCCATTGCATGATCATGTAGTTGACATCGTATTTGTGGAAAAGCCACCATGCATTATTTTTCATACATGTCACTCTTGATTCATTGCACCATCCCGGTACATCGCCGGAGGCATTCATATAGAGTCATACCTTGTTCTATTTTCGAGTTGTAATCCTTATGTTGTAATCAATAGAAGTGTGATGATCATCATTATTAGAGCATTGCCCAAAAAAAGAGAAAGGCCAAAAAAAAAGAAAGGCCCAAAAAATATATAAAAAGGGCAATGCTACTATCTCTTTTTCCACACTTGTGCTTGAAAGTAGCACCTTGTTCTTCATGTAGTGAGTCTCATATATTGTGCTTCAAAGTAGCACCATGTTTTTCATATAGTGAGTCTCATAACTTATCTTTTTATACTACTGCGAATTTTTCATTATAGAACTTGGCTTGTATATTCCTACGATGGGCTTCCTCAAAATGCCCTAGGTCTTCATGAGCAAGCAAGTTGGATGCACACACACTAGTTTTCTTTTGTTGAGCATTCATAGCTCTAGTGCATCCGTTGCATGGCAATCCCTACTCCTAATGTTGACATAAATTGATGGGCATCTCCATCGATGTTGATTATCCTCGTCAATGTGAGACTTTCTCCTTTTTTGTCTTCTCCACACAATCCCCATCATCATATTCTATTCCACCCATAGTGCTATATCCATGGCTCATGCTCATGTATTGCTTGAAGGTTGAAAAAGTTTGAGATTATTTAAGTATGAAACAATTGCTTGGCTTGTCATCGGGGTATAGAAGTTGGGAACATCTTGGTGTGACGAAAATGAAGCATAGCCCAACTATATGATTTTGCAGGGATGAACTTTCTTTTGCCATGCTATTTTGAGAAGACATGATTACTTTGATTAGTATGCTTGAAGTATTATTATTTTTATGTCAATATGAACTTTTGTCTTGAATCTTTCGGATCTGAATATTCATACCATGATTAAGAAGATTTACATTGAAATTATGCCAAAGTATCACTCCGCATCTAAAATTCTCTTTTTATAAATTACCTACTCGAGGGCGAGCAGGAATTAAGCTTAGGATGCTGATACGTCTCCAACGTATCTATAATTTTTGATTGCTCCATGCTACTTTATCTATTGTGGACTATAATGGGCTTTATTTTCCACTTTTATATTATTTTTGGGACTAGCCTATTAACGGAGGCCCAAATTTTAATTGCTGTTTTGCCTTTTTGATATTTCAAGAAAGCAGAATATCAAGCGGAGTCCAAAGCGGAATGAAATCTTAAACGTGATTTTCTCATCAGATAAGACCCAGGAGACTTGGACCCTCCGTCAAGAAAGCCACGAGGCGGTCACGAGGTGGAGGCGCGCCCCTAGGGCGCTCCCCTGCCTCGTGGGCCCCTCAAGCTCCACCGACGTACTCCTTCCTCCTATATATACCTACGTACCCCCAAGCAGTAACATGAGCCAAAACCTAATTCCACCGCCGCAACTTCACTGTATCCACGAGATCCCATCTTGGGGCACTGTTGGAGCTCACGCCAAGAGGCGTCCACCACGGAGGGCTTCTACATCAACACCATAGCCCCTCCGATGAAGTGTGAGTAGTTAACCCAGGACCTTCGGGTCCATAGCTAGTAGCTAGATGGCTTCTTCTCTCTTTTTGGATCTCAATACAATGTTCTCCCCCTCTCTTGTGGAGATCTATTCGATGTAATGTTCCTTTTGCGGTGTGTTTGTTGAGACCGATAAATTGTGGGTTTATGATCTAGCTTATCTATGAATAATATTTGAATCTTCTCTGAATTCTTTTATGTATGATTGAGTTATCTTTGCAAGTCTCTTCGAATTATCCGTTTGGTTTGGCCAACTAGATTGGTAGTTCTTGCCATGGGAGAAGTGCATGGCTTTGGGTTCAATCTTGCGGTGTCCTTACCCGATGACGTAAAGGGTTGCAAGGCACGCATTGTATCGTTGCCATCGAGGATAACAAGATGGGGTATTTGTCATATTGCATGAATTTATTCCTCTACATCATGTCATCTTGCTTAAGGCGTTACTCTGTTTTTAAATTAATACTCTAGATGCATGCTGGACAGCGGTCGATGAGTGGAGTAATAGTAGTAGATGCAGAATCGTTTTGGTCTACTTGTCTCGGACGTGATGCCTATATATATGATCATACCTAGATAACCTCATAACTATGCCCAATTCTGTCAATTGCTGAACAGTAATTTGTTCACCCACCGTAGAATATTTATGCTCTTGAGAGAAGCCACTAGTGAAACCTATGGCCCCCGGGGCTATTCTCATCATATCAATCTCCATTACTTTTATACTTGCTTTGTTTTACTTTTCACTTTGCATCTTTATAGCAAAAATACCACAAATATTATCTCTATCGGATCTCACTCTAAATGAAGTGACCGTGAAGGGATTGACACCCCCTAATCGCGTTGGTTGCGAGTAGCTATCGTTTTGTGCAGGTCAGAGGGACTTGCGCGTGGCCTCCTACTGGATTGATACCTTGGTTCTCAAAAACTGAGGGAAATACTTACGCTACTGTGCTGCATCATCCTCTCCTCTTCGGGGAAAACCAACGCAAGCTCAAGACGTAGTAGGGACCCACTAGATGTCATGTCTACTAGACCCATATCGTAGGCCTGACGGTATAGCTTCTGCCTGTTCGCACGCCATGCCGGCGCGTGGATGTAACTTCACTTAATTCCGTCAACCGTCGCGCCTCCCACGACCTTCGCCTCCCTCGCGCGGTCGCGCCATTTGAGACTTCGACCGGCTATAAATGAGCAATTTTTTTTGCCTACTCCACATGCATGATACTCCCTCTAGTCCTTTTTACTCCCGTCAACTGTGTGCAAAGTGTTTGACCAAATATATACTTTTTTTTAAACACCACCTTATATTAATTAACCAGCCACACCAGTACACTCATTCGATACAATATTCACCACCGCAGGCGATGCGCTATTTACAAGAATACCATCTAATCTATTGTCAAAGCTATACTTAGCGATTAAGTGTGCCACCTTATTGGCGAGCGTCTAATCTTTGACAATTGAAGATTGTTGATCAACTTCGAGATGCTCAACGCTTTCATCTTCAGGTCACGCATAGCAGACCTGTCATAGTCCCCCGATGCAAGAGACACTACCACAAAAGCGCAATCAGTCTCTAAAATTACAGGATTATGAAGAGAAATACCTATGTAGAGACCGGCAATGCAAGCCCTAAGCTCCGGTTCCTCCATGCTTTGACAGGCATCAATGAAATCCCACGACCAAATTTATACTAAAAATATCAATATCTACAATACTGATTATAATGAGTATAAGAACTATGTTTTATAATGAGTGTAAAAATATTGATTTGACATTGTGAATGTTGATACTCCCTCCGTCTAGGTGAGTAAGTCATCTTAGGCTGTGCACCGTGACCAAGGAGGAGGGGAAAACGAGATACATTAATTTTTATTTGCTAATTAAATAGTATTGCATGCAATGAACTAACCACTGCATGTCATGTTTGATAGTCTCAGGTCATTAAAAGCATGCACGCCCTCATCTTTTATGGGTTGATATGTCAAGAAACAAGAAACGAGGTACAAGTTAATGCACCACGCCTACGTGTTTTGGGATTATTTGGTTTTCGTAAGATGACTTACACACCTAGCTATTAGAGTACCACTACCTCCCTTCTAGTTTAAAGGGCTCGACTAAAAAATTTCACCTACTCTTAGCAAGATAGTAGAGGCGATGGAATAGTTTTTGAAGTCTGCAAAAGTACTCAACTAATGCTGTCGTTCTTCACAAAAAATGTGTTTACCAATGCATGCATGAACACTAGTTACTCTAACCCCTCTCTTCTTTAATTCTTTGCCACATCGGCATGTTTGCTATTCCGTGTGCATGATACCAGCTAAGATACCACCATTATGGCCAGCCTTAATCATCGCATGCAATAATTTAGTGCACCTTGAAATATGAACATGTGTGGGACGTGTATGTTTTTAATGACTTGATACTATACCTAGCCCGGCATGCAAGATGACTTATTATGCACCGTTCCCCATACCTGCAGGAAGCCCGTTCGTCTCCAAATCTTTTCCTCTCCATGTGTGGAAACAATATGCCTGCCAAACATCTCCTTCTCCCTCAATGTCCCACCACTCCACCCCGTGTGAAAAAATCTGCATGCATGACCCTCCTCCCCCCACGCTCGTCCAATCCGTTGTGACCAGCAATATTTCCACCCCTTCGCTCCCCCGTAATTTACTCTAAAAAATATGCCCACGTAGCTTTTACTTAACTTTAGTTGCATTGGGTCACTGACATACGGGCCCATCAGTGTACTGGCCCACATGTCGGTGGCGCTTAATGAACCTGCAGTTAAGTCAGTGCAGCTCAGTCCATATCTTACGTAGGTGTGCCATTGCTCGCTATAAATACTGCGCCTCCCACGAAATCGCTATCTCCTCCCCCTCACGTTCATGTTCATCGCTCTCTCCTCCTCCTCCCTCTCACATCGACCACCATGGCATCGCCCCTCCCAAGCCCTAGGAACCCCTCGCTGCACCGCGCGGACGGTCACTCGTCGTTGTTCCGTTCCTCGCCGCCACTAGTCGAGGAGGACGCGTCGGTGTTCCGCTCCTCGCCACTACACGACGCGTCGCTGTTCCATTCCTCGTCGCCACTAGTCGAGGAGGACGCGTCAGTGTTCCGCTCCTCGCCGTGATGCGACGCGTCGCCGTTCCGTTCCTCGCCGCCACTAGTCGAGGAGCACGCGTCGGTGTTCCGCTCCTCGCCGCGACGTGTCGAGGTGGACGCGTCGGCGTTCCCAATCTCTCGAGCACGCGCGTCCGAGGACGCGTCGGCTCCCCGCTACGAGGAGAACGCCGCGCCCGCCGAGCCCCCCAGCCTTGAGGAGCTTTGGCAAGAAATGGATGTCGCCTTGTGGGAGGCTTTTCCTCCAGCAGAGCGCGCCAAAATAGAGGCGGAGAAGAAGGCTGAGGAAGAGAAGCGCACCGCGCAACAAGCTTTCTGGGAGATCTATGTCGCGTCCGAGAGAGTCAAGCAATTGGTTCTTTTGTAGAAGGCTCGTGCGAGGGCCGTGAGGGTGGCGGAGGACGCCCGTCCCGACGCCCTGAGTGCAGCCGGGCCCAAGCGCCTCATCTACGCTTGGCGGTACATGGACGGGGTGCACGCTTCTAGCCAGGAGGAGTACCTGTTGGCGCCGGATCACCAAACCGGTGAGATCGCGCTCGCCCGCCGGCATGTCGCCAATCAGCACCTCGCGAGTTGCGAGGCTGAGGAAGAGGCGTTGTGTCATCGCGTTGGGAAACAGTCGCGCACCAGAGCACTCGTGGCGCACCACAAGCGCTCCTGCAAGCGCCGTGGCTTTTAGGAGGAGTATAATTTTTGTTTCGTAAGGCGACCTCATTAGTTTTGGGACACAAATGATAAATCCCGAACGTTCAGGATTTTTTAGCGTCCTTAATTAAGTATGTAAAAGGGAAAGTTTGGAAACGTTGTGTATTATTACGCATTTTGCAAGTACGTGCATATAGCACAAACTTTACTATAGACTATCCGGACTACACGTCTCTCGATATATGCTTGCAGACTTTTCTACTCCCTCCGTCCAGTCAATAAGTCATCTTTGGTTGTGCACGGTGACCAAGAAGGAGGGAAGATTTGTACACCTAGGCGGAGGGAGTACTACTATTACTTATGTGCGTGCAAATGCACGTTTAAACATTACGATGCGGTTTTGTAAAAGTAGAAAAACAACACTAGTCAAGCTTGTGAAACAATTCCAACGTGAGTACTACTACTAGTAGGAGTACCAGGGCCAGTTCTTTTAGGCTTCTAGATTAGTAATCCCATAACTACTACCCGTCACGGTTTATTGGTCCCCATTGTAATCTGTGTCAAATTTTGATCATAAATTTAACTAATGAAATGTTAGTGCATGTCACATGCACTACTCCATCCGTCTAGGTGAGTAAGTCATCTTAGGCTGTGCACCGTGACCAAGGAGGAGGAGAAAAGCGAGAAACGTTAATGTTTATTTTCTAATTAATATTATTGCATGCAATGAACTAACCACTGCATGTCGTGTTTGATATCTCAAGTCATTAAAAGCACGCACACTCTTTATCTCTTATTGGTTGATATGTTAAGAAACATGAAACGAGGTAGAAGTTAATGCACCGCGCCTAAGTGTTTTGGGATTATTTGGTTTTCATAAGATGACTTACACACCTAGATGCACCGCGCCTAAGTGTTTTGAGTAACATTTTATCGCTTAAATCTTTGGTCAAAATTTAGCACAAATTACAATGGTGAGGAATAAACCAGGATGGAGTAGTAGTTTAGAAGCCTAAATAAATGAGTGAGGCGCCTTATTGTTACTCTCCACTGTGACTAGTCTTGTGGGAAAAGCTGGGGAAGCCGCCAAAAGAACTGGCCCTAGGAGTAGTAGCTAGGGATCGAGTGTGGGGATGAACGGAGAAAGTAAATGCAGAGAGATGAAATGCAAAAGGCGGAGGGATGTGATGGTTGCTTGTCCGTTTATTTTACCAGGCCACTTATTCTTTGGGAGTGGTTGGGTTTTGTGATATAATGACTTTCTTGCCGCGCCATGAGTGAGAGGTGAGACTCCGTGCAGCGCCACCCTCTACACTTGTACTACATCGGTCGTGGTTTATTAGTCCCCCATTGAATTTGGTGAAGATTTAAGCGACAAAATGTTAGTGCATGTCAACAAAAACTATATCGTTGGATTCGTATTTGAACATAGTTTTGAATGATATAATTTTAGGTGACATGCATCAATATTTATCATACTATATATAATGTTAGTTCAATTTTTGGTCGTACTAATCTATAGTAGTAAGGTGCCCGTGCGTTGCACCGAAGAGTGAAATGCATTGATCGGGCAGTTGTTTATTTTGACAAAGGATGTGGGGGTCATCTCATGTGTGACAGGTATCTATAGGTTTCTTCGGATATTATCTCATCTCTAGAGCTCAGAAACATCCGGGTGAAATAGATAAAAAGGTCTCTTTTGCAAACAAAAGCGTTCAACTGTTCAACCTGCATCCAAAACTTGTGAAGAAATAACACTTATTGTTGGGGATGTAACTACTGAATATAAACCATACGAAGGGGCGGTTTACCCTAAACCATAATTGGGGCCCACGAAGACTCGAAGGTGGCGATTCTTTGTAGAGCTTAGAGGCCGGAGCCGAGGCGAATTAGGGCCCATAATGGTAAAACCGCCATAACCATGTAACTTGTGTTGTAAGATAAGAGAAAGAAGAGACCGAGCGGACACTTGTATGAGCCGGCCTCGGGACTCTGTAAACCCGGCAGACGTCAACCCGTGTATATAAGGGGCGACCGTGGCGGTTTGAGGACGGAACAACAACAATTGAGGCTTAGGCGAAGCTATTGCTCCCTAGTCGCCAAATCACATCAATCCCATCACAAACTAGACGTAGGCTTTTACCTTCGTCGAAGGGGCCGAACTAGTATAAACTCTCGTGTCTTTGCGTCCGCTTTAACCCCTCTAAGTTAACCCGTACGATGGCCCCGCGACTATGTCCTTTCATGAGGACATCTGCCGTGACAATTCCACGACAGTCGGCGCCCACCGTGGGGCTATCGCACGATGGTTTGTTGATCTTAGAGGGCAAGTTCGAAGGACTCGAAGGCTATGCTGTGGACCGGATGACCAAGAGTCATCGCGGCAAGCTCTACATCGACGATGCAGGCTGGGGCCCCGAGGCCGGCTCGATTGAGTACGGGTACCGGGTCCCCTTTGGTGGCATCTGGCGTGTTCATCGGCAAGATCGGTGAGCGAGGGCCTGGGCGGACATCTGCACCGACCTCGTCGAGACGGCTCGTGAGCGAAGAAGAATCCTGCCCTGGCTAAACCGGGTGTCAGGCGTGCTTTCGTGGGAGTCATCCACGGAGGAGACTATGAGGGCGGATCAGCATCTGGTGGCGAAACCGTTGTCTACTCTGATGACGAGTCGTCGACCGGGAAAGCGGAGTCTGTACCGGTTGCAAGATGGCGGATCGGGGCTGTTCCGACGATGAGAGTATTCCGGACCCCTTTGATCTGCCCAACTGGGTTGGAATATTCATGGCCGGTACACAAGCGACGCCTCACTCTTCGACCGCCGCGCCAATGGTCGCCTGTTCAACAGCGGCGATGGCAGCCGGGGCAGGAGGCCCTGTGCGCCCGCCGGCTCAAGTTTTATCAGAGCTATTTGATGCATTGGCTGTGCTCATGGCAGAGGCTAACCCGGCAGATCAAGACCTGCATAACGCGGAGATTGCAAAGGTGAAGGAGCAGATCACTCAGGCTAAAGCGGATCTGGCAGCCGCAGACGTTAGGATGATGGCGAGCGGGCCGCTTTGGATCTGCGAGCTTATAGGCTCATGCTTTGGATCGTAACGCGTCGCATGGAGTCATGAAAAGAAAGTACAGATCCCGTTTGCCCTCGGTTTTCGAGGGAAGAGACCTCTTCAACACCCAGGAGCAGGGACCCGATAATCCGCCGCTAGTGGTGAGCGAGGCGGAAGCTTTTTGGGGACGGGCGCGCCGATTCAGCCCGTGTGATAGATCTGCCTCGCCATCATGCCGGGCGCCTCGGGCTGTGCAAACACCTCCAGTCACTACACCAACCCGATGGATAACCTTGTTGCGGCTGCGGCACGGTTGGAGGCGATTCGGTCGGCGATTCACCACAGGCGGTAGAAACACGCAGGGTCAAAGAGCTCCTTAGGACGGCCCTGGCCCAACAGGAAGCGTACTCATACAGCCGTGATCGGATCCACTCCACCCCCCGCCCAAGCCGGAGTTATAGCCGGCACGCAGATGAACCGGCCGTGTCAAGTAATGCGCAGCGCGGTGCACCTCGCGGCAACAACCCGGCGGGTGGCTTCGAAAACGCTCAAGAGGTGGTGGACCGGGCAGGGCACGTAGGGAGGCCGAGTTAGCAGCACAGCATGAGGATCATCAGCTCGCGCCGGTTCGACCGACCATCTTCGAGCACAGGGTTACATCTGGCTCTTTGGGGTGCCTTGCCTCGTCCCGCTTTTACGGAATGTACGCTTGCCCAAAGACTTCAAGGGGCCACGCATAAGGTGCCCAATTATACCGCCGATCTGGCTCCAGAAGCGTGGATAGAAAGCTATGAGATGGCCATGGAGATGCTGGATGTGGATGAAGCTGCGTGTGCAAAGTATTTCACCATGATGCTTGAAGGCACGACCCGTACTTGGTTGAAAAACTTGCCACCCAATTCCATCAGTTCATGGACCCAGTTGCGGACCCGGTTCATTCAAAATTTCAAAGACACCTGTAAGCAGCCCATATGCGTGGTGGACTTGGCGGCTTGTGTCGAGCGAGAGGAGAATCCACAACCCGTTGGAGTACGCGCGTTTCGGAAGTTTTACATTCTTCAGACCGGATCAACACTGATTCTGCGATCTTAACCCTAGAAGGCAACTGCCGGTTCAAACCTTTAAAATTGAAGCTGGGTCGCATGAAGTGTTTTTGCAATGACATGGGCACTCTCATGGGCGTTTTAGTGAAGTATGCTGATTCTGATAGTACCAAGGATCCCGAGTCTGAGGAGGATGATGAAACAGGGAAGGAAAGCGAGCAGAACTCCAAGAGGCCAAAGACATCGGTCGGCGGGTAATGGAGGAAACAAGTGTAAGGCGAATGGTAACATGGGCTTCGTAGCCAACACCAACATGCAGGACAAGGGTCAACGACGCAAGGGTAAACATCCGAACCGAGGTGGTGCGCCTAATTACAATCCGGACCGGTTGAATTATCTGCTGAATCAACCACATCGAAGCATGGGGACGAAGGAGGCGCCAAAGAAACCACCTCTGGAAGGATTGTTACATTATGCAGGAGTTCAAAAGTTCTAATGCTTTCGGTATGATCAAGGGCCCGATGGCGGTTCGAGTCCGGCCGGGTTCTGATGGAGGAAATTCCGGTCCGAGGTTTAATGGTAATCCGGGCGGGCGTAACAATCGTAACAATCGAACAATCGTAACAACCAAAGGTGGTTACAATCAGCGATAGCAGCGATCGGGTTATCAAAGCAATCCGAAGCGGTTGAATGGTGGATGATATCACGTCTTCACCACTAGCTTGGACAAGCGAGACCGGAAACTTCGAGCGGGCGATCAACGTTGTTGAACAGGCCGTGCCGCATTACCTACGCTGGTCAGAGCAACCTATTGTGTGGAGTAAAGAGGATCATCCTCCCCGGGTTGACAATCCGGGTCAGCTAGCCCTAGTGGTGGCGCCTCAGGTGGGAGGATACAAGTTCACCAAGGTGCTTATGGACGGAGGGAGTAGCATCAACATCCTGTATTATGAGACCTTCCGTCGTATGGGGTTAACGGATAAACATCTCAAGCCGTCCGGTACAGTGTTTCATGGTGTGGTGCCTAGCAAGTCAGCATATCCGGTTGGTAAAATAGCTCTGGAGGTGGCCTTTGGGGATGAACATGACTCCAGATCGGAAACATTGACATTTGAAGTGGTGAAAATTCAAAGCCCTTACAGGCATACTGTTTGGGCGGCGGCTTATGCCAAGTTTATGGCGCGACCTTGTTATGTCTATTTGCAGCTAAAAATGCCGGGTCACAAAGGGACGATAACGGTTCATGGGAGCCGCAAGATCGCTTTAGAGTGTGAGGAAGGTGATGCGGCTTATGCAGAGTCGGTTTGTGCCACCGAAGAGCTAAAGTACTATAAAGACAATGTTGATCCGGAGGATATGACCCCGTTGAAGAAGCCAACTACAGAGCACGATCCGGATCTGAAGTTTAAATCGTGGTGAGACTAAACTTGTTGACTTTGTGCCCGGTGATTCGTCCAAGCAGTTCATCATCAGTGCTAACTTGGATCCTAAATAGGAAAGCGCGCTCATCGAGTTCATCCGTGAGAATTAGGACATTTTTGCATGGAAGCCTTCTGACATGCCAGGTGTACCGAGGGAACTCGCTGAGCACACTCTTAATGTTTATCCCAAGTACAAACCGGTAAAGCAGTTTGTTCGCCGGTTTAACGAGGAAAGGCGCAAGGCCATTGGAGAAGAGGTTGCGGGCTCTTAGCGGCAGGTTTTATCGTTGAAGTTTTCCATCCGAGTGGCTTGCTAATCCGGTGTTGGTCCTTAAGAAAAAGCGGCACTTGGCGCATGTGTGTGGATTACACAGATCTTAACAAGGCTTGTCCGGCAGATCCTTCGCCCTCCCGCATTGACCAGATTATTGATGCTACGGCGGGTTGTGGCGTTTGAGCTTTTTGGATGCGTATTCTGGATATCATCGAGATCAAAATGGCGGTTAAGGACCAGGAGAAGACAGCGTTTATCACTCCCTTTGGAGCCTTACGCTATGTGTCTATGCCTTTTGGGCTCAAGAGCGCCCAAGCAACTTATCGGCGTTGCGTCTGAAATTGCTTACCACGAACAAATCGGGCCGTAACGTGCATGCTTATGTGGATGATATTGTGGTTAAATCAAGGAAGAAGGAGACACTGATTGAGGATCTGAAAGAAACCTTTGACAACTTGCGGTGTACAAGATGATGCTTAACCCGGCCAAATGTGTTTTCGGTGTTCCGGCGAGCAAGTTATTGGGTTTTCTTGTGTCCAACAGGGGATTGAAGCTAATCCGGAGAAAATTACGGCTATCACCTCCTTGGCTAAGCCAAAGTGCATTAATGATGTCCAGCGTTTGGCGGGTCGGATTGCTGCTAAGCGGTTTATCGGCCGCCTCGGAGAGAAGGCCATTCCTTTGTACCAGATGCTGAAGAAGACGGATCAGTTTGTCTAGAGTTCAGCCGTCGATGAAGCATTGGAGGATTTAAAGCGGCTATTGGCCAACCCGCCTGTTCTCGCCGCTCCCATTGACAAGGAGCCGCTTCGCTATATGTTCTTTGCTAATGCCGGGGCGATTAAGCGTAGCCATTGTGGTAAGCGGAAGGAGGCGAGATAGGTATCCGGTTCAATGTCCGGTTTATTACATCAGCGAGGTGCTCATTGAGTCAGCGAAGATATCCGCATTGGCGAAGCTGGTGTATGGAGTTTTTATGGCAAGCCGGAAGCTGAAGCAGTATTTTCAAGGGCATCCCATCACGGTGGTCGATTCAGCTCCTTAGGCGATATCATACGTAACCGAGGAAGCGGCTGGCGGATTGCTAAGTGGGCCATAGAGCTTGGGCCGCACGGTTTAAGGTATGTGCCTCGGACGGCGGTAAAATCCCGAGCACTTGTGGATTTCATTAATGATTGGGCCGGAGTTACAAGCGCTGAAGAAAAGCGGATCATACCTATTGGGCCATCCACTTTGGCCAGGTCCGAGCGGTTGGAGGGCTCGGGGCTGGAGTTGTGTTAACTTCCCCACGAGGTGAAAAGTTTTATTACGTCCTCCGCTTAATGTTCCCTTGTACTAACAATGCAGCTGAGTATGAAGCCTTGCTCCATGGTCTTCGGATGGCTAAGGAGATGAATCTAAGCGGCTTAAGTGCTTGGTGACTTCCGGACTTGGTGGCCCAACAAGTGTCGAGCACTTGGGATTCCAAAGACCCACTCATGGCTGCATATCGTCGGGAGGTGGATGTTGTTGCAGGTCATTTTAAAGTCTATCGAATTGGACCATGTGGATCGTCGGAAGAACGAAGCGGCGGACGCTTTAAGCGGTTGGGCTCTCAACATAAACCGGTCCGCCCAATGTCTTCCTTGATGTCTTGCACAATCCGTCAGTCAAGCTTCTGATGAAGTAGATTTGGCTATTCACGATCACGGAGGCTCGATTGGTGGCAACCTGCATGTCATTCGGATTGGGCGCTCCCTTATTTGGCGTACATGAGCTGAGGCGAGTTACGGAAGATGAGGCGTTGGCCCGACAGATAGTTCGGGCGGTCTAAGTCTATGACCATTGTTAATGGCGAGTTGCATCATTGCGATTAATGTCGAGCGTTTCAGCGTTGTGTGTCCCCGAGGAAGGCTGTGAAATATTGCGTGAGATCCACGAAGGGGTATGGTCACCACGCCGGTTCAAAATCCTTGGTGGCTAAGGCGTTCGCCATGGTTTTTATTGGTTGACTGCCCATCTTGATGCGGAAGATCTGGTCGAGGCGATGTGATGGTTGCGAAGTTTTCTAGGCGTGCTCATATACCGCCCAAGAATTGAGGATGATTCCAATTACTTGGCCGTTTGCGACTGGGGTTGGACATGGTGGGACCTTTTAAAAGGTCCAAGGACAAGAAGACACACTTGCTTTGGTAGCGATCGACAAATTTACAAAGTGGGTCGAGGCGAGCACATTAGCAAGTGTGATGCGTACCCGCGGTTCGATTCATCAAAAGGGTGATCTTCGGTTTGGGTTTCCACGGTATCATCACGGATAATGGTACCAATTTGTCCAAAGGTGCCATGAAGGAGTTTTGTGAACGTGAGCACATCCGACAGCGTTTCTTCGGTAGCTCACCCACAGTCCAATGGTCAAGCGAGCGAGCTAATCAGGAGATCCTGAGAGGTATCAAGCCACGGCTTATGGTCCCTTCTGAGAGGGCGCCGGGCTGTTGGGTAGAAGAGCTACCATCTGTGTTATGGAGTATAAATACTACCCCTAACAGATCCACTTTGGATACACACCGTTCTTTATGGTCTATGGGCGGGCGGTCCTCCCAGCGATATCCGTCATGACTCGCCTCGTGTGGCAGCCTATGTTGAGGCAGATAACGAAGCAGCACGACAGGACGCTTTGGATCGACTGGATGAAGAACGAGATATGGCGGCTGCTCGCTCGGTGATTTACCAGCAGGATCTTCGTCGGTATCACAGTCGACGAGTCAGAACTAGAACCTTTCAAGAAGGAGACTTGGTGCTTCGGCTCATTCAAGACCAGACAGATATGCACAAGCTATCCCCACCTTGGGTAGGGCCTTTTGTGGTCAGCAAAAATCTGCACTGTGGGTCATACTATCGATTGATGTTCGAGAGCATAAAGACTCACGCACGTCAGAAGAGGAGACCAACAGGCCGTGGAACATAGCTCATCTTCGACCTTATTATACCTGAGCCATCGGCTCTCCTTATGTACATATTATGACAATGTATATATTATGAATAAAAGCAATAAACCGGAGCCTCGGCTAAAGCGGGGTATCCGTTCTGTAAAAATCCGGCTTGGGTACATGGAGTTGTTGTCTTAAAACGGCCTCCGGTTTATCCCTTGAGCTTGTTCTTCCGAAGCTTTTAGATGTCATCTGGGGGCTTGGTCGTATACGAACCAATGCAACACCTTTTGATAGGCGAAATCCACCAGATCACTTGGGGACATGGTCAAGTCTGAACCAGTCACGCCTCTTGGTCGGCCTGAGGTCATAGAGTCACTTGGGGGCTTGGTCGAACCCGAACCATTGCCACGCCACTTGATCGGCATAATGCCACGGTTTGATTGGGGACTGGCTGACTTGAACCATAGCTACACCTTATTGGGAGCTTGGTCGTGTCCGACCATGGTAACGCCATCTGATCGGCTCAGTAAAGCCTCTTTTTGCAAACGGTTGTATCATTGCCTTTGCTTCCGTATTTTTTCATAACTATTATTAAAATCGGTTCAACCAGTCCATTGGCGGAATTTGGTTTATTTTTTAATCCGGAGATAACTTTTCGGTTTGATTTTTCTGTTAAACATCCCATTATGGAGTAACAGGGGCTTAACATGACCCGACATGGTTTACCTCGTAAACCGGCATTCTAAATCTGAGGCTGTTGTCTCCTTTGGCGGTAATGGTTTATACAACCTCCGCTTCAAGGTTGGCTCAGCCAACTGCATGCCCGGCAATGGCGGTATTTTTGTATCACAAAATTTTGATCATATACCTCAATATTTCCTTACATATACATATAGGCGTCACAAGCATTTGGCGACACAAGCCACCGTGGCAGTTTAAGAATTTGTGATTGCGGGTAAAATAGATTGAAGGTTTGTTATTCAATCAAAAGTATCGGCACCTCTGCGCGAAGGTTGCGGGCCCAGAAGGCATAAAGGCATATTCAAAAACAAAAGTGCTGGCTATTCTATTACAAGGCCTTCCGAGGCCCAACATTTTGAATGGCGTTATGACTAGCGACTTATGATGCATCAACGGCTTGACGGATTAAGCTTCCTCGCCGGGTTGGCGTGAAGAAGATGGGTCGTCTGGCGTCGGTTCAGCTTCTTCCTCTTCATCACCCAATGGCGGAAGTCATTGGTAGACCGATCAATCCGGTTTAAAGCACGAAAGACAGCCTCTTCACTTATAAGCTTAGCGGATCAGCGTCGAGGCATAAGTGTGCTTACGGATTGGAGGAACAAGGTTACGCATACGGAATGACAAATTCCACCCGCTGTTGTTTGCATCATAGAAAGAAGCGGTAAACCGCCGAGTTGGCTTCTCTTGCCAGTTGACTCGCCGGAAGACGCATCTCCTTTGTTATTCGTTTGAGGCGTCATTATCAAAACCGCGCCGTTTTCTTGGCGGGGAAGCCCTTGGCTATATCGGCCGGATCAAGGTCCGCTATCCACGCCTTAGCACGAGTTAGAAGCCAATAAAGTGCCAGCCGGGCAGCGGATCGTTTCAACTCTTCAAGTTGTGCGGAATCATGGATAGTCGGTCCAGCGTATCTTTGATCAAGGGCGAGCTGTGTTATCATCTGACGTAAGCGCATATGACTCGCTGGGTGCCGGTATACAGCTGCTCAATCAGCGTGTATGCAGCCTTGAGCTTCTTCCGCATATCGAGCCGGATGAGCAATCGCTTCCCTATACCGGTTTAAGACAGCTCGAGTTAAAGCTGGCGGAAATATCAAAAGCGGAATAATGTCGGTGAAAAATCTCTTACCAAAGATCGCAGAGGTCATGGCATTAATTTGGCGCTTTAGTCCGGTGAGCTCTTGATCACGGTTTAAGAGCCGCTTCAGCATCTTCCGCCCGTTTTAGCAAACCAGCCTTCTCGGTGTCCCGGTTGGCCTGCTCGGTTATACCACTCCTTGAGCTGCTCCATAGTGGTCAAGGCAGTTTTCAATTCATCCTTGGCCTTGGTGGCTTACGCTTGTTGAGTCTTGATTGGCACGAAGGTCCTTGAGTTGTACGGTTTGCTGGTATATCTCACTCGATAAAAATGGATCACGTTAGTTGTTTCATTATGAAGTCCCAAGCTCAATCTGGTATTCAACTTGGCACTTGGGGGCTAATGGCTAATTGATCTCATCTTGCTATGGTGATACATGTTAAGTCCCGGTTTAACTATGCTAAGTTGAACCGGCCCTTGAAACTACAACACTGAAGTTTGAGGCGTATGAGTTTTATATTAAGTCCCGGTTTAACTATGCTCAGTTGAACCGGCCCTTGAGGCTACTACACAACAAAAGTACAAGAGAGGCATAACTCCTTACCTCATAGCGTTCCTTCATACGATTCACCGGACCGGCTTGAAGTCACGACTTGTGTAGAGTCGGTTCGAGGAAGCGGAGTGAAGTTCTTGGCGGAGAAGTTATCATAGTGACATATCAGTTTTTCCTTCTCTTTACTCATGGCGATAGACTCTTCCTTGGCGCTGTGTTTTGATAAAGCGGCCGGATTGCTAGAAGCGGTATAGGCGGTGCCCGTCACTACGACATCATCATCTTTGGCCGGGCTGGCCGAATTGGCATTCTTCCTTGGGCTTGGTGTTTTCATACCCAGGCTCGGCGTTTTAGCAATTGTTACCTGTTCCGCTGCAGGACTCGGTGGAGCAGGATGTGAGGTTTCCACTTGGGCATCCGGTTCAACCTCTGGCGGATTAGCATCGTCGTCTTGGTTCAACCCGGCAGAACTGTTTTTAGCAACTTCAGGATTTTCGCCATGGTGCTCTGGAGTCTTCTCCGGATCAGCATCCACAGTAGGGTCAAGGGTTTTTGCCTTTTTACTTAAGCGAGCCTTGGTGCTGCAATATTCAGAGTTAGAGTGTGATGAACCGACAAATGCGAAGAAAACAAAAAGAGCATTATGCTTACCCGCAGCAACTTTAAGAGGAGGCGGTTGAGTGGTTGATGAACCGCCCGGATGAGTTGGAAGAGGCACGATAATTCGGATCGACGGATTGAGAGGACATCGGAAGAAACCTTTCAAAGGATAACGCTTTTAGGAGAACAAATCACCTCACGGGCGGCGCTTCCGGGTTGGGGTGTCGGAGTAAACCGGACGATGTAATTTGTTGACGCTGTGCGGGTCGTCTGGCGCTCTTCAGCCTGCTGTGTCTTCAAAGAAAGGTTCGATTCAAATGAGCACGGGGTGAGATTTTTCACTTTCCGGACTGTCTGCGAATTCTTTTAACCGGCACAAAGATCAGATTCGGAAGAAAGAAGGATTACCTCAACAGGATCGGCATGGTAAGCTTCGGCATCATCACAGGAATTGAAAGCCTGTCAATAGGATGAAGGATAAAAGGGACAAAGTAAATCAAGCTTTACCTCGGCTTACGAATCTTCTTCTTCCGGCGGATCGGAAGACTCGGCGGTTTCCTCTTACCAGCTTTCTTGGTGGTCTTGGACTTTACCACGAGGAACCCGGGCGGTTTGGTTCGTTTCGGAAGGAGCTGTTAGCACGAGAAGTAACAAGGATTAATATATATCAATAAGGCATTAATATCGAGAAGAAGCGATGAGCGAGCCTTACATGAGCGGTTTGTTGGAAACACGAATGGGGCCAACCGGTTTGGCTGCGAGACGGAGATCTGCCCATCAAGCATCTTCTTCAACATCTCGGTGACTTCAAGCTCGATTATTGGTAGCTCGTGGCGTCTTTGAGGGTCTTTAGCGCCACGGTGTATTCGTGCATCAATCCGGGCGGCGGCTTAATGGCAAGATGCCCCAAGAAACCCAACTTGTCGAACAAAGGTCAATACCGGTTAAGCCATTGGCCATTAGAGCCGGAGTTTGATAATTTGAGGCGCAAAATTCTTCCGTTCTGCGGCGGTCAAGCGTAAAGGCAATGGGTGATGGTTGCTAAGCCGGTGAGGCGGTAGCCCGACAAAGGGGTTCTCATTTGTTAGGAGCGGTATTCCGGCAATAGAACCATGTTTGGTTCCAATCTTTTGGATGGCTATGGTGTTTTGCGTGCGGAAAGTCTACTTCCTTCCTTTTCTGGATTGAAACGCCACCTAGTTCCGTGTTAGGACCATCGGAAAACTCTGTACGGCGGTTCAAATGAAAGAAATCCCGGAACAGCTCCACAGATGGTTCTTCTTGAAGATAGACTTCATAGAAAACTTGGAAATTGCATATATTGGACACATAGTTCGGACCAATATCTTGTGGATGGAGTTGGAAACTTGCGAGGACATCCGGAAGAATTTTGATCCGGCGGGCTGAATCCCCGGTCTAAGTGCTGCATAAATACAATTACTTCTCCTTCTTGAGGTTCAGGAGGGCATTCGGCATTCGGAACATGCCAATGGAGGACATTTTTGGAGGCTAAAGCGCCGGTGGTGACATATCCATTGAGTTGCGTCTCAGTGATCTTGGACCGGACCCAATTGCAAGCTGAGAATAGTTTGGCCATTCCGGAAGAAGAAACTGCGAAAGGAAAAGTAAAAAATGGTTCACCATTAACGGTTCAGACATATTATACAATGCTAAACCGGCAATTTGGCAGTCAGTTCCAATTTCTGGTTTAACTGAGGACTAATGGAGTATGGCGGATTAGCTATCAAAAAATTAAACCGCCCTTAGGAGGAAGAAGAGACAGAAGCTGGAAAATCTGCTAAATGTGGGCGGAAACAGGTTTCACATATGAATGGAGTTAATTTGGATCTACCGAAGATTGATGAGAAAAATTTCTGCGACTCATGCAAGCCTTATAAAGGCGGGGAAGTTAGATGCGTTCTAACAAGAGGTGCGAACAAAAAGAAAGATGTGCAAAGTGCTAAAGCTGAAGGCGGAGGCAGTTACTACACATGATATATGCTATGGTTGGATTAAAAAGCCATGGCGAGCAGGTATGAAGAGACTAGGGATGAACACCTATGAGCAGCGATATGAGCAGGGAACCTCAAGATGCAGATCAAGGGCATGAGGAGGAGCCTTACCCGATGCACGTAACAACGGAGGAGCGCCGAGAGTCTCTGGTACAACCAGGTTGATGCAGCGACCTTGCACCGACGCTGGCGTTCGGAGGTCGGAGGCGACGGCGAGCTTGAGCTGGGCGTCATGAGGAAGAAGAAGCGGAAGGAGGAAGAAGAAAGGGCCTTCGGTCTATTTATAATGAGACGGAGTAATTAACGGTAGCGAGAATGGAGGAGTTGAAAGCGGCGGGGCAGCGTGATGATCGCCTCGATTTCGGGATAGTATTAAATGAAGGGAATCTTCTTGTTTGGGCTTCTTTAATAAAGATGACGTCAAGATGCTTTCTGTTCTTTGTGGTGGGAGGATGGCGTCCACGTCGGTTTAAGCGGCGGCGGTTTACGAAATATGAAGGAAGATATTCAGAGTTTCCTAAGATGTTGAAGATTAACATGAACAGGTTCAAGTCAATGCAGGGCCTAATGTTGGGGATGTAACTCTGAATATAAACCGCCTGAAGGGCAGTTTACCCTCGGCCATAATTGGGGCCCACGAAGACTCGGAAGGTGGCGATTCTTTGTAGAGCTTAGAGGCCGGAGCCGAGGCGGATTAGGGCCCATAATGGTAAAACCGCCATAACCATGTAACTTGTGTTGTAAGATAAGAGAAAGAAGAGACCAGGCGGACACTTGTATGAGCCGGCCTCGGGACTACTGTAGACCGGCCGACGTCAACCCGTGTATATAAGGGGCGACCAGTGGCGGTTTGAGGACGAACAACAACAATTCGAGGCTTAGGCGAAGCTATTGCTCCCTAGTCGCCGAAATCACATCAATCCCATCACAAACTAGACGTAGGCTTTTACCTTCGTCGAAGGGGCCGAACTAGTATAAACTCTCGTGTCTTTGCGTCCACTTTAACCCCTCTAAGTTAACCCGTACGATGGCCCCGCGACTAAGTCCTTTCATGAGGACATCTACCGTGACAATTCCACGACACTTATTGTGCTTTGCAAGAAATGATCTTTAAGAATTAGTTTTTGAGTATCGATTGTTATACATGTTGGCTACAGATGACATGGCACTTTCTTATAGTCAACAGTTGGCTATACTATTAAGTAATATTAACCATGCCCTTATACACCTAGGCGGAGGGTTAAATCAGGATGACTTGCAAGGGGCGGAGGAGATGTAAGAAATGGTTCATCGTAAGTCTTTCACGGTACTATAGTAAAAATTCATACATGGAAGATTCTAGACTAAACCATAAGCGGATACACTTTTATTCATGCGCGATACTCCAATAGAGCAAGATCACGCATGGAAGTCTCCACATGCTTAGACAGCAGATTACATTGAGCGAAAACTAATGATCAACATTTAACTTGATAATGCGTATTTTTTAGAAGAACAGGAGGCTCCTCCCGGTTCCATTATCAAATGAAACCCAAAGTGTCTTACATCAGCTCCTTTGAGAGGAAGCGATCAAAGGAAGGACTGTGGTGAAAGCCACTCAAGTTTAACGACAAGCTTACAGAATCCAAAAGCGGCAAAGACACGGGCCATAAGCGCCCACACACACACTACATGTTTTCTAAGTGCACTTGATAATGCGTATGTCCGGTGAACCTCCTTGGAGTCTCCGTGCCTTTGAGTCGGTGGGTAAAGGATAGAACGGATGCCATGGGTTTTCCAAGTCCACATTGGAGGGATAGTCCAGCTCCTCAGATTCCAAGTCTGTCCGATGAGGCCGGTTTCGCCGCCCACGTGACCGGAGGGTAGTAATATTGACCTTGCACCCGTACATCTGCCTCGTGTCGATGTCGGCGTCGTGGCAGCGCCCTGACACGCCTTGCGCTACAAAAAGGCGGCGGCTTGCGCGAGCCTCGCTGGTGCCCACGATCAAGAGGAAGACGCTGCCGTCCTCGCTTCGAGACTAGCGGTGGCGGTGATGCTCCAGAGACTGCGGCATGGTGAACCGGTAGCTCGTGTCGTTCTTGGTGTTCTCCGCCAAGGGCCAGCGGTGACAGCTGCACGCATCCGTGAGGTGATGCACCATGTCCTCCGGCGAGCCACAAAACGGCATCGGGCACTCATAGCAGTGGACGAAGGGCTCCTTGGTGGCATCGACCAGGCCGTCCATGAAACGGGAGTGGCTGTAGGGGACGTTGCGCCAGTTGAATATGTGAGCAAGTTACTACGAGATTTAATCCGAATAAGCACAACATAAATCATGACAGCTATAATAGAGATGAAACTAATCATGTGGACTAGCATAGTAGTAGGATAAAGAGTAGAAACATGAATTCTACCACGATTTCGAACAGGAAGGATAGAAACACATACGATTACAGCAGGGAGCAGCACCGTTGGCATTGAGGTTGTCGCCCATGTCGTTGAGGAAGAGGTTGTGGCTGTATGGGGGCGTTGCGGCACGCCCGAATGGAGCGCAGGAGTAGCACACGAAGCGATAGATGGTGTCCTTACTAGTACTCCCTAGTCTCTATCTATCTATATCTATATATATATACTCTTATAGAAAACCGAGTTGGTGATAATGGTATGCACGCCATCTTGTAATATAGACCGTCGATCTATATCGGCGGATAGAAAATAACTATGACAATTTTACAAAAGATACCCGCACCTCTCTCCACATTTACAGATAAGGCCTCGCCTCGTTCATCCTTATCTCCCACAACCTCGTGCTGCTCCCTATGTCTCTATCTCTACTACTTTTTTTAATAACAAATCGAATAGTGCTGCGCCGTCCGCTGCACGCCCGGCTAATTTCACGCCTCCTCGCCTCCATCATCACCAACTGAGTCTTTTATAGGAGTAGGAGTAGAGAAAAACCGAGTTGGTGATGATGGTGTGCCGTGCAATGCATGGGCATCTTGCTATTTTTTATGTATAATTCCAAACACCCGTGAACCACGGTCTTTGAGCACGCAGTTAAGTAGTGGATTTCCACGCTCGGGCATTGAAGTTTGTAACTATTTTAGATTAGAATATACTACTCCTCCGGTGCTAGTAGTAGAGCGAGTCCTACTCTACTACTCTACTCTAGCAAGCTAGGGCATAGTACTATAGTAGGTCTTGTAGGGAGTACCCGATCTTGTGATCACTGAAGCAAGTTATGCAGCATCAATATGACCCTATCTTTCTTTGGTATGTGTCTAAATAAGTCAAGCGGCATGCTTTGTAGTCATCATCACTGTCCACTTCCGCAGCACATATTCGCTTCTCCATCTTTGTCCGCACATAATCTCGTCAAGCTTCCATCCCGCTTAAAGCGCCTCCCCCCTCGTCCGAAACCCAAGGACTAACAATGGCAGAACCGAGCAGCGTCCGCCGAAAGAGTGGCTGGAATTCGCTCCCCATAGAGGTAATCGAGCTCATTGTTTCGCGTGTGGACAATCTCAGTACCATGCCGCTCGCCGCGTGCTCGTCGGGGCTGTACCGTTTACTCAAAGCCCTCGGTAGAGCTTTTTAAGCCAGCTCCTTGCTTGGCGATGCCGCTGATCTTCGAAACAGCGTGTCACGTAGCATAACGATTGTAGGGTGGCGAGCATCAACCCCTTCACTGCGATCTGATCCCGTCGACCTCGGCTACATTAACGGTATGTCTTGGTCGGCATGAACACGTCTTGGATGGTGCTGCGTCGGCGGTCGCGGCAGCTGGATGCTCGTGGAGGTCTACACCGGCGATTGATCCCCTTCCTTCGATTAACACTGCTTTGCCTTTGCTTTGGCACATGACGAGAATACTCGGAATCTTACAGTAGCCAACATGATACCAAGTTTGATTTGCTCAAGGTTGTAATCTGCCAAGTGCTCACAAGATCTGCGAATTATAAAGATTTTAGGCTAATTGCGCTCTTCAACCGCGGTCTCGTCTATCTGACAGGTCACTGCGGTAAGTGGATAAATCTGCACGTCCATCGCAGGATCATACATCCTCCATGGTTCTCTGATGCCATTGAACACAAGGGCTTCATTTACGCATCTACTCCTTCTATGGCTGGGCGTATTCTTTGGCCTACTCCAGTCATCGCTACAAACGGCTGTTACAGCAGTATATTACTTTCCTATGATATCATGATGGCTTGCTTAGATTACTGTCAACATTTACTAAAAAAATATTCATGCTCATAACATGCTAAATCAAGAGCCCTTTTTTATTTGACTCCAACTTGATATGATGTTGTAGGCCGCCTGGTGTCCCTACCCTTCCTAATCCCAGAACCTTTCAAAGAAAAGCGGCATGGCGATTCAGGTGGTTCTGGCTTGATCGAACGGCAGCGAAAGATTGATGATCGTTACGCGCGTCTGGACGTGTTGTTTCACGGAATACAATCACGATCCTTTGCCGAGTCTTTGAGCAGAATCCCAGCTTCTCTAGGCCTTCAGGAATTTTTGACTAGAGGCTGGTAAGTAGCCTTGGTACATGCTCTTTGTTTGTCAGACTGAATTATCCGATTAACCAGGAGATAACCGATGGCAAGGATCATGATGGCAGCGCGGTTTCGTTCATCAGGCAAAATTGTGTGTAACAACATACCATGCGTCTCTGCATGCACAATACCCTGATATGTGCCGCCATGCTCTGCAGCCCAAAGTAGGAGAGAGGGTCGCAAGTATCAGACTCCGACCTGCTGGCTGGAGTTTCCCCCGTCAGGCATCCATCTGGTTCAAGCCGTCAGCCAATCTCCACAGCTTAATAAATAGTAACGTCTAACTGAGCTGGTTAGTTAGATGCTTACACTTGGTGTAGTAGGATATTTATTTAGTTTGATGCATACACTTGTTCTTTTTTGGTAGCCCTTTTGTAATGATGGCTGATGTTTGGTTTGGAAGAGAGAGTTGCGTCTTCACTCTTCCGCCTGCTTACTATACATTGCACCCCAGCCCTGGTTGCGTCTTTGCTGTTTTCAATGTACAATCAATAGTATATTTAAATACATTGGTTGAATAAATGTGTTGTTTTGGAAGTCGTTGCAGTTCGATCCTTTAGTGCCCGTGCATCAGTATGTAGCTCATACTATTTTTAAATGCAGAACACATTTTCCACTTGTTGATAACATGCATCCCACTGATGAAGGCCCAATAGAGAAGCCCATAATTAACTGGAAGCGAGGCTCTCACATGAATCCGGCCCAAGTACATGCTCATGGTCCCCTAAACAAAAATAAGTAAATAAATAAATAAAGCTAAATGCTCATGCACCAGTTCTTTGGGAAAATAGGTAGCCTAGTATTTCTTTTTGAAGAATACCCAAGCTAGGCCTATTTGTTTTCTCCGAATTACTGGGCTGCAAATCTTTCAAGACGAGGAGGGATGTATTCCATCCTGGCCAAAGAGTATGGTCAATGTCTGTTAAAACTAATATCAAAAGGGGTTGAAAATTCCAAAAATTTTATAGCAAATGGGATATTAGTTTTTTTTTTTAATTTTGTTCTTCACTGATATCTTATACGTATTTCATTGGATTTAACATGACATAGTACTAATTTATTTTTAAATTTGTATTAGTATGGCTATTAATTTTTGGATTAAGAATGTTTCGTTCCCCAGCAAAAATTTGCGAATTTTCAAAATTTACCACATATTTAGTTAATTTTTGACCACAATGCTTGACGAGGAAAATGGCGACAATTCTAAAAATGGAAAACAGGCTGCAATAAATTCCATATGAATTAGAAAATGAGTAAAAATTATAAAAATAATAGCAAATGGGCTTTACACGCCACAGATTTCGAGACTGACTTGTTTACGCAAGGCTTTGTCAGTGAACACACGATTCTAGCAGCGATGATCTGGATGTCCATCCAACGGCCGACGTGCTTCTTCAATCTCTGATCTTCCTGCTCCAGCCGCCTAAACTAGCACCGGCGGGACTGCCTGCTCCCTCCTCTTGTGGCCCGCTGTGATACCGCACAGGCTTCCCCGGCCCACCCTACTCCCTCCGCTGGCTTGGCCGCATGCAATCAACTGCCTCCTTATTACGCGAAAAAAATGATTCCTCCCACTGACAACTGGGGTGCACCGGTTGGGAGGTTGACCTGTGGGCCTACTACGTTGGCGCTGCGTCTGTGAGGCTTGTCAACTTAGTCAACAAAGCGATTCTAGAAGCGATGTAACCGTTGGATTTGAATCGAGCGGTCCTGCCGCTTCTTTAATCGCTGCTCTTCTTGCACCGGCCGCCCAAACCAGCACCGGAAACCTTTGCTCATGCCTCCAAAGGTGGCGGTTGTCTGCCGTTGAGGCCTCATCGCCCCCTACTACTCCCACCGCTAGCCAGGCCCTGCGGCGACGGCACCCTCACAACATAGCTGAACCAGTGAACCCTCGTACTCCTCTACGCGTGGGCATCCACTGCCGCGTCTTCCCCGTCTCCGCATCGTCCCCTTCCTAGGCCTCGCCGTCGTCCACCGCCTTGGTGCTCTCGACGCGGCGTGGTCAATGTGGTCAACGACATTCCATCGGAAGAGTACTATACGTGGAGAGGCTGACAGCTGGGTCCATGGCCACATCCCAGTTTTTTTGTGATTTGCCAAGTAAGTCGCTTTGTCAGGCCTGTTGGGCTGCAAATCTTTCAAGACGAGGAGAGCTTTCATTCGACTGGCCGAGAAAATGGCCCATCAGTAATGAGAAATGGGCTGTACATTTTTAAAACACATCAAACCGGCAATTAGTTTCAATTATCTTTTTTTTCATTTCGAGATTTTAAATTACATTAATTTTTATGCGTGGAGAATTTGTTGGATTTTATATTGATATACATTTATTTTTAAAATCAGTTTGAATGTGAGTCAAAATTTCGGGATTAAAAACAGTTCGGACCGCACCAAAATATGCAAAATTTTGTATAATTTTTTAACCGTAGTACAGTATGGGCTGTAATGCTAACAAAAGAATATGGGCTCCAAAAAACCTTAAGAATTAGCAAATGGGCTGTAAATTATTAGAAATAATGGCGGATGGGCTGTATCTTTGTTTTCCACAGATTTGAGGCTTTCCTAAAAAAGGTTGGCCTTTAGCGATGGTATTGGATGTCCATCCAACGGCTGTCGTCTTCTTCAATCTCTGCTCTTCCTACTCCGGCCGCTCAACCAAGCGCCCGGCAGGGACTACTGCTCCTTCCCGCCGTGGCGGGCTGTGCTGCCAAGCAGCCTCACCGCCCCACCGTACTCCCATCGCTGGCCTAGCTATCCCTCTACTCACTCACACCTGCTGTTATTCTCCGGTGACGGCAGACGAACCAGTAAACCCTCGTACAGTCGTACTCCCCTCCGCGTGGGAAACAACTGCCTAGTCTTCCCTGCCTCCGTGTCGTTCCCTTCCTAGGCCTCGCCGTCGTCCACCGCCCTGGTGCTCTCGGCGCGGCCTGGTCAACGTGGTCAACGACCGACATGCATCTGAAGTGGTATGCGTGGAGAGGCCGACAGCTGGGTCCACGGCCGCACGCAAGGAAATGCCTCCTTATTATGCACAAAATAATGATTCCTCCAGCTGACATCAGGGACCCACCGAAAGGGCCTCTGTATTGCGCGAAAAAACATTACCGCCGCTGACAGCTCGGACCCATCAGCTACTAAGTTTACGGGGACGGAGGGCTTTGTCAACTTAGTCAATATGCACGATTCTAGCTCCAGTGACCGTACGATGTCCATCCAACGACCGTAGTGCTTCTTCAACCTCTGGTCTTCTTGCTCCAGCCGCCCAAACCAGCGCTTTGTCGTGCCTCGTGCTCCTGCCTCCGTGGTAATTGGCTGCGATCTTGTTGGAGGCCTCACCGCCCTACTACTCCCACCGCTGGCGGGCCACCCTCTACTCACCCACACCCCTGTTATTCTCAAGGGCGGCGGCAGCCTCACACCGCAGAGAACCGGTGAACCCTCGTACTCCTCTCGTGTGGGCATCCTTTGCCGCGTCTTCCCGGCTCGCGTCGTCCCCTTCCTAGGCCTCGCCGTCGTCCACCGCCCTGGTGCTCTCGGCGCGGCGTGGTCAACGTGGTCAAGGAACGGCTTCCATCGGACGTGGACTGTACATGGAGAGGCTGACAGCTAGGTCCACGGCCGCAGCAAGGAAGTGCCTCCTTATTACGCGCAAAATAATTAGTACTCCACCTGACAGCGGGGACCCACCGGACGAGCCACCATATTTCGCGAAAAAAAACGTTTCCCCCCTGACTGCTGGGACCCACCAGCTACATCTTCGCACGCAAGGAAGTGCGTCCGGGCAAAAAAACAAAACGATTCGCCCCTCTGACTGCTGGGACCCACCAGCTACATCTTCGCACGCAAGGAAGTGCACGGCGGTCGGGACCCACCTGGTCGGCGTGCGTAGCGTTGTCATTCTGGTCATGACGTGTGCGTACATATATCTTGGTGGATGTAGAGGCGCTACGTGTCTTAGTAGAGGCACACACGTAGCATCTTGGCGTCATTACGGCGGCGGTGCAAGCAAGAAAATCTGACCACATACGCATATACGGGCAGGGTCTCGAGCGCCTACTACTTTTGCTCATTACATGGCTAGGTTGGAGCGGAGAAACAACGTCGTAAATCGTCGTGTTCATGGGGAGCCAACCGCTGGGTCGGAACGGAATGCGTGGTCGTGTTCATCGGGAGGGCTTGGGCGGAAGCAGACGATGGAAAGCGAGGCTTGGCGTACCGCTGGAAGAAACGTCCTTGTGTTCGACCGGCCAAGTTTGAAAGCAGGATCCTGTTCGCCGGGAGAATTACGGCGTACCGCAAAAGCGGAGAAGCGGACCTCCTACGGTCGAAGCAGGGGTCCTGTTGATCGGGAGGGTGTGGCGTACCGCCAAAGCAGGAAAACGGACCTCCTACGGTCGAAAGCAGGGGTCCTGTTGATCGGGAGGGTGTGGCGTACCGCAAAATGGAGAAGCAGACTTGTGTTGGCGCTACGGTCGAAGCAGGGGTCCTGTTCATCGGGAGGGTGTGGCGTGCCGCAAAAGCAGGACTCCACGAGATACTGTTCATCTCCACCGTCGACCTCCTACAGCCTCCACGGGCTCCTGTTCATCCAGCCTCCACCGCGCGCTACTCCACCGGCTACTATTCAACCACCCCTCCACGGGCACCCCTCCACCGTCTACTGTTCATCCAGCCCTCCACAACACGGGGTCATGTTCAACCACCCCTCCACGGCCACCCCTCCACTGTCTACTGTTCATCCAACCCTCCACACCACGGGGACCTGTTCATCCAGAGGCAACGCCACCGCTCACTGTTCATCCACCCCCCCACCCGCAACGCTCACTGTTCATCCAATCGATCAGCTTGATTAGCGGCGGCGAAGAATCGCTCCATCGGGTTCGATTAACGGCGATCGATCGATCGGTCGGGTTCGATGTGGCGTAACTTCTTGATCTGTCGCTCGGGTTCGATTAGAGCCCAACGCCTCGCTCGGGTTCGATTAGAGCCAACGCCTCACACACCGCAGCAGCGTCGTCTGAGAAAGCGTGCATCGCTCGGCCCCCAACCTCCCACCATAACCGGCAACTCCCCAAAATTTTCCTCCCCCTCGCTTCTACCACGGTTTTTTCCGTCAGGGACGGCCCAAAGAATGTCATGTAGCTGCGTCTCCGGCCTGCCCAGGACGAAAAGCCCATTTTCTGTCATATTTTTTGTCATAGAAGTAGGAGCCCACCACATCTATGATGATACCGGGGTTTTTCACAATTATCGTCATAGAAGTGTCATATGTATGACAGAATTTTTTTTCGTTCGACCCAAAATGTCACGGATGTGTCTTTTTTTTGTAGTGATTATTAATAAACCCAATCACCTCAAACATGTCCTTCTTAAGGCCAATTACAATCCCACCAGCAGTACCCACCGCATGCAAAAATTGCCAAACAAAGTTAGCCCCATCATCCAAGGTTTTAAGAAAACCATCAGAGATAAACTCTCTTTTAGTCTCTTGAAAACCAATTAAGTTAGTATTAGTTTTACTGATCATTTCACACATGCACTGAATTTTACCAGGTTGTCCTAAACCTCTAGTATTCCAAACTAGACCTATCATATCAAGGAATTCTAAAAGGGTGAGACAAGCCACAAGGCTTAACTTTAGTGAGAACAGCTGGAGATCTCTCCAAAATATCAGTAGTGCCAACTGATAGTAAAGAGGGATTTCTAGCAGGGGTCCTCAGTACATCTTTATTGGTAATATCAATATTATCATGAAGAACAATTTCAGGGTGATAATTAGTAAAAGCTATACATTCTAACCACCAGATCCTCAATGATATCAAATTTATTGTTACTGACCTTACCAATATCAAGATTAACCTGGTCAGCCTGGTCAGGAAGGACAATGGGGTCAACAATGGGTAAGGAATTACCTTTGAAGGTTTGTGGAACCTCCAAGTTCTTCTTCATCTTATAAGCAGCAGCTTTCTCAATGATGTTCACATTTCCATGAGTTCTGGTGCAGTATTTCTGTGCCATAACTGGACCCCACTTTGATAGCTTGACACTTTTCCCACCTTCATCTTGGACTTGAGTCAGTGAATCCAGCAGGGAGCGTTTAAGTCCACTCCCATGCATCCTCTAAATAGTTTCTGATGGGAGAACCCCCAGCTCCATATCAGCCTCACTTTTTTCATCATCAGATATAGACAAGTCAATAGATTTCAACAAGTTAAGCCAGTAGCTCACACTATCAGGTTTGGCATCCACACTATCTTCAGCCAAGTAACTAATATCAGGAGTATAAACCCCCTCTCCTTCACTAATTTTTCCTTCCACATCAGGTGACAACACCTTCTCACCATGATCATCCTCCAAAGCACTTTTCTCCTTTGTATGTATTTCAAGGGTATCATGGTTGTGTTCCAGCACAGGGGTATCATGATCGAAATATAAACAATCACCCAAAAGGATCAGATTCTTCTTACCAATAGAGGATCCAGAAGTGCTTTTTGTAGTCATGTTGTCCTTATCCAGCTCATCAATAGCAATTTCATCATCAACCAGGTCAGTGGGATCATTATGAGGCTCCTGCTGATATTGATCACCAAGATCATCATTGGCATCCCCATCTTCCTCTTCATCATCGATTTCAATCACCGAATCTTTACCACCACTCTGTTCAAAGCCTACCACGGTGAACCCAACTAGAAACAGTTTATTTTTCATCTCAATCGGCCTTTCAAAAGGAATTTTAGTTGGGTCTCTACAAGCAATCTTGACTCTCACATTCTCAAAAAGGTTCTGAACATACCATTCCAATGCACATCTGTCAAAACACCAAACATTAAAGCAATTTGTGCAAAAACCTTCCAAGTGCACCACTTGGGTGGGATACCTTCTATTAGGACCCAAGCTTCAATCGGTTCCCCAAAGGGGTCACAAGAACCTTTCCATTCAGTCATCTTAACGGACACATCTTCAGGCTGGCAGAAGCCAGGCAGTTCAATCAAATCCTCCACCTTCTTCCATGGTGGAAACCTAACTAGGAAAGTTTTGCTAGACCGCCCTCTAATCTACCAAGGCCAAGCTTTGGTTTTGCAAAAGGTAGCAGTCAGAAGACTCATCAGCTTCTCCTTATCAACATCACCTTTGGTTATGTTAACCACACCACAATTGTGAAAATTCAACCACCTAGACTCATTGGCCACAGGAACATCCACATGGTAAAAACCAAGACCACTTGAACCACTTCCAAAGAAAGCAACCGTAGGTTGCACTCTCGAACAAGCAGAGCAGTTGTTGACATTGTGATTTTGCTGACATATAAAGCAGGTTTTGGGCTTCACACAGTTGCCAACATAGTAACTAGGGCCACCACAATTGAATCAAATCATGTCCTTATACCTAGGGTCCAGAGGTTGCTCCAATTCCGCCTCATTAGCCTGAGAAGATTAAACTTGAGATGAAGTAGCAGTGGAGCCATTAGATCTAGTTAGGTCGCTGTCGGGGGCCATATTCTTTACCAAAGGGAACGGCGGGCTGCTTGGATCCACCAGCCCCTCCTCCTGGGGCAGATTTCTACACAGCCATCTTAGTCTAACCAATAGTACCAGTAAAGCCAGTCCCCCTACAATCGGCCATCTTCGAGCTTCGTCTGACCACGTCCGCAAAAGAAAGAGATCCCGGGCCAAGCCCTTCACGAGTCAATTTAATGGTTTTGGGAGGTGGATCAAACGCATGGAGAGTTGCAGGGAAGCAATCAACGGCAGAAAATGATTTACCTTCAACGAGGTCTTTCTGAATCCAACAGAGGAATCCAGGGGTAGGAGAGGTTTTGTGTGGCAGAGGGGGGGGGGCTATGTGTGCGACGGTGGGGAGGGGATGGAATAAGCCATAACTGGCCAAAATGTTCCTCTATATCTAGGGTTTCCTTGTCAATGGAACGCGCATTTCTGGAGTACGTCTTCCTTTTGACAACACGGCCTCTGAAGGAGGGCCCAGCTGACGGGGAGAGAGCAGGTCTAGACGAATGATCTACTCGCTCCACAATCTCACCAGCAGCAACCGGACAGTCACCGGCCACCGGGAAGATCACCGTACCCACTGACACCGCCAAATTGACAGTTGCAGAAGCAGCAAAATCCATAGAATTCGAATCCTTAATCAGAGGGAGAGCCCTCGACACACTCTCAGCTAACTTGCCATCACGTAGAAACAGAGTTTTTCGAGATCTAAGCACACGTTCATGAAATGCATTCAAACGATTGGGAAAGGAAGTAGGAATTCTAATAGGAGTCATACCACCATCGCTAGGCGGCGGAGGGGCTTCGATAGCTCGTCGCTGCATCAGGGCTCGCCTTGGGAGGATCAGATCCGATGAGCCGGTGGCCGCACCTCCGGAGGCAAGGCTCCCGGAGGAGGATTGGCCAGCGCATCCACCCGCGGCGGCCTGATGTTGAGCCGCGAGGGATTTGCTGTCCGGTAGTACGCCCACCTCGCCGTCTGAGCTGGGACCTCTAACTCGGCCTCCTGAATCGCCCAGAAGATGAGCTCCACCTCGTCGCAGCCCTCATTGCCAACGAACCTCTCTCTCACCGGGAAGGTTGCGTACTGAATGATCTCGATGTGAATATTCACCCACCCGTCTTGATTGGGAAACCGCTCTCGCACCACCCGCCGCATCTTCCTGCGGGCCTGCGGCGAATCGGCATCGATTAGGGTCAGCGGAGCCACTCCAGGCGGCGGCAACGCCACCGGCTCCGCCACCCGAGTCGCCGGCGCCAATCGACGAACTCGGATCCGCCGGCGTCGCTCCCTTGCCATGGCCGCAAGCAGAAGCCGAGCATGGAGCAGATGGGAGCGTAGTGGTGGGGGAGGGGCTATGCGGGTGCGCAGTAATGCGGCGGTGGGTGGGGAGGCAAGTATAAGTGGGATCTCGTCTCGCCGCCGGTGCGGTTTCCCCACCCTTTGTACCGCAGCATTGCATTCCCGTCGCTCCTCCCCACCGGCGGCAGCGGGCACGACACTGCACGAGCACAACTTGTATGTGTCCTCTGCAGAAACCATGGGGAGCTCCAACGCTGGTGGATCCCTCGCCTGGATATGGCTCGCCATAGGCACTTCGACACAGAATCGCACCACCGCTTCGTCAATGAGAAGAGCCGAGGAAGGAACCGGCTGGCAGTTGGGTGAGTATCCCGTGCGTGGACACTAGACTTTTTTGACAATTTGCATGGACACTAGACAGAATTGGCTGGTTTTGTTTTAGAACAAACAGAAGTGGATGGCTGCAGCCGACCTGAACTGGGCCTATTGCGTGTCTGTTGTGTGTACATCTGATGAAATGGGTTGCGTGGACAATGGACAGAAGTGGCCAGCAGCGTTGTTGCTGTCATATATTGATATGTGCCTACATATAAGAATTTTTTTGCTGAAAATTTTGGGTGTACATCTATACACCCATGCCCCATGGTAGATCCGCCCCTGGCCATGTGCAAAGGGTAGGGTGCCATGGCGCAGAGGCGGCGCAGCTGAACC
This sequence comes from Aegilops bicornis, assembly GCA_021605145.1. Classification (NCBI taxonomy): domain Eukaryota; kingdom Viridiplantae; phylum Streptophyta; class Magnoliopsida; order Poales; family Poaceae; genus Aegilops; species Aegilops bicornis. Next base: position 613,258,759 of record CM038672.1, on the reverse strand, counting down.
TGAGTAAGTCAGCGGCGAGTAGTTGTACTGGGTGTTGAGGCCTGCGACGAACACGGGGAAGGAGTGCGCGGGTAGTGGTTGAAGCCAGACGGTGACGCGCGCGGCGCCGCGCCATGCGGGAAGGTAATGTTGGGGTTGAAGCCGCCATGCGCGTCATCATCGGCGTAGCCAGCCGAGGCCGCGTACCCCCACAATGGCGGCGAGAAGTTGGTCGGCGACGCGATGATCTGCTGGCTCCCCCACACGGACTGTTGAGGCGGAAGGTTCGCCACCCCCGCGCGAGACGCCTCCTCCTGCTCCACCGCCACTGCGTCCCTGGCCTTCTTCATGATGAGCCTGTTCCGCTGGTCGGTGTTGACCACCTCCCGGCGATCAACCTCGGCCGGCCTTCCACTGGGTGTTTGACAAGCCCCGGGGCCTTGCCACAGCGCCCTCGGTTTCCTCTGCTTTGGCTGGACGGAATCAGTGGCTAGGCGAGGGGTCACATACTTCTTTGGCGGCATGGCGGGGCATATCTAGGGAGAGAATGGTGGCAGCGGTAGGGGAGAAGGGGGCGACATTGTGGAAATGGAGGGAAAGAGGGAAGAAAATAGCGGGAAATTGGCCGGTGTCGCCGACTGCACGGACCCAAGCACCTTTTCGCTTCAGCCGGCGCCCCTAGGCACCCCCCGGCGCGCTGGGTATGGCTTGGGTTCGCCGGTTGTAATTTTGACCCAAATCGGCGATAAATGAGGATCTGGGGGCGTGGCTGGGCCGTTTTTCGTTGCCGGTGCAAAAAAAGATGCCTGGGGGGAGGGGAGGGGGCTGTTGGGGGGACGCGTGGAGATGCTTTAATGCATATGCTCAAGGTTGTCAGAATCGCGATTCAGTTATACGATTCTACGCCTTTATGATCCAAACTAACCCCTATGATTCTACGATTTTAGTTCATAGAATCTGCGTTTCTACGATCCTGATAGTGAAGATTCTATGATTTGTGATCCTATCATTGGAGCTCCGACCGTTTCAAAATCACGATTCTGACAACCTTGATATGCTGAAAGGAGGTTATCAAAATTCTGGATCTCAGGCGTAGTCAATCTGCATTAGTGCAACTAGCAAATATGTCCGTGTTGTAATAGAAAAAAATATAAACTCCGTGCTTCGCTATGAAGAAAACGCCGACATGCTTCAGTATGGAGCAAACTCCGACTCCAGGTCATCGTCATGCATCGGTGACAGGTACCAGCAAGGATTGAACAACCATACATGACAAAGAAATTATAAATTGACATCACACACATCCACGCGGGCAAGGCTTGGATCAACTCCCTCCAGCGTTACTTGATATATAGAATTGCTACATGAAGCATAATAAGGATTTAACAGAAGCAGGAGTCCATGTACACAATTCATATGCGAGGATCGTTTGAAAATTCAGTTATTGGAATCCTCATGCCGACCATGATAATTTTTGTGCTAAGCTAAAATTATTTCACGCACGAACAATTTGCCTATATTCATATGTTAGATAAGTGACACTAATCTATCTACATATTCAGCACCAAATTATCCATAGCTATATTTAAAATAAAGTTCCACTACACCCTTCGGTCCAAAAGTTACAAAATCGTAACTGGATCATAGAAGTTGCGCACGCGGATTCAAATGCTACAACAAAAGGCAAATTTTAGCATGCTCCCTCTTACCTCCCCTTTTCACATGAGAAGTAAGAGTTCATAATAGATCTGAGTCATTGATTTGATTAAGTAATGGTCAGATTAACTCTTACTGTCGGTGTCAAAACCGGCGGATCTCGGGTAGGGGGTCCTGAACTGTGCGTCTAGGCGGATGGTAACAGGAGACAAGGGACACGATGTTTTTACCAAGGTTTGGGCCCTCTCGATGGAGGTAAAACCCTACTCCTGCTTGATTAATATTGATGATATGGGTAGTACAAGAGTAGATCTACCACGAGATCAGAGAGGCTAAACCCTAGAATCTAGCATATGGTATGAATTTTGTTCGTCCTATGGACTAAAACCCTCCGGTTTATATAGGCACCGAAGAGGGTTAGGGTTACACGTAGTCGGTTACAATGGTAGGAAATCTACATATCCAGACGCCAAGATTGCCTTCCACGCCAAGGAAAGTCCCATCCGGACACGGGACGAAGTCTTCAATCTTGTATCTTCATAGTCCAGGAGTCCGGCCAAAGGCTATAGTCCGGCTATCCGGACACCCCCTAATCCAGGACTTCCTCAGTAGCCCCTGAACCAGGCTTCAACGACGACGAGTCCGGCGCGCATATTGTCTTCGGCATTGCAAGGCGGGTCCCTCCTCCGAATACTTCGTAGAAGATTTTGAACACAAGGATAGTGTCCGGCTCTGTGAAATAAGTTCCACATACCACCGTAGAGAGAATAATATTTACACAAGTTCAATCTGCTGACGTATTCCGCAGCGTGACATCACACCACGGCCAAGCCTTTATTCGAATCGTTTTTACTGTCCCACCTCTGCGCGTTTAGCGAGGCGGTTTCCTTGGCACGTCTTGTCAAGCAGAGATCGTGTCCCCTTATTCCGGGATTCTCATCAATACGGGCGTGGGTAACCCAACCGCGCCATTGATTACGGTGCTTGGGAGATAAGCGAGTTTTATCAGGCCGGTGGGGAAGCATAGCTTTGCCCGTCCCTATATGGGGATAAGGATCCACTTTTTCACACACGCCTTCTTCCTCCTTTGCTCATCCATTTCCTTTTCGAGCTCTAGGGCCCAAGTCCGCACATCCCACCTCAACCTTCTCCAACTATGTCCGGAGCGGGAGGCAAGTGGATGGCCTCCTCCGTCACGGAGGGGCACATCAAAAAGCTGTGAAAGGCCGGATACTTGTCCGACGACATCGTGCATCGGCTCCCCGACAAGGGGCAGCTCATCCCCACCACCAGGCCCCATGAGAGGGTGGTGTTCCTCCCCCACTTCCTTCGCGTACTAGGGTTTCCACTTCACCCATTTGTCCGGGGGCTCATGTTCTACTACGGCCTTGATTTCCACAATCTGGCCCCGAATTTCATCCTCAACATCTCGGCGTTCATCGTCGTGTGCGAGGCCTTCCGCTGCATCCAGCCCCACTTCGGCTTATGGCTGAAGACCTTCAATGTCAAGCCGAAGGTAGTGGGTGGCCGCCAAGCGGAGTGCGGAGGTGCCATGGTGGGCAAGATGGCCAACGTCCTATGGCTCGAGGGCTCCTTCGTGGAGACCATAAAGGGGTGGCAATCGGGGTGGTTCTACATCACCGAGCTGCGCGACTCCAAATGGGCAGCGGCCCCCGAATTCTGATCTGGCTTCCCTACACGGCTCACCTCATGGAAAGAGATGGGCCTGACGTGGGGTAATTCGGAAGAGCTGACCGGACTCCAAACCTGCGTCCGAAACCTGGTGGACAAGAAGCTCAAGCTTGTCAACATAGTCCAAGTTATGCTTATCTGCCGGATCCTCCCATGCCAGCAACGGGCCTTCAACTTGTGGGAGTTTGATCCGGCACATCACCGAACCTTGAGCCGGCTCTTCGACACTATGCATGAAGATGCCTGGAAGGTGCTGTTCAAGGGCGCCAAGGCTCCCGCATCCGCTACCGAAGATCGCGGATTCAGCTCGCGGCATCAAGCCAGCGAAGTTAGCTATTTTACCCTTTACGGGACTCTTTTTTCATAGTTTGACTCTATGCGGGATCTAAAACTCCCTCACCTTTGATAGGGTAGCAAGGCGTCCGGACGAGTTGACTGTCCGGCTCCCTTCTGAGAAGACCAGTGGACGCCCGCAGCCAGGGGCTCTTTGGTTCCGGCACTTACGTGGTGCCGAGAAGAAGGCCAAGAAGAAGGCCACGGGAACTCGAAGGAGTTCCTGGCGCCAGGTGTTGTCGGACTCATCGTCCGATGACTCCGAGGCGGACTCCTCCCGCGAAGACGGGGAGGAGGAAAAAGAGGCCTCTCCCCCAGCGGGGGAAGAGAAGAAAAGGAAGGCCGCCCCAACTGGGGAGGCTGGTGGGTCCAAGAAGGGAAGGACCCTCCCTCCGGACTACACCACCAACGCCGACGATGGCGGAGAGGAGTGGCCACCATGGACCATGCCCCTGGCGAAATTGTAAGTGTCCGGACACCAGAATAACTCATGGCATTCTATTTGTCGCACATCATCTTCTAACGCCGAATATAACCATGCAGCCCGCCCAAGGACGGGCCCGACGCTTCGTCGAGCGGCTCCCTGGATTCATTGGATGTGAATAGCACCTCACTTCCGATCGCCTCGTCTCCTCCGCCGGATGGCCTTGAGGTGGAGTCCCAAAAGGGGCCCAGCCAGGAGGAGGTGGCCCTGGAGGCGCCGCAAGGCGACCTCCCGCACTCCGGACGCAAAGGGGATAAAACCCCAAAGGGCTTTAAGCCCGGCCCTGTGCCGGACTCCGTACCGGAACCTTCAGTGGTTCCGGAGTCCGGCAGGCGACCCCTTCGTAAGAAGGGCAAGACTGCGACGCCGGTGACCTCCGTCCAACCGGAGGCACCGGATGATTTGATGGAGGCGCTTAACGGCGCTTCCATCGACGAGGAGCACCGCATTGTTATGAGTGTGGTGGTCCAGAAAGTTCAATCCACCAAGAGCGGGCTGACTGAAGCCTGTGCCAGCCTTCTAACAGGCTTTGAGGTATGTATTTAAGATATGTAAAAATACTACAGCATAGACAGTAGCCCCTGATGCTCGGTTTGGTGTTCAGAAAGAAAACGCCGAACTGAGGATCTAAAAAGATATACGCAGGAGTCTAACATAAGTATGCCAATATGGGAATGCAGTAGCGCTCTTGACCTCTGCCGCCTTGACTACGGAGGTTGATGCATTGAAGCGAGCCTCGGCGGTCCGAGAACGAGCTCGGCCTTGCCAAAAAGCAGCTCGAGGACAAGGAAGGTAAGTAATACCTTATGGGAGTATTTAAAAGATGTGGTTGCAAAAATGGCAGGAATAACGTGAATATTGCAGGGCCACGAGCAGGTGGCGACCCTAAAGGAAGCGGTGTCCAAGGCCGAAAGCGATCACGCGCTGGAGCGCACCGAGCGAGAGAAGGTGGAGGCGCGGGTGGCTGAGGTGCGTCTAGAGCTCCAGGCTCTCGTGGATAAACTCGTGTGTTTTGAGCGTGACTCAAAGACTCGAGAGTCCGAGCTCGCCTCGGCCCTTGAGAGCGCCAAAGCCGCTAAGGCCGAAGCCCAAAAAGCCCTCTAGGAAATTGAGGCGATGAAGAAGATAGCGGCGGGTAAGGCATTCTATATTCAAAGCAAGCATGTGAAAGTGAATTATCTATTACTTACCCGAATCCGAAGCTCTCCAGGAGCATTTGCAGATCTGCCCCGCAGTGTGTCCGGGTCTGCCGCATTCTACCGAGCCGAGGAGGGAAGCTCGACGGAGAAGGTGTTCTGGTATCAGTATGCTGAGGCCGGACACCCGATGCCCTTAAGCGACCAATTGAAGCAGCTGGTCGAGCTCCATAAGGTGGCCGAACAGGCCATGAAGGGCCTCATAGTTCGGCTGTGGCCTAAGGAAGCCATGCACAGGAGCTACTTGGCTGGTGAGGCGGCTGGTGGGCCTTTGTCCATGGGTTGAAGTCGTCAAGCGCTCCGTCTGCATCGAAGGTGCCCATAGGGCCCTTGCCCGTGCTAAGGTGCACTGGGGCAAGATGGACGCTGAGAAGCTTGTGACGGACGGACCACCACCGGGCAAAGAGCATCGCAAGCCTGAAACGTATTATGAGGGCGTCCGGAAGGGTGCCCGCCTTATAGCGGGTGAATGCTCCAAAGATGTAATTTTTGAGTAGACTCGCATTTGTTATCCTGTACGCTGAAAACTTGTTCATATGCGTTAAATAACACTTTTGAATTTAAAATATTACCTTACGTGCGGCCGTTTATTAAATTTGAGAGATGGCGAGTCGTCGGCTTGACCCCCATGCCACGAGTCTTTGGGGTGTTCGGGATAAACTTGAGCGCTCTTGTTCCCATTCTTGGGTCCTTCGAGGGAGGCGCTCAACGCAATGAACAAGGCAACCGGACTATAATGCTTGAACACTCTCACTTAGCCATAGAATCTATAATTTTAAATTTTGGCGAAGCCCCTGGTATTCGGAAGACCGAGTTCGGGGCGCTATCCACGCCTAGGCCGGACAATGCCGACTCCTCACTCTAAGCGGCATAAGTCTTTAGGGACTCGAAAACCTCTCGAACAGCGACCGGCTCTCGCCCTATCATGACGGTCAGTTTAGCTTTCTCCATCGAGGTGCTTAACCCAGCTCAGCGGGGCACAATCGCGGTGGTTCTCCCAGCTACCTTAGCCGATATAACGGAACATAAGGTAGCAAAACATGGAGCAGGCAAACCCAACTATTGACCCAAGGCGTGATTGAGCCGATCGTATAATGCTATAAGTTCGGTGCCGCACTTGTGAAAGTGTTCGGACTTATCACACCATATTGTGGAGTACTTAAGCCCGGTGTATTGCCGTACCAAAGTGTGCGGTTGCACAATGTCATAACTGAACATATATAATAGAAAAAGGAATTCAATAATAGGCGAAGCTATGTATTGTTTATTCAAAAGGGGTGCGATAAGAGCGAGCGATACAAATAGTGCGATAAGCAAGGGGCGGGACTTTTAACATGTCCCCTCCGAGGGTAAGCTGCGGGATGGTATGTAAAACAGGTATACTGCTCGTTATAGAGACCACCTGGACACTCGACGTAGCTTTCTGCTTCCCTGGCTGTTGCATCGTGTGTTCGGTGATTCTACTGCCGGACATGGCTTCGTAAGAACGGAGTCCTAAAAGTAAAAAAGAAAGAAGAAAAGAAAAGAATGACACAATCGGGAGCCCCGGGTGCGGTTGAGCCGCATTCTCGGCATGCCGTGGTCGTGCCCCTCCCCCTATGCCCATGGTATTTCCAGAGCGTAATTATGTGCAGCGTAATCTTGGTTTCGCAATTTCGCGAGGGCTGGGGTTTGGGCCGCATTACTCTGGCGATGCTCGTAACATGCCAGGCGGTCTTGTTGTAGGTTACTCCGGGCGCGCTCGACGGTGTCCGGACGTTTAATAGTCGGACTCGAGAATTGCCTTAAGAGGCTGCTTTGTACTTCCGCAGCAAGGGCCGCCGTATGCTCCTCCGTCCGGAGAGAGCGTTCGGTGTTTCCATTGACCGTAATGACTCCTCGAGGACCTGGCATCTTGAGCTTGATATATGCGTGGTCGGCACCGCATTGAACTTTACCGCAAATGCGGTTCGTCCGGCGATCGCGTGATAGCGCTGCGGAGCGGGACTATGTCGAAGATTAACTCCTCGCTTGGAAGTTATCCGGGGATCCGAAGACCACTTCAAGTGTGGCGAGCACATGCGGTTGGCCTCTACACTGGTGTGGCGCCTTTAAAGGTCGTCTTCGTTGGTTTAATCCTTGATGGGTCTATGCCCATTTTGCGCAATGTATCCACGATAAAGTAGGTTCATTTCTTTGCCGCCGTCCATTAGGACTCTAGTGAGGTGAAATCCGTCAATGATTGGGTCTAGAACCAATGCGGCGAATCCGCCATGGCGGATGCTAGTGGGGTGGTCCCTTGATCAAAAGTGATCGAGCGGGAAGACCACGGGTTGAACTTTAGGCGACTGGCTCCATCGGCGTATCGTCCCTTAGTGCATGCTTCCGCTCCCTTTTGGGTATGTGAGTTGCGTATATCATGTTCACCGTCCGCACTTGTGGGGGAAGCCCTTCATCCTCTATTGTTCGTGGCGGGGCTCCTCCTCGTCATCGCTATGCAGCCCCTTGTCATTGTTTTCAGCATTTAACTTGCCTGCTGCTTGAACACCCAACAATCCTGTTGGTGTGGTTGGCTAGTTTTCGAAGTACCGTGTATCTGGCATGAGCGATCGAGTATTCGGTCCAAATTGGACGGGCCCGGGGTATTTCTTTTAAATGGCTTTTTCCGCTGACCGGGTTTAGAGCCTCTGAATCCGGCATTGACTGCTGTATCCTCAGCATTATCGCCGTTAATGCGACGCTTGTGCTTGTTGCAACGTGACCTGCCATTGCTGTCCTTGGTATCCGAATTACCCGGGCTCTTGGTCATGTTGTTACTACGAGCTAGCCAGCTGTCCTCTCCCGCACAAAAGCGGGTCATGAGTGTTGTGAGGGCTGCCATGGATTTCGACTTTTCCTATCCTAGGTGCCGGGCAAGCCACTCGTCGCGGATGTTGTGTTTGAAGGCTGCAAGGGCCTCTGCATCCGGACAGTCGTCGATTTGATTTTTCTTGGTTAGGAACCGTGTCCAGAATTGTCTGGCCGATTCCTCTGGCTGCTGAATTATGTGGCTTAGGTCATCGGCGTCTGGTGGTCGCACATATGTGCCCTGGAAATTGTCGAGGAATGCGGCTTCCAGGTCTTCCCAACAACCAATTGACTCTGCTGGCAAGCTGTTAAGCCAATGCCGAGCTGGTCCTTTAAGCTTGAGCGGGAGGTATTTGATGGCGTGTAGATCATCACCACTGGCCATGTGGATGTGAAGGAGATAGTCCTCGATCCAAACCGCAGGATCTGTTGTGCCATCGTATGATTCAATGTTTACGGGTTTGAAACCCTCAGAGATTTGATGATCCATCACTTCATCTATGAAGCATAGTGGGTGTCTTGGCGCCTACATATTGGGCTATATCACGGCGCATCTCAAATGAGCTTTGTCTCTTGTGTTGGGCCCGGCGGAGTTGCCATATCCGGCGTGGCGGTTATAAATCACGTGTCGTAGGCGCCCACGCGATCCGTAGATCGATCTTGTTTGCCTTGCCTTGTCCTCCAATATATCTCGCCAGTCTGGCGCATTTCCAGCGCCTTGGTATTTTTGAGCGGCACCAGTGCGGCTTGAGTTGAGGCGAGAGGCCTCTCTGTCATGACCACGAGGTGGCGGTCGATCGTATCATCTTGTTGGTGATGTAGGTTTGGGTGCTTCCTCCTCTAATCGGGGTAGCAGCCTGCGTTTTCAGGTAGCTCTTGGAGGGGCGCTCGAGTTCATACTCTTCGGCCGCAAGGACTTCCGTCCATCTGTCAGCTAGCAAGTCTTGGTCAGCTCTAAGCTGTTGCTGCTTTTTCTTGAGGCTGCTTGCCGTGGCCATAAGCCTGCGTTTGAAATGCTCTTGTTCGACGAGGTCCTCGGGCATGAAGAATTCATCGTCGTCGAGGCTTGCCTCATCTTCGGAGGGAGGCATGTAATTATCGTCCTCTACCTCTCTTTCTGCCGCTCTCTCACGAGGGCTGGCTTCTCCATCCTCCTGCGTTGAATCCTGCTGGAGGGGGGTTGTCTTGACCTTGTCCGGTGTTATTGTCTCCGTGCGGAATCACCGTTTTCTTTGTGGCGGGATTTAGAGCGGCGCCCGGCGACACCGATGCTTGGGTGTTTCTTGGAGGGTCATCCTCCATGTTCCATCGCCATTCCCATCTTTGGGATATCCACCATGTATATGTCGTATGGCGAGGTGGCCTTCCGGTGCCACATGGCGCTGGTTCTTAATCGTCTCTGCATCGTCGTCCATACCGTCGATGTCTTGGTCGAAGTCGAGCATGTCGGTTAAATCATCGGACAGTGGATCTGAAGTGGGTGGTGGGTGGGCTTTGAATTTCTTCGTCGTCCACATCCCAACCTTCCGACCATAATCTGGCCAGGCTCTCTGATAAAGAGATAGACTTTAGTGAGTTCGAGGATGTCGCCAAAGGCGAGTCTTTGAAAGATGTCCATGGCGATGAATTCCATGATCGGCGCCCAATCAGATTCGATTGGCGGGGGCGTGGAAGGCTCGGAGTTCGGAGAGGAGTCCGGCACCTTGGAGTCACGAGCTTCGCAAAGACGGGGTAGGTGTACGGCTCAATCGCCATAGAGATCGCAGCCCCCGAGGCGGTGTCCAGCCACCCGTCCTCGATCAGCGCAGTCGGCTCCGAGCTAAAGGTCGGAGCGGACACTGGTGCGGCCTCCAGGACACTGTTCGACGGTAGAGCTAGCTCATGCCCCTCGTGACAGTGCAGCGCGCTTGGCTGTGGCTCGAATTCGTTGAAGATCAAGTCTCCGCGGACGTCAGCCGTGTAGTTCAAACTTCCAAATCTGACCTGGTGGCTAGGGGCGTAGCTTTCAATCTGCTCCAGATGGCCAAGCGAATTGGCCCGCAGTGCAAAGCCACCGAATACGAAGATCTGTCCAGGGAGAAAAGTCTCACCCTGGAGTGCATCGTTGTTGATGATCCGAGGAGCCATCGAGCCTAAATATGATGACACAGAGGAACTCTCAATGAAAGCACCAATGTCGGTGTCAAAACCGGCGGATCTCGGGTAGGGGGTCCCAAACTGTGCGTCTAAGCGGATGGTAACAGGAGACAAGGGACACGATGTTTTTACCCAGGTTGGGCCCTCTCGATGGAGGTAAAACCCTACTCCTGCTTGAATAATATTGATGATATGGGTAGTACAAGAGTAGATCTACCACGAGACCGGAGAGGCTAAACCCTAGAAGCTAGGCTATGGTATGATTGTTGTTAGTCCTCTGGACTAAAACCCTCCGGTTTATATAGGCACCGAAGAGGGTTAGGGTTACCTGAGTCGGTTACAATGGTAGGAAATATACATATCCGTGTCGCCAAGCTTGCCTTCCACGCCAAGGAAAGTCCCATCCGGACACGGGACGAAGTCTTCAATCTTGTATCTTCATAGTCCAGGAGTCCGGCCAAAGGCTATAGTCCGGCTATCCGGACACCCCCTAATCCAGGACTCCCTCACTTACCTTCTTATATATCATGTGAAAAGAGGAGGTAAGAGGGAGCATGTTAAAAGTACTTAAAACAAAAATTGGAACTGAGACTTTAAGGAAAACTGATACTGGTTGCTCGCTCGTCCGCTCCCGCGAGTGGCCGGGCGAAAACCCCAGCCCGCCGCCGCAGCCCCCCTCCACCCTCGCCCCCTCCCTTGCTGCCGCCAGGGAAGGCGCCGGGGAAAGCCCGTGCGTACGTCGGCGGCGGCGGGGCCCTTCCCCTCCCCGCGAGGCGCTAGGACGGTGCGGGACGGCCGGCTTCGCGGCGGGACGCGGCCCGACGGTGGATCTCCTCGGGTCGGAGGCGCTCTACGGTTGGCTGCATGGGGAGGCTTCGTTGGGCGATGGGCGGCTGTTCCGCGGCTTGCGTCGTCGAGCGGCGCGTCCATGCGAGCAGATCTGGTGCGGCGCCTGGGAGATGGCGAGGTGGAGGAAGAGGCGCCGAGAGGGGTGTGATAAAGGACGAGGAGGCGCGGGAGGAGGGCGGTGCGGATCTGGCGGCGTAGGGCTGGGCAGTGATCGTGATGGCGATGGCGCGGATCTGGCCTTTGCCACGAGGGCCCAGTTCCGCCCGTCTTGCTCTGGCTTTGGCGGAGGTGGGAGCCGTGGAGGCGGCCGGCACTTTGCCGGCGGCGAGGGCAGCGATGGGCGCGCTTGATGCAGGAGGCTACGCTTGCTGGAGCAGGGAGGCTCCAGCCGTGGTAGATGCGGGATGCGGGGCCCGATCTGGCCTCTGCATGCTCGCCGTGGTGTAACATCCCAAAATTCTAAATTTTGGAATGTTATAAACACATAGATAGTTTTGATTGATTGTTTGATTGATTGACTGAAAGTGAGTGAATTTGAAACTTTTGAAAGATAAATGAGAGGGAATAAAAGGACTTCCCCAAAACTTTCATTTTGCTTTTATGATCCTCGGGAATTCAAATACTCTTCATCACAAAACCCTGGAGAGAAGATGACATGACTTCTTCCATTTATTTAAATGACAAGGGGTGTTGAAAATATTTGAATTTCATTTGGAAAATATTTTCCAATTCTGAAACTTTATGCAACTCAATGATTTTCACGAGCGAAGATAAAATGACTTCTTCAAATTATATGAAATATGAGTTGGGAGTTTCAAAGAATTTAATTCAAATTTCTTTTGAATTTATTTTTAATTTGGAGTTATTTGAGTTTTATTCAAATTATTTTCTCCAAAAATAAAATATATGGAAAATAGGGTAACATGATTCCCTACCTCAGAAAAATGGAGAGAAATAAATTTGAATTCATTTTGATATTTTTAAAATGATTTTTGTTGGATTTTATTGGACCAGAAGCACTCTTTTCTTTATTTGAATTAGTGTGGATTTTATTTGACATTAGAATAATGTCCATGTTGTAGGAAATCTTTTTCTGAAAATTTTGATATATTATATGCCTATATAATATTTCTATTTTATTGTTGTTTTTATTTTTGTTTGACTGTTTAAAAAAAAACTCAGCGCCTTGGGCCAAAGGCCCAAGCCGCCAAAGCCACCGGCCGGCCAGGAGGCCAACACCACCACGCGCGCCGCACCAGGGAGCCGCCGCTTCCTTTTTCCTAATCCTAGTAGGACTCTTTTCCTACTTCCGTTTATTCCGTATCTGTTTCTAGATCTTTTCCTCTTGTTTCCTAATCCTAGTCTATTTCTTGACCCCTACCCCAAGCAAAACCCTCCCCTCCCCAATATAAATACCCAAGCACCCCCCCTCTAACACATCAAATCAACCCCTCTCCTCTCCTCTCCTCTCCACCTCACACCGCCGCCGCCGCCCCACACCGCCGCCGCCACCCAAGTGCCGCCGCCACCCTACGCCGCCGCCGCCAAGTGCCGTCGCCCCGCCACCTAGCCGCCGCCAGAGCCCCTCGTTTCTTCGAGGTACTAGCCCCGCGCCGCGTCACCTTTTCTTTTCCTCGGTTCGGTTTTTCGTAAATCGTTCCGATTTCCGTTCCGTTTTCTAGATCGGTTTTTCGTTTCGGTTTTCTTTCCGAAACCCTAGATCGGTTTTTCTCGCCGGTTTTTCTTTTCGGTTTTGTTTAGCAATTATCCGCCGGACCGTTCGCCCTAGCGAACATGATCACCGGTTTGCTTCGGTTAATGAACGTCCGTTCATTCAACCGTTCGTCGTTTTCTTTCTCATCGGATTTATTCCGCTATTTTTCTGATAGCGATTTCAGATCCGATTTTCTTTCTAGTCTATCTTCTCGCTTCGTTTATCGGAATCAGGTGATTCAAGCGCCTGGAGTTTCGTTTCGAAACCGCCGTTCTGACTAATCAACTTAAACAAAGTTTTGCTACTGTAAAATTTGACTTAGTTTCAACTTGCTAGAACCGAGTTGTTTTCTTTCGTCGTTTGACTTTCGTTGCTTTATTTGATTCGATTCTTTTTGCAACCAGGGTTCTTAAGTGGAACTTTCTGGTTAGATCTTTTATTCGAGATTTACCCGTGCAGTAGATGAGTACTTATTGTATCCTTGTTGTTTGTCTGCGATAGATCACCCGGAGTGCGCCACTTGTTATTTCGAATCTCTAGGTTTCGGGGATCATCAACAAGGCAAGTAACACTTTGATCATACTTTCTCACACCCAGTTTTTATGCATTAGATCTATTCCTCAAACACTTGCATGATTAGGATCTAAATAAATTGTGGGATGGGAAGTAGATTGAGGTAGTACCTATTACCTGTTTTACTTATGAAACCTTGGGAGTTACTTCTACGTTTGCTTATTATGCCATGCTATGCTCGTGAGCGTGGATTGGGTTTGAGTGAATATCCATGACAGATGTGAGATTGATAATTAATGGTTTATCTAAGGTGGCAACTTAAACACACATCTGGGTGGATTGAGGCACCTGGTTACTCCAGGACTTGCCTGTCTAGGCACCTGGGTTCCAGGACTTGCCTGTTTTTTTGGGACCGCCACCCAGGCTCAAAGGGATCATAAGATTATTCATACTAGTAACTTATGTGTGCAGCCACAAGCCATTATGGGCTCTAGCATAGTTGACTAAGTCGTGCGAACTCTTATACTGGTGGACTAGCAGATGTAGGGGATGTAGGTGTGTACGGTCCACCCATCGTAAGGTGCTAAGCGCTTACGAAGACTATGTCTCGGTCATCCGTCTCTCAAACACCATGTAGTGCTTGAAACCAAAGCGGAGGCGATCGAGTCTTGTGGGGAAAAGTCGCAAACCTCTGCAGAGTGTATAAACTAATCATGATTAGCCGTGTCCCCGGTTATGGACAATTTTGAGTAACTAGTTCTTGGATTATCCTGTTGATCTCATCACGTTACTTAATATAATTTGTTTGGGTTTAATGAGTACTTTTAATTGGGATTGAGGATGCTGTCAACCATTCTCAATGTTCAACAACCACCATGATAGTTAAATAAATTTATTCCTTTGCAGTAGGGAAAAATTGGCTTTTCGCAAAACCTTATAACCATAGAGCTTTTCCACCAGCCATATATGCATGTAGTATAGGCTTATTCTTTCATTACTCTCTATGTGTTACATTGCCAGCATATTCCATGTGCTGACCCGTTTTCGGGCTGCAACTTTTCATGTTGCAGACTTTTCAGACGACGAGTAAGTGATACGTTAGGGTTACGATTTCCTATACTCAACTTTGCCGTTGGTGTTGATGGGAATCCACAACCTTATTGCTTCCGCTATATTTTGGATTGAGGTAATGGTATTTACGTTATTTATACATGTGATTTACCTCTGTTATAAATCCTTCGAGTACTGTGTGTGTCAGCATACCGATCCAGGGATGACACGAAAGCACAGAGACTTGATCCATTCGGGTCGGGTCGCTACATGTGGGGAGGTGGACCATGCCTTCATGGCTTCAACAACAAGGTGCTGCGGCGGCGGCGGTGTGAGACGACATGGACGAGCTCGGTAGGGCTTGAGCTGAGGTGTGCGACGATACAGACGAAAGTCCAGCACAACAAGAGCCGGTGCCCATGGCGCCTGAGGGTGTCATTTTCCTCCTTGGAGGCGCCACCGAGGTGTGTCGGCATCTTCCTCGGGCTTGGTTGGTAGTGTCTCCAGGCGAAAGCCTAGGTTCGGTTGGATCGGCGTGATGACGGTGTCTCCAACGTCGTTCCTCTGTTGGGAGCATCACATTTTTGAGACACTGCTTGGAGGTTCTATGTGGCGCTCCTCCGGTGCTCGCTGCTGTTTTTGGTGAAGCTCCAGGCGCAATGTACGCCATCGCTGATAAGTCCAAGACGAAGCTTTTTCTGGGACCGACCGAGTTCCGCCATCTGCCTGCACTCTGCTTCAAGGGTGGATGGTGCGTTGACAAAGAAAGTCTTAGTTGGAGCTGCTGTTGTCTTCGGAGGATACCGGCGTTGGTCAAGTGACGCGGCGGTGACGCTTAGCCTAGGACAGGCCCTTTTTGCTTTGTAGTCGTGTTGGCTGTGGTGGGTAGCTCGGCAGCTAATAGGGCTGTCGTTTTCTTTTTCTTTGATCTTCGGATCTTCATCATGTTGTTCTTTCGCTGCTTCCTGCTAAATCGAATCAAGCCAGCATTTTGCTGGATCTTTCAAAAAAAACTGAGACTTTATCGATATAATTATCTAATAAGTTCATGTTTACTCGCATTCTTAGACCACGAGAATTTCGTAGGTATTCATGCCGGATGGTTACTTTGAGGCTGCCAAGGTTGATAAACATTTCTTAAGAGATCGTAAATGTAGCTTATGAGTACAATAAAAATGTATGTCAAGGTTCTGAATGATTCAATACTTGGATTTGCTCCTCCGACGATAGCGAGGTATTCTCCGGGTCCACTTGGTACTACAATAGCCGTCATCGTATGGCCAAACACAAGCGCGATAGTGATCACAGGGATACCGGAATACAGAAACGACAAAAGATAATAAAAACTAACGAAGATAACTCGATATTTTATACTATTAAGTCTCACCTCGGGTTTCGTAACATATTGCGAAGCAAAAGGACGTGTGAATGGTTCGATACAACCGACTGGAGGGGTGAATAGGAGACTACAAACTTTTAAGTTTATTTTCTAATTTTAGTGAACTGCGAATAAATTAAGTTTTCTAAAACTGTAACTAGATGAACACAACCGATAAGGCAAGCGAGCTGAACGCAAAGTTCGATTAGCAAGACCACAAGCATACAAATCAAGTAAACGTATGGAAAATAATTAACAAAAGTGAGTCGAGGACACATATTTTATACCAAGTTCACACTCTTTGTGTTGGGTTCTACGGTAGGGTGCATCGACTGCAAATTAAAAATTCCTACGCGCAGAACATCCAGGAACATGCTACGGGAGATGGATCACAGTTTGTTACCACTAGACGCGCAGTGCCGTGCAGCGGAAGAAGAGTTGGGGCAGCGCGTCCGAGTGGATCGTCTCCTCCTCGTCCGATCTCCCTTGAGCGGTCGGTCGTCCGATCCCACGTACGAGTCGCCGGAGCAGCGCAAGTGCACCGCCTCTAACGGTATCCGCGCGTGCGGGAGGAACGTCGTGCGGCGGACTGCTAGGTCCGATCACACAGTCGGCGGCGAGTGGAGATGGCTATTCGCAACACATGCAAACCCTAGTCGCAACGCCGAAGCGATCAACCCCCGAGTGTGCCGCACCTCCACTTTATATAGGCGTCCGTCGCGGGCTCAACACTTGGGCCTCGCACGGACCCTAAAGCCCAAAGTCTACTCAGTCACGTTCCTAGTCCAGTTCGGATCACATCCGACCAGTGTCCTACGAACGGACCTCGTAGGTTCCTTCCCTTAAGCGCGCGACCCCTTAGGTTCAAGCCGGCTTGGTCGTAGTTCGGATCACCTCCGGACTATATGGCTGGTAGCGGCCTCTAGCAAGGCGTGCCGACCACCAAGCAGACGATGAAGCTAGTTAGGCGAACACAGCCTGGCGTGTCACACTTCTGTTCCCTTTGCCGCACGATATATGTTGTCGGGCTCAAGCGAAGACTGTCATCCTTGTGCTAACACGACCTCTTTCTCGTTCGATGATATCGACCACTATCCGGATTATCTCATAATCCTTGTCGCATGGCCATGCTGTTCCTGGTCGGATCACACGAGCGGCCCAGAGTATATCTCTTCTGATCGGAGGGGCAAATCCCATCTTGCTCGACCATGTCTCGCAGCATGGGATTGGACAAACCCGAAACCTACCTTTGTAACTACCCAGTCACGGAGTAGCGTTTGGTCGGTCCAAAGCAAGTCTATCACCATCTCGAGTACATGCGTCAGCTCAGGTCTTAGGACATAGAACGTATGTTGTACTAGAGACTCACAGATGACATATCGCTGTGTCTCATAGTTGGGTCTGTCCGACTCGGACCTTATCTCGACTCGGATCCGACTATGTCGAATCCGACCAGACCTTTCCAAGTCCATATTATCCGATTAGCATCCAATGCTCCATGGCTAGTGAGACCGAGCCATCGACCGTGTCATATGCTAGTCTAGTCAGCTGCGCGTCCACACAACCCTTTCGACTAGGGACCTTTTAGGACAGTCATCATACAATGCATAGTCCCACAAACAAGTCACGTACTTGCTGATACACATCATTGATAATGTCCAAGGACTATCTTTATTCATAAACACATAGGAAATATCATCATACATGATTGCCTCTAGGGCATATCTCCAACACTTTGAGGATTACTAATCTCCATTGGAGCGGTGCCGAAGCCAAAGCTTCGGAGTGCCACCAAGTGGCTCATCGAAGACGACCACCACACCTTTACAAACTTCGTGGAGCACATCACAAGTAAGGAAGCTCTCGGGGTCGACCTCTGCCGCCTAGGAGCTCAAGCTCCAAGAGTAGTAAGTGTTGATGAAGAAATCGAGCATGGAACACAAATCGGTTTGGTGGAAGTGTAGATTGGGTCTTGCTCTTTCAAATCCAAAGAATCAACAAGTTTGGGGGTAAGGGGAAGAGATTGAGAGTATTGAGCAAATCAAGGTTTAGCAATGGCGACAGTCTCACAACACATTACGACTGAGGGTTGGAGGTGGAACAAGGGCTTTTTTATACCCAGTCCCTCAAATATAGGTCTTGACCCCAGAAGGACACATGTGCATAGGCTTAGTTAGGCTCGTGCGAATAGGGTCACCCGAGATAAAAATCCCTAGACCCCTTGGCACGAGGTTTCGGAGTTGAATCCGGTGGATCTCAGGTAGGGGGTTCCGAGCTGGTGATCTTGGCTTAATGATTACATGACAAAGAGGGACACGATGTTTTACCCAGGTTTAGGCCCCCTCGAGGAGGTAAAACCCTATATTCTGCTTCTGTTGTATTGATTGTGGATGGGGTACAAAGTACAGGATGATCTACCTAAAGATCGTAAGTGAATGAATCTAACCCTATGGTCTACACTCCTCGTCTTATATAGGCACCGAGGGTACCTAGCATTACATTTAGGTCGGTTACATGAAGGATAAACATGTTGATGATTCAAACTTGTCTTGGAGTATGCGCCAATTCTTCAGAGGACTCCATCTTGAGTACACCATGGGGCATGGCAAACGTGGCCCACTTGTCAGTTGTCTAGGGGTTCTCGACCCAGTCCATGATTGGGGGACTGACGTGGCTAGCACCCCCTAATCCAGGACACCGTCAATAGCCCCTCAATTGGTTTTCAAGCCGATGACGTGCTTGTTTCCTCTGAGCTAATTCTCCTTATCAGTTTTCAGCTTCGTAGGAGATTTCTATAAACCCAGTACTCCCATCTTTACAGCTAGTTCTTTATCTGAGGAGGTTCTCGAATCCAAAGTTCGTACGCCGTGGTGAGTATCTTAAAAGCTAAGAAAGCTTCCGCGAGGGCCCACTTCAGGTCCTTCCCCGATGATTTTCAGACCGGGGACTTGTCCATGTGTCCAATCGGGTGAGTCATTACGGGCCTCGAGAGTTGCTTTAGTGGTATTATTAACTTTTTTCCTCGATCCACATGTGCACGTAAGGCACGACACCTAGGAAACACGCGAATTTATAGTCGCATGACTCAAAATGTCCACCATGATTGGCAGGCCATGTCCACCATGGCTCCCGACGTCGTATTTTTAATGCTCTCTAATTCTACCAGAATTCCTATAAGAATTTGTTAGGAGTAAATTCCTTGAACTAATTGATCCATGGCCTTAGGGCGGAATCCCTTGTTGACTATGTACCCTTGATTCCACTATGATTATTGATCAATAGTAGAATAATCCCTTCATAGAAATAGGAGACATAATTTAGATGGATATAGTAAGTCTCGCTTGGGCTGCTTTAATGGTAGTCTTTGCATTTTCTCTTTCACTAGTAGTATGGGGAAGGAGTGGACTCTAGGGATACTACTAATTGATTAAGTAATCAAATTGTTGTATCAATTCTTTTCTTTAATGGATCATTTTGCATTAATCATTTTGTCAAACGTTATTCTTTAATCTTTTTCTTTAGTTTTGTTTCACTCCTGTAAGAAACTCTTGTATTGTAAGTTGTAATGTAAGAAAGAGCCATTATACCAATTCAGAATATCTACTAGAAATGATGAATGGTTAAAAAAAGTTCTATACATAAGAAAATTAGACTTTCTTCCATGGAACTATTCACGGCATATCACACATTTTCCATTTCCTTTTACTTTTTACTATAGTCTATTCTTAATATTATTTTTCTTTCCTTCCATGGATTCTTTGGTCAAAATTGTCTTAGATTTTTTTATTTTGACCTGATTGAAATTAAGTGGATGCAATGAAAAAAGAAATTGAATTAGACTACTTAACTATTTCAATCTACTAATCTATTCTATGTAGATTCAAAGATAATATAATAGAAAGAATCTACATTAAAGTAGAAAAAACTATATGTAGTTCTTTCTACCACACTTTAAGATTCCAACCAGATCCTTTCATTTAAGACTTGGATTTTTTATTTAATCCCTTTTTAATTTCTTCAATGATTAATTGGAATTCCAATTAATTATTTTGGCTGACTGTTTTTACATAAATAATAAGTAAAAAGAAGTAGGAACTAGAATGAACAGTGCAGTAGCAATAAATGCGAGAATATTGACTTCCATAACCTCTTTATTTTTTATTTTCACAATAACTAGGGATGTAATCCCATGGAGAGGAAAAAGGGGTATCTTGTAAATTCAAGGGTAGGGCTTGCATTCTGATAATACTGAATCAATTCAATATTTATGAATATCAGATCTATCAAATCAATTCATGGATGAGAGTTATATTTCACGGCTGAGAGTTATATAGTATAACATAGGAAGATCCTCTATCCACACTAAGACCAAAATGGGTTTTTTGATTGCTTTAGGAATTCCCTCTTTTTTAATCCTTTTCTACTTTTTCTTTTCTATATCTCTAACCCACGAGCTTTCTTAATCTTATAATTTCTTAATCTTATACAATTTCCCTTCCTTTTTCTTATAGTTATACATACAATTATGTATGTATTATATGACCAACTTTCTATGGGTCACATAGACATCCAAATAAGCAGTAGAAGTGAGATGGGGAAAAGAGGTCTGAAATAAAAAGGGAATACGATTTATGTATGGATTCCGGTAAAATACCGGTACTCTATTCCATAAGAGTGGAATAGGAAATTAAGATGAGGATGGTATCATCATAAAGAAAGATAGAGTGATATAATATCATAAATTCTACTAATCCACATATCGTATGTGTGTCTTTCTTTATCTTTATCGATCGGGAGTAGTGAAAAAAAATTCCTATATGCCTTCCCTCCCTCT
This sequence comes from Aegilops bicornis, assembly GCA_021605145.1. Taxonomy (NCBI): domain Eukaryota; kingdom Viridiplantae; phylum Streptophyta; class Magnoliopsida; order Poales; family Poaceae; genus Aegilops; species Aegilops bicornis. The sequence goes on along the minus strand of CM038672.1, from coordinate 613,238,119 downwards.
TTAATGAGAGATGCAAAATAAAAAAGTGAAGTAAGGGTGCCCTGTGGGTATTTGATCTTGCTCCCTGCCCTTTTATTTTCATGGAAAAAGGAAATATCAATTTCTCCATTCATTGAACCCTAGTTCGGGACTGACGGGGCTCGAACCCGCAGCTTCCGCCTTGACAGGGAGGTTCTCTGACCAATTGAACTACAATCCCAAGGGTGTATGGCATACCCATTCTTAAATAGAACCATAAGAAGATTCGATTCGTCTTTCGTACTCTAAGAAATAGACGAATCATATACTACATACCCACATATTATATTATACGTGGGTATAGTGAGAGTGACATAACTAGTATGTCGTGATTTTTTATCACTAAAAATGGATAATAATCCAGCCTTCAATAAGAAAAACTCTTTTGTTTGTAAGAAAGGAATGAGAGAGATATGGATTAGAAAAAAATCCCTTTTTTCTTTATCTTTTATTTCTATAGATCAGACATTTTATTTTATGGAAGAAAAACAAAAGGATTTAGTTCATACTCACGAAGCCCTAGATTTTTGGTTTGGGCCGAGCTGGATTTGAACCAGCGTAGACATTGTCAACGAATTTACAGTCCGTCCCCATTAACCACTCGGGCATCGACCCGGGAAAAATTTATTATAGGGTTTTGCTAATCTATGATTAACCTCCTTTCATAATACCCCTACCCCGTGGGAAGTCGAATCCCGCTGCCTCCTTGAAAGAGAGATGTCCTGAACCACTAGACGATAGGAGCATCACTAGACGATAGGGCCATATACAACCGCTCGTGATTATACTATAATCATAGTATGAGCAGTTTTTTGGAATTGTCAATATACTCGAAAAGTATAAATAGATCCAAAGCAAAGAGTTTTTCCAACTTTTCTGTTATGTTTTCATCTAGGATTTTTTTTAGTTGATCGTTATAGATTAATTCTCCGTGCTTCATTTAGTGTTCAGACCAAAAATGCATCCATCCCGCACTAAGTCATAAAATTCTCTAAAAATATAGAGAAAGTTTCAAAAACAAAGAAAAAAAGTGAATCAATTTAGTAGAAAAGTACTCTATCAGATTCGAACCAACGACTTACGTCTTAGCACGAGATTACTCTACCACTAATTTAAAAAGCCCTCTATCGGATTTGAACCGATGACTTATGCCTTACCATGGCATTACTCTACCACTGAGTTAAAAGGGATTTTTATTTAATTCAAAAATTAGCCACTTGGATTTCCCATTATGGGTCTCTTGCATAATGTACATATTATATATATAATTTTTATATATAGAGATAGTTATAGATACATTATGTATTTATTTTATATGTATATATCTATATCTTTAGATCTCAAAATAAAATTAATAATAAAAAAAATACCCTTCATAACATTTCCAACACTTCTAGGTACAGCGTTTACCGTTTCCAAAGACAAGTAAAATACTCGGATTATCGAACCCCAAGGATTCAAAGGTATATGAATATGGAAAATATAAGATTTCCGATCCTAGCGTGATAAGGCGGGTAACAGATACCCAATAGGATATAGGATCCTTGGGAGGAACTTTTGGTAATGGCCTTGATCCTCTATGCTATTTTTTATGTGTTCTTAGTTCTATTGAACTTTTTTCATTCTTTTAAACAAGAATCTAATAAACTAGAATTGAGTCAGTGGAAAAAAGGAGAGAGAGGAAAGTGTTAAATGGAGAGAGTCGACTAATCGAGAGACTTTTAGGATCTTCTTTACATCGAGTAAATCTGTCGGCCCTGTCCGCTTTTTTTCTTTAAGTTACGACTCTTTGCTGCTTACTTCTACCAAGCCATAGGGAAAGTCTATGATGAATTTGGAAAACTCATCTCACTCTTACTCTATGGCTCGGACTTAATGGGGGAAGAAAACATCTTCCATAATTTTTTGTGTTCAATTCTGGACAAAAAAGAAAAGGAAAAAAAGGAATTTATAGGGACAGTGTTTCCCCCTATATCCCCTAGTTTATATTGTAGGAATAATAAAACAATTTAGCAGTCTGACACACTTACGTCCTTGCAAAGTAAATAATTATTATTGTAGTCGTAACCGTAGAATAGGATCCTAATCAAAATAAATACATTTGGTTCAGGCGCTATTAGAATGTTAAGAAAAGATTTTTTTACAGACCAGAGGGCTAACTAAATCCTAAAGTAAAGGCGACGATCAAGTAGAAGTAGCAACGGCTCGGTGTCATGAACCTTCTCCATCTGATTCAATAAGGGGGAATTAGCCTTCTTGTCAAATGGCTATCCTTGACAAAGGGTACCATTTATACCATAATCTACAATGTAGCGGGTATAGTTTAGTGGTAAAAGTGTGATTCGTTCTATTAATAACTGAATTTGAAATGATATACTTAAGGCATCCTTAAGTTTTTTATTTTATATTCCGATGAAAACTTTAGTTCTTATAAAGGATTAAATCCTTTTCCTCTCAATAGCATATTGAGGAAGAATATACATACAGCGATTTGTATCCAAAGACTAATTTAAATTGCATCCAAAATAAAAATAGGATTATGAGTACAGAGTCATGAAGCATAATTTTGCATTGGATTAAGTATTCCAATTTTGAAAATATGAGTAAAGGATCTATGGATGAAGATACAAAAAAGTTGATTTCCAATCGTAACTAAATCTTCTTAAAATAAGGAATAAGGAAGCCAAATAGCTAAAAAACGATAGTTTTGGTTTACTAGAACCATCCGCATATTGTTTCAGCTCGGTGGAAACCCAATTCTTTTCCTCAGGATCTCTTGAATGAAATTAGGGAACGAAGTAAGTAGATTAGATGGATTTAGATAGAATTTCTATCTCCTACTCTATAAGGATCATCTAGAAAGCGGAGAGCTTTGGTTCCATTCAAATAGAAAAGCTGACATAGATGTTAAGTGGTGAGAATATCCATAAAGGAGACGAATGAAATCAAAATTTCATGTTCGGTTTTGAATTAGAGACGTTAAAAATAATCAACCAACGTCGACTATAACCCCTAGCCTTCCAAGCTAACGATGCGGGTTCGATTCCCGCTACCCGCTCCATTCTGTATAAAAGGAGTATTCTATTTTTCTAGACATGTTAGAGGCTTGTATTCAAGCCTTTATTGTCCACCAGTTTACGGTACTCCAGAGCGGTGTAGAGCAGTTTGGTAGCTCACGTGTCTCATAAGGTTGAGGTCACGGTTTCGATTCACGTCTCCTCACTTAGCAGTCTTTATATTTGGACTATTCTATTTCTCTAGATATGGTAGAGGGCCGTATCCAACCCTTTTTTATTCATTAGTTCCCGGCCCTAGAGGGCAAAATTGAGCAGTTTGCGAAGTCACTTGCCTTCAAAAAAAGAAGGCACGAGGCTTCTCCCTACCCTGCAGAAAATAAAAATGAAACGAAAGGGACAGTCTACCTCTCCCTTCCCTTTAAAAAAGTTTGCCCGTTGTTTGTCTCAGTTAATACCTAATTTTTGGAGCTCTGTTGGCGAGTTCTATTTCTGCCTCCGGAGCGCCCTCTTTTTTTGAGTGGGATGCAAAGGAAGGGTAAGATAGTAAGGGATACGGCACTAGACTAACACCTAATTAATACTTAATTTAATATAAGTAGTTAAACAGTTAACTAGACTAAACTTTTTATCATAGTACTTTGATAAATTAAGCGCCTTGAAAGTGGCGGGAATCGAACCCGTATCTTCTCCTTGGCAAGGAGATATTTTACCATTGAACTACACTCGCTACGGTATATATTTTATAGCGTATATCCGCCTGGGTCGACCTTCTATGTCTGGGTCGACCGTTTCATTTCATTTTCTATTATATTAGAGTTTTCCTTTTTTTATTATCTGTCAATGAATATTCTAATGGGAATGGAATTTCATAATACTGAAAGAGAAGAGCTAGCAATTCGGAACGCAAATTGCGTTTTAATACGACTCACTATTCTAATTTTTTAGAAGAAATGGCCTTTATTATTTCTTTTTTATGGGGTTAATAAATATTAACCAAATTTAATTTAAGAAATGAGAGAATTCAGAATAGCTACGAGAAAGACTAGTCCAATCCATAATGATGTACCGAAAAATACAACATTTTTATTATTTGACCAACCATCGGGAGAAGCAAATACAAAGGGGTACACTAAGTACTAAGACTGAGGAAGTCGCAATTAATGCAAAAACAGCTAATTGGAAAGCAATAGTCATATTTCTAATCCTCCAAGCTACCATCATATAAAGTTGACTACATATTTGATCCCTCACTTAAACCAAAATTGTAAAAAAAATACAAGAAGTAGGAGGGGTTTAATCATGAATCCATTGATTCTTCTCTTTAATTCAAATTTATTACTTAAACCGCTTTTTTATTTGGATATGGGGGTGAGAAGAGATTATTTACTCTTTATTTCACAAGCGGGTATAGCGGATCCTATCCTGTATCCGTGTATACAGTATACAGAGATATATCGAAAAAGGAACTTGTATCTGATATCTTTCTAGAGGCTAATAAATCTTTTTTTATGGCTATGTTCTATTTGTAGGAGTAAAATAAGGATTAGGCTGTGGAGAGATGGCTGAGTGGTTGATAGCTCCGGTCTTGAAAACCGGTATAGTTCTAGGAACTATCGAGGGTTCGAATCCCTCTCTCTCCTTTTTCTTATTGAATACGTTTGTTTCTTTCATTTTTTTTTCTGTCCCTTATCTTTCTTTCATAAAAAGGAATGAATGGCTCGGCTAGATGGAATAACCGAGCCAGAACAGAAAAAAAGTAGAACAGGTATAAATAAGAAAATCTTAGTTAAGAGGGTTCATGTAAAGAACAGGTTCCAAATCACGATCGATTCCCTTTTCAAAACCTGCTGCAGCAGCTCGGGCTCTTCCTGCATGCCATAAATGGCCCACAAAAAAGAAGAATCCTAGAACAAAATGAGAAGTTGATAACCAACTTCTAGGAGAGACATAATTAATCGCATTGATCTCGGTAGCTACGCCACCCACGGAATTTGAAGAGCCTAAAGGAGGCGTGGGTCATATATCCTGCCGAGCGTCGTTCTTGCCAAGGTTGTATGTCTTTTTCAACCTACTCAAGTCCAAACCGTTGGGGCCCTTAGAGGTTCTAACCATGGAGCACGAAGGTCCCAAAAACGCATAGTTTCCCCTCCAAAGATAACCTCCCCAGTTGGGGAACGCATTAGATATTTACCTAAACCTGTGGGTCCTTGAGCGGATCCCACATTAGCTCCAAGACGTTGGTCTCTAACTAGAAAAGTAAATGCTTGAGCTTGAGAAGCTTCTGGCCCGGTGGGTCCATAAAACTCACTCGGATAAGCTGTATTATTGAACCATACAAAACAACAAGCGATAAAACCAAAGACAGATAAAGCAGCTAAACTATAAGACAAGTAAGCTTCTCCAGACCATACAAATGCACGGCGAGCCCATGTGAAGGGTTTGGTTAAAATATGCCAAATTCCGCCAAATACACAAATAAAACCCAACCATACATGCCCACCAATTATATCTTCTAAATCATCTACACTAACAATCCACCCTTCTCCACCAAAAGGAGATTTTAGTAAATAACCAAATATAATACTGGGACTAAGGGTCAAATTGGTAATTTTTCTTACAAAACACCCCCCAGGGGCCCAGGAATCATATACACAGCAAAAAAAAATAGCAAGGAGTAATAGAAGAAAATCACCTAGACCTAACAAAAATAACTGAATACCCAAAATTGTAGTCATTTTATTTCTATCTTTCCAGACATAACAAAAGAATGGAAAAGATTCCTCAAGAGTCACGGGTCCCGAAGCGCGTGATAAATGCCACCGAAGCCTAAGACTGCGGAGGAAATTAGGTGAAATCGCCAGATACAAAGTACGGAAAAGTATCTAGAACTTCCCCCTGGCCCTACTCCCAACCTAGAGTAGCTAAGTGTGGAAGTAAAATCAACCCTTGTTCATACATGGGCTTTTCTGGTATGAAATGGGCCACTTCAAATAGGTTCATTGCTCCGGCCCAGAATACGATTAATCCGGCATGGGCTACATGAGCTCCAAGCAGTTACCGGACAAATTGATAAGTCTGGCATTCCCAGCCCACCAAGCAAAGCCGGTGGTTTCTTGGTCACGACCAGCTAAAACGAAAGTTCCATTAAAGAGCGTTTCCACGTAGTAGAACCTCCTCGGGGAATATAAGATTTTCATGAGGCTGATCCTGAGCTGCCATCCACGCATACGAATACCCTCGTTTAAAAGAATATTTTTGGTGTAGAAAGTCTCAAATTCAGGATCTTCCGCTGCACGGATTTCCTGGGAAACAAAGTCATAGGCACGTAAGTTCAGAGCCAAGCCAACTACGCCAATAGCACTCATCCATAAACCGGTTACGGGTACAAATAGCATAAAGAAATGTAACCAACGTTTATTGGAAAAAGCAACACCAAAGATTTCGGACCAAAAGCGGTTAGAAGTGACCATGGAATAAGTTTCTTCAGCTTAAGTTGGGTTAAAAGCACGGAAGGTATTTGCACCATCACCGTCCTCAAATAGAGTGTTTTCTATGGTCGCTCCATGAATAGAGCATAGCAGAGCCGCACCTAATACTCCGGCAACTCCCATCATATGAAATGGGTTCAACGTCCAATTATGAAATCCTTGGAAGAAAAGGATGAATCGAAATATCGCTGCTACGCCAAAACTCGGCGCAAAGAACCAACCAGATTGCCCCAATGGATAAATAAGGAATACAGAAACAAAAACAGCAATTGGACCAGAGAATGAGATTGCATTATAAGGCCGCAATTGAACAGACCGAGCAAGTTCAAATTGGCATAACATGAAACCTATTAGTGCAAAAGCCTCGTGGAGAGCTACAAAAGTCCATAGACCGCCTAATTGACACCAACGAGTAAAATCTCCTTGTGCTTCGGGCCCCCATAGTAGCAACAAAGAGTGTGCTAAACTATTGGCAGGGGTATAAACTGCTGCGGTTAAGAAATTAAAACCTTCAATTTAGGAACTAGACAATCCATGGGTATACCAAGAAGTTACAAAAGTTTTCCCTGTAAACCAACCCCATAACGCGAAATAAGCACAAGGAAAGAGCAATAGGCCAGTCCATAATACAAAAACGAAACGGTCCCTTCGTAACCAGTCATCCATAGTATCAAATAGATCATTTTCTTCTTTAGGAATTCTACCAAGGGCTATAGTCATAGTGATCCTCCTATTCAATTACTTCAACCATTTCCGAGCACCTCATATCACTTTCCAAGGCATATGATAGTTTTATTATCTGTGGACGATTTCTTTGTCGTTCAATGCCCTTTTTCAAAGGTCTCGAAGAGAGAAATTTCCCATTTTTATCTATGGAGTCACAGTCACAACCGAGGTCGTGGTAAATCCATGAATTTGATTCGATTTGTTTTTCTTATACTATTTTTTTTTCTTATACTATAGAAATAAATTGTTTTTCTTATACTATAGAAAGAAATAAACCTTTGAATTCAGCATTATTCCAAGACTCCTATTTCAAAGTCTATCTTTTAAGGGAAAAATGAAAATAAAAGTAACCCTTCTTTTCCCATTCCCTCTCTAATGCATGGGTGGAAGAACTAAAATATAGGATTCCTATAAAAAATGGACCTTGAAATCCAATTTTATGTGTAGCGCAAAGGAGTTGCGATTTCTTCTTATTCCTATAGAACATCTAGTAACAAGAATATGAAATCGTAAATAGCGAAAAATTCTTGTCTTGCGCGGTCTAAGTCTAAGGAAATAAAAAAAATTCGCTTATACAATTTCATCTAATCGAATTTATATATCAGAATAGCGGATAGAGGCATCATTAAAGGAGTCAGGTCTACTTGCTTTATGCTTCTTTCCAATTTTATGGTGGATTTGATAAGAACCCTTTTTTCTTTCTTGATAAATAATCGACAAAAAAAGCGTTTTTTTTATATAACCTGCTTGTTTTATTATAATTATAACAAGTCCTATATGGAAATGCCCGCTAAAGAGAAAATCTATTTGATTGTCTCTCGCCAATATCGATTTTTAGAAAGAAAAAACAAGAATTTTCTTCTTTTTTATTAACATTAAGAAAAAAGAATATAATTAAAATGGAATTGGCAATATAATTTTTATAGACTTTTGAAAGAAAAAAAGGTGTTTTTTTGCAACCGTTATATCTTATTTCTTGCCTATATCATATCATGGAAACCTTTCGCTTTGGAACGTGGAGAGATGGCTGAGTGGACTAAAGCGGCGGATTGCTAATCCGTTGTACAATTTTTTTGTACCGAGGGTCCGAATCCCTCTCTTTCCGCTCCCTTGGATCATTTGGGACTTTCGAATTGGAAAGAATTCTGACCCCCGGATTTTCTCATAGATAAATGTACGAAACAAATCCAATAAGAAAAAAAACTGAATTTTTACTCCTCGCGTCCAGGATTCCGTCCTGGGTCATTAGATAAGAATCCAAAGATAAAGAGTGAAACAAAGAATATCACTACTGTATAAACAAAAAGTTTGAGAGTAAGCATTACATAATCTCCAAGATTTTTTTTAAGGAATAGATTACCAGTTTTTCCTTACCACACGGATCCACTAGGATGGTTTTTTTTATACCTAAAAATGCAAAAAAGAATTCTTGAAAAAAATTGCAAGAATTCTTTTATAATAAGCACTCTTATCAATAGCAAAAATAGGGTTAGGTGGTTAGGTATTGTGTAGGTACCTTTAGGTACCTGCTCAACCTAGGTGCAGGGGAGTAGAAAGGCTGATGCAAATTTATTGCTGTAGCTACCCATACAATGTAGAAGAATTTAAATTTTAGAATCGAAGGTTCATAATTTAAAAATATTAAACTTCTCGGCTTTTACCCATTTTTTAATTTTTTTGGAATGAACACATCATTCAATTTGGCATACAGAGTACTAAAGATTTCATCGAAAACTTACAGCAGCTTGCCAACCAAAGGCTAATAGAAAAAAGAATAGAGGTATAACAGGCATAATATCCACGATTGGATTGAAAATAGGATAAGATTCTGTTAATTTGGCAAAGAAAAAAATAGTAGGATAAAGAAAAGAATTAAAACAGATACAGGTTAAACTAAGTATATTAGGCATAACAATCATTTCATTCTTGTAGAGTAAATAATTGGATTTTCTTGAGTTATTTTTTAAGGGAAAGAAGGAAAAGGCAGATTCAAAATCTTTTTCTTCGGACTTTCCCAAACACAAAATACCTCCTTGTATTCGCACTCTCAAATGAGAGTGGAATAAATTCGACTTTCATATAATATCTTAATAGAATTCCATGTAATGATCAATGCATTTTTTTGATTCTATATTATCCGCATGTGTAGAATACTAGCAAGAGAATATCCCTCCTTTTTTATGTAATTGAAATGGTATTGACGAATAACAAGAAAACATACTAGTGTTTATTAGTGTCGCATAAAACCCGAAATGGGGCGTGGCCAAGTGGTAAGGCAGCGGGTTTTGGTCCCGTTACTCGGAGGTTCGAATCCTTTCGTCCCAGATTGTTTCTGATGAAACAAACGGTGAAATCATATAGTATTCCGTACGAGAGAAAAGTTTATTAAAGAGAATAATGATATCTTATTCTTTCTCAGAAAACATAATAAAGTCTTAAGTCCAGTCAAATTGACTATCTTTATTTTGGAATCCTCCAAAGACTTGGCGCACACTTCAAGACATGACCAAATCATCGACAAGATTATCCCTAGATGTAACCGACCTACATGTAACCCTAAGTACCCCCGGTCCCTATATAAGCCGAGGGGTTTAGTCTATAGGGCTAAGTTAGATTTATACATGTATGATCTCGAGGTAGATCATCATGTACTTTGAACTCCATCACAATCAATACAACAAAAGCAGGACGTAGGGTTTTACCTCTTCGAGAGGGCCCACACCTGGGTAAACATCGTATTCTTGTTCGTCATGCTACCATCTAGCCAAGACCAACAACTCTGGGCCCCCTACATGAGATCTGCCAGATTTAACCCGACATTGGTGGCCCATGCAGGTCCCACTGTGTGGTCAAAATAGTTTGATGGCATCATCGCTTGACGATCAGATCTGTTTCAGCGTAGTTCTTTCTCAACAGCGTTTAAACCTCGGTTAAACCGAAGTACTAGAGAAAGTTCAAACTCCAATCTCTTGTTGGGACATCGATCCCGACAACGTAAACCTTGTGGACGCTTCCTCCACCATGACTCTAGATCCGGCCGAGGAACTGCAAATGATCACCATCCAAGTACCGGTTTCGCACTGCTGCAAGTGAAGACAACGGTTCCCGGGACCAGGCTTGGAGCTTGGATCCGATGAATTAAGACAACAGACAGTGTAGCCAGGCCGAACATGCGATCCCGAGGCCTGCACTTGATCAACCTCTGAAAACCTCGCTAGGGAAGCCGATGTCAGATCGGTTTGGAGTAAAATTTTCTCTCCCACGCACCCCCATGTCGCCTATTCGCCCGATAGCTCAGGGGCAGTCAACATCTGCGATCTAGCTCCCGTCATCCAAATGACAAAAGAAACAATCCAACGATTCTGGATGAGATTCCTATTCATAAAGAGCAAAATTCCAGACTGCCCGGGCGGGGAGGCCTTGAGTGCGGTTTTCTGTAGCTCAGGCTACATGGTACCCCTTATCTTTGCCATCCATTTCTGCATCGCGATCCGTGCAGACGCATTTGTCTTTTTTGTTTTTCTCAAACGACACAACATATAAACTTCAAATTTTGCAGAACGACAATACATTCTAACTACAATCTGGGAAAAAACTTTCAAATTTTTTCACGCATTTTAAATGTTTAAAATAATATTTTTAGTAAAAAAATCTCATTTTAGACCAAACAATCTGAAAGTTTTTTCACACATTGATGGTCTAATGTTTGTTCGATCTGTAAAGTTTGAAGTTCATATGTTGTTTCATTTTAGAAAAACAAAAAAGAGAAATCTGCTTGTTGTAAGTTAGTTGGGGAGTACGGATCTCAAAGCAAGGCCGGAGGGTTGAGGATAAGAGGCTTCATGTAGCCTGAGCTACAAAGAAACTTTGTGGGAGGCCTTAGCGGCATTCCCCCATAACTGTTACGACGAAGGAATTAGAAAACCCTTAGTGGCTGATCAGTTTGGAGTTGGGCGAGTTGTGTTCGAAACTAATTGCTTGGTGTTGAAGCAAGCTATGGCCTCGAACGAGTATGATTTTGCACCTCCTGTAGCCATGTTTAGTGATCTCAAGCTCAAACTGTATACTCTCCCGAAGACTGTAACAAACCAGTGGGTGTGCTGGCCGCTATGGGTGCAGGCCTAGCTGATGTGACCACCGGGACTGGCTACCCTAATGATGTAATCGTTGTTGTGACCGGCAACCAAGCCATGTCTTAATGGAAAATATGAGTGTTCCAATTCAAAAAACAAACATTATCCCTACCACTGGCGAGTGCATAGTGCATCTTTCACTGAAATATTTTGTGAAGGTTGAGAAATTTGGGAACAAAGGAGTATGGCCGTGTCAGGTTCAACATCCTATCCAGGGAGTCGATGTCGTGCCTGCAGGTCGCCAGCATGGCTGCGCTGCTCAAAGCAAGCCAGCCGGACTGGAGCCCTGCACAGACCATGTCGGCGCTAATGATCACCGCCTAGGACCGCCATGACAACACTTTCCTCTTGCTGGTGGATGCCACGACCGGCAAGGTGTCCACAACGTTCCACCACACGCGGAGCTAGCCACCGACTTTAGAAGGTGATGTCATTGGTGTAGATGCACCGGGAGAGAACTAGTCTATATCATGTCACAAGGTAGTGGACTAAACTAAAACTGTGTGTTGACGTATAATGTGTTGCCTAGTCTCTTTCTTCAGATCGGTCTTTTGTTGCATTGGATAGAGCATGCACTTTTATATGGTATCGGAGCCAAGAGGTCATGATTCAACACCTGGCTGGCGCAATTAAATTGCAGCCCACTTTCGGTCCATGTTTAGGTCTGAGGGAGCCACGTGCGAGGGGGAGTGTTAACGTATAATGTGCTGCCTAGTCTCTTCAATCAGATTGGTCTTTGATTGCATTAGCTAGAGCATGCACTTCTGCACTGTGGAAGAAGTTGGCGTACTTCCAGCATAGTTGCCCGCAATTGCGAGTTTGACAGAATAAAAACATTTTTAGAAGTGCATGACAGTCTGTGGAAGGGACTAAACATTTGGATTCCAACAAAACTTGCAACGAAGTTGAAGAACAGAACCCACCAGCAAGAAACTTGATATATGCATGCACTGATAAAAGGCGAGAGGAAACAGTTTGATTTTCAAATATTCTTCCTCGACTGAGCATATTCAACTCCATGTACATTTATGCAATGTTGCTTAGCAAAGTGGCAACAATACTCTGCTCACAAATAAACTTCTCAAACAGTAGATAATATCCGACTATATTACAAAATGGTAATATAAATTTGCAATAACAACACAAAACACTTTCGAAAGAACGAAGTGTTTTTTTCAAAAGAACGAAGCTTGTATGTCAGCGTTCAACGGCATGCATGCCTTTTGATTTGGGGGGTTGATCGGCTGCTAAACAGGGCAAAGGAGGAATAGCAGTGGCCCATGATCAGGAGGAGCGTGGTTCCTCTAGGTTCAGGACATGTTCATTCATATGGCTGGAAATTTGTTGCCGCAAATCTTGCTCGAGTTCATCATCAGGAACCCATTAGCCACACTTCCTTGAGACACACTACATTCTCTAGCACAAACTCTCAAAGACGACCCACGAGAGCAATGAACCATCATCACCTCAACAAGTTCAACCCAAAATATCCAAGAGGATGAGCGCTTTCTTCTGGGTGGCAGCCACTTCTCCACCAAAGAATCCTATGTCGTTCTACTCTGGGAGCCGGACATCGACTACAACGCCTCCCTCATTTGGCCCTCTCAGGTGCCAAAAGAGATCAAGGTCTTCGCATGGCTCCTCTCTCGGGAAAGACTCAACACACGTGCCAACCTCGTCCACAAGCACATCATCACCGACCCGGTCTGCCCTCTGTGCCAGCTACAGCCTGAAGATGCCATCCACCTCTTTCATCTCGTGCCCCTATGCTGGCCTCATCTGGAAGCACATCGACATCACCCCGAGCTCTCCTGCCGCCAGTGACCTTTGGGATGCCCCACTCCCCTAGGTGACACCATCCCCCGTCTGCCCTTTTGTGCTTCTCACTATCCTCTGGAAGATCTGGGAGATTAGGAATGATAAACTGTTTAGGTCTTTTGATAGACGCTCTAGTTCTTCTTGTAAACTAATCATGTTGGACCTTGACCTTTGGTCTCACTGTCTTGTCAAAGCCCCGTGACAAGAAGGCCGTCTCCTCGTGGCGGCTTTTCCTCTCTGCACGATGTTCTCTTCCTATGTAACTATGTAACACAGCTTGTTGTGAGTCTTTGAGTAATATATACAGGTGGGGCGACTCCCTTGGTGATTCTCAAAAAAAATCCAAGAGAAACATGTAACCTGGAGGTGCAATCAATCTTGAGGACCCGGTACGACCAGGTGTTCCCAGACCACGACACATAGAGGCCGGCTTACCAACCTGGAGTGCCCAATCTTGAATCATTTTAACACAAAGACAACGAAATCCATCTTGAAATAGCAACTCTTCAAGGGCGTCTGCATCCTCTTGCGTTAATATGGTCATCCCAAGATTACCCTTTCGAGATTGTCAAGCCGCTTCACCCAGATTGGCAATACGAGCACATGCCTGTGAAACTTAATGCTCTTAAGCGTCTGGGGAGGTGAGGGGATGTACTTCATGATAGGAATATGTCGGTTCAGATGTCTATCAAATCTGCAGCAGCGTTGATTCTTGGAAGCATTCTCTTCTTGAGTGAACCATGGCGAGATGTGTGTGGACCTTTGCTGATGAGGAACTTTTGAATACTTGGTGGCTTCGAGGGAACGAAATTCAAAGAACTGGATGTCGGGATGATCAATGCATTATCGAATGTTGTTTTCGTTAAGCTTGCGGTTACACTTTGGGCTATTTGGACGACAAGAAGAAAAGTGATTCATGAGTGTATTTTCCAAAGTCTTTTTATTTTGAGGGAGTATTTTCCAAAGTGATCTATGTGTGCACCTTTTTGTGGAAAGGTGTCTGCCAGAGCTGGAAGGAATTAAGTCCATATCAAGCCCTCTCGTCAGCAGGCGTCTAGTATTCCAGCCCCTCGACGGCAGAAATCACATATTTGACCTGAGGCAGAAATCAAATCACAAACTGACCTGGTCACGAAAAAATTTCACTTTGCTGACCCTTTGGTGTGGCGCCCGACAGCTGGGCGCCGCACCCTACTGTGCAGCGCCCTTCCCTTAGGCGTCGCACGTCCTGCCAGCGTGGCAGCCCTGGTCCAGTTGCGGCCCCACAGACAGCACTGCAGCGCCTAAGACTTAGGCGCCACATCTGTAATGTGCAGCGCCTAGCTCTTGGGCGCTGCACAGTCTGTGTTCCACTTGGGCTGGCCCCACCCTCTCTCCCCTCCCACCCCCACCCCACACACCCCCACCCCACCCAAACCCTTAGACTTGCGGCCCTCCTCTCTTCCCCTCTCCCCCCTCTCAAATCCTTCTCAAATCTTGCAAATTCGGAGTATTTGATCGTGGATTTCAAGCCAACCTCCCTTAAGGTAATCTCCTCCGATCCCTCGTTTTCATCCATAGGAATTGTCACATTTGCTCAAATCTTGCTAGTTTGGGAAACCCTAGTTTTTGCTTGGATTTGCAAATTTATGTTGAATGATGTTATGTTTCTTTGCTAATTTGGGTTGTTTAGGCTTCCATAGTATGCTAGGGTTAGGGTTATGTGTGTTTGATGTTGGTGTTAGGGTTATGTTATGGTTAGGGTTGTGGTAATTGTTATGTGGGGGTTAGGGTTATTAATTCATATATATGTTAGGGCATATGTGTGCAAATATTTTTCTTAAGTATTTACTTGATATATGTGTGTTTTTGATTATTGTAGGGATGGGGAGAACATGTGTTTATGTTCATCATGTGGATAAAGAGGCCTTTTTGAAAGGCAATGTTGAGACGGACCCGGATGAGCTTGACATGGTGTTTGAGAGTAGTCCTACCTATGCGGAGCTTTTGGAACAAGTGAGGAAAGATTTGAATTGGATGGACCCAAGTGATGTTGTTGAGTTCGAGGGAAGGCATAATGTTGGTTTTGGAATGCACATCCGTTGGAAGACAATGCTTGTGAACTCCGAGCAACGTTGGGTTGCATACAAGGAGACGGTTGCCGAATCTCTAGACAAGGCTCTTGAGTTATTTGCCTCCAAGAAGGTTGAGTCTACTTTGTATGTAGACTTGAACCGGAACCCCTCCCCGTTGGTTGCTAGCACTCCCCCACCCATGAACCAAGATCAAATGAGTGAACCTCAATTCACGCAACAAGATTGACCAACATTGAGCCCGACTCCAAACAACCAAAATGAAGGTTTTGAAGAGGAGAATGATGAGTACGAGGAGGATGACAACGAAGTTGACCTCCATGACAACAATGTGGGTGATCTCGACCAATATCATGTGCAAGAGACAATGGACCAATCCATCCCGTTTTCCCGTGCATATGCATCGGACTCGGATGACGATGGTCCCGATGAAGAAGTTGATGAGGAGGGGTTCACGCCGAAGGAGGCCGAAGCATTCAAGAAGGTATTCGGGCGGGATCACAAGACACCATTGTTCAAGGATCTTAGTCTCGCGGATGAAGCCATTGTGGATGGTGGCAAATGCATATCTCTTGGAGCTAGGCCAAGTTCTCACCGTGATTTGGAAGACGGCAAGAACGGGATATATCCCGGTTGTGAGTTTCAATCCTTCTTGGAATTGAAGATGTGGCTCGACAACTACTCGGTTACACGTTATCGTCCACATATAGTGGCCAACTCGGACGTGAATGTGCGTTACACGGTCAAATGTGAAGTGCCAACATGTCCATGGATTGTGCGTGCAAGGCCATGGAAAGGAGGTCCCACTTGGCGCATAGTGAGTTGTCTACCAACTCACATGTGCCGGCACAAGAGGGCGGATTGCAATCTTGTGTACCAACAACATGCATAACTCACATCCGAAGTTCATCGCCATGTGCTTTCCAACCAAATATCCACACTTCCAACAATGAGCATCAAGAGTGTCATTGACCTTGTGAAAGCCATCTTTCATTACAAGGTGAAGTACGGCAAGGCATGGAAGGCGAAGCAAGCCGCATTCAAGATGTTGTATGGAAATTGGGAGGAAGCATACAACCGACTCCCTAGGTTGTTGTTAGCTATGGCCGCCACAAACCGGGCATGGTTCACGTGGTTGAGCCTCGTGGGCACCAAACATTGATTCATAACGGAGGACCGTGCGAGTATTTGGCCGTGCATTTTGGGCCTTTGAGCAATGCGTGAGGGCTTTTGAGCATTGTCGGCCCGTCATCGCCATTGATGGCACGTTCTTGACCGGACAATACAAGAGCACTTTATTGGTTGCAATAGCAAGTGATGCCAATAACCGGTGTTGCCTTTGGCTTTCGCTTTGGTTGAGGTGGAGAACAATGATAACTGGGAGTGGTTCTTGCGTCAATTGAGAACAAGGGTATTACCGGCTGAAAGGGAAATTTGTGTCATATCGGATCGCCATCCTGGAATTCTAAATGCGGTGGTGGTTGACATCCTGGACATACAAAGTTGCATCATCGATGGTGCATGAGGCACTTTTGTGCAAACTTCTATAGGGCATGTGGTATCAAGGAGTTGGCCGATGATCTTCAGGATTGTTGTCTCGCTTTCACCAACAAGCGGTTTGCCGCATTGTTCAATGCATTGCTCAGACACAAGAAACTTGACCCCGGCGGTCAGAGTTTCTCAATAGGAACATTGCCGAAAGGAATATGTGGGCACGTGCTTCGATGAAGATGGCGGAGGTACGGTCAAATGACAAGCAATATGGCGAATGCTTCAATAAGGTGCTCAAGGGTGTACGTGCATTACCCGTGACGGCAATAGTTCAATACACATTTGACAAGATGAATGCATACTTTTAAAGTACTCAATGGAGACCGATAAGCAGATTGTGGTGAGAACAAGGATAAGCACAAGTACAATTTCCCACCAAAGGTAGAAGAATGGTTGGAATTTCAATCACGAAGGCAGACTCAAGAAGCTGTACTATATGACGACAACGAGTGGAAGTATGAAGTGAAAGAGCCCGGAGGAACCACAAACGATGGCCGCCAACACGGAGGCCGGGCTTTCAAGGTCTCCCTAACACGGTGTGATTGCAGCTGCATGAGGCCGTCTTTGCTTCATCTCCCATGCTCGCACTTGTTAAATGCATCCCGGGTTAGGAATGTGGACGTCAATCACCCTCTTACCGTGAGGGAGTCCGAGTTCTCAATCATGACGGTAAAGAATACATGGACTCCACGGTTCCAACCATACTTGGACCAATCACAATGGCCGGAGTATCATGGAGTTCAACTATGGCCGGACCCGGAATTGAAGATCGTTAGACGGGGAAGACGTAAGACAAAGCGTCTTAGAGGTGACATGTACGGATAGGGCCGTGGTGGCGGTGGAGAATACGGCACCGGCCAATTCCAAGAGCCTCGTGAGCAATCCCGTTGTGGGGGCTGCAGTAATGGGGGACACAACACAAGAACTTGTCCCAAACCAAGAAAGAGATCAAAGAAAAATGGTGCAAGCACAAGCCAAACAAATGATAGCCAACCAAGTGAATCAAGGGGTAGCCAACCAAATCAAACAAGTGGTGGAGTGCCAAACCACTCAAATCAAACAAGCCAACGAGGAACTAGGCAACAAAGAGGGAGTCATCTTGGTCTTAGAAGAGGCCGTGGTGGTGGTCTTGGCCGTGGTGATGGTCTTGGCCGTGGTGGTGGTAGAGGCCGTGGTGATGGTCTTGGCCGTGGTGAAGGTCTTGGCCGTGGTGATGGTCTTGGTCGTCTTTGGTGGTAGAGGTCGTGGTGATGGTGTTGGTCGTGGTGAAGGTCTTGGCCGTGGTGGTGGTAGAGGTCGTGGTGGTGGTCTTGGCCGTGCTGCTAGTAGAGGCCGTGGTGGTGGTGGTGGTATAGGCCGTGGTGGTGGCGGTAGAGGCCGCGGTGGTGGTCTAGGCCGTGGTGATGGTGGAGGCAGTGGTGATCTTGGCCTTGGCGGCGGCCGTAGTGGAGGAATGTTCACTTGTCTCAATGGACCATTGCCGTATGTGACTTACTATGATCTTGTTATTTTGGCTCAATGCTTGTGTTGTCATTTTGTATTGTGTGACTAACTATTATATTGCCATTTTCATAGGTATGGAAACAATGAAGGGGGTGGAGGACACGGAGGGGGAAGGTGAGATCCCTTGGTGGTGGGAGGAGGGAGAAGTATATGTGCTATTTGTGTATGACTATGTGAGGGGACTAATATTTCTGTGTATGACTATGTGAGATCCCTATGTGTGTATGACTATGTGATTTAGACTACTATTTCTGTGTATGACTATGTGAGATCCCTATGTGTGTATGACTATGTGATTTGGACAAGTATATGTGCTATGTGTGTATGACTATGTGATTTAGACTACTATTTCTGTGTTTTGGACGCCTACATTTAATTTGGATATGATTATGTGGCATCTTTATGAATCACAAAACAAAAAAATCAGTAGTTATTTGAAAACAACAGTTAGTGCAGCGCCCAAGGGAAAGGCGCCACACTACACAAAGGCAGCCGCTTGGCCTTGGCGCCGCACACCGGACATGGCAGTCCGAGAGCAACAGAATCATTCGAGAGAGCACCAGAGGCGTTCAGTTGATTTGCACCCAGAATTGCTAAGTCAAGGTGCGTTTCAAGGGCAAGGCGCCACATCTGCAGCGCCCAAGGGACAAAGGCGCTGCACTCTATAGTGTGGCGCCTTGACATTGGGCGCTGACACCGACTTAGCAATTTCGGTGCAAAACCAATCGGAATGCTCCGGTGCTCTCGAATGATTCTCTGCTCTCTGACTGCCATGTCTCAGTGTGCAGCGCCTAGCAAGGCGCCACACTACACAAAGGCAGCGCTTGGCCTTGGCGCTGCACACCGGGACATGGCAGTCCGAGAGAGCAGAATCATTCGAGCACCGAGAGGCGTTCAAGTAGCTTTTCCACCCCAGAAATTGCTTAGTCAGTGTGCAGTGCCCACGGTCAAGGCGCCACACTATACAGTGCAGCGCCCAAGGGACAGTCGCTGCACTGTATAGTGTGGCGCCTTGTCCTCGGGCGCTGCACACTTAGCAATTTTTGGGGTGGAAAAGCATCGAACGCCCCTGTGCTCTGACTGAATGTCCAGGTGTGGAGCGCCTAAGGGAGAGGCGCTGCACTGTGTAGTGGGGCGCCTTTCCCTTAGGCGCTGCACACCTGGACATTTATTAGGCTGCACCCCCACCCATCCCCACCCCACACACCCCACCCTCCACACAAACCCAAGCTCAAGCCTCCTCTCGCCTCCTCTCTCCCCTCTCAAATCCTTCTTAGATCCGGAGTATTTGAACGTGGATTTCAAGCCAACCTCCCTTAAGGTAATCACCTCCGATCCCCTGCTTTCATCCATAGGAATTGTCACATTTGCTCAAATCTTGCTAGTTTGGGGAAACCCTAGTTTTTGATAGGATTGGAAATTTGTGTTTCTTTACTAATTTGTTATGGTTAGGCTTCCATAGTATGCTAGGGTTAGAGTTATGTGTGTTTGATGTTGGTGTTAGGGTTATGTTGGTGTTAGGGTTGTGGTTATTGTTATGTGTGTTTGTAGGCATGGCTTCATCCGGTTCCATGACGAGGCCACCGTGTGCTAACCAAGAAGACATGCAGAACAAGTGGGAGGACGCATCTTTGGACAAGGTGAAGGAGAAAGATGTCAACATCCCGCCATGTTGGTGTGGAGATGTTTGCAAGGTGAAGGTGTCCACCGACCGAAAGAAAGCATGGACGGAAGGGCGGAGATATTTTGTATGCCCGAACTATGCTTATGATCGTGCACTTCCAACTAACGCCTATGACCAACCACCGTAAGCTCGAGAAGTAAACTGTTACTCTCAAATGTGTGTCAACACTAACAACAAATTTTTATGCAGTCACCGCCTCCTCTATGCAAGTACTTCACGTGGATAGATCTTGAAGTGCCAGAAGATGTGAAAAAGGACCAATACGCAGATTGTCTTAGGCGGCAACGACGGTTCGAAGAATCGTTTCGAAGAGGCTTGGAGGAAGAGCGTCATCGAAAGGAGAGGATGGAGCGGAAGAAACGAGAGGAGGAGAGGGCACGCCAAGCGAAACTTGCTCGTGAGGAGGAGAGGGTAAGAAAGCTTGCAAAGGCTCGCGAGGCACAAGAGGAGGAATCGGCATGTGACAAGAAGGGGAAATGGCCTCGCTCTACTCAGTAGGGACTTCGCTTCGGTGCACTCGTCGTCAACTATTTTATAATGAATGTGTCATGAAGTTGTGAGGGCATGTGAGATGTTGGTGAACTATCTTTTAGGGCAAGCTGCCATTTGTCATTTGTAATGAATGTGTCGTGAACCATGTCGTAGTAATGTTTGAATTGTCTTAAGTTATGAACTCGTCGGCATAAAATTTGTGTTTGTTCAAATTGATGTGATGTCTGCAGTCATTGTAAGTATTGTGGATGTGATGCAAGCCAACCGTGGCTCTCTCGGATGGTCATGGAAGTAGTGCAGCGCCTAAGGTCGTGGCGCTGCACTATATAGTGCAGCGCCCAAGAGTTGGGCGCCACACAAGATAAAGGCAGCGCCTAATCATAGGCGCTGCAAAGGTCGCTATAAGCAAAACTACAGAAACAGATGCCATTTTGGCCTCCTGCAGCAGCACTCACATAATAAAAGTACTGTAAAGTGCACATGCTAAGCAAAGAGAACTAATAACTTGAATATCATATCATTTAAGACAATTCAACATTACTTGTGTTCGCAAACACAAATACCACACTAGTAAGAGTTCACCAACATATAACATAACCTCACACGCTCATCAACCTAATTAAACGGCTACAATTAACATGAACAAGCACTAATTCCTTCCGCGTGTTCACGGTGGCACGCTGCAGAAAGCTTCTTCTTCTTCTTAGGAGCACAAGGCTCCTCTTCGCACTTCCTCCTCCGCCTCCACCTCCGCCTCCGCCTCCGCCTCCTCCTCCGCCTCATCATCCAAGCTAGCCATCCGCGAGGTCCCTACGACCACCTTTGGGTTGCCTCTGTTGTCATAGTCGTTGGGCGTGTACCGGCGTCTGGGCTGCCTAGGCTTGAACACATATGCGGACCGAGCTTGAGCGTCCGCCAAAGTCATGTCATCATCAAGCTCATCGCCCTATCACACAACGAAACAATATGGTGAAGGCCGGTGTCGTAATCAAGTGAGAATCACATCTAAAGGATTAGTCATACCTCTTGGGTGATCCCACCCTCATCATCCATATAAGCATATGAGGAACTCACATCGTCCCCCTCATGGTGAGGTGCGGGTCCGATGGTGTACTGCACCTAGAGGCGTATGGTTCATCATATTCGTGATCACGGCAACCGAGAAGGTTCGATAACCGCCTTAACTTCTTGGCCCGACGCTGTAACATGAACAAGTGTGTAAGATATCAACCTTCGCAACATAGACTGGCTCTCATAGTGAATGCGATATGTACCTTGAGGAATGCTCGTAGTGAACCATCATCATTGCGAGTTCCAACCGGTGTCTTCTCCAGAATAGACTGGCTCTCATCAGCTGCTTTCTTGATCTCGATGCGCTGCAGATGAGAAAGAATGAATGCGTTAGCCATTCAAACATGTGTAATGCGGTCAACAGGAAAGTAAAGAGGGGAACACTTTACCACATAGTTAATCACCGGAATAGCAGGGACTCCTTGCCCTTGCCTGACATCTCTGTTGTACTTCCCCTTTGCTAGATCCTCAAAGTTTACGGGTTCTTCAAGAATATCCTCATTATATGTCGGCGGGCATATCTCAACTCGAGTAGTTCCAATAATCCATAAATGCGTAGTTATCAAAAGCAATTGGGTTGTGCTCACGAAGCGGGCGCGTGCAAAGGTTCTGAGCTTGCTCCACACAAAGTCGAAGCGGGTAACATACGCAGAATGATGCTTGTCCCAGTCCTTTATCTTCCGTTGCCTTCTCCTATCCAACCTGCGTGGTATAAAACCAAACATTAGCACAATCAAAAGGAGTCTCGATGATTAGACAATACGCAGACATGCTCTCTTACCTATGAAGTGCTTTATCCGTGTCCACCCAATCCGGTGGGTGAAATTTGGAAAAGACCAAACCGACGATACACACGATGCGGCAAATGAAACTCAACCGCCCAGTTGCATATCGCTGGGCACCGCATAAGCCGTAGATCCTTATCCCGCAAGCACATCGGGTTGAGGCGGAACTCCGCGGTGTACCCCAAGCTCTCACCCGCGCCATATGGCTGCCATTCCACCTATGAAACAGGGCAACAATGCAAATTTGATGACTATTTTTCAAGCAAGCATGAGAAAGGACTAACGTAATGACCTCCTTACCTGCTCAGGCGTAATCGTGTCAAACTCGGCAATGTACTTTTGGTACATGAGATTGACATCGTTCGTCATCTCGGAAACGATATCCCACTTGTAAGCCCACGTGGGGCGCCGTAATTCATCATGTTCATCTGCATACCAAGGATCAAACCTGACGCTCTTGAGGCCCAACGAGCGACGCTCCCAGCTCCATACAGAAAGTAGAAGCAGATTACCACCAATGCCTGCGCTAGGTGTGATCCTGCAACACGCATCGTCCAACTACATATGAAAGAAAAACAATGTTAACTTGACAGCAAGCTTGCATTGCTAATGAAGAAATGAGTTGATCACAAAACAGACCAACTACACAGCCGGTACACGTAGGCAAGAGTCGCTGAACCCCAGCTCCATTTGCTATCGAAGACGGTCAACGCCTTCAGCCACATCCATGGAGCGTTCTTGCCAGTGGAGTCAGGAAACAAAGTCCTCGACACAATGTACCACATATATACACGAGCATGTGTCTGGATCACATCATCAGTGGCATCCGGAGGGCACGTCGCAAAGTTATTTTGAATCCACGTGAAAGCAGCTCCGCTGCTTTCCTTTCCGCCTTCTTCTTCTCTTCTCCTCCTCTACATCATCCCCAGCCTCGGTAGGAGCCATACCGATAAGAGCAATCATTCGTCGCGCCACCCATCGTAATCGGTGCTCATACGTAGAGGCCTCCGTCGATAGCAAGACCGGTGATCAACGAGACATCCTCGGCGCCACGGTCATCTCCCCGGTCCGAAGATGGAAACTGTGGGTCTCGGCCTCCACCGATCAACAAGAGCGGACACCGATGGAGCGTTCAGATTCGGCATGGACCGGTGACCAACAGAATCCACGGGAGTAGTCCTGCTCGCTTGATGTACGGTGTGTACCGCTCATCATAAGGCATGGCAGACCGAAGACCCGTGGTACCGGATCTTCAGAGGTTCAAGCTTCTGCAAAAAACAAGTAATGACAAATCTTAGGTCATGTAAATTTCAACTAAAGGCAAATTTGCAAAATATTTAGATTACTCATTATTACCTTATCCTTCTCAAGCGCATCATGTAGGCCGGTGTTGCACGTCAGAGACATCGTCGTAAGCCAAACCATCCTTACAATTTCAAACAATAAACATATAAGAGTTCATCTTCATCTCAAATATCAGTATACACTAAACATATAACATGTGTTCAACTACAAGAATCTCAACATCTCCTTCTCACACAATGAATATGTCATATGTGTTCAAATAAACTAAACATCTAATGTTTCAAATAAACTCAACATCTAATATTTGAAATAAACTCAACATCTAATATATATCTAAACAAACTTCTCATATATGTCTACAAAAATCAACATCTCATAGTTATCTATAGAAATAGGCATCTCATACATATATAAAAAACTAAACAATATAGGCTTTCACCAACAAGAATCATATATTGTGAACTAATAAATAACACTACGGTACTACCAATATGAATACACATCCTAAATCGAGCAAACCAAACAAATCAAGGGTTCCATCAAATCTTGGACAAATCTCTAGAATGGCAACAATTTTACGGAGCAAAAGAAAGAGAAGGGAAGAGTTTACCTAGTAGGATGGATTGGGGATCGAATCCACGGATCAAATCTTCCGATCTCGAGAGGGATGTGGGGATTAGATGGGGCGCCACGCCCGCCGCTCTCTGTCGAGAGAAGGAGAGATGAACAAGCTGCCTGGTCGGGCTGGGTCGGGTTGCAAGTCATGCAGCGCCCAAGGGCTAGGCGCCTGCACGTCAAAGTGTGGTGCCCTAGCCCTTAGGCGCTGCACAGTGCGTGTGGGGGAGCAATCGACCAGGCTGCCACCGCGGAGACGTCTGACGCCTGTGGGAAGGGCGCCAGACAAGAGGGTGCGGCGCCCGTCAGCGCCACACCAAAGGGTCAGCAAAGTGAAATTTTTTCGTGACCAGGTCAGTTTGTGATTTGATTTCTGCCTCAGGTCAGATATGTGATTTCTGCCCCCCTCGACAGCCTTGGCGCAACTTGGAAACCCCCACTTGATGGCTATGCTAAGATAAATGTGGATGGGGTACTATCTCCAAATGCTGATGTTGGAGCAGTTGTGGCGATGTGTCGTGATGAAGAGGGAAACTTCCTCGGCTCCTCAGTGCTTGTCCTCCTAGGTTTGACTGAAGAAACTACTTTGGAGGCCATCGCTTGCCGTGAAGCACTCACACTGGTGGCGGGTCTTTTTCTAGTGAGGATTGTTATCACGTTTGACTCTAAATCTGTAGTACATGACATCAACGAAGGAACACTACAAGGATCCGGGTCTATTGCAACAAAAAAAATTGTTGCAATACATGTTGTTTCGTGGCGATAAGTACCTATTGCCACGAAACGACATTCGTTGGCAGCCGTTGCGACTGGACACATGGTAATAACCTATTACCATGAAAAAGCAATTGTGGCAATAAAGTGTGCTATTGCACATCCATGCGGGAAGTTGCCACATGTTTTCCCGTGGCAACACTCACCTGATGCCACAATTTGCTTTGTGGAGATAGCTTTAATGCAACATGTAACGAATTGTGGAGACTGATATGTCGTAGCGATAGACATTTGTGGCAACAACCTATGCCAACGACGGCCATCTCGTGGCGCATTGCTCTTTCGTGGCAATAGTCAATTGTGGCAACAAACTATGGCAACAATCCTTATTTTCGTGGCATCACGCATGTTGCCACGACCCACTATACTTGTGGCAATAAACTATGGCAACAATTCTTGTTTTCGTGGCATTAGGCATGTTGCCACGACCCACTGCGCTTGTGGCATTAACTTATGGCAACAAACATTCCAATCGTCGTAACAGGAAATTGCAACGTACTTCTTTTGATGGTGACAAATAGGTATCACAACAAGTAACATCTTTGTAGCGAGAAATTATTGCGACAATTTAAACTTTCCGTGGCTATACTCTATTTCAACAAACTTACTTTGGTGGCGCTAAACTGTTATCGCATCATGAAATTTTTTGTGGCGCCAAGCTACTACAACAATATAAAGTGCTCCGTTGCAACATCCTAGTGCAACAAAACGAGTACTTAGCGCGATGAAACAAAATTGTGGCAACATGTAGATCCTATTACCATGAACTGGGATTTTGTGGAAATATAGCATTTTATTGCAACAAAAGATAGTTGTAGCAATAATTTTTGTTGCAATAGACCGGAATCCTTGTAGTGGAAGTGGTGGTATCTTTGCCTCCATTATCAAAGAGATCAATGCTAGGAGATGCTTTTTAGCAGTTGCATCATAATCTTTGAAGAGCGTGCATCAAATCATGAAGCCCACAATCTTGCCAGATTTTCTCTTTCGCTCATTTAGGGTCGTCACTTGTGGCTTGCTGTTTCTCATGACCCTATTTATATCCCTATGATCATTACTGTTGAGCAATAAAGTTTGGTTTACCCCTAAAAAAGCAATAGAGATAACATAAAACTCTAGTTTAAAGCTCAGTATATGATGTCTATGAAGATAAAAAATCGTGTAGCCATGGGCTTATAATGAAAGATGGTATTTTTACAAGGTTTATTTTTTATTCTGGTGTTTTTCACAAAAAAAATCAAGCTTATTTTCAGCTGGCACAACAACAAAAATATTATATGCCCTAAAACAATTACAGAGAATACTAAAAAATATTGTAATTAAATTTATAAACTAGCGTTATCAAAATCATGAGGCCATGAAGATGGCATAAGTGATCCCACATGCGCTGTCTATTTTCCACTCTAGGCTCTCCATACACAAAGGTCCCTCTCCAAAACTACCATCAGTGGAATGGCTCTCCTCCCCCTCCCCTCTCCTCCCCCCACCTGCCCTCCACCTACAATGGCGATTTCTAGCCCAATCAACCATGGAAAGTTTGTTGCATTGGGACTTTGCACCGCGATTGGCCCTTCCAGACCAGGTGAGAAGGAAATTTGGTTCTGCGGTTCACTTCTCCGCATCTCGAGAAACCAAAAAGTTCTTTTTGTTTGTTTCTTTCTCTTTGTCTTCGTTCCCTTTAACGGTGGAATCTGTTGGTATTGCATTGCAATGTTGCCTTGGAGGGATCTCTTCGGGATTCAAAGTGTTGCCGATCACTTCACATTCTTTTCGGTTTTCAATGGCCAATAACAAAGTGGGACATTTTATCTATGGGCTCAAAGATCGTGTTTGGCCAGACTTTGTGTGCCTCTTCCATTTGTTCAATAGTCGTTTTGCCAAAGCTCTTGCTATCGATAATCGATGGCACGCAGATAAGGAGCTAGTGGACATTGCTGATCACCGTACTGTTGCTCTTAAATCATCACTAGATTTTTTATCCCGAAAGGAGCATATGGATCACTCTTCCACAAGAGAGCTTTCTAAATTTGGGCTTACTCATTTGAATACTTGGAGCTTTTCTAACAAGAACACTCATGAAGCTTCCTCCTCTGCCTCGGATCTGAAGCAACACATTCAAATTCAAATGGATTCGAATCCTCCAAGCGATAAGTTGGGCGTGGTTTCGGGTTAGGGCAATGATCGCATCCTTTAATGAACCATTATTTGTCTCAAGCGGAGTCGAAGGAGAACCAGGACATTGATTGCCTTTTGTTAGGCGCTTTTAAATGTCATCTGAATTTGCCTTATGCACTGCTGCCCCTATGTTTTTTGAATTCGACTTTCAAATATGCTCCTTCGTATGATTGTTGGCCTCCTTTGCTCAAGGCATAGCACAAAGCTGATCTGGCACAGGCTCAATATACACAAAAGGAAATCGAGACTCTTGCCGCTAATTGGGCTGCCCTCTGTTCCAAATGCCTCCAATGGGGCCACACCCGGATTAATTGTGAAGCCCGGCTCATTTGCATTAATTGATCTGGTCCTGATCACAAAGCCCTTGACTGCCCCAAGCGTGTCACCATATCGTCTATCAATGGGCAAGTATCATCAATTGTCAAGGCTAGGATCAATTATGTCGAATCTGGCCAACCCTTTTCTGCTCCTCAGCCGGTCCATCAATGTAAACCGTACATCTGATGTGCTGCTTGTGGCTTCTGCGGACACGTGGAACGCTCTTGCCGCAGGCTGAAATTTCAGAAAAAGTGGAGGTGGGTAGCCAAAGTTGCCCAACCGACCCGCTCACCCCCTCATTCTCCGTATTCCACCTCGAAAACACAAGAGCCCCCGCTCTGCCTTGTCCCGTCACCGCTGCCATCACTCCCTCTCACACGAACCTCGACCATGGCCAACTACCCACTGAATCCAGTCCCTTTCCTCCCGCCGGGGTTCGTCGTTGAGCCCGGCTCGGCGGACCAGCTGGTCCGCAGCGGCATGGTGGTCGGCCCGATTGCACCACTCAACCACGACTTCCTGGCCATTGCAGAGTCCAATCACTATGTTTTGCTGCATCGTCGTGCGGCCATCCGCAATGAGATCACCGCGCTGCTCCATGAGTCTCAGTTGTTTACCACCGAGGTCAGTGATCATCCCTTTGGGGTTGGTATATTTGGATTTGTTGACTCATTCATGAGAGATACGACTATGGCTACCCTGATTGAATTAGAGGATGAGGATCTGCTGATTTCATTTGTTCCCCACAATGAGGCACTCATTCGGTGCACCACCTCATTTGGGCCAGAAGTTTGGTTGATGTTTTTTGGTTTTCCTTATGATTATCAAACTGACTACTACAAAAACAAGGCGTTGGGTGGTTACGGTTCTTTAGTCTCATGGTACAATCCGAGGCAAGATCGTAGATTTGTGCTGCTCAAAGCTAGGGTGATCCGCCTACGTTTAATCCCAAAGAGCTTCATTGTCTGGCAATTGGGGGGCGCTCGGGACTGCTGTACAGTCCAGGTTACCATCCTCCGCAGCAACGACTGGAATGGCCTCCTGCCTGAGGTGCTGCCGCTGGGGGAGGAACAACCGCCTCCCGATGGTAATCCTCACCCTCAGTTTGGACCGGATCTCACTGCAGAACAGTTATATCAGCAGCAGGTACACAACTGGCTCGTGTAAAATGGGGCTCCACCCGCGGGCAACAATCCTGATCAAGGTGCAGCACAGGGTGCCCAAGATCATGGCGGTTGGGGCAACTGGGCACCCCCACCTCGGTGCATCTTCCCCCGATGCCACCTCACCTGGTCAACTATCAGGCACGGCTTGCGGCTCAGGGCCTAACTGTTCAGCATGGCCTCATACCTGAAGACAATGTCACGGATAATGCTTTTCAGGCTTGGAATGATTCTATAACGGTGTCTGACAGTTCAAGTTCCTCCCAGTCTGATTTGGAGGTGTTGCCCGCTCTGGAGGTTGCTGTGGTTGGTCAGGTTGTCATCCCTGAATCTTTATCTGTCAGGTGGACATCCACTCCCAGGGGATCCGCTTTGGTCTGTCTGCTCAAGGAGAGGAGTTGCTGTCAATCTTACTGAATGATCCAGTCCCTCGGCAGCGTCTCAACAACTTTATCTTTCAAGCCCTACGGCCAATCATTGCTTCCATTGGCCCATGGCGTGAGGGCTATGGCATGAGCAATGAAGTGTCTGCAATTGCTGCTAGGGTTTCTGCTGATTCTGCATGTATCACCTTCTCACAGGTTCAGGCTGTTAGTACTGCTATCAATACAATTCATACCTCCTCTGTGGTCATTAAAGAAGTTGCTGATGAGGAGGTCAGGCCTAGCTTGGGTGAGACACCACAGGCCTCTGAACCTTTGCTTCCTGCCTTGCCCCCCCCCCCCAGCTCCTCAGGCGGCTCGGCCAAGGTGCCCTAGGGCATCTGCTCCAGTTTCTACCACTGCTGTCAGGCGCAGTCAGCGCTCTAACAAGTATGATGGTTTCAAGGTACAGGCTGTGAGGGACACCCGCAAGACCACTTCCAAGGTAAAGCCTCATGTTATGCCCTCAATTGGCTCTTCTAGCTCTGTTCCTCAAGTCGATGATGGCATCCCTCCTCCAACCCCGGTCTCCACACTACAAGTAATTGGTATCACTACAAAAAAATACACTTCTATGATGATATGTGTTTGTCACAGTAGGTCACGTTTTCTGTCATGCATGTACATCCATGACAATTTTATGACAGAATCAAGATAGTCAAACATGTCTTTGTCAGTGAAGTGTTCCATGACATTACCAAAATTATCATCACGGAAGTGTCCACTTCCATGACGATAAATCGCGTCACGTAAGTGCTTTTCGTCCAAGGGCGACCGATACGTGGCATCCACCATAACTGAACGCCGTTAAGCTATTGGGTCTGGTTTTGGATCCGATAACCCGTTAACAGCCTCGACCAATGGGGATTTTCCATGTGTAAAATCATCATTGGCTGGAGGAAACACGTGTCGGCTCACCGTTGGGACAGATGTCATCCACTCATTGGACCCAAAGCGCCTATGATACGTCGACACGTGGCACGGCCCAACAGAGGCCCATTCCTGTGAAAAGGTCGGCCCGTTTGACTTGGTCAAAAGGTGGCGGGCTGGCCCACGGCAAGCCTGTTAACGGCCTGTTCGCATATAGCCCATTTACAGCCCGCTAACCCAGGGCCCGTTTACGGCCTATCCGAATTAGGCCCAGTAGCGTCATCTGGGCCGTCCAATATAATTCCAGCCCATTTTAACTTCCGGCCCATGTATGGCCCATGACGTATTTCATCCCATATGAGTCCCTTTTTAACTCTTGGCCCATTAATAGCCCGTGGTGAAACCAGCCCGTAATGAATAGTGTATCGCTTTATACCCATTAGTGGCACATTATTCCATTGGGTCATTTCCAGCCCGTGTTACGTTTCGTCCTTCTGAGGGCCCATTTATTTTTGGGCTCATTTCCAGCATTCGGTTACTTATGGCCCGTTACTGCCTTTTCTGCTTGTGGGCCAAATTCAGCCCGTGGATACAGTCGGCCCGTTTGTGGCCCGTTAATCTGTTGGGCCATTTTCATAGCATCATCAAATACGGCCTATTAACGGCCCATTATGGTCATCCCATAAAAGTACGATTTCCACTCTAGCCCGTTTACGGCCCCTTATACGGCCCGTACAAGGCCCATAGATGAGATGGCCTGTAGAAGGCCCATGGATCCTACGGGACATAGAAGGCCCATTGACCCGACGACCCATAGAAGGCCCATTGATCCGACGGCCCATATAAGGCCCATGAATCCGATGGCCCATAGAAGGCCCATGGATCCGACAGCCGATAGAAGGCCCACAGATCCGACAGCCCATAGAAGGCCCACGGATCCGACGGCCATAGAAGGCCGTGGATCGTCCGTCCCGTAGATGGCCCATGGATCGTACAACCTGTGGAGGGCCATGGTCACTACAACGTTTGGGCGAGTTGGCCCCCGTTTGAACGATATAACATATTCAAAGAATTATCCTACTCTATACTATCACCTCTAAAAAAACATACACTATACAATAAAGAGACTAAGGCATAGAAACTAGAATAATCCTACACTATACAATAAAGAAATTACAGCCGATTATACCCACCTGGCATTATGGTTCGGCACCAGTGATAATAAAGCATACACAAACATCAAATTACATACAGTGGGCAAATACATCTCATACATCGTGGATGCGCATCAACATAACTTACCATTAGAACTATAATCTCTTTAGAAAATAGGATTGCCGTATTTAGATAGCACAAATTTCAGTCTGCAAAATCTCCAATTCCTTCATTGTTACCTCAGTGTCTTGTTTCATTTTTTGACTCCTGCATCTAATACCTGGATGTCCAGTCTCAACATGTTGATTGTATGTTCAGAATCATGTACACGTTGTCTTGCCACCTCTAGTTGATGCTCGAGAACATCAGCACATTCCAATTCCAATCCATAATCATTCGGTAACGGCCATGCCGCATCGCCGCAGATCTTTGTGTTGATGTCACTTCATCTTGAAATGTTTCGTAAGTACACATGACTAGGGCAAAAATATAGTTACAACAAAGGAAACGAGCAAGATGACTATTTTGTACATAGCAAAACAAGACTAACAATAATGTTACACGTCATGAAGCATAAGCAGGTGATATTTTAAAAATTATAAAAAAGGTAGTCTGTGCAGCCTGCATACATAAATCTCTCTTAGCTCACCAGAGGAGCATGATGTTGGGGCCCAATCCAAAACACAGACAAGTTACAAATTTAGACAAAGACGTTGCATAGAAGTAAGCAAGCAGTTGGCCATTCTGTAGCTCAATTAAAGTATTAGGGAGCATAATGAACAACAGAGGGTTTCATACAAACATACTACAACAAGCAAAACTATGCAATCATTAGCCTAGTATAAAATAGATTGTGAGCCTCATGCAATAATAGTTGGTTAATAGACTTCAAAGCTTTAGGCACACTTCGGTAGAGTAATTAAATGGTAAGGCCTTTAATTATGTCAACTAGTAGTTATACAAGTACCCAACATCAGGCATCATTCTTTGGGCATCTCATTAACTGAGGACAAATAAAGCAATTGAAAAGAGCAAATTAACTATGCCTGAAACAAACAAGGAATTGAACTGTTGAGTTGGATACGGTGACTTACCTTAACAAAGTTGAAGAGGCTCAAGCAGCTCCTACTTCTCTTGCAAGGCTCCTTCCTAACATCTTGTACTTGGAAATCCTCAATCTTATCTTCATTGCACCCCCTCTGCAAGGTGACACAAACTAGTTACTCCTCTCCTTGGAAGATAAATATGCATACTTTCCAGTCCGTGAACACAAAAGGATGAGATTATACATGATAATACATTGCATATCCCTTGCTATATTTAAACCACCAATTAATGATTGTGTGCGTAGCATAAACTAGCCATGACTCTGTGTGCTGGAATAGCAGGCACTCTAAGGGGGCCTAATGTAGTGCACTGGAATTCCTACATGCCACCTACGATTTTGTGTAATGTACTGTCTCTGTTCCTAAATATATTTCTACGTAGATATTCCAGTATGGACCACATACAGATGTATATAGATGCATTTTCGAGTGTAGATTCACTCATTTTGCTCCATATGTAGCCTATAGTGGAATCTCTAGAAAGACTTATATTTATGAACGGAGGTACGAGGTAGTATCATGTATGACATATACATATCTAATTTAGCAGCCAGTAGTAGAAATCATTGTCTGCACAAAGGGATTACTCATCGAAAATCCTACCAAAGCACGCTGGCAGGCACAGAACAATATAAGAGAGAGACGCGCTTACAAGATCATAGCAATGCCTCGGTCCAGGATCTTGGTTGGCCAAGAAACATCGTCCTTGTAGTTTTTGTCAGCTGCATAACAGGTAACAACGACATG
Organism: Aegilops bicornis; assembly: GCA_021605145.1. NCBI lineage: Eukaryota > Viridiplantae > Streptophyta > Magnoliopsida > Poales > Poaceae > Aegilops > Aegilops bicornis. The sequence goes on along the minus strand of CM038672.1, from coordinate 613,205,111 downwards.
TTAGTATATTTGAAGTACATCAGGGCAGATGATGCTGGACGGGTTTAAAGGTGACAAGTACCTACGCCGTGGCGGGTGCTTGGCATCTTGCCAGGCGGTGGGAATCAGGTTAGAAACATCAAGGGTGACGACGCTGCACTGTCTGTCAGGGTCTGGTAAGGAGATCTAGAACCGTCGAGTAGGGTGTTTGTGGAGCGGCTCCGGTATGGTGGTCTACGGTGTGGGTGAAGCGGATCTGTGGCCGTGGATGAGGGTGTAGGTGAAGCTGCTCCGGTGGTTGGGTTAAGGATGGTGTCGACGATGCGGATCTGCGGCCGTGGACGGGGCGTCAGAAGCTGCTCCGGTAGGTTGGATGAGGGTGCGAGAAAGCGGATCTGAGGCCGTGGACTTGTGAGTTGGCAAAGCGGCTCCGGTAGGGTTGAGAATGGTATAGGCGAAGCTACTCCGGTGGGGTTGACGATGGTGTCGGCAAAGCTACTCCGGTAGGCTTGAGGAAGGTGTCGGCGAAGAGGATCAGAGGCCGTCGACGGGGGCGTTGGTGGGGCGGCTCCGGGGGGTGTGGACGAAGCGTCTCCGGTGGGGAGTACGAATGAGCCGCTGCAGATGCGCTGCGGTTGACAAGAATACCGGAGAAGAAGATCCGGCACTGTGGACAAGGCCGACACTGAATGGGCTATGGTAAAGTAATGGATGAGCAGTCTACTTCTTTCTAGGGGAGGTGGGAGGGGTAGATGCGGCCGCAGAAGCAGATTCGGTGAGGTGGACGCCGGGCGATGAATGGGCTCTGCACACCGTGGATGAGCAGTCTAGGGTTTCGAGAGGGAGGGGAGAAAGGCCGATGAAGTAATGGACGGCGTGATGTGAGATGCTCTGGTCTTTGTGGAGTTAATCGATTTTATGGGAGGGGGAGGAAATCGGGTGCCGTGTAGTGGGGGAACCGAAGTTACCAAAGCAGCCCCGACCTATTATGTAGATGAGGGCGGTATTGTAACTGTTGGTCTCCGTGCACCAAGGACAAAAGGGGAAATTCGCATGCTAAAGACTAAGGTGGCGGAATTAGAAGGAGGCGGGAGATTTTGCCGCCCGCGGGATTGTTCGTATCCAGCTTCAACTAATTTTGGACCGTGCTAGCAGGAAGGTCATGCGAGACTCTGTACACGGGGCACGCATCAGTAGTTAATAACTGGTGTGAAGTCCACCCCAGAAAAAAAGACAATAACTCGGGATGATGCGCCGATAACTTGGACGTTCACACGGGCGCGGACAATCGTACGGGTGTAGTGGCGCGTTCACAAAAAAACGGATCAGACGCTCAGCCTATGTATTTCTCGTGTAAATAGATAATTTAGTGCAATTGGTTATTTACTTTAAACATAATGCATTGAGGTGTTAGTGTAGAGGCGCACAAAAAGAAATGGATATTGTAGTCCGCTACTTAAAAGTGTTACCTCATATATATGATTACATAGCCTCCATTTCATAAATTATGCATCTGCTGAATTCAGATATGAATATTACATATATTACTTCATAATAGAACCTTAAATCATCCAAGACTAATGATTTTGAATGCAAGAGTAACAATGGTGCATGTACATGATAGCTACATTGGTTGTTTGAAGAAACATCACTATAACTTTGGCATGCACAACTGAAAAGGGTTTATTTAAATAGAAAAAATGTGATATGTGAGTGTCCAATCTTTATAGCGTTGAATCCATATTGTACCTTTGGCCACAATACAAAGTAGATATTGATTTATGTTCAAGCGATGCACGTCCACGATCGCTAGATAGTGATACGTGAATGAATTGTGCAATCTCTCTCACACGCATACATATCTCATTTCCCTGTGGGCATCGGAATCACACACGCCAAGACTTCATGTATTTCTCTCCTCCGTCAAGGTTAGAATTGCCTTTCTACCCTGGCCCTACAAGTCTCTCACACGTAAACACACACGCTCTCTCTGTCTAACACACCCACCCCTTTAATTCCGCCCACCCACAACCACTAATGTCTCAAAGTATAATAATGTCTCTCACACATATGCCTAAGGTTAACTCGAGTTCCGGAACCATATGAATACATACAATGGGATTCCAGCAGAGCACATTTTGTTTTGAGATTTCGCTCTCTCTCTCTCACACACACACACACGCACACGCACACACACACACGCGCGCGCGCGCGCACACACATTGGTTCTCGCTTCATTTTTTCCGGCACTTGCATGCACACAGTTTTGTTTATCTTCATGATGGTTTAAGTATGCCTCGCACAAATGCTATCTACCTATCCCTTAATATAGCTAGATATGTGTCACACAAACTCATTCTCCCTACTAGCAAGATGCCCATGTGTTGCACGGAACATCAAGATGCATTTGTATGAGTAGTTTATCTTGTGGGAGAAAAGGATGAACGAGGGAATGCCTTATTTGCAAATGTGGAGAGGGGTGTGGGTATCTTTTTGCAAAATTGCTACAGTTTCCTTCCTATCCGTCGGATATAAATCGGATGGCCTATATTGTAGGATGGCAGAAACACCATTATCACCAACTCTGTTTTTTATAAGAGTAGGGATATGTAAGTGTCACTGCCCCCCCCCCCACCCCCCTTGACACACACACCCACACCCACACAACCACACAACCACACACTTCCCAACACCGACGGAGTAGGGTGACACCTCGATCTTGATACTAATCTATCGACTGGCTTCTCTCTCAAACACACACACACACACACACACACACACACACACACACACACACACTCACACACACTACCCCGACACCGAAGGAGTAGGGCGGCACCTCGATCTTGATAGTAATCAATCTACTCCTCTTTCAAGCACACACACACACACATACACACACACTCGCTAGTTGTGCCTGTGCTCACCACAAGCACACTCTCGATACGTCTTTCTCTCCCTCCCCTCCCCTCCCACCCGAACAATGATAGCAGAAGGGTGACAACTCGATCTGATCGTAATCTGTGGATTGGTTTCTCTCTCGAACATTGTGTCTCTATACCTCGCTCAGTAGCCCCCTCGATATGTAGACTTCTCGCGCGCGCACAGCTGTAGTGACGATGACGCTGAACCCAGTGTGCTTTGTTTTTACCGACCTCATGTGATAGTTTTCACCCTGTTTTCTGTTAATTAAAAAGGCAACCTTTTCTTTGTTACTACTAGTGAATCTGAAATCATTCGGGGCAGACATAAAATTTATCACTTCAATCCAATTATCACAGTAAGTATTTTAAAAGAAACTAGCTAGATGCCCGTGCGTTGCACGGAACATCAAGATGCATTTGTATGAGTAGTTTATCTTGTGAGAGAAAAGGATGAACGAGGGAAGGCCGTATTTGTGAATGTGGAGAGGGGTGTGGGTATATTTTTGCAAAATTGCCATAGTTTCCTTCCTATCCGTTAGATATAAATCCGACGGCCAATATTGCAGGATGGCACGCACACCATCATCTCCAACTCTGTTTTCTACTCCCTCCGTTCCTAAATATTTGTCTTTTTAGAGATTTCAACAAGTGACTACATATGGAGAAAAATGAGTGAATCTACACTCTAAAATATGTCTACATACACATCCGTATGTGGTAGTCCATTTGAAATCTGAAAAAGACAAATATTTAGGAACAGATGGAGTATAAGAGTAGACATAGAGATATATCTCCAGCATGGTCCACAACAAAAATGTGCTGGACTGGTTAGCGCCGGATGCTCGCAACGCGATGACATGAGTTCGAATTTTGTCTTTAACTTTAGATTTTTATATTATATATTACTTATTTAGATTTTTATATTATATTACTTATTTAATATATACTTCTTTCGCTACTGTACTGATAGTGGAACCCACAGAGTACTTAGAATACAAGATTAAGGATGGACTTGTTTCTTTTTAACTTTCTGTACGAATAGCCACCCTGCAAGTCACGTGTACACTGTACATGCAATTAACTTTTTATAGAGGGACAATCATACACGCAATTAACTCAAATGGATTGGATGTCACTCTATTATTTCCAGCATAAGAGCATCTCCAACGGCAGCCGGCAAATTTCCTCCCGCTTCCTTCCGCGGAGGACGACATCAAACGCCAGCGGCATACATTTTCACAACTCTAACCAACCAGATGAAATTCGTGCAAATACGGACTGATTTCATATAAGCATGAAGAATTTCGTATAAAAAGCCGGATCTTCGTATAAACATGATGGATTTCATTACATTTACATGAACTAAGCGGTGCCAATCCGGCTCTCTTGGTATAATTAATACTCCCTGCGTCCGGAAATACTTGTCCTAAAAATGGATGTATCTAGACTTATTTTAGTTATAGATACATACAATTTATCCATTCTTAGAACAAATATTTCCCGCCAGCTGAAGAGGGAGTACATAATCTAAATGCCCGCCCGCGGATCCCTTTGTCTTACTCATGTCCGGCAGACACTTTGCGGGGTCGACGAAGGTCCTCGGAAGAGACGAAGAAGTAAAGATTCCACCTGAATGCGCCGTCGTCACCTCAGCGGTGGCCTTCATGGGACCCAAGTGGCGGCGGCCTCCCGTGTTCTACTTCTCCTCGATGATGGCAGAGGACATGGAGAAGCTGGCCACCGACTCGTCGCTCTCCACGCACCCGGCTTTTGTCTCTGCTTGCATGGTGCTGCCGCATGCACGGGAGGCGCGCCCACAGACACGGGAGGCGCGGCACCGCAGACACTAGTGGTGCGGTACAACACGGCAGCAACGACGCCCATACCGGTGTGCTCGTCGCCGTGCCGGCGTGGAGCAACTTGCCACTCCTCATCGAGCTGAACTGGAGCGGCGAGTTGCTGAACCACGCTACCGCTTGAAGTGTAATCGCTCCGTCGGGCCAAGCAAGGTTGGTGAAGCACTGAGCGGCCTCGCCTGTATCCGGAGGGCTCGGCGGGCCACCCAGCCAGGTAATATGCCAGAGAACGGCTCCTCGGAAGCCATCGAAAGAGTGGAGAAAATGGTGAAGGAGGAGATGGGGGAGCGGCGGAGGGGTGCGATTCTTGCCCGTTGTCTGTCTGGCCTCATGTAAATAGAGGGCAGACGTTAGGAGCTTTGTCGGCATCTGGCCTCGTTTAAACTGAGGGAGGATGGGAGGAGCTCGGCCAGTGTTGCGTTTAATTCTGGCCCGCTCATGAACGGACATGTGGTCGGAGTAGGTTTCTCGTTTTGCATGCGGGTTTAACGGAGGGGTTTGATGGAGGCGAGGAGGCGTGTTCAGCCAGCGTGCGGCAGCATCGCAGTAACTATTCAATTTGGATGGGGAGGCGCAGCCCCAATACGGCTTTAATGCGCATTTAGGAGGGAGTAGCGGTTCCCGAAATGTTGAACAGCCAATGCATCGTCCTTCAATTAATGCATGAGGGAAGTAATGGGAGGAGGACCGGGAAAAGAGGCTGCACGATGTGAATGCAACGCAGTTTGCCCTCATATAAAGGTGCCCCTCCATTCCAATGCATCTACCACATCGTACGCACCTAAGCATTTGCCTAAGCACCTACACTAAGCGCAAAAGAGCTTACTCCAGACCCATGGTGGCGATGCGCGCGAATGGCCAGCGGCTGTGCCAGATGGTCCACGACGTCGGCTGTGACAGCATGGTTTTTGCCCTCTCTTATTTGCTTGATCTTCATTTGAAATTTTCTGAAACTTGGAGTTTTTGAATCTTTTCATATGGACTTAAACACTTGGGCATCCTTGGCTTTCACCCAAGTGCTTCTTTTCCCTCCTAAACCATCATTTCTTTTCTGATCCATCCCAAAATAATCTTTGGAATATTTTTCTTAAATGAAAAATATTCATTTTTATCTCAAAAACCCTAGCCAGATCAGTATGCTCCAAAGAAACCCTAATTTTTATGGCTCAGAAAAATCTGAGATAATTCACAAATATTCTATGAACCCTAGGGCACCTTCTTGAGGAAAAATATTTCATCACTTTTTGGAATATTTTTGCTACAGAAATTATTTTCTGTTCTGGACAGAAATGGTGGTTTCTACATCAACTACCATTTTACTTGCTCCATTTGGCCCGAACTTTCTTGTGCATCTTCACCTTAGTAACTCATAACTAGCCTCCAAAGCACAGCCTCCAACTCCTAGCCATTTGACCTCAGTAACCTCTCAAAGTTACTGATCAGAAACTTACCTGGCTTGTAAAATCATCTCTACTGCACCTGGATCCAAACCAAACCGTGGTAAACTTCAAAACCACCACGAACAACCTGCCAGACATGATTTTTGGACTTAGGCTGGCCTGAGGAGAGAGTTCGCACGATGACCACGTGTGTCCATGATGCCAGGCAAGCATGTCGACGCGCTCTGAGTGCCGCCGAACGCTCTGTTCGCGCGTGTTCGCTTCCGTCGCCTGCCCGAGCGTGCCAAACCACGTCACCATCTTCGTTTCAACGCCATTAACCTCCCTCTGGTGCTCGCTGACGCCGGAGCTCGCCGCAGCGAGCACGGGTAAGGTCTGGCCAGCCCAACAGTGTGGAGCGCATTGTTCTCGTCGCCTTCCCCTAGATCCTGTGATCATCTTCGCCCGCCCACAGTTGCCGCGTGAGCTGGGTCGCCTTCTCCCCCTCCCACTGACGCCGCTCGTCGCCGGGTGCCATGGACAGGTGTGGACCGACGGAGCCCGAACCCCCCTCGTTGCTCGCCTATAAATGGAGCCACCCCCAGCCTCCTCGAGCACCATTCACCACTCCCACACACCCCACAAACGAGTAGGAAGACGTAGCCCGGCCGGGCAGGCCGCGGGCCGCCGTCCCCGAGCTCAAGCTCGCCGGCGATCCCCTCTGGTCGCCTCGGTAGCTCCAGCCCCTCCCAGGCCTGGGCGACCCCTCCAGGGCCTCCGCCTCTCTTCGGTGAGGCCGTCTCGCCCGCTTAGAGCTCCTAGAGTGGCCTCTGTTCGCCGTCTTCCTCAACTCCGGAAACCACCGTGTTCTGCCTCCGCTTGCGAGGTTGATTCTGACGCCGTCCGACCACCCCTAGCCACGCTACGGGTACGGGCAGGTGCGCCATCGTCCCCTCTTTAAATCCATCCCTTTCATTTTGGCCGAGGAGCCCTCGCTGCTGGCAAGAGCTCCGGCGAAGCCGCGGCCTCCTCTGTTTCCTTATCCCCCTCCCCTCACCTGACTAGCGGGGCCCGCTAGTCAGCCACTCTTTACGCGCACGAAGCGGTACAAGTGGTGGCGCCCCTGAGATTAACGCCTTCGACGTCACCCCCCCCCCTCAGCTGTTTGTTTAAATTCAAAATCATTTATATTCCAGAGAGCTTCAAACAGTTATAACTCTTCAACCATCAGTCCAATTGAATTGATTCTTTTTGCATTGTGTTCTTTTAAAATAAATCTACAAGCTCACCAAAGATGAGATTTTTCTGAGTTGTTTACAATTTCTGGTGATTTTCAGAAGTGTTCTTGATATTTTCTTTTTGTGTTTAAATTTATTTTCAGAGGGTGAGGCTTGTCTTGAGGATCACCAGAAGGCTTGTGAACCTCATCTCAAGCACTAAGGCAAGCCACAACAATATTTTCATGGTGTCATTTCAATATTTATGATTTTCTTACTTGAATGAAATGATTAATCCATGCATTTAAATAATTATTGTGTTATTTATATACTGTTATGTGTTTGCTAGTTAATATGCTTGATTTAGAGATTGTGGAAACTAGTTTAGTTTGTGAAGCAAAGTGAGGATCTAGTTATGGTGATGATAGAAATAAGTTTTGTTATGCATTTTAGTAATTATTTAAAGTTATGTTCTTGCATAAACAATGATAAAAATTTGTTAGAAAATATTATGTAAAGTACTTGTTTAGTCATTTTGCTTGACTCACAGATTGTGTGAACCTCATTTGGTTGGTAAAGAAATTAGGATTTGTTTGTGGTAAAATCTTTGTTACTCATATGAGAAATTATCGGAGTTACGTTCTTGCGTGAGAAAATAGTAATAAAACTTGTTGCAAAATATTTTGGTTAATATGTGAGTTGTCTTGATCAGCAAAGTAATATGAGTTGTTGAGGTGCTTAGTATGAATATGGATGACATCGATCATTTTCTTTATTAAGTGATGCATGTGTAGTTTAGCATTTCATGGTGCCACCTTGAATATAGCGTTGACTGGGTCATGGTGCCACTGAATCGAGTTTCTTTCCCAGTGCAACCACATTTTCCTTTGTGGGAAGGCCTTGATTCGGTCCATTGACATTGCCTCTGGTTGGTGCCTCCAACTAGGGAAGGTTACGTCGTGCTTACCCTGGCCCGGTAAGCAGGCATAACCTTGTGTGCCCGTTGTTGAGATTATGGTACCGAGTCCCCGAGTGGGATTGTTTTGGCCATGACGGTGGTCGGTGTGTCTTTGGTAGACACGGGGCCACCCAGGACTAGCCCGTTGGGGATTGGGTCGGAGTGGCCGGGAGAGTGTCATGGCAATGGAAGGGTTTTGTCGGAACGTCGTTGGTCCACCCGAATGGGAGTGCGAGGCCGTGGTTCCGTGGTGTGGGTACAGTGTGCTACCTCAGCAGAGTGTATAATCTATCAATAGCCAAGTCCACGGTCACGGACACCTCGTAGTAAGTCCCACCATGAGTCAATGTTTAATAAAATTGCACATTAAACTATGAATTTGGCATTGTTGGGGATGGCAGAAAGGCCATCGAGATATACGGGACCAGATATTGGTCATGGTTGTGATCGCCATAATGATCACGAGTTACTCTTGTTAAGACCATGTCGGTGGTTTGTTTGTGATCCGAGAATGATCACGAATCGTAAGTTGTCCTGAGAGACGCTCGGGCATGATCACAGCATGTTTGACATACAGTGTTGCATTATTAATAATTGATTAAATATCATGATATTGTTTGCCATTATGATTATGCATGTTGTGAGCTTGCAAGTACATTCAATGTACTGACCTGGCGTGTCATGCCAGATTTCAGGAAAGTACCGTTGGAGAGGAACGTTGTTCGAGTCTAGATCGTGTCCACATCGGTGTCCCTGTGATATGGAGCTTCCGCTACGATGTTCTTCCGCTGCCATGTAGTTGTTCGAACCGAGGCCCCTTTATGTTCACTAAATAATGTACATATTGTTCAGCCACACCGGGTGTGCCGCTTGGCCTCGATAGCTGTTGTAATATAAACTCTGTTCCGCTAGCATCAATAAAGCGGTTGTTTTCTATACCAAGATGTTGTGTGTTGCCAGAAGACATGATCTCTGGGCTGGCAATGCATGGTAAACCGGTCGCTCGAGCTGTGGTGCCACATCGCCTCTGACATGGCACCGAGGACCGTCTCTAGAAGGTGTTCACGACCGGCTGGTGGATGGCCGCCATCGACGCCAACTACGATTCTCAGTTGGACCAGATGATCGTTGCCACCACCAACAAGTTCACCGTCCTCAAGAAGCTCAGGGACGACATCGCCGTACTCCTCCAGCCTCGCACCCGGCTCCTCATTGCTCACACCTAATCGGCCTCCAAGGCCGGACCTCTTTCAAGCACCGGTGGCCCTGCGATCGCTCACGACGCCACAAATAATGTCCACCTGGAGGTCGCGCTCGCCACGAGGCGCCTCGCCCTGCAAGAATTCGTCGACCTACACATCCACGTGTATGAGCAAATCATGTACATAGTTATCTACAAGGCCAGTGAGGACGCTACGACGTTGGCCTTCCTCAACCGGCTGGAAGCCTTGGATGCCTTTGTTGAGAAACACCTCGACCTCGCCACAAAAGCCGCCTCTCCTTAGCCGCCGGTCGGTGGCCCGGTGCACTAAGTTGACGAGGAGGAGGTCGTACGTTGATGGATGCATCTTTATTCTTGCCTTCTGTAACCACCACTGCGATCGCATCATCATCATGGCCTTAATTCTTATTGTGCTGTTGCATTCTCGTTCCAGTCAATACCGACATGTGCGATCCCTTTGCTTAATTATATGCATCACTGTAACTAGTACTCCATCCGTCAATTTTTAAGTTGTGCTTACCTTTTCCATCAACTTCGTGCAACGCGCAGGCATCGGGAGACGGCCCAGTTTATCGCGTGTATCGGGAGCACCTAGCTGATTCAGTGTATGAGTATCACACAGTGGTCACTCTGCGCACTAGTTCCGATTCCAGCTCTTACACTCGTACTTCTCGGAGTGGTTACGCCTCCAACGCTTCTCAGGCTGTCCAGTTTGTTGCATTCAAGATCCTTGTCGAGCTTCACTCCCACAAGGTCCGAATGCAGAACCACCCAAGTTTCTATTACTACCCATCTCTGCACGACAACGGTCGTGTCTGGTTCCCTCTCATTGATCCGGAGTCTGATAGTGTTGCTAGCCACCTTGCTCGTTTTTTTGAAAAGACGGTAGGAGAGGCTCCTACTGGTTGTATATATTTCTTCCTTTGTAACTAGTTACATGTGTGTTGCAGAGAGGACTACATGGTGGTGTTCTATCATCCCTCCACCCCAGGGGGGAGTGGAGTTATAGATGAGCACCAGAACAAGTGTTCACTATACAAAGATCAGGGTGGTAGTTTAGGCTAGTGAGTCACAAAAATTAGTTACAAAAGACCTTTGCGCCTCCTTCACCCTGTATTGGAGGAGGCCAAAATCACTCCTGAAACATGTCAACCAGGAGCCAGTGCTGGGGTTGACCCCTCTAAAGTGTTTGTTATTGCGTTCCTTCCATAAACTCCAAGCTGGTTTGAGGAAAATTTCCATGAAGAGATGTCGACGTCCAGACTCATTTATTAGTGCGATCAGATCAAGCCTGGAGTCAAATTTCGGCCATGCAATGTCAATCTTCTCCCAGCAAGTTTTATTGAACAGGCAGGTGAAGATCATATGGTCCATTGTTTCTTCAGTTTGTTGTCCACAGAGAAGGCAGTCAAAAACCTCATCAATGTTGTAGTGACGATGCTTCAGCATGTTCCTTGTGTTCAGGCGATTGAGGAGTAGCAGCCATCCAAAAACTTTGATTTTCATTGTGCTTTTAGATCTCCACGGTAGTCCAAAGGTTGGGTGTCTCGGCGTCAGTCTAAAGCAGAATTTGTAATAATCAGTAGCTTTAAACTCTGTTTGCCCCCAGGTATAGTGCCACACGTCAGTGTTAGTTGTGGATGGGCGCATGTGTGTGGTTAGGGTTTGCATATCACGGACTTCCAACAATGCCTCAGGAGAGAGCGGCAGGTGAAAAAGGCCATATAGTGACGTGCTCTCCAAGAAATCCTTGACGAACGCGTCTTCATGCAAGGCAAAGGAAAAGGCCCGAGGGTGCGAGGTGTCCAAGGTGTTGTCAAGCCACAGATCTTTCCATATGAGAGCAGTTGTCCCGTCGACCACTTGCACGCATGAAATGCCGCGGTATTTAGGTGCAAGTTTAAGAACGTCACGCCACCAGAACGTGCCCACCGCGTCCACGACGTGCGGAATTTTGCCTGCGTAGTAGGTGTCCCAAAGCAGGTGCACCCAAGGGACATCTTTCTTGTTATAAAACTTGTGGAGGAATTTCATGAGCAAAGCTTCGTTTTGGAGTTTCAGATTAATCACTCCTAGGCCTCCATTTTTCTTGGGCCTGCAGACCAAGTTCCAGGCGGCTAGCGAGTTGCATTTATCCCCGTGTTCGGTCTTCTTATTCCAAAGGCAGCGGCAACGAATCTTATCCAACATCTCAACTATTTGTGGGTGTAACTTCAGTGTGCACATGGCATAAATAAGCAGGGATGTTACAGTCACATTAAGCCATGAAAGCTTCCCCCCATATGACATCATGGAGATAGTGGCAGTGAGGCGTCATTCGGCACTGCAAACAAGAGGCATGAGGTCTTGCACCGTAAGTTTTGAGGTACCCATGGGAGGTCCAAGATACGTAAAAGGCATGGCGCCAACCGAACAGCCACAGATGGCAGCGAGCTCAGCAGTCGAAGTATCATCCAGGTTTATAGGTATCAGGGTGGACTTGTTGAACTCGATCTTAAGACCAATGGACAGTGCATAATCCGAGAGAATTTGCTTGATAATTGCATCTTGACGTGGGCATGCGGGGAGGGCCAGGATGCTATCATCAGCGTATTGGATGACAGGATATTCAGATTGACCCGGGCAAGGAAAAGGCAGCTCGATCCTCCCTTGCCTAAACGCATTGTTGATGGCAGCTTGAAGCAGATCAGCCGCAATGGCAAAGAGCAGGGGGAAAGGGGATCACCCTGGCGTACGCCACTCTTACAATGGAATTGGCGGCCCGGTACGCCATTTAGCAGAACGGATGAACGTTTAGAAGAAAGGATACAGCGAATCCAGGTTAGCCACTTGTCAGAGAAACCCATATGCCGCATGATGTTGATCATAGGATCATGGCCAATAGTGTCAAATGCTTTTGTGAAGTCCATCTTGAGCAAAATGATTTTTCTTTTTGATGCATGACATTGGTGGATGTATTGGAAGGCCCAAGCCAGGCAATCTTGGATGGTCCTGCCCTTTAGGAAGCCGTACTGGTTGCAATGGACTAGACTCAGGATGATCTTTTGTAGTCGATTAGCCAAGAGTTTGGTGATCAGTTTGAGGCAACAGTTAAGCAACGTAATCGGTCTGTAGTCATTGACTGATTCAGGCAAGCGAACCATTGGGATCAGAGTAATAAGACCATCATTGATGCTTGTTAGATCAAGGTCACCTGCGTGGAATTGGGAGCATAGGGTATAAAAATTGTACTTGATCAGTGGCCTGCAGGCCTTGAGGAATGCTCCACTAAATCCGTCCGGGCCAGGTGCTCGGTCGGGAGGCATCTCTTTTAACACAGCATCTATCTGTGTGAATGGTTCTGTTAAGTGATCAAGATTATTGGATCACCGTAATATCGAAGGTAAGTCAAATTTCATTTCAGCAGGTGATGTAGAGCCCAGGCGATTTTTGTATGTCTAAAAGAGGAGAGCCTCTTTGCTAGTGTGATCCTCCACTTGATTGCCCTCATTATCCAGGAAGCTAGCAATATTGTTATTACGGTAGCGTTCTGTGGCCACTGCCTGAAAAAACTTCGTGTTCTCATCGCCAAATTTGATCCAACGGATTGTGCACCATTTCTTCCAGTATAGTTTTTGGTACTGTAAGAGCCTCAGAATATGATTTTTGAGGATGGTACGAAAGTTGCTTTCAGGGATGGTAAGGGGTCTTTTGTTTTCCAACTCGTCAAGATAAGCCAGGGTTTGGTTACAGTTGTCAATGGCGATCGTCAAGCGAGAGATGTTTTTGCTCCAAATCTTGAGGGTGTGTCTGAGCCTTTTGAATTTAGCACAAAGGACAGTGGCTGCATTATACGAGTTCACCGGTTTGTTCCAAGAGACACGCACAACATCCATGAAACCAGGGTGAAGAAGCCAATAAGACTCTAACCTGAAAACCTTACTACATGGTATGCACGTTTCAATTGAGATAACGCAGGGTATGTGAAGACAGGCTTACCAAGCGGCTTAACCAGTGTTTTGGGGTATACATTGGTCCAATGCAGTGAAGTAAAAAACCAATCTAAATGCTCGAGTAGGGGATCAAGTTGCATATTACTCCACGTATAAGCTCGGCCTTTAACAGGAAGCTCAAGAAGGTTTTGCGCACGGATAATGTCATTGAATGTTAACATGTCAGTCGTACTACCGCCAGGTTTATTGCGATTATCAGGTGCGCGAATATAGTTAAAATCACCCAGCAAAAGCCAGTCCTGTGAGGCAGGAATGTCTAACTCATATAACCAATTTGTATATGTCACCCGTTCATCCCCAGTACAGGGCCCATAAATATTAGCTAGCGTCCAAGTTTGCCGAGACTGCGTGCTGGTGAAGTTGACAACGAGTGCAAAAATGATCAGAGAATAAGACCGAGCCCGTAAACATTGAGCTCTTCTAGATCGTAATAATACCACCCGAGGCGCCATGAGAAGGCATGAAAGCAAAACGATCAAATTGTCTAGGACATCATGATTTGATAAAAGCAAGACCGAACGAGGTCTTTTTGGTTTCTTGTAAACAAACGATCGCGCAACCACTGGTGACGATAGCATTATGGAGCGCTAACTGCTTAGGTTCAGAATTCAGTCCGCGAATATTCCATGAAAGAACATTCCAAGAGCGCAAAAGAGAAATAGAATGCGGGTAAATTAAGCAGAAGTTGAAGTACCACTGCCTCCAGCAGCTGCAACGTCAGGATCAGCTTCTGAATCTTCGACAGGCATCACAGTAGTTGGTGCTGCCAAGAGAGCTTCTTCAATTAATTTTGCAGCTGGGATAGCGCACCTGTTGACGCTGACATCTTGCAATGTAGCCATGGGAGTTGGGGGAGGGATATCATCAGAAACCTGCACATTTGTGGTGGAGGAGGAGGAGTCGACCTCAGGTATGATTCTGGGCTTAACCTTGGAAGTGGCCGTGCGGGTATCAGTGGGCATGTTGACCTTGAAACCGTTATATTTGTTGGTCCTTGTGCTGCGATGAACTTCAACAGTGGAAATTGGCGCAATAGCAGTTTTGGAGCGACGACCACGGGTCACCAAAGGTCCAGAAGGTAGTTCAATGTTGAACAGGCCCAAACCATCGTGCGGAGGTTCTGTCAGTTGTGAAGAGGAGGAGCCAGGGCCCTGAAGGCTAGTCTCAGCATCTGTGCTTGTCAACAGTTGGGTTACAGGCATAATTTCAGAAACAACAGAGTGGGGGTCTGCGGTTGGGAGAGCCTCATCTTCAGAAGCAGACGACCGAAAGTGTGCAGACGGCAGAGCTGACAGTGCATTTGATGACACAGTATCTTCAGGTTGTAGCTCCTGAATGACCACAGACGAGGAAGGTAGCTGCTCGAAGTGAACTCCAGTGTGATCAGAAGAAACCAAAACAGATACTGCAGCATTCACATTTCTCATACCAATAGCATTGCGCCAGGGCCCAATGGATGCAATCATTGGCCGGAGAGCATCAAAGATGAACGTATTGAGCCGCTGCCTGGGAATTGGGTCTTCAATCAGTAGAGATAGGAGAGCAGAGCCTTGGGTCGAAAGACCAAACTGAATTCCATGATCATGCAGAACCACAGACACAGCAAAGGAATCGGTTGGCAGTGGAGGGTCCAGCGGCTGCAGAGATTGCTATGGGAGAATGATCATATCAGTGGTAGCAGAGTTGCTATCTTCATCAGAAGTGGAAAACGAATCATTCCAGGCTTGTGTTGGGCTGTCAGTAAGGTTGTTTTCAGGGAGAATGCCATCTTGGAATGTAAGACCTTGAGCAGCCAGCCGTGCTTGGTAATTGACCAAATGCGGTGGGAGGGGTAGAAGGGGAGGTGCAGGCGGCTGCGGCTACGCACCCCAAGCAGCATTGGCACCACCATTGTTGCCGTTGTTGACAGCCTCGTCAGGTTCAACAGGAACAACGTTCTGCACAAGCCAGTTATGAACCTGCTGCTGATACAGTTGCTCTGCAGTGAGTTCAGGGCCAAACCGCGGATGTGGGTTGCTATCGGGCGGTGGAGGTTCTTCACCAGTAGGTTGAACTTCAGGAAGCAATCCATTCCAGTCATTGTTGCGAAGAATGGTAACTTGGACAGTCCAACAATCTCTGGCTCCCCCAAGCTGCCAGACAACGAAGCTCTTCGGGATCAGGCGCAGGCGAAGAACACGGGCTTTGATCAGCATGTAGCATCGGTCTTGCCTAGGATTGTACCAGGACACAAGAGATCCATAGTCGCCAAGAGCCTTGGTAATGTAATAATCGGTCTGATAGTCATATGGAAAATCAAAAAACATCAACCAAACCTCGGGGCCAAAGGTAGTGGTGCAACGATTCAGAGCTTCATTGTGCGGCACAAAGTTGATAAGAAGATCTTCATCCTCGAGTTCAATGGGCGTGTTGACAGCAGTGTCACGCAAGAAAGAATCCGCAAAACCGAAGATCCCAATACCAAGCGGATGGTCACTAACTTCAGTAGGAAAGAGCTGAGAGACGTGGAGCTGACATACAATTGTATTACGAACGGCAGTCCGGCGATGCAGAGGGATGTACTCACTGGCCTCCGCGATGGCCAAGAACTCATGGCTGAGCGGCGGAATTGGTCCAACAATCATCCCGCTGCGCACCACACGATCCGCCGGACCAGGCTCGACGGTGAATCCCGGAGGGAGGAACGGCACTGGGTTCAGTGGATAGTTCTCCATTGCCAAGGTCTGCGGGGGCGGCTGGGTTTGGCCAGTGAGCAAGACTGGTGAGAACTCGAGGAGGGAGACGGAGCATGAGGGGTAGGAATGGAAAGCAGAGCAGATTTGGGAATCCATTTCCATCTTTGGGCGCGGATGCGTTTGTGGTAGGATCGTGCCACGTGTCCATAAAACCCACAGGCAGTACAACGGACGGTGCGTCTGTTATCTTTGGGGGGGCGGCTATAGGATTGTTAGGAGCAGAGGATCCAGTCGCGCCCAAATTCTTAGTCACCAGATTAAGTTCATCAATTAGAGGAGACTTACCAATGCTGGGGCAGTGACTTGCCTTGTGATCAAGTGCGAAGCATTGAATGCAAATCAATCTGGCCTGGCAAGCAATCTTGCAGTGGCCCCATTGCAGGCAACGAGAACAAAGAGAGGCCCAATTAGAGGACAAAGAAATAATATCTGGTAGTGTATAATGGGCTTGGGCCAAATCTGCTTTGTGCTTAGCACTGAGTGAGGGTGGCCACGAAGTATGGTCCGGTGCATAGCTGAGAGCAGATTTCAAAAAACAGCGTGGTAAGGGCGGATACAGGGCATTTAGGGGGAAATTAAAGGCCCCAAAAATAATGTCATTGGGTGATTGCTTAGCCTCCAATTCCGCCTCAGACAAGAAAAGCTCCATTAATGCGATGCGATCAATGTTGCCCGAGGAAATGGCGTTGATGCCGCATTGCTGAGTTGGCGGTTGGATCGATCCAAATTGAATTTGAATATTATCTTTGTTCTTCACCAATAATGAAGTAGAAGCTTCATGATCATTCGAGCTAGAAAAACTCCATTGCTTCGAATTAACAAGATTAAATTTGCTGAGCTCTTTGGCTGAGGAGTGATCATGAGATTTCCCCTTCCGCAAGAAATCCAGAGAAGCAGATATGGCCACAGGCTGTCAATCCAAAACTCAACCAATTCTTGATCAGCATGCCAATGTGAAGCAGAGAAACGCTTAGCAAAGCAACCGTTGAACAGATGGAAGTGACATACAAAGTCAGGCCAAACTCGATCCTTTAACCCATAAATGAAATGCCCCACTTTGTTGTTGGCCACAGAAAAACAAAATGATTGTGAGGAAAGGTCCACAACCTTGAAACCAGAGCAAATCCCTCCAATGCAACATTGCAAAGCCAATCCCACCGAATCATTTATGAGAGGGAATGAGGCAGAAGAGAAAGAAACGACCAAAAAGAACTGCTTGGCATCTCGGGAGGGAGAGAAGTGCACGATAGAACCAAACTTACGTCTCACCTGATCGGCCAGGGACAAACCTGGAGCAAAATCCCAATGTAGAAGGCCTTCCATGGTGGTGGAATCTAGAGATCTCCATTGTTGGTGGATAGCAGGTGGGGGAGGAGAGAGGTGGGAGAGGAGAGGAGAGGAGAGGGAGCCATCCTTCCGATGCCACCTTGCTCGTTATGTCACTGCTAGCTATCTTATGATCCACGAGCTGGCTCGAGAGCTGACTCGTGCCCGTACTGCTTTAGCCGCTACTTTAGTCACTTCTAGATCTGCCACTACTCCATCTTCTCTGGGATTTACCCCTTATATTCCAGCCAGTTCTAGTTCCCCCATTTCACCGGTTACTCCTCCGAGTAGCATGGGCGTCTCGGCCATAAACCCTCTCAGTACTCCTGCCGAGTGGGTTTCACTTCTCACTACTCCTGTAGCCCCGATGCTTCATCCTACCCCTGCCCCTGAGGGAGAGCCCTCGAGGCAGTGCCGTCGTGTTACCTTTAACCCGGAGGTTTCCGTTAACCACGTCAGTTCGGGATCCGAGACCGCTTCAGGGGAGGACACCGCAGCACTAGTAGAGCAGTAGTATCTTTGAGTATTCGCAGTCGTCTGGATAATGTACGGATGTAGTCGTACGAGTCATGATGTTTCGTTGCATGTATGAGAGTAGTTGAACCTGGCATGTTGTTTATATTTCATGTATGAGTCTATGTATAATTATGTTGGGACTTTATTCGCCATATTTTCTTCACCCTTTTGTTTTCTTCCGGGATTTGTCGCTGGCTTTTCCCCAATTTTATTCTTGGATGTTTCTCATCTCGATTGCGTTGTCTTGGAAAAAAATCCACAATAGGATGACGTGGGGAGGCAGCAGTAGCAACGTTCGTGAGGGAACTCCTATTCGTTGTTCCGCACGACAGGCAGGACATTCTCCCGAGCCGTACGTTCCGCTACCACCTCCACCGCCTAATCCTCCCTCCACCGAGCAAATTCTGCGTATGTTTGAAGAGAAAAGGAACAATGATCTGATTGAAATATTGAGAAGTGTGCAAGCTATGGTTGGACAGAATGGAAATCAGAACGTTCATCACTCAAAGCTGTCAGATTTTCAGAGGACCAATCCACCCAGCTTCAGTCAGATTGTTGACCCGTTGGATGCAGATGATTGGTTGCGCACCATTGAGAAAAAGCTTGAGATTGCTCGTACTGAAGGAAATGATAAAGTTCCCTTTGCAACTCATTACCTTGAAGGCGCATCTGCCATATGGTGGGAAAAATACAAAAGCCATGTGGCCGTTTGATGAGGAAATCACTTGGGAAAAGTTTAAGGATCAGTTCCGAAAATATCATATCCCTACTGGAGTTATGAAGACCAAGCAGCGTGAATTTCTCGCACTCGTCCAAGGAAATCAGTCTGTGGCTGAATATTTGCAAAAATTCAATCATCTAGCCCGTTACTCTCTTTATGACGTGGCCACCGAAGAAAGGAAGATTGACAGATTTCTTGGAGGCCTAAATCCGCAACTCCGGTGTACTCTCAATATGCTTGATTTCCCAGATTTCCAAACTCTGGTGAACAAGGCTTTCATTGCTGAACGGGAGCACAAGCTTATAGTAGATAATAGGCCTGTTTACAATGACAACAAGCGTAGGTTTGAGCCAAAGAAGGATGGGCAACCAGTGCAAAAGGCTTGTACCTGGCAGCAGACTCAGGTGGAATTCAAGCCAAATTGGCAGCAGAATGTTAACAAGACCACCACACATGAGGAGCGTCAGCGCAATAATTCTTGCTTCAACTATGGGCAAAACGGACATTATGCCAGACAGTGCCCCAAGAACAACAAGGCGAATGCCCTAAGAAGGCCACAAGTCAACTTTATGGAGTCGTGGCCAACCCAGCAAAACTTCACTAGGCACGTACATCATATCTCCGCCGATGAAGCCCAAGAGAAGCCAGAAGTCATCATTGCTACGTTTTCTGTTAATGACATACCCGCCGTAATTTTATTTGACTCTAGGGCTTCCCATTCTTTTATTTCTCGGAGTTTTTCTGCCCAAAAAAATTTCCTTGCACGCTTTTTGGAATAAATATGCTGGTACAAACCCCGGGATCTATAATCAAGAGCCATCTGGTCTGCCGTGATCTGGAAATCAATATCAACAAAGTCTACTTTCCAACCTCTTTGATAATCATTGAGTCTGAAAAGTTGGATATTATATTGGGTATGAATTGGTTGACCAAATATCAAGTTTGCATAAACTGCGCAACCCGAGAAGTCACTTTGACCAGTCTAAATGGGCAGCTTACCAAATTCTACGCTCGCAAGAATATACCCAAACAAGAATTGGTTTGCACCGCTGTGGCTGAATTGGAATTCATTCCTGTGGTCAGCGAGTACCCTGATGTATTTCCGGAAGAACTGCCAGGCATGCCACCAGATCGGGAACTGGAATTTTCAATAGATCTTGTGCCTGGAACCGCACCACTATACAAGAAGTATTACCGGATGCCCTCATCAGAATTAGTGGAGCTAAAGAAACAGCTTGATGAGTTGCTCCAAAAAGGTTATATTCGTCCCAGCTCTTCACCATGGGGATCACCTGCTATTTTCGTGGATAAAAAGGATGGTAGTCTCCGCATGTGCGTAGATTACCGCCAGCTGAATGAGGTCACCATCAAAAATAAATATCCGCTACCAAGGATTGATGATCTGTTTGATCAGCTCAGTGGGGCTAAAGTATTCTCTAAGATCGATTTACGGACCGGATATCATCAGCTCAGAATTAAAAAGGAGGATATTCCTAAGACCACATTCACTACTCGGTACGGTCTTTATGAATATACCGTGATGTCCTTTGGTCTCACCAATGCCCCTTCTTTCTTCATGCATATGATGAACAAAGTATGCATGGACTTCCTCGACAAATTTGTGGTAGTCTTCATCGATGACATCCTCATCTACTCCAAGGGTGAAGAAGAGCACAAGGATCACCTCTGAGCAGTGCTACAACGACTCCGCGACCATCAGCTATACGCCAAGTTCAGTAAATGCGAATTTTGGCTCAAGCAAGTTGGGTTTCTCGGACATGTACTATCCGCCGAAGGTATAGCCGTGGACCCGAGCAAAGTAAAGGATGTGCTCGATTGGGTGCCACCCACGACTGTGACGCAGATCCGTAACTTCCTCGGATTGACTGGATATTACCGTCGTTTTATTGAAGGGTTTTCCAAGATTGCGAAACCCATGACGGAGCCGCTCAAAAAGGATAAGAAGTTTGAATGGACGAAGGATTGTGAGAAGAGTTTTAATGAGCTGAAGATACGTCTGACAACCGCACATGTATTGACTCTTCCAGCCATTTATCGCAGTTTTGATGTGTACTGCGACGCCTCCAGGCAAGGTATTGGTTGCGTACTCATGCAAGACAGCAAGGTAGTAGCACATGCATCACGACAGATACAACCCCATGAAGGAAATTATCCTACGCATGATTTGGAATTGGCTGCGGTGGTTCATGCATTAAAAATTTGGAGACACTACCTCATTGGAAAATGGTGCCAAATTTTTACCGACCACAAAAGTCTCAAGTACATATTCACTCAGCCAGATTTAAATCTCCGTCAACGAAGATGGCTAGAGTTGGTCAAGGATTATGACCTTGGAATAAATTACCACCCGGGAAAGGCCAACGTAGTTGCTGATGCACTCAGTCGAAAACCCATCAGCTTGAATGTCATATTGAAATCCTTGCCTCCCGAACTCCAAGAGGAGATTGCTCAGCTCAACTTGGTCATAGTGGATGCTGGCCTCGCTAATATTTTGGAAGTTACCCCCACACTTGAGATAGAGATCCTCAATGCCCAATCAGATGACGTCGAGCTGCAAAGACGTGCCAAGTGCCAGATGTCAAAACAGACCCCAGATTTCTTCAAGGACAAATTCGGTACCCTCCGATTCTGTGGACGGATTTTTGTACCCAATCAACCGGACTTAAGGAAGAAAATTTTGTCAGAAGCACACAAATCCTCATATTCCGTTCACCCAGGAGGTACGAAAATGTATGAGGACCTTAGACAAATATTCTGGTGGGATGGAATGAAGAAAGACATTGCCTATTTTGTAGCCTGTTGCGACAAATGCAACAAGGTGAGAGCAGAGCATCAGAAGCCAGCCGGACTCCTCCAAACGCTGCCGGTTTCACAATGGAAATGGGATGACGTTTGTATGGATTTCATTACGGGATTGCCTAAGACTCAGCGAGGCAATGATGCAATCTGGGTCATAGTAGACACTCTAACCAAGGTTGCTCACTTCATTCCGATCAGTACCAGATACAGAGCAAATCAACTTGCACAATTGTACGTATCCAAAATAGTTAGTCTGCATGGCGTGCCCCGAACTATCACTTCTGACCGAGGTTCCCTGTTTACCTCCGCTTTTTGGTCCCGTCTCCATCAAGCCTTGGGGACAGCATTGAAATATAGTACTGCTTATCATCCTCAGACGGATGGACAGACAGAAAGTGTAAATCAAATACTCGAAGATATGTTGCGAGCCTGTGCTTTAGCCCAAGGACCCAAATGGGAAGACTATTTTCCATATGCCGAGTTTTCCTATAACAACAGCTTCCAGACCAGTCTGAAAATGTCACCATATGAAGCTCTGTATGGCAGTAAGTGCCGCACTCCTTTAAATTGGTCTCAAACTGGAGATAACTGTATCTTCGGAAAGGATCTCATGATGGAAGCTGAGAAACAAGTTAAGGAAATCAGAGATGATTGCAACCGCCAAATCTCGGCGATGAAGAGTTATGATGGAAAGCACCGGCAGGTCAGTTTTGAACCCGAAGAACACGTATACCTCCGAGTCACTCCTATGAAAGGAGTCAAGAGATTTCAGACTCGTGGCAAGCTGGCCCCCTGATTTATTGGTCCATTCCCGATTATGTCTTGAGTGGGTACTGTTGCATATCAACTAGAACTACCCCCTGAATTGGCAGACGTGCACAACGTGTTTCATGTTTCGCAATTGAGACGATGCATATCCCCCCTGAGAAAAGTACTGCTATGGCTGAGATAGAGTTGGCGAAAGATTTAACTTATGAAGAGAGACCGTTCAAAATTTTGGATCAAATGGAAAGGGTCACTCGTAGTAAAGTCAGAAAATTTTACAAGGTTCAGTGGGAGCATCACACAGAATCAGAAGCATCTTGGGAACGGGAAGAATTCCTAAAGGATCAGTATCCAGAGTGGTTTTCCCAAGCAACTGAATCTCGAGGGCGAGATTCATTCTAAGTGGGGGAGGTTTGTGGCAGCCTGGTTTTTGCCCTCTCTTATTTGCTTGATCTTCATTTGAAATTTTCTGAAACTTGGTGTTTTTGAATCTTTTCATATGGACTTAAACACTTGGGCATCCTTGGCTTTCACCCAAGTGCTTCACTTCCCTCCTAAACCCTCATTTCTTTTCTGATCCATCCCAAGATAATCGTTGGAATATTTTTCTTAAATGGAAAATATTCATTTTTCTCTCAAAAACCCTAGCCAGATCGATATGCTCCAAAGCGACCCTAATTTTTATGGCTCAGAAAAATCTGAGATAATTCACAAATATTTCTGTGAACCCTAGGCCACCTTCCTGAGCAAAAATATTTCATCACTTTTTGGAATATTTTTGCTACATAAATTATTTCTGTTCTGGATAGAAATGGTGGTTTCTACAGCAACTACCATTTTACTTGCTCCATTTGGCCTGAACTTTCTTGTGCATCTTCACCTTAGTAACTCATAACTATCCTCCAAAGCACAACCTCCAACTCCTAGCCAGTTGACCTCAGTAACCTCTCAAAGTTACTGATCAAAAACTTACCTGGCTTGTAAAAACCTCTCTACTGCACCTGGATCCAAACCAAACCGTGGTAAACTTCAAAACCACCATGAACAACCTGCCAGACATGATTTTTGGACTTAGGCTAGCCTGAGGAGAGAGTTTGCACGGTGACCACGCGTGTCCATGATGCCAGGCATGCGTGTCGACGTGCTCTGAGTGCTGTCGAACGCTCTGTCGCCTGCCCGAGCGTGCCAAACCACGCCACCATCTTCGTCTCAATGCCGTTAACGTCCCTCTAGCGCTCGCTGATGCCAGAGCTCGCTGCAGTAAGCACGGGCAAGGTCCGGCCAGCCCAACAGTGTGGAGCGCACTGTGCTCGTCACCTTTCCCTTGATCCTATGTTCATCTTCTTCCGCCCACAGTTGCTGCATGAGCTGCATCACCTTCTCCCCCTCTCACTGATGCCGCTCCTCGCCGGGCGCCGTGGACTGGTGTCCACCGGCGGAGCCTGAACCCCCCTCGTCGCTCGCCTATAAATGGAGCCACCCCCAGCCTCCTCAAGCACCATTCACCACTCCCACACACCCCACAAACGAGTAGGAAGCCGTAGCCCGGCCGGGCAGGCCGCAGGCCGCTGTCCCCGAGCTTGAGCTCGTCGGTGATCCCCTCTGGTCGCCTCTGTAGCTCCAGCTCCTCCCAGGCCTGGGCGACCCCTCCAGGGCCTCCGCCTCTCTCCGGTGAGGCCGTCTCGCTTGCTTGGAGCTCTTGGAGTGGCCTCTGTTCGCCGTCTTCCTCAACTCCGGCAATCATCGTGTTCTGCCTCCGCTTGCGAGGTTGATTCCGACACCGTCCGACCATCCCTAGCCACGCTACGGGTACGGGCAGGTGCGCCATCGTCCCCTCTTTAAATCCCTCCCTTTCGTTTTGGCCGAGGAGCCCTCGCCACCGGCAAGCACTCTGGCGAAGCCGCGGCCTCCTCTGTTTCCTTCTCCCCCTCCCCTCACCTGACTAGCGGGGCCAGCTAGTCAGCCACTATGTACGCGCACGAAGCAGTACAAGTGGTGGCACCCCTGAGGTTTATGCCTTCGACGTCACCCCCCCCCCCTCAGCTGTTTATTTAAATTCAAAATCATTTATATTCCAGAGAGCTTCAAACAGTTATAACTCTTCAACCATAAGTCCAAATGAATTGATTCTTTTTGCATTGTGTTCTTTGAAAAGAAATCTAGCAGCTCACCAAAGATGAGATTTTTCTGAGTTGTTTCGAATTTCTGGTGACTTTCAGAAGTGTTCCTGATATTTGCTTTTTGTGTTTAAATTTATTTTTAGAGGATGAGGCTTGCCTTGAGGATCACCAGAAGGCTTGTGAACCTCACCTGCACTAAGGCAAGCCACAACAACATTTTCATGGTGTCATTTCAATATTTATGATTTTCTTACTTGAATGAAATGATTAATCCATGCATTTAAATAATTATTGTGTTATTTATATTCTGTTATGTGTTTGCTAGTTAATATGCTTGATTTACAGATTGTGGAAACTAGTTTAGTATTTGAAGCAAAGTTAGGATCTAGTTATGGTGATGATAGAAATAAGTTTTGTTATGCATGTTAGTAATTATTTAAAGTTATGTTCTTGCATAAACAATGATAAAAATTTGATAGAAAATATTATGTAAAGTACTTGTTTAGTCATTTTGCTTGATTCACATAATGTGTGAACCTCATTTGGTTGGTAAAGAAATTAGGATTTGTTTGTGGTAAAATCTTTGTTACTCATATGAGAAATTATCGGAGTTACATTCTTGCGTGAGAAAATAATAATAAAATTTGTTGCAAAATATTTTGGTTAATATTTGAGTTGTCTTGATCAGCAAAGTAATATGAGTTGTTGAGGTTTATGCTTAGTATGAATATGGATGACATCGGTCATTTTTCTTTATTAAGTGATGCATGTGTAGTTTTGCATTTCATGGCATGCTATGACACCGGTCATTTTCATTTTTAAATTGAACCTGAATATAACACAACTTGAATATACCGTTGACTGGGTCATGGTGCCACTGAATCGAGTTTCTTTCCCAGTGCAACCACATTTGCCTTTGTGGGAAGGCCTTGATTCGGTCCATTGACATTGCCTCTGGTCGGTGCCTCCAACTAGGGAAGGTTACGTCGTGCTTACCCTGGTCCGGTAAGCAGGCATAACCTTGTGCGCCCGTTGTTGAGATTATGGTACCGAGTCCACGAGTGGGATTGTTTTGGCCACGACGGTGGTCGGTGTGTCTTTGGTAGACACGGGGCCACCCAGGACTAGCCCGTTGGGGATTGGGTCGGAGTGGCCGGGAGAGTGTCAGGGCAATGGAAGGGTTTTGTCGGAACGCCGTTGGTCCACCCGAATGGGAGTGCGGGGCCATGGGTTCCGTGATGTGGGTAGAGTGTGCTACCTCAGCAGAGTGTATAATCTATCGATAGCCGAGTCCACGGTCACGGACACCTCGTAGTAAGTCCCACCATGATTTAACATTTAATAAAATTGCACAGTAAGCTATGAACTTGGCATTGTTGGGGATGGCGGAAAGGTCATCGAGATATTTGGGACCAGATATTGGTCGTGGTTGTGATCGCCGTAATGATCATGAGTTACTCTTGTTAAGACCATGTCGGTGGTTTGTTTGTGATCCGAGAATGATCACGGTTGGTAAGTTGTCTCGAGAGACCCTCGGGCATGATCACAACATGTTTGACATACAGTGTTGCATTATTAATAATTTATTAAATATCATGATATCGTTTGCCATTATGATTATGTCTGTTGTGAGCTTGCAAGTACATTCAATGTACTGACTTGGCGTGTCATGCCAGATTTCAGGAAAGTATCGTTGGAGAGGAGCGTTGTTCGAGTCTAGATCATGTCCACATCGGTGTCCCTGTGATATGGAGCTTCCGCTACGACGTTCTTCCGCTGCCATGTAGTTGTTCGAATCGAGGCCCCTTTATGTTCACTAAATAATGTACATATTGTTCAGCCGCACCAGGTGTGCCGCTTGGCCTCGACAGCTGTTGTAATATAAACTCTGTTCCTCTAGCATCAATAAAGCGGTTGTTTTCTGTACCAAGATGTTGTGTGTTGCCAGAAGACATGATCTCTGGGCTGGCAATGCATGGTAAACCGGTCGCTCTGAGCCAGGGTGCCACATCGGCCTACGGCATGGCACCGAGGATCGTCTCTAGACGGTGTTGGAGACCGGCTGGTGGATGGCCGCCGTCGACGCCAACTACGACTCTCAGTTGGACCAGATGATCGTTGCCACCACCAACAAGTTCACCGTCCTCAAGAAGCTCGCGGACGACATCACCGTACTCCTCCAGCCCGCGCACCCGGGCTCCTCATTGCCTGCCACCCTAATCGGCCTCCATGGCCGGAACCTCTTTCAAGCACTGGTGGCCCTACAACTGCCCGCCGACGCCACAAAGAATGTCCACCCGGAGGTCGCGCTCTCCACGAGGCGCCTCGCCCTGCAACAATTCGTCGACCTACACATCCACGTGTATGAGAAAATCATGTACATAGGTATCTACAAGGCCAGTGAGGACGCTAAGACGTTGGCCTTCCTCAACCGGCTGCTGAGGAGCACCTCGACCTCGCCACAAAAGCCGCCTCTCCTTAGCCGCCGGTCGGTGGCCCGGCGCACTAAGTTGAGGAGGAGGAGGAGGTCGTACGTTGATGGATGCATCTTTCTTCTTGCATTCTGTAACCACCACTGGGATCGCATCACCATCGTGGCCTTAATTCTTATTGTGCTATTGCATTCTCGTTCCAGTCAATACCGACATGTGCGATCCCTTTGCTTAATTATATGCATCACTGTAACTAGTACTCCATCCATCAATTTATAAGTTGTGCTTACCTTTTCCATCAACTTCGAGCAACGCGCGGGCATCTTGCTCAAAACACTAGAACATGTCGGACCGCATGTGACCAGACCGACGATGCGCCAACCTAGCTACTATGTACCGTGCTTATCTGGCGGAAATAGCCCCGCCCTAGCGTTTCCAATCGTTATTTCTATCTATCGATCGTGCCAAGGAGCAGAACCAAAATGTTACAATTTATACATGTTTATCTACTCCTACTCCTATAAAAGACTCAGTTTGTTATGGTGGTGTGTCTGCCATCCGTCATTTCTGACCATTAGATCTACATCTAACGGCTGTGAGGTAAGTTGTGTCATTTTTTCAACAATAGCCCAGTCCTCTGCTCCAATTTGCAGAAAACCCCTTATTATCTTGAAAGCAACCACATCCCTCCCCCACCTCATCAAAATAGCCTGAGAAATATATTTTGAGTGAAAAGTACTCCCTCCGTTCCTAAATATTTGTCTTTCTAGAGATTTCAATAAGTGACTACATACGGTGCAAAATGAGTGAATCTACACTTCAAAAATATGTCTATATAATCCGTATGAGATAGTCCATTTGAAATCTCTGAAAAGACAAATATTTAGGAATGGAGGGAGTAATATATTAGGAGTATATCAAAACAAGAGTGATTTCTTTCAAGTTTGTGAACAAGTACTACTATTCTACTACTTTGGATCCGTCGCAACGCACAGGCACATTGCTAGTAAAAGGAAAAGGCCTGCCGCGTTCGCGTCGCACTCCCCCCCCCCCACATGCCCGGGAATCGGGAGTACTCCACGGCCCGTCCGGCACGACACATAGCTTAGGGAAGGCGTGTTGCCTAGCATTTTCACTTTCATGTGGGACCGCCGTTGAGCAAATCGACTATTGGCAAACCGCACCCCGCCCGCCGCCGGGTTGGAAAACAGAAACGAGGGGAAGATCTAGCTGCAGCATGGAAGCCAAGAAATTTGGTGTCAAATGGGGCTCGTTGATAGAGTAGGAGCATTCCGTACTACTCTACTCCTACTATACAACTAGTACTACCACTATACAACTAGTAGTAGGTACGTGCACGGCACAACTTCGTAGGAACAAAAAACGGGAAGATCTTGTTTTGGGTGATTTATCTTTTTTTCAGTCAATGTAGTATGAATAATATGATGTGGGGGGAACCCATGAAGCTTATGTGGCTTGGTTGCATGGCTACGAAAGGTTAGAGAAAAATAAATAGATAATGTGTTTAGAGTGCACTCCACTAAACAGATATACTTTGGATCCATTGCAACGGGCCGACACATCTATATCTATACACCCTATATAGTGTGTGAATAACTTTGGAAGTTGGTCGTTAGATGAAGCCAATCCGACGGTAGAAAGATGGCAAATCCGAGCACTACTGGCCGTTGGATATCATCTACATTCCACCAGATTCTGCCACATGTAGAATCTAGAAGACTCCATGGTTGAACTTCATTCATGACTAACTTTGCCACAACTAAGCTTAGGCAAAGTGTGTCTGCCACAAAAAATGTGGCTAACAAAGTGGCCACCACAAGTGTGGCAATATTTGGCAAGAATTTGAGTCTATGACATGTGGACCATGTAGCTAGAAAAGTGTGGCAAGCCACAAGTGTAGCAATGAACCAAACACATGTCTGGTGTGTTTGGTAGGGTGTATGAAGGGTGCATGATCCCAAGAGTTCCCTTCTCGACCCACTTTTGAGTGTTTGGTAAAGTGTATGGAGGGTGCATGAGTCCACACTAGCTTAGCACAAATACACTAGAAGCATGCATGAAGAGAGCATACATGAAGAGGGGTGTTGAGTTGAGCATGCATGAAGAGGGAACAACTATGCTGAGATGAGAACGCAACCACACACACTTTGGCACGCCTAAGCTTAGGCGTGGCAACCTTAGCCTGCAAACCAAACATCTATACTGTCACGCCCAAGATGCGACCCTATCCTAAAGGAACTCGAAGGTCCCACCAAGGATAGAAGCGCATCTTGAAGACGCTTTTGCAAGGTGGATATCATTACATCAACATTACATAATAGATGGGGGTACATCCAATACATACAATGTCACATGAATACAACAATACAACATACAAGATCAACATCCGACTACTACGGATGAATCATAAATGTAAACTCAAACAATATCCACCACCTGGCCCAAGCTGCCGACCTGGAACCTATCCCCTGATTGAAGAAGCAGAAGAAGAACTCCAAAACAAGTAAACATCGCTCTCGCGTCATGATCATCGCATAACCTGTACCTGCAACTGTTGTTGTAGTAATCTGTGAGCCACGAGGACTCGGCAATCCCATTACCATGGGTATCAAGACTAGCAAAGCTTAATGGGTAAGGAAGGAGTAAAGTGGTGAGGTTGCAGAAGCGACTAAGCATGTATGGTGGCTAACATACGCAAATAAGAGCGAGAAGAGAAGCAAAGGAACGGTCGTGAAGCTAGCAATGATCAAGAAGCGATCCTGAACTCCTACTTACGTCAGACATAACCCAGAAACCGTGTTCTCCTCTCGATCAACCCCGAAAAGAGACACTCACGGTTACACACACGGTTGGTGTATTTTAGAAGAGTTTACTTCAAGTTAACTACAACGGACATTAACAAATTCACATCGCCACATAACCGCGGGCACGGCTTTCGAAAGTTCAAACCCTGCGAGGTGTCCCCAACAACCCATGATAAGCTCTCGCGATCAACGAAGGATATTCCTTCTCCCGGGAAGACCCGATCGATCACGGAATCCCGGCTACAAGACATTTCGGCGGTAATAAAACAAGACCAGCAAAAGCCGCCCGATGTGCCGAGCAAATCCCGATAGGAGCTGCACATATCTCGTTCTCGAGGCAACACCGGATGAGACTAGCTACGAGTAAAACCAAGCCTCAAGTTTCCCCAAGGTGGCCCGCAGTAGCTCGGTTCGAACCAGCCTTAGAGAAGCAACGGCCGGGGGCTAAAATAAAGATGACCCTCGGGTTGGCCGACCCAAGGAAAGGGTGTAGGTGGTGGTGAGGCAAATGGTAAAACCAAGGTTGGGCCTTCTTTGGAGGAGTCTTATTCAAAGCGAACTGTCAAGGGGTCCCGTAAACCACCCAACCGCGTTAGGGACGCAAAATCCGGAACATAATACCGATATGGCGGAAACTAGGCGGCAAGAGTGGAACAAAACACCAGGCATAAGGCCGAGCCTTCCACCCTTAACCAAGTATATAGATGCATTAATAATATAAGAGATATTGTGATATCCCAACATAAACATAATCCAACATGGAGCAATCTTCATCTTCATCTGCAAAGCAAAAGCGGTAACATAGCCAAACAACGGTTTGCTAGGAAGGGTGACAACGGTTAGAGGTTCATGGCAATTTGGGAGGCTTGAGCAGCAAGTGATAGGTAGCGCAACATAGCGATAGAACGAAGCAACTAGCATAGCAATGATAGTAATGAGATCCAAGGTGACGGTCATCTTGCCTGAAATCCCGCAAGGAAGAAGAACGAGTCCATGAAGAAGACAAACGGACGTGGGCGAACGAAATCCTCACAATCGCAACATTACCGGAACTAAGAAGCAACACCGGAAAGAAAACCGGAAAGAAACAAACAACATGGTAAATGCACAAGCATAAACATGGCAGGATGCATAATCAAGTATGATGCATGTCCGGTTTAAAGAGGCATGGCATGGCAATATGCAACAAACAATACTACAAGTTAAGTGGAGCTCAATATGCAACGAGTTGCATATTGACGAAACACCACATTCGAGTTATTTAGTTCGCTCTCGTTTAGGTACACAACAATATTAAATGTTGTTAAACATGGCAAGGGGTGAATCATAAGTAAACTATCTATTTAGGCAAGTTTAAATGAGGCCAGAAATAAGAAAGAACAATTCCGGAAAATCCTCATGTGCATATTTCGAATTTGCTACTGTTCTGTCCTAAAACATATTTTATTGTTGTTAAAAAGGAAAATAAACTGCACCATGTTAAACTAGGCATTTTTCCACCCGTTTACATATAAAGAACATTTAATTCCGAGTTCACGGTTATTTAGTTATGAAATAAAGAATTTTAACATGGCATTTGAGCAAATTTAATCAAACAGCATTTTAAACATCTTTAACATGGATGAAAGTGGCATATTATGAAACTAGATGAAAAACTAAGCATTTTACATGTTTAAAACATTTTAATCCGATGAGCAGTTTGTTGAGTTATTAAATG